>JAPJYM010000020.1:0-600000 GCA_026283605.1 Ganoderma lingzhi
GAGATCGCCCGAACGCAGACCCCTACTCGGAAGGCCAAGGTCGTCCATCATCTCCGTCTGGTGTCTCATCCGCTCCACCGCGACGTTATAGACGGATATTTCCAGTAGCTTCTGCCGGCCGGCAAGATCTTCAGACAATACCCGTCGCGCGAGCACCACTGACGATAGATGTCGACGAAGAGTCTCGAGGTTGAAGGGAACCTCGCCCTCAGGCTGCTCCTGTATGGTTTCGTCGGCCGAGAGTTGCGTGACCGTGCCATCGTCTTGCTGCACAACCTCGATATTCTACAATCTGTCGGTTGGGAACCGAAACTTAAAACAAAATGTATCACACGCACCTTCCGCTTCATCACGGGGACCACCTCAGGGACGTCTTGCAAAGGATCCTCGAGCTGCTTGCCCAGGAAGTCCGCGAGGCCGAGTTCACTCACGATACTTGACAGCCCCATCTCCGCCGCCGCCCTCGACAGTGCCTTCATTCCCTCTATGGCCTCCTCATTCGAGGTGAACGCGCGGTCGGACACAACGAGCACAGGCGAGATTTGCCGGCCAATGATGTTGCGCAAGAGCGAGACCGGGTCGTGCACCTCCGCCCCGCTGATGAACACCGGCCAGCGACCGTCGGGGTTGTGCCGGAGCCACGCCTGGAGCATCAATGCGTAGGTGTTCGAAGTGGGGTTCACCTTCTCGTGGCCACTCTCCATGTCGTTGTACAGCGACCACGCGTCCTCGAGCCAGTTCGCGCGATTCAGCTCCTCCCTGTTGGCCATCTCGAGGTACGCCTCGATGAGCGAGTTGTACATCGGCGCCTCAAGGATGGGGTCGCCTTGCCGGGTGTCCCGTAGGCGTTCGAAGATGAGTTTCGCGCGCGGGACATCCTGAAGGTCACGGAGACAGGCGTCGACGACTGCCACCTGGTCCTGCGTTGGCGCGTCCGTGAAAAAGATGTTGCTCGCGTCTGGAATAACGTCTTCCGGGGTCGGCGTGGGCAGGATGGTGTACGGACTCCGCCGGGCGAGGAAGCCATGCATGTCGGCATGTATTGAGGACGTGCTCTCCGAGCCCGACGGCGAAGGCATGAACGCGGGGTAGTCCGCCGAAGCGGCCGTTGGTAACACGGTCGCGTGGGCCTGGGCGACCTTTTTGGTAGGCGTAGAGTAGAGTCGAGCGGGTCGAGGGAGGGTCTGACGAGTGTAGGAGACGAGGGCCGCTCCCCGAGCTGCATTTCGTCGTGCGAGCGGGATCATTGTCGTCAACGGTCGGCGGGGAGGAAAGGGGGGTTTAGACAGCGTCAGGGGGCGAACCAGCGAAGATTCCCTCCTCCAGCGCAGTACACGGGGGCAACCTGCGTTGGCGACTTCGTCCTTACCGCAAAATATTGGCGCTACTCTTGTTTGTCGGTGCCAAACAGTGCCACGTGAGTCCCGCCTGCCCTTCCTAATTTGGGGCGGCGGGATTACATAACGCCCCCTTTGCTATTTTGGCCGCAGTGGCTGTCACCCAAACGACCGTCAGTGACGAACAAGACAGACCAGAACTCGCTTTCTTGGATACATGATTCAGCTTCCTTTTCTATTTGTTTCCGAGGAATGTGTATCCACATATTTCCAATGCTTAGCGCTTATCCTGCTAGCCCAAAGTTAATATGAGCACTACAAGTACTAACTCCAAAGTACTTTATTACAAGTTCAACACCCAACTTCGATTCCAATCGGTTTACTAACTCGAAAAGGTCATGACCTAAAGTATATAGGTAATGATTTTTCAGAATGCACCCCTCCTGGAACACTGGGCCTCATGGACCGATCACCTAGTCCCCTTGGCAGACGAGTCCCGCAAGGAGGCTGCCCCAACAGCACCCCAGGTACGAGTTCCCTGCAACCTCGAAGACAAAAAAGATCGAAGTGGCGGTGAGTTTGAGACTACACAGCGGCGACTGACCTTATATCGTATACTTACTAAGGTCGCGCAGGTAATTACACCTGTTTCCATCGTTAGGCCGAGGACGACACCATGAACAGAACTTGCGTGAACGAGAGCAGACAACTATCAGCTCCGTAAAGGAGAAGAAGATGGTAAGTATCGAGCTATTACCTAAATAAGTGGAATGAGGTTGGACGGTTTGCAATAATTTATTGCACCCACTAGTCCTAAGCGACCACGACCATAACCCTACTACACGCAGCGTCGACGCCGGCGCATGCAATATTGGCCCAAGGGTCTCAAAGAATAGAGCACCTGGCGGAGACAAGCGGGAAGAGGCGACAGCTGTTTCAGGTCATAACGGTATCGAGGCGAACTCCCCAACTTCAAGGACTCGGATGTGTACCCAAAACGATAAGAACGGATTTGTTCGAGCGAAACGATCAAGCAACGAGGCTCACACCTGCAAAACTGCCCTTTTCGTTCTATTATCGTGGTGGAAGCCTCTCGTTGCAGTGATACCGGTGGTCAAAACAACCGCGCCATCTTCTTCCTCGGTCGCGTCGATCGCGGCGAAGGCGTGTGCGTCCGTCGTGCCTTCCATTGCTGCGCCCCTGTATTTATCAAATGAGAAGCATGGCGTTGTCATGGCTCCTTCTAAGCGGTCGGTTGAGGTGAGACCCAGGGGAAAGGCCTAATGACGCTGACTCACAAGTTCCTAAATAAGCGGAGTCTTAACCACCCATCCTGACCAGGGAGTCGACGCCGTTTCAACTAAACAGCGCTTCGGACCGGCGGAAAACAGACAAGGCGCATATATGAGCACTACATTTCCTTAAACCGATCAGATACTCGTTGTACATCAGGGCCACCCGAAGGGCTGCGTCTAGTGGAAGTAGTTGGCCGCGTAGGGCGACACCTCAAGCCACGCCTCGTCGAGCACTTTCACGACCTCCTCGGCTGCGATAAAAAACCGGATCTTCCAATCAACAAGGTTAACAACGCGAACGATGACAGAGCAACTCACGCAGCGGCCCCTTCTCCAAGTCGACCAAGTTCTGCCAACACAACTCCCATCAGCCCCCATCCCAAGGTGCATCATGACCACGGCACCAACAACGCACCTGCTCGATATGCTTGACGCTCGACGCCCCGATGAGCACCGCGTCCCCGTGCTCGCGCTTGAGCAGGCTGTGGTGCGAGATCCAGCGAAGCGCGATTTCCGCGAGCGTGAGGCCATGCTTCTGCGCGACGGCCTCGATCTTGGCGAGCGCGCGGAAGTACGGCTCGTTCCAGTATCGCGCGCGGTACCCCTTGCCTTGCACCGTGTCCGGGTCGAAGCGCGAGCCCGCCTCGCTGGCGTCCTGCAGCGAGCGGTAGCGGCCCGTGAAGAGCCCCCCGCCGACTGTGTTTCGCAGCACCTCCGTTAGGTGACGCATTTTACCAACACTGTGAAAACGGAAGGGAAGGTGAAAAGGCTAGACGCACGGGGGTTGAACTCGTAGAACGCGATGCCGAACTTGCGGAGGCACGGGAAGAGCTCGGGCTCGACCTTGCGATGGACGGCGTTGTAGAGGCCCTGGTACGCCGTCGGCTGCACCCACCCGTTGCGCTTGCAGATGCCCACGATCTCGGCGACCTCCCACGCCATGTAGTTTGAGATGCCGAACTTCTCGAACTTGCCCTCCTTGTAGAGTTCGTTCACCGTGCGCAGGGTGTCTTCATATGGGATCTTGCGGTCCGGGCCGTGGAGGTACCACATATGGACGGAGCTGGAAGAGGAGGAAGCGTTAGCAAGGAGGGGAGGGTGCTAGGGCATGGCACACGTACTCCGTCTTGAGCGACTTGAGCGAGATCTCGATGAACTTGCGGATATCCTGCGTCGTAAACCGTGTGAGATACGAGGCCAAGCACTTGAATGTACTATCACATACCTCAGGCGAGTGCGAGATGATACCCTGATGTCGACCCCAAAGAAAGAAAACCATGTCAGTACCAAATCCTACCACGAATCCAATGATCCTCTCTCGCAGTGCCCGGCGAGGAAGAGGTACACGCACCGGGTAGGGGTAGAGCTTGGTGTCCATGACGAGGCCGCGGTTCTGCCAGCCAAGCTTGCCTAGATACTCCTCGCTCGTGCCGCGACCGTACACGATGGCCGTGTCAACCTGCAATGTGTAAATGCCCATGCTTGGCTTAGTCGCAGCAAAATGAGTCTGGATGTGGGGGGTGCGTACCTCGCTGTGGCCATGCTTCTGGAAGACATCGAGGATAGCACTGACGTCCTTGAGATCGCTGACGCGCACACCTACGATGGGTTGGGGAGGTGGGTGGATACGTCAGCTGGCGTCAGGCGTGGTAGGTGCGATACTAACCGTCTTTCCCTTCCTCGCCGAAGGTCATAGCACCCTTGAGTATATGTTAGATATAGTGCAAAGACGAGAAAGAAAAAGAGTACAGGCGCACCATGACGATGTTCAGAGCGGTTTTCTGTTCGGAGGCCATGTCTACGGCAAAATTGTTGTGAGGTTAGTTCAGTGTGAGGGAGCTGGTTCAGAAAGAGGCAGATCTTGTCTGTGGAGTTGAAGCTCCCAGAAGAGTCAGGTATATATACGACTGCGAGGACCCGTATTGTGACGCGTAAGGGGTTTGAGCCTTAGGGAACTGGAGGCCGTCAGCGTTTTGGCATTGTAGACGGTTGGTACCGGTTGCAGTTGACCCACATCTTGAACGGCTGTGAAAACAAATAAGAACACCATTTTACCGACCTGAGAACATGCAAACGTATCGCGAGCAACGTAGACTGCCCCGATTATATTGACCCACCAACTTGCCCGAGGCTTCGCAGCGCCCACTGGTTAATCCGAGGGGGAGACACTAGCCGCAGTGTGGAAATGCCGTTTTCCAGGGAGGAATCGACACCATGCCGACCTGGGACGCGTCGTCGCGCCGGGAGTCGGGACGCTGCGGCTGCCCGGCTACGATGGTCAAGCTATTTGAAATACCTGTTCGTCCTAGGTAAAGAGGCCGAGTGAGGACGGACACCGGGACGGACGCGCATACATAACAGCTCAGGAGTCGATGTGGCTCTGGCATGATATATGATGTCGTGCCGAGATGTAGCGGTTTCCTGGTGGTGGCAGTCAGAACTTTTTACGTGTAAGCAGCGGTAAGTGGCGAGAATCTACCCCGTGTATGCGGAGCAGGTGCCAGTATAGCTTACTTTCTTGAACGGGGCACGACATTCGTTGAATTCACGCAGATATTCGAGCACGAAACTTCATTCCTTGACGAGAACAAAATCCATGGAATTGCAGTGGAAGATGCGTACTATTGCGAGTGCGGTACACGATACACGGAGTATATATGGATGCAATAATCTTGGCACGTGAAGGGGGAGATGAGAAGAGGCTCAAGCAGCACGATGAAACTCCACGCACCACTGGTTGCCCAGGCTCTTCTCCGTGAAATGTAGAATGTGCAGTCACTACTGGTTTACTTCTTCTCTTGGCCGTTGAGCTGGTCGTGCTCCTGCTGGAGCTTTTCCTGTAGCAAACGATGAGCTGAGTCGCCGTAGCAAAAATACTCGCGCCAGAGGGTGTACTCACGAGCTCAGCCTTCTTATCGGCGATCTGCAACACACGAAGGCAGCCATGTCAGCTCGGACAGATGAGAAAAGGTAAAGCATAGGGTGGACGGACCTGCTTCTTCAGCTTCTCCAGCTGCTGCTTCTCGTGCTGGCGAGCGTACTGGTCTGTACGAAAACACACCATTCAGACGGTCCTCCCTGCGCAGATCCAGGTCAAGTTATCTAACCTTCGTGAGCCTTCTCCTTCTTGCTACGTGGGACGTTAGTCCCTTCATCGAAAAAGTATGCCCGCCCGGAAGACACACGGGATACTCACTTGAACGCGTTCTCCGAGTAGAACCGTACCGCGACGGGGGCAGCAGTCGCGCGGGGCGCACGGACGGCAGAACGGGCAGCAAGACGAGCAAGCATTGTAGCCGTCAGTGGTGGTAGGTATGTAAGTGGAATGTGTGGGGGCAGGGTGGACGAGGGCCTGGGTTATGAGAGCGCGAGGACGCGGCGAGACCACCTCAACGAGCGCTGGTCAGGAGCGGGTCGGGCGGCACGCTGAGTTCGGCTCCCGACTCCCGAGAACTACCGAACATGCGTGACCCTGCAAGCGTCACGTCACACTCCCTCCCTCTTCCGCTATCGACCATGTCTTCCGTTGTCCTCAGGCAGGCCACTATTACCGTATGTCTTGCTCTTCATCGTGCTGAGAGAGGTGGCATGCTCAATGGATGTTTGGGGGAATAGGCTCGTTCGGTCTCGCGCAAGTGCGCTTTCTCCACGTCGGCCGTCGCGCGGAAAGGTGCGTGCAGTTGAATGTTTCCGTGGCATGTTTTGCAGGACTTGACCGACCCTCTCTCCCGTGGCGTATGCTCTCCTTGGGCCCGACGCGTTTGGTGCAATCTTTTGGCGATGCAGACTTGATTCAGGACCTCTACATTCGTGAACTCAAGGGATATAAGCCGCCCGCGCCGGTGCGTGACATCTTTCTCCACTTGTCCTACCTCCCGCAACCCCGCTTCATCCCCAGCCCCCAGCCCCTTCGTGATACTCTCCTTCGACTTTGTTTCAACATCCATTTTGACATTGTACCCTCTTCCTACAGCTCAAGGATGCCCACGTCGGCGTCGTGAAGAACTACGCCCTCCCTCCCGCGCCGCAGCCCCCGACCCTCCCTGCCGACCTCGCAGGCGAGCTCTCCGCATGGGATGCCGCGGAGCCCACCTTCGCCGCCGCCCCCAAGCCCGTGACCGAGGAGGGCACCGGCCCCACCGGCGCGGAGCAGTTCCTTGCCTTCCTCGAAGCGGACGAGCCCAAGCACGACGAGGCACACCACTAGACTGTTCACTGTTGTGGAGGAGGATGTAACTAGAGTGGTGTTGTAGAAGAAAATCTACAATGTGCTAGACGGCGCAGCTAGTGTAATGCAGCCTCTGGTTCCAGCCTTCTTTTTCGTGTCTGTGGCACCCAACCCTGACGACAATGATGGGCAAGACCGAGAGAGGATGATGCGAGTAATATATTATACTGTACGCATGAGGCTGAACTGCTGGAGACACTCGGCACGGAAGTCTCAAACGTGGCCTTCGTCGAACCTCGCAATCCCCTCCGCCAACGTCTCGGGGTTTGGCTTCACGGCCACGACGTCGACCTCCATCCCCAGCTCCTCCTCCAGCGCAGAGGCGGTCGTGGGCCCGATGGCCGCCAGCCTCGCGGGACGCCTCCTCCCAACTCCATCCTCGGACCCCGATACGGAACCGTCCCGCATGGGGACGTCGAAGTACTTTTTGAGGGCAGGCGATACGTGCTTCGCAGAGCTCGGCGCGAAGTGCACGATCCAGCACGGCTTGCTCGCTCCCGGGCCTGCAGCAATGCCATCAACATCGTAAGCTAATCACATTCGCATTCAAATTCACCACTGTAGATGGGAAACGGGATGCTCACCCTGGTCACCTCTCTCCAGCTCGAGAAAAGCTGAGAGGTCGTCCTCGAAGCGCGTCGAGCCCTGCGTCGCGTACACCTGCAGGCTCTCGACCTCGAAGCCGGCCGCCTTAGCGATGGCGGGCAGCGTGCCTTTCGTCTTGTCCCCAGTGAGGTACAGCAGCTTCTTGTTCTTACTCGCGGGACACTGCGATGGGACGGCGGAGAGGTCGTTCACGATGAAGTGCGCGAGCTTGTCGCCCGTGCCGGACTCGGTGCTTCCGCGGATGTCGCGCGGGCAATAAGGCGACGCGGAGTGCGGGGACGCGTGGATGACGTGCAGCGCGGAGGCGGTGGACTGCCCGACGACGTAGAACGGGGTGTTGGACCACCCGATGCCCTCCTTATCTGCACAAACCAAAAACTCAGCACATACAGTCTCATGTGACATTGAGGTTTGAGCGACGCACCAGCACCAGCCTGCGCTGCCCCCTCCGCGAGCTGCCGCACGGCGAGCCTCCACGCTCCGCACGCCCGTCCGCTCGTCACGACGACGCCCGCGTACGCCGCGCCGCCCCTGCACACGACCTCCTGCAGCCGGTCGATGTTGGTGTACACCGTCTCCAGGACGGACACGTTCGCGGCGGTGTACCCTCGCGCTTTGAAGGCATCCTCGTATTTGTCGGTGCCGCAGTACCCGTCCTCCGCGGGCGAGCGGAGCAGGAGGACGTATGGCTTTGGCTTCCCGTCGAGTTCGGAGCGCGAGTCTTCCCCCTTATCCTCCCAGCCCGAGTGTGAGGGGAGGTTCGTGTGGTCCTTTTCGTCGTCCTCGTCTGAATCCTGCGGCCAGCGGAGGAGGGGTGGGAGGAGGGAGAACAGGTAGTTGATGTTCAGCATGTCCATGACGATACGAGGTGCGCGGGAGAGGAGGAAGATAGGCGAGGGCATTGGGAAGAAGACATAGCGAGCCTGCGGGCCAACGGCGGCCGCGCCAGGGGTGCGTGAGATCCGTGTGGAAGAACTCCTGAGGTGCCGGTGACGGGGAATGGCGAAGGTTTTGGTGGGACGCAGATGCGGGCCTGGGGGCGGGGGTGATCATCGCGCTTCCGGCGCTTCCGGGTGCCCCGGTTCCGAATCCGATGGCCACACGCGAATGAGCGCGCACCATATTCGTACTTGTTGCTCGTACCGCGTTGCTCAGCTCGTGCGACTGACCCGCTGCTGCGTGTCTTCTATCCCGTCATCCTCTACAAACTGACCTGATTTTGGAGAGTGCGAGCCTCGGAAGGTTAGGCGGCCATGTCGAAGAAGGAGAAACCCATGCATTCCCTCATCGCCGGCACAACCGCCGGTGCAGTCGAAGCGTCAGTCTGTCCCTCTTTCCTGTTTGCTTTGACGGCGCGCAGCCCCGCTGACTGTGTGCATTCATGGGCTTGCAGGTTTATCACCTACCCGACGGAGTTCGTGAAGACGCGGTCCCAGTTTAGTGGGAAGGTGCGCACCTTCGCACCTGTGTTCGAGTCATACCGCTCCTACGTCCAGTTTCCGACGCTCATCCTTGAGCCACCGCTAGAAACAAAGCCCCATAGCTATCATCCGCGAAACCGTGCAGACCAAGGGGTTGACGGGTCTCTACTCAGGATGCATGGCATTAGTCATCGGTGCGTTCCGTCTTCCGCTCTTCCGCGCACATCGGGATACCAAGACGAATACGGTGCAGGCAATGCCGTGAAGGCAGGCGTCCGCTTCGTGTCGTATGACCACTTCAAGCACGCACTCGCCGATGCTGAGGTATGCCCTTCCCTTGCAAACGAGCGAGATCGAGACTGACGTGCGTCCGTGGGTGAGGGCAAAGTCTCCCCCCCGAGAAGTCTGCTTGCTGGCCTCGGCGCGGGCATGATGGAGGCCATCTTCGCCGTCACCCCCTCAGAAACCATCAAGTGAGCATCCCTCGCCCCCGCTCAAGTTCTACCTTCATGGTCAAAAGGAGGACGTAATACTGACAGACGTGCCTATATGCGCCGACAGAACGAAGCTCATCGACGACTCGAAGAGCCCGAACCCCCGCTTCCGCGGGCTCGTCCACGGCACGACCGTGATCGTCCGCGAAGAGGGCCTGCGCGGGATCTACCGCGGGCTCTTCCCCGTCGTATGTCCCTCCTTTTGCCCGGTATATGCGTGTATGCGCACACGGCTCACGGTTTGCCCGCATACACACACACGCATGTACGCAGATGATGCGCCAGGGCGCGAACTCGGCGGTACGGTTCACGACGTACACGACCCTCAAGCAGATGGTGCAGGGCCAGGCGCGGCCAGGGCAGCCGATCTCGAGCGCGACGACGTTCGGCATCGGCGCGATCGCGGGGCTCGTCACCGTCTACACTACCATGCCGCTAGAGTGCGTCCACCATTTCGCGTCCCCCCTCCCCCTTTCCCGACTACTGTACAGGATTTCGAGCGGCGGCTGACCTGGCGTGGGGGACGCGGACATTAGTGTGATCAAGACGCGGATGCAGAGTCTCGAGGCGCGGCAGGCGTACCGGAACTCGTTCCACTGCGCGTACCGGATCTTCACGGAGGAGGGCCTCTTTCGGTTCTGGACGGGGACGACGCCCCGGTTGGCGCGGTTAGTGGTGAGTACTGTATCGGGTCTGGCTCGGGGCTGGCGTCCGAGGGGCTGACGCGTGCGGAATTAGTTGAGCGGAGGGATTGTGTTCACGGTGTACGAGAACATCATCAAGCTTATTGGGAGCAAGAATACATGACGTCGCGATGTACTCTTTAGGCTATGCACTGCATGTTTGGATCTCGCTCCTTCGTGCCTGTATGTTGTGCGAGGGATTGTTTTGGTCGGGCTGTCGGCTCCGATGAACTGTTTCGTGATTCAACATTCTCTCGTGATGAGATTGCCTGGCTACCGTTTTCCCGGGCAACATATAGGTCAGCTTGCGAGCTCTATCGAGCTAGCGTTGCAAGAAGAAAGGCTGCGTCCTCGAGGACGTGAAACTCTATGTCGTCGCTAACCCTGACAAGTTTGTAGTACGCATCCGGTCGTATGCGACGAAGAACATGATGGGGTCGGTGTCGTTTCCGGGAGCATATCTATGAGGGCTCCTTGAAGGGTAGGTGTTCTCTGGGGCTACACAGAACTTGCAGGACTGCGCTCCGTAGTAGGTTAAGGGCTTATTGTCCCTTCGGGAGCAGCGGTCTCGGGACGTGACGATCCTTGCGCTACCATTCGTTTCGTCCATTATCTGACGACAGTAGTTGTTGGCCCGGGATAGGAAGACAGCCAAACGCAGACTTCGATTCGGAGCAAACCCCTTGCCGCATGCATGATGAGCGCCTTCCATATACCCGGAGGGGGATGCTCTTTGCTCGGACTGTGGAAACAACAAATGGGTCGGATCTCAAGGTCTCAACGCTCAGCCGCTTTTAAGTAGGACTTTCGGATGTACATGTACTAGGTTCGACTTTGGTTCGACACAGATTCGACACAGACCGCTCAGGTACTTGGGAACAGGAAAGTCATCTCCACCGGCACGGCTGCATCCAGAAGACAGGCGAAACAGTGCTACTAAATTTGTATAACGTAGATAGCGACAGGAGAGACAAATAGTGGGGTTATGGAAGTTGGTGAGGGCCCAGAGAGGACATACTGAATGTGCGACTTGCGGCCGCGCCTCGAATGTGCGTGAGGCCGGATACTGATCCATTGACAACTTGAGGATACAAGACCAAGAGGCTCGAACACGCTCCCAACGATTTGCTGCTTGACAGACGAGAGGGGTCAACGTGGTTGAATCACCACAAGCGAGGATGAGCAGCTCACCAACTTGATCCGAATCACGTATCGCCCCGAATGTCGCCGACAACTTCCTTCATCTTCTGGAATCCCTCCCGAGACAGGATGTCCAAATCCCACTCGTCAGCCAGATACAACCATGGCTTGATGCGATCCAACTTGGACGGAACGACAGGGGGAGGGTGGACCGTGCGTAACGCCGTGTCGCCACAGTAGACACGCAAGGATGTCCCGAAGAGGCTGAGGCCCCAAAGACGGGGTAGTTCGCATTTGGGGAGGAACTCATCATAGAGTTCACGCATCTGCTCGTCCGCGCGACGGCGTAGGGCTCCTACACCAGCACAGTCGTCGTCCTTGATTTCGACGAGGAGGATAGGATTGCCGGAAGGGAGGTCGTAAACGACGAAGACGATGGGGTGGGTGCTGAGGCGGAGATCGGAGTAAGGGTTCCCCGGAGCAATAGAGGCGTGGTGGCTGAAGCAGTAACGCAGGAGCCCATTGTATGCACCATAATAACGATCTTCGTATGTAAGGTGCCTTGCGCTACACTCGAACAGGCCAAGCAAGTCAGCCGGCCAAGCAGTGTCCTTTGCGATTGACATGACTGGTCACAGAGTAGTGAAGATCGTCGAGAAAGTGAAAAGTGAAGTTTGAACTGACCTGACGTGACAATTAATAGTCTACAAGATGGAGGTTGGGATAGTAGGAGAGCGGTCTAACGACTTCGGACTGGCAACAACAAAATGGTCAGCAAAACTATAAATGCGAAGGGCCTGGCGCAACGTACGTGCTGATGGTATAGAAGATGGTGGTTGGACAGGAGTGAATGACTTCGGGATTAGCCAGGTTCGAAGTTGCAAGCCCCTAGGCCTATCACTGCCAGTGGCAGACCTTACTACGCTCACCATTCTCCATGCCACGCAAAGAGTGTTCTTTTCCCCCGTGAAGTCCAAGGCCGATAGATATCGTCCTTGTATCCTGTAACCGAGCCGTGTCCATTGAAATTTCGAATGAGCTTCCGTATCTCGTTCCGCGAACAGAACATTGATCTGCGCGCCTCGCGGGATCGTGCGCGGACTCACATGCATTGTTTGGCGAGCTCCCGAGAGCTTCTTCCTGCACACATATGGGTGCATGTGTACTATGCTCGGGGCATGCGGCGACAGCTCGGAAATTCATTGTTCGTCACACCGGTATACGTAGGCGCGCCCGCGTATAGGCATGACGAGAGGTCATGGATGATAGTTGTTCATTCCATGTTCCAAGAGCGCGAGCTGCGAGGTAAAGACGGATAAAGAACAACGACGGAAGACAGCGATTGCGGAATCGAGCAGCGAGTAGGAGAACAGGAGGCCGTAGTGTACAACTAGGGTAGTACAGTACAGTCATGAGTCATGAGGATGGAATACACCGTGCAGGCATTGTGGGATCATGGAAAAATATCGTAAGGTTTGTGTCGTAAGGCATCGGCACAGGAGGTGGTGAAGTAGGTCTACTTGTGCTCTTGCAGCGCACGGATCAAGGCCTTTGCCTTATCGGAGCGTGGCTCGATTGTGCATGTGAAAGGAGCGGGATGGCTGCGCCAATAACAAGCGGCTGAGTTACGAGAGAGGTGAGACAACGAAGCATAAGACGTACCTAATCACTCCGCCAGTATGTTCGGCAGTATCGGGTGTGATCGGTATGCCGTCCTTGTCCAGCGGGTTTGTGATATTGAAAACAGAGAGAAGGGAGGCGGCGACCACTAGGACGGAGAGTTCCGCCAGGTGGAGTCCAGGACAGATCCTACGCTCTCGTCAGAACTCCTATGGTATAACAGTCTCCCAAAAGTACGTACCGGCGACCGAAACCGAATGCGACTTTGCGAGGGTCAAGTTCAGGCTCCTTGCCAGGCCCTGGGAGGAACCGCTCCGGGTTGAATGTGAAGGGATCAGCGTAAATTTCCGGGTCATGGAGGATCCGCCTATTCAATCAAGGAAAAAAATTCTATGGCGTCACCCAGGGACGTGAGCGTGATGACACGCACCATTGGTTGACACAAACTATGCTCCCCTTTGGGATGAAGTATCCCTCGTAGAAGTCGTCCTCGAGGATGGCGTGGGCGACACCTGGGGCCCGCATTGGTCAGTTAATTCGCACTTGTAGGAAGAACAACGAACAGGCACCCACCTAACGGGACGACTTGGTTCCAGCGGAGTGTTTCCAGATATATTGCGTTGAGGTACGGCATTCGCGCGATATCGGCGTACGTGGGTAAGCGGTCGCGTCCAACGGCGGCGTCCAGCTCTTCTTGCGCCCTCTTCTGCACCGCAGGCCACAACCCCATGGCGAGGATGAACGTCAACTCTGCAGACACAGTCTGCAGGGATGGGCTGTCGTGAGATGCCGAAACCCACAGCGACATAGCCGACCTCCCGGCGACTTACCGTGTCCGCACCCCCCGAGTAAATTGACGCAGCCGACATCTTGATCCTGTACTCCTCATCTGGCGATGGATTGCCGGCGAGCATCGTGGAAGTGAAGCTAGGGAGCGCCACCCCAGCAGCCTGGAGACAGCAGAGTGGCGACGGAAGTATCAGCTCCGACGCTTCTAACCCCACCTCGAGGCGGCCTGCAGGCGGACGAACGCACCATCTGATCCTTGACGAACTGGTGAGGTATGCCGCTCATCTGGTCCATGTTCGCCCTATACATTTGGCCCTTGCGTTTCCACCCCGCGCCAGGCATCCATGTGGGCACATGCTTGACTGGGGATAGGGTGTCGGAGTTGAAGATCATTCGCGCGCGTTACGTTACGGTTCGGGGTGGGGGATGGTTAATGGACGGCAGCATGTCACCCTGAAACGAGGGGCACTTACGGAAGGGGAACACATCGACAAGAAATGCGCCAGGCTGGGCCACCTCGGCCGCTTGCTCCGTTGCCTCGTCCGCGATCTTGATCAATGGGTCGTCGTTTTCCTGCGCTTGGTACCCGTACGATATCATGAGCACGATCGCACCGGTCATCCTGTCGGGAGCTTGTTGTCAATCACACTAGGACGAGCGCGCTCACGGTCTCCTGGATGCAGCGTCTTGGGGCAACAGCCCTGATACGCATGCCCCGTCCAAACAGCCAAACCAGAACCGAAATACGTACTTGCGGATCTGTGAAGGCAGGTCGGCGGTAGGCTCGCGAATCAGGCGGCCGAGCAGCTTCCCGGTTTGCTCCTCTATGATGGGAACAAAGGACTCGACGTTCTTGCGCGAGCCGAGAACGCGTGCCATGAGCCGACGGTACTCGCGGAACTGGCTTCCGTAACGGAGGAGGACGAGGATCTGGTCCCAGCCGACGATATCCCCGGCCATGATCATGTGTGGGCGGTCAGAGTAGATCGCCGACCGTTTCTCGAGCAGCTCGTACGCGTGCTTGTACGAGTTGATGACGACCATTGGCTGCCCGAGGAGCACGATAGACATGAGATCCCCTGTGTACATACGGCCGGCGGTCCATCAACGCAGCATGGGACGGGATGGCACAGAAGGTACGTACCCCATCGTTCGCCCCATTTTGCGAACGCCTTCCACTGATAGTTTACCGGGACGTCGAACACGTTCCCGATGATGGGCCAACCAGCAGGACCGGGAGGCATTGGGCCCCCGCGTTTTCGGAGGAAGGCCGTCCTGATAATGAGAACGAACAACACGACAGCAGCGACATGCCAAGCAGTGAGGAGGCCGGTAGTGATGCTCATAGTGTCTCACGCGGTTGATGGGAGAGTCGCGGGAGGGCCTGAGTAAACAGCAGTGAGCGAAGGGGGAGTGGAGGGATGCACGACGCATCTGAGACCCACCCAACACGAACTCGAGGTTGATATTTGTCTCATTGGCCGCCCTAAGGCGAGAAGGCATGCGCCCGCTTGCGTCGTTGCGTTGGGTCCTAACCCTTGGGCTGAACCTGACCAGATGGGGCAGGGGGCCGACCGGGGTTCTAGTATGGCGTAGGCTCTCTGTTCGTTCGTGGCGCGGTCTTCGTCGGCTGGATGACAGGATGACAGAAACCGCATATCGAGTGCGCACTTTCCTATCGGGACGACAGAGTTGCTGCGCAAGCCATGCGTGGTGGTCTGGTGTGGTTCCGACTCGGGCACGTTGCGGGCTAGGCGGACGGGTCCGACACGCGGCACAAGGAACGGCATCGCGTACCGCTACCCGCGCGCGTCGCCGGCTTCGGGTTCGAAGCAATTTGTCGGTAGGTTCGCCTCCGGGGAGTAGACGAGTCGCGCGCGTTGCCACAGCGGAGTGTTCTAAGACATCCTTCTGTGCGAGGTCCACTCTGGGTCCACCTAAGTACTTACTTACGACCGACTGGCCTGACGTACCTGTACATAATATTAATTACACCCGGTCATGTCTCCTGACAAAGTCAGCAACGGAGACTAAGCCGCTTGGTGCATGGTCGCTGGGCAATATGCGCAGCAATCTGCTTGGGATGGCAACTGGAGTCCAGGTCGATTGGGAGGGCTCGAGGGCCCCTTCACGGTCAAAATCGAGATCCCCGATCCTGGGGCTTGGCCTTGGGACAAGTTTGGGGCATCTATGTAGTGCAGACGATCTTGGTCTGATAGATTTGTGGCCTGCGATTATTGTTGGCACCAGTCCTATTACATCCCCGTCATGTCAGCAACCCCGTAAGACGAAGAAAGAGTGAGAACCTTTCTGAATCTCCTTGAGAACGGCGCCTATCACAACACGGGGCGAGGTGGGCGGGACGCTAGAACGCAAACAGAAAACTTCGCCCAGTACCGTGTCTTACCGCGCCCTCCGGAGGGTCCCATGTTAGCCCATGTTTAATTTGTGGCACGTTTTGCAGACCTGTCGCGAGGGGCAATTATCCGGATTGTGGACTGTAAGTACCTAAGAATTTGGCAACTGTTCAAAGACCTGCTCGAAAAGAGTGTCCTTACACTAGTTACTTACGTTCAGCGGAACGACTGCGGGTCTATCGAGTTACCAATATTTGTCAACCGTGACCGCGGCGTCTTGTCGCTCCCATTATTCATGGTTCATGACAACGCTGACGAGCTCGAGGACGGCATCTGTCGGAGAGGAGTTGGTGCGATGCTATGTTGACTTGTCCCGTACCCATGGGCCCGCCGTACGTATACGTAGCTTGGACTCCGTTCCTGCAGTGGTGGGGTCCTGGTGGGTCCGTACTGCAATGTGAGACGGATAGGTACGAGATTTTGCGCTGATGGACCGACTCTTCCTTTCGTCGCCTTTCGCTCTTGAGATATGGAAAGAAGGCACAGCAAACGGTTATGGGCTACTTCTCGTTGAAGTCCTGACGTAGGTGACCACTTGACCAAGCGTCCGGGGGTGGGTGGAGGACTGGAAACAGATGTTAGGTGTCAAACCCAGAAATCAAAAATTTTCTGCAAAGCATATGGCAGATAAATCAGCCAGTGATCCAAAGACGACGGGCTTTGCGGAGGCCGGTCAGAGAATGAAAAGATGGATCATTGAGATGGCTAGGACGAAGCGGGGATAGCGCATGTTGAGCACAATCGGGAGCACGCACCTTGACCTACTTTGACCTCTTCTAGTAAAAAGAGACAAGCGTATGTGTATGAACGCCATAAGGGGGTGTCTACGGCCCAGGCGGTCAGATTAGAGCCGATGGACAGCATTGATGAGGAGCTATAGCTCAGTTATCGATTGCAAGGAGCGACGCTGGCACGAGGGGTGATCTACACGTTTTCGTTGAATTGCGCTCAGCTGCTCGTAACAAACGGTACGACTCACGGGGGAATTGGCAAAGCCCGAATGTCGTTGATTGTGGCATGATCTCAAGCTCAAGTTGTCAAACTCGATGAATGGAAAGCAGCGAGATAGGCATTCTCGCCTGGTGCAACACTTGCCTCGTGTCGTCTTGCTGGAATAGAAATGACGTATGTAGAACGTCCGTATATGCCTCAGCATATCATGATTCTCGTTCCTGAAAAAATATGAGCGGCGGACAGCCCCGGTAGTCTAGACAACGGTTCCTCCGAAAGTATGTCTTGAACATTATTGACCAAACAGTGTTAGACTCCATCTGCGCAACGGAATCCGTACCAACCTTTTCAAATGAGCAACCACAGTCTGAAGTTAAGGATAGGGACCAGGACATCTTGACGTCGTAAGTATTGCTTTCGCTACCACCATTTACGCGCGTAGGTCAACATCGCGGCACCACAGCAGTACCGGTCTAGCCTATTCCTATTCAGCATCCCGAACTAGTCAGGCAAAGAGCCCTCAGGCTTCACCATTCGTTGGTGAGTTCAGGGCCCAGGCATACCCTGAGCTCGAGGCCGAGTCGGTTAGTTGTTTCAATTTGCCAGGATTTCGGCATCAGTACGCGCGCAGTGCACGTAGGCAGCATAGCGGCGCCGTGGCACTGGTCGGTGAAGCCAGTTGGTGGTTTGAGATCAAGTATGCGCATGCGTAGTACAGACCTCTCAAGAAGGTAAATCGATAAGTGACAAGTGTAGTCAAGTAAGTCCTAGAAGTAATTATCATTATAGCCTAATGTAATGCTCTCTACATAACAACCTACTACATAGCGATAAACGTGTGCAATCATGCAGCGCTCAACCAGCTTGTTCCTCTATCGACTCTCCATCCCTGCGTCGCCTACGTCCTCCTTCCCCGCCTTTCACATTGGCACTGGTGCTTTTCTTGTCGATATAAAGGCCGCATAACTTTCCTTCCTTGTGTCAAAATCCCTAACGTCTCTTCAAGCCGGCCAAACAATATGTCAAGCTTTCGTGCAGCGCCCCGGAAGGGAGAGAACTTCGAACTCGCCGCCGATTTGAACAGCGAGTATAAGGAGAAGCGGAAGGATGCGATCAAGCGGGTTATTGCGAACATGACAGTGCAGAAAGGTGAGCGCGAGTCCTCATTTCTGACCATATCTTTGTACCGACGGACATGCAAGATGTCAGCGGTCTCTTCCCCGACGTCCTCAAGAACATGCAGACGGACGATCTCGAGCAGAAGAAGCTCGTATACCTCTATCTCATGAACTACGCAAAGACCCAGCCGGAACTCGTCATTCTAGCCGTGAACACATTCGTGAAGGACACAGACGATCCCAACCCTCTCGTGCGCGCACTCGCGATCAGGACTATGGGCTGTCTCCGCGCGGAGAAGATCATCGATTACTTGTGCGACCCCCTCCAGAAGTGCCTGAAGGACGACAACCCGTACGTGCGCAAGACTGCGGCACTCTGCGTCGCGAAGCTGTACGACTTGAAGCCGGAGCTGGTGATCGAGAATGGATTTTTGGAGCAGTTGCGGGACATGATCGCGGATAGCAATCCTATGGTACGTCTCATTCGGCCCCCCTGTTTCTGGAGCGTCCGCAAGAGAGCGTTCGGGTGAACGCACGGACAGTCTCTTTGAGCGCAACTGTGACTTATTCGAGCAGTCATAATGGATATGATTGGTACGGACGGTACATACCATTACTTGCGCGTGAAACGGTTGCGGTGGGGGTGTGCCGTCGTTTTCTACACCAATTATGTTCACAGAGTTTATACTCGGTTTTGCGTCGGAAGGCGAAACGATTGTCGGAAGATATTGAGCTAAGACCGCCCAACCTTCATCCCGTGCCTCGCACCATGTTACTTTCTGTTGTGAGCCTGAAGCAAACAACTGATTCGCTTTCAACAGGTGGTAGCAAACACCGTCGCCGCACTGACAGATATTCACCTAGCAGCCGTCGCTGCTGGTGTTCCAAGAGACCAGTTCCCGATCACCACCGATATCGTCAACAAGCTCCTGGTAGCGCTCAACGAATGTTCAGAATGGGGACGAGTAGCCATCCTGAATGCGCTTTCGCGCTATACGTCAGAAGACGCCGGGGAGAGCGAGCACATATGCGAACGTGTCGTCCCTCAATTCCAGCATGCAAACGCAAGCGTCGTTCTCTCCGCCATTAAGGTACCCAATACACTCCTATCCTTCCCATCCCTGTCTTGATCTCAACGTCGACATTTTCGCAGGTCGTCATGATCCACATGCGCGAAATCAACTCCGAGAACCTCATCAAAACGCTTGTCCGCAAGATGGCGCCGCCATTAGTGACCCTCCTCTCCAATCCCCCGGAGGTGCAGTGGGTCGCGCTCCGGAACATTAACCTCTTGCTCCAGAAGCGGCCGGACATGCTGTCCAACGAGATGCGTGTGTTCTTCTGCAAGTACAACGACCCGCTGTACGTCAAAGTTGAGAAACTGGACATCATGGTTCGCCTGGCCTCCGAGAACAACGTAGACCCGCTCTTGAGCGAGCTGAAAGAGTACACCCCGTAGCATAATCTCACGGGGAATACATTGCGCTGACTCGGGCTTCGCTGTGTAGATACGCTCAGGAGGTCGACGTCGATTTCGTGCGGAGGAGTATCAAGGCGATCGGCCAGACTGCGATCAAGATTGACGAGGCGGCCGAACGTTGTGTCAATGTTTTGCTTGAGCTCATTGGCACCCGAGTCAGCTACGTTGTACAGGAGGCTGTGGTCGTTATGAAGGTTCGTTGTGTCGCCTTTTTTGCTTTCCTGGTTGTATGCGCTACAAATTGCACGACTTACCTCCTTTGTCGCAGGACATATTCCGGAAATACCCATCAACATACGAGGGCGTCATCCCGACACTATGCGCGAACCTTGACGAGCTTGACGAACCTGAAGCGAAGGCATCGCTCATATGGATCATTGGCGAGTACGCGAAGAAGATCGATAACGCCGATGAGCTGCTCAGCATTTTTGTCGATACCTTCACCGAAGAGTCGTACCCTGTGCGTATTCATTACTCTGCGTTTTTCCTGAGGAATTGAAGAAGCTGACCTGGACTCTTCCACCGCGTCGCTTTCCGCGCTACGTGATATTGTTGACTATAGGTACAACTACAAACGTTGACGGCTGTTGTGAAGCTCTATCTTCAAAAACCGGAGAGCTCGCAAGGACTCGTGCAGAAGGTGCTCAATACGGCGACGAAAGACTGCGACTCACCAGATGTCCGAGACCGCGCATACATTTACTGGCGGTTACTGTCCACGGATCCCGGTGCTGCTAAGGTATGTTGTACACACAGAGCTAACACTAGATCGCTGCCTCACTGTCACCCGTGTAGGCTGTTGTCTTGTCCGTGCGCCCACCCATTACTCTTCCTCGAACAACGGTTTCGGCAGGGCTATTAGAGGAGCTGCTCGGCGAGATCCCCCTACTCGCCAGTGTATACCACAAACCAGCAGAGACGTTCGTCGGCCAGGGACGCATTAGCGCAGATTCAATGCAACAACGGAAAAGCAGCGAGTGCGTAGGCAGAAATACTGATAGCCGAATCGACGCTAACTCGACCATGCATGCAGTCCCGCAGACGACCGCCTCGCAACGCAAAAAGCCCTCCAAACCGTCGCCGCAGGCCAACAAGCCGAGAACCTCCTCGATTTCGACGATGACGTTCAGAACGACGGCCAGCCTTCCGGCCTCGCGGCGACCACCATCTTCTCGCAGACTCCAGCGGCGGCGAACCTTCTCGCGGGGACGTCAAGCAACCCACTGGACGACCTCGTCTCCATCTTCGGAAACGTAAGCCTCACTGCGACACCAGCTACGCCCGCGAACGGGCTGGGCGGCTTTGGCTTCGGCGGAGCCTCGCTCACACCCGCAGCACCGTCGATTACGCCTACTGCATTGTCACCCCAGCCTCCACAACAGCCGGTGCAGTCTGGTCAGGACGATTTGTTGGGTCTATTCTGAGTTTGTGGTTTACGAGTGCTAGAGGCCTGGTTTATTTGCCGCTGTCTGCCCCAAGTGTACGTTCCATTGTCATATATGGTGTAATACCCCTTCTTCTGGACCATTCCCTTGCGTCTTCACTAACCTCAAGTGTAAGCTCTGGTAAAGTGAGCGCCGGTGTCCATCTCATGTTATGCTGTGGCGCTAACTACGGGCCTTTCTACAAAGTGCCTGCATTTTACCGGATGCAATTCAAGGTCGTGGCGTTGGTTAGGCTCGAGTCATGCTGAGTCACCGCGGTACCGAAACAACATTAACAGAGTGACGACTCTTTGCCTTCGCGTCGTCGTATACACCGGTCTCGGGAATATCGCTTTGCGTCGTCGTATATACCGATCTCGGGAATTCAAAAGAGCGTTAACCCTATGAAGGACGCACCTGTGCACAGAAACCACCTCGTTTAGACGGTAGGGTGTGTCCTGGTGTGCAGTGATTCGTACAAGGGGAAAGGTTAACAGTACTTCCATGATACGAACGCACACTCTCTACTGACCTCGAGGTTTAGAGTCCATCACCAAGCCCCCCCGTTTTCGGCACGCGGTTGTCTAGGAGACGACTGCTGCAGCATATGTCTCTGAGAGAATCATCCTCGGGACCGAAATGTCAAGGTGCGGGTATATAAGAACACAGGGATACTATGCAAGGTCGACACTCCCAGCCCCTCGTCTGCGAGTGCCCTCATCACCATGCCTTCTCAGCAGAAAGCCCTGTTCCTCCGATCCAAAGGCGCCCCACTCCTCATTAAAACCACCGATATCCCCAAGCCTGGACCGGGGGAACTGCTCGTGAAGGTGGAAGCCGCTGCGCTGAACCCGATCGACTGGCAGATCCAGGCGTTTGGCCTCTTCATCGAGAAATACCCGTGTATCCTTGGCAGCGACGGTGCCGGTACCGTCGTTGAAGTTGGCGAGGGGGCGACATCGTTTGCTGTCGGCGATCGAGTGTAAGTCCCACCATCACCACCACCGTGCCGCCGCGTTAAATTTTAATTATAATTGCCCATCATTACAGTGCCTTCCAAGGAGCCCTTGATCCCGTGCAGAAGTCACTTAGCGGAACTTTTGCTCAGTACACCCTGGTCGCCGCCCAATTTACTGCCAAGGCGAGTCACGACCCTCGTGTGGTCAACTCCACGCAACTCTAACGAGGCTCTCTCCAGGTACCCGCCAACATATTGTTCGATGCTGCTGCAAGCATTCCCATCGCCCTTCCGACCGCTGCCCTCGTTTTATATAATGAAGATCCATCTACGCAGTCGGTCAGGCTCACCCCACCCTGGGCTGAGGGTGGTCGTGGCAAGTATGCGGACAAGTCGGCCCTTGTTCTCGGAGGGTCCTCTTCCATTGGACAATACGGTAAGTCACTTCCCCATACGCCCTAAGAGCGATATAGTGACGTGTTGATGTGGCGTTGTAGTAATCCAGCTTGCTCGCCTCTCGGGTTTCTCCCCGATCATCGCGACTGCCTCGTTGCACAATGCCGAGCACTTGAAATCATTGGGTGCGACGCACGTCGTCAACCGCAACTTACCGGCGGAGCAGCTCCAAGCAGAGGCGGCGAATCTTGGGGGCGGGCTCTTTGATTTTGTCTACGATGCCGTCTCCCTCTCCGAGACTTTTCCCATCAGCAACGCCTTGACGGCCCCTGAGGGACATCTTGTCGTCGTCTCGCCCGCGGGACTCCCGCAGGGAGGCGAGGTGAACAAGAAGGTGCACCTTGCGCGGGGTCTTCTCGTCATGCCGACCAATCATGTTGTGGGCGAAAGCTTGCTGGCTCACTTGCCCAAACTGCTCGCGGACGGCGACATCAAGGTGTGTGGACTCATGCAGCGGCTCCTCTCACTCTGTTGTAGTTGATGATCTCATGTACTCTAGCCAAACCGCACAGAGGTTCTCTCGGGCGGCCTCGCTGGCGTTGCCTCTGGTCTGGACCGTTTGAAGAATAAGCAAGTTAGCGGAACGAAGCTTGTGGTGTTGCCCCAGGAGACGGCCTAAACTTGCGGATGGAGTGGGGTTCATGTTTTGTTCATGTCTTTTATAAAGCGATCACCGTTTGATTTCGTCTGTCCGACGAGTGTTCCGCAGTCCAGTTCAGGAAATGATAGTTTGGATTGCCAAGACAGAAGGCGTTGTTTCACAAGATTTCACGTCGGACGGTAACAGCCAATTACAACTGCAGTGGTATCTAGCTGAAATGTGTGTACGTATAATGTGGCAAGAGTGCGACAACCGCGACCGAGAACGAACGAAGGCGAGCAGCGCGAAAGGTGGTACATAGAATAGTGTGCAGCAGATTTACAGCGGATCTACCGTATCAAGAATATCAAAGCGTATGGTAGAGTATCTGGACTAAACGGAACGAATGGGTACTCTAGATAAATACGGGGGAAACGCGGTATGTTACTATGGTTAGGCATGGTGTATAGGATGGATACTGTATATGATGAATAATGTACGGATAAATCACCCCAGGTCAATTGAGGGGTCCTCAGTAAGGGAGCTCGCTTTGCTGGCGATGCCGCTCCTTCTCGCGGTTTCCGATGCTAGTCATACCAAAGAGCTGCAAAGGGTCCGTAAGCCCGCCGTTGTTGTCATCGCCTGTAGAAACACGTACCGCCTTGATCTGCTTAACGCTTAACTTGTCTAGTTTGCCACCACCGCCTTCTCCAAGGGCAGCACCAGCGAGACCTGCGAGGGGGACAGATTAGGATAGACGAGTCTCGTATGTTTATGGGGAAGCGTACTGAGTTTCGTCTCTTGAAGCGCAAGCATGCTAAACGAAGGTAGAGAGACGTAAGAAAATGCTTGTGACTCGTCTCAGCACTAGGCTCACCGCTCCTCGATGGTGTTCCGGATGACAAGACGCTTGACAAAGACCTCCTTCTCCTGGCCCAGTCGGTGCACGCGGTCATACGCCTGGGATTCAGCGGCGTAGTTCCAAGACAGGTCCAAGCTAAGAAGCAGTCAGCAACCGCCAGGAACACAGCAGCATTGATGACCTACTTGATGACACGGTTGGCGGAAACAAGGTTCAAGCCAACACCACCGCACTTAATACTATCCATCGCCGCCGTTAGCAGCAAGTACGAGACCAGAGCCAAAGATGGTAAGATTACCTGACGAGGATGACCTTTGGTCCGCCGATCTGCCTGAATTGCCCCAGGCATTGCTCTCTCGCCTCCCGGCTCATCCCTCCGTCGTACCTCAAGCTCCGAATCCCGTGCCGGAAGAAGATCTGCTCGCATAGATCCAGCATCGACGTCCCTGTTATGGTTCGCGTTGGCCGCTCACCCGTCAGCACCTCCACTTCCCAATGCGACATGACAAAGCGCCAGTTGAAGCGCCGGCGCACTTACACTGCGAGAACACGATCGTCTTGTCCCCCGTCAACTCCCATTCCTTTAGGTACGTGACCATCTGCATCATCTTCGCGCTCGACTCGACGTTGCTCCCGCCCTGCTTCCACGTCTTGTACAAGTTCGCGTCCGGCGCTGGAGGCTCCTCCGAGTTGTCCCGCGATTTCGCTTGCTGTTTGTTGGGCGGCTTTGCGCCGTTCGCCCTTCCTCTTCCTTTACCCTTGCCTTTCTTCGGGGCGTCCAAGCCCGAATCCGAGTCCGACCCAGACTCACTGTCCATATCGTCATCGCTGTCCACCTTCTTCCCCTTAGCCTTCGCTTTCCCGCCAGCGGCCTTCTTGGTCGGCGTCTTTTTGTTCAGGCTCTTGCTTTTACCACCGGACGGTGAGCTCTTCAGCATGGTGGAGATATCCGGCATGCTGTCGTCCGAATCATCGTCACTACTCGACGACTCTTCAATGTCGCTGATGCTCATGATCTCCAACTTCGGCTTCTTCACAGGCGGCGGGGAGCTTTCACGGCGCCTTTTGACGGCACGGGCGGTGCGGACGGCGGCGCGGACCTCCTCCTCAGACGGCATGAACGCGCGGGCGAGGAAGACAGAGTTGGGGCGGAGGTCCTGCATCTTCTTGCATGTCGGGCCTGTGAGGGAAGTTGTCAGCGACGAGCGTCGGAATGCTGTGGCGGTCAACGAGCGTACAAGGCCGGAGACCCTTGGCGGCGGCGGTCTCGAACTCCTTCTCGATGCGCAGATTCTCCTTCTCGTCATTGTTACCACTGTAGGAAACATACGTATGTGAGAACATGTATCAACGAGGGTGCAGATGCGGCCAGGCACCCACAAGATCCCGTTGTGTTCAATATCCGAGGTGGCGAGGGTTTGTACACATTCTGCCGCGGGGGCTCAGTACCATGTCTGCGATGTCCTCAGTGAGACTTGGTGCGCACCTTCGCATATCTCATGACCACAAGAAAGAATGCGACCATTGTTCTCAAGGAACACTATGATACAAAGTTAACGAGCTGTTCAAAGACAGACGTGAACGAAGAAAACAGTACGTACTGTCTCCACACCGAGGGCAATGAGAGTCCTCCGCGTCGTCGTCGTCGTTCTCCCAAGCCATTTCGAGCGCCTTCGCGCGGTCCATGAAGCGTTGTTTAAGCTATATGCGCACGCATCGATTACGGTCTCTAATCAATAATTTACCAACTAAACGACGAAAAGCACGTACAGTGTTGACCCATTTAGAACCCATAGCCTTTGTGGCGCGCGCAAGCTCCTTGTCGCTCTCCGACCCGAGCAAAGCCGTTGGATCGTCAAAGCCCTCCGTTTCGGACTATCACCAAGGTCCAAAATTTGTTAGTATCGTGACGGGGGGAAGAGATAGAGACGCACCAAGACGAGATACGGGTGCGCGCATATCTGGCGCAAGCGGAGAATCAAGACTAGGACGTATTGGTGGCTGGGAGATAAAATAATAATGAGTATATGCGCCATTCGCACTGGATCAAGGAGCATCTACTTCTTGAGAAGCGTGTTGTTCCGGATAAACCTGTTGACTTGTATCCTGGCGCGCTTCTCGAACGCGTCGTACAACTACACGGCGAAATGATAAGGGTACGACGTATATCACAACATTCGCACATGTTCCACTCACGTCGCGCTCGTCTGGCGAGAAGTCAATGGTGACCATTTTGATGTGCTTAGGTAGGAGCTTGAGTATCGGTTCTCCGTCCTGCATACATCCGACCCAATTAGCACGACTGCACCAGGATTCATGAGGATGGGGGACATACGATCGTTGCATTCTTCGTCCTCCGCAGCAGGATCGGCATGAGCACACCTTGCGCGCGTTGACCTGACCACATTGGACATTCAACAACCGAAGCAGGCGTATATGCAAACTATGTGCCAGTTCAAATCTACCTACCAGCAAGTGGGGCGTCTTCCAGTTGCACTTTCGCGATGTAATCATTGAAATCTTGCCAATCACTGGACATATGGAGAATCGTCAGTCGGTACAGCAACGCCCCAACCTTACTACCAAATACGCACTTGAATGGTCGGAAGCGTCCGAAACGAAGATACCCATAAATATCAGCCCTGCCGTTTCACGGTGCAATCAACTTCGCAGTTCCGATAGAAGAGAGGAAACACGTACAGGGTATTCGTGATAGGAGTTCCAGTGAGGCACCAGCGATACTTGGCACGGATCATTGCCACCGCTTTACTGCAGCGTGTACTGCGATTGCGAATGAACTGTGCCTCGTCGAGGACCACACGGAACCACTTGATTTGAGACATAGGTCCACTAGCCGGGGGACGCATATATAAGCATGGGGAAGTCAATATAGGCAGGGCATGTTTGAACATACCCGTTGTCCCTAAGCCAGTCTAGCTCTTCGTCGCTCTCTACATCGTTGGGGATGCTGAAGTCTAGATTGAGGGTATGATAAGTTGTAATGACGATCTAGATAATCTAGTTAGCACACAAACAAACACGGCGCAGTAAGCAGAGAAAAAGGCGCATACGTCCTTCTCGGCCAACAGGTTCGGGTCCTTGATCTTGTCCTTCCCATGCTGTATATGCACGTCCCAGATGCCGTTCGCCTTCGTCTCGAGCTCTTCCTTCCACTGCAGGAGGAGTGCGGCGGGGACAACGATGAGAATAGACCGATGCTCGTCCTCCTCCGTCGGCTGGTTGAAGACCATAGTCGCGATCATCTGGACGGTCTTGCCGAGGCCCATGTCGTCGGCAAGGATGCCGCCTTTGTGCGGGGAGTTGCGTTCCTGGTCGACCATCCAGCCGACCCCGATAACCTGGTGCGGCAGGAGACGGACTTCCATGCCCGGGAGGTAGTCGCGCAAGCTGTTAAGAAGAGGTCAACCGTTTCCTGAACTAAGCGACTGCGTAATGCGGCATGAGGCTCTCGGGGAGAAAGAAGTATGATGCTTCTCCAGGAGTCGAGTATGGTGCTTTCCAGAAAAGGTACCGGCTCTGACTACCCGGCCGTCTTCTCAGGTCCGAGGACCCTTACTTACGAAATGGCTTTGATTGACGAGGGTAAAAGGGTAAATAGAAATAGACTCACTCTTGGAGGCCGAGCTTCTCCATGGCCTTCTGCGTCGTCAAGCCGTTCCCGGCGTTGTCGATGCCCCGTGACACAAACTCGGCCATTCTACGCGATGTTCCCCAAACTTTGTTCAGCATACACTCTCCTCAGAGCGACAAAAGAAAGTGCGCTCACTTCATCTCTTGGTCGGGGCCTCCTCGATCTATGGCGCGAATTGCACCCTCCTTATCGTAATTCAAATTGAAACCTTGTCCCGCCGCGAGTTGCGTCGCTCGGGGGAGGGCTGGGGGAGATGGCCTTTCGTCGCTGTCTTCGTCGAAGCCATGGTCTGGGCTCTTCCGCTTCTGTTGCGACGACCCAACAAGGCCAAGGAACGACGCCCCATAATCGAAAGACGGCCCGGGTGTGACAGGTTTTTGCTTCACAGGAGTTTGAAGGTGACCCAAGGAACCGGGCGGCAACGGCGTGCCCGAGACGGGGGGAAGCGGCGTTGAAGAAGTGTTGTAGAGGAAGTCAGGATTGTCAAGCGCAGCGAGGACGCGGGACTTGCGCTGTGTTGGAGGAGGCTTGGGAGGGTCGGTCATGGTGGATGGGGACAAGAATGGCGCGACCTGAGCGCGACGCGTCGGACACCGTGTCTGGGGCCGCGGGCGGTCCGCAAGCCACGCGGCTATCCTTCGTTTAGACGCCCTTTATGCGTTCTGGACATTACAGGGAAAACTATTTGGGGCGGACCTCGGACGGGACAATTCACGCGGTGACGAAAGGTCGAGCACTGGAAAGACTATATTTTACATAGCGTGGTCATACAGTATCTACGGACTTAGGCCTTCAACAAACCAAGCTTCGCCCGTCCCCCTCAGCCCGCCGCCGATCTTCCTCTTCCTCGACACAGCAGCCTCCTCGTCAATCACGAGCGAGAATCCCTGCACCTTCCCGTCCCGCACTTCGAACTCGACCATCCCCTCGCCTTCCCCCCTCAGGGCGGTCTCGAACGCGCTCGTGTTCTCCCCGTAGCCGTTCGGGAAGAGCGCCGTGAAGGCGATGTTGAACACGTCTCCCGAGACATGGGTCAGCCAGACGTGAGTCGACCAGAAAGTAGGGTATGTCGCATAGAGTGTGCTCTCGAGCGTTGAGGAATTGTGGAGGGAGGCAAACGCGGAGACGACGTCGTTGCAGTGGATGGATTGGTTCGCTGATGAGCAGAGTTGCATGGGCAGGTAGCCTGGGGCCGAGTAGAGCCTGGCGTAGTCAGCCAGCTTGAGCGACGGCGGTTTTGTCTCTGTCGTAGTCAATTCCCCAGTCGTACCAGCACTATAGAGAAGTTAGATAGGCTTTGGGGCAACAACGCCATAGCGATACCTCATATCATTCGTGGTGGTTGGTAAAACGCCTAGGACCTCGAACAAAATGCGTCCAAGTATCTGGAAATTCCAAGAGGCCTTGTTGTCCGCATTGCTCAGGATGACGATGCCGAGGTTGCTGTTCGGTGAAAATGCAACGAGGGTCGAGGACCCAGGGATGCCTCCAAGGTGAAGAATGATCTACGACATAGCGTTAATAGCCGAGGGACGAGAACGAGGATGTGCCCACTGACGTCCGCCGTTCCAACGCTGGTCCGCAGCCAGCCCATGCCGTACCCAACGATGCTACTGGCGTACGGGATCAGCTTTCCCCCCACGATAATCTGCGCGGTCGTCACCGCGTCAAACACGCTCTTCGGAATCACTGTCTTGTTCGTCGTCGGGTCCTGGCCCTCGTTCAGCAGCACCGAAAGCCACTTGACCATATCCTCCGCGCTCGAGATGATACCCCCCGCACCCGCCATGAGGTCAGCAACGCTTTCATCCAACCAGAACGGAATACGCCGGCCGAATGGGGTCCAAGTGTGCGTTAGCAAGCCCGAATAATTCGCTGCGGTAGGCGAGAATGTAGTAGTGGTCATCCCGAGAGGCTTGAAGAGGCGCTGCGCGACGAAGTCCGGAAAGGGCATGTCGGCATAGTGAGAAATGAGATACGCCGCAAGAATGAAGAACTGCCATTCGTGCGCACCGTTCGCGCGGTGAGATGCGACGAGCGAACTACACATGGATGTGTGCGCACCTGGTTGTTGTATGACCACTTTTCTCGCAGCTCATAGGCGGTCCGAAGCGAGCCCATCCGGAGAATAACGTCTTCGGGGGCATCTCCGGGTCTATAACTGAAGTCGTGCCTCGGAAGGCCGGTAGCGTGCCCTAGAGCATCTGCGATGGTAGCATCGCGGGATGTCCAGTCGTCCCCATTCAGATCGTGCAAGTGCCAGCCTAATTCCTTGGGGACGATGTCGGCGACCTTGGTCTTCCAATCGAAACGCGTCAGACCGGGAGGGAGGGGAGTCGCGTTCTTGCCCTCTGCATAGTCGTCCATGAGCAGCCCGATAGATGTCGCGACGAACGCCTTTGAGCACGACGCTAGGCCGAATAATGTCTTTTCTCGAGGTGTTCGGCCTCAGACATGAACAAGAATGACGTAGAAGGACGACGTACTTCTGGGGTCAAGTCGTGCCCATTCCCCTCCTCCGTCTTGCGGCCCGACGACGCGAGCTGCACGATGGGCTCCTTGTCTTCTCCAAGGCGCACGACACCGATTGAGATACCCGGAATGGAGCCGTTCTTCCTGATCTCGTCCACAAACGACAGAAACGGCGCGGATAGCAGGGTATCAGTCTGACGGAGTTTGGCGGTGGGTGAAGTGAATGGCTGCTGTGTCTGCGAGGCTACGCTCCATGTTGCTGCAGCAACAAGGATGTACCAGATGGGCAGCCAAGCCATGGCGGTCGCGGAGGAGTGGGAGGGTCACGTTCAACACCGGCCGCAGGCGCGCACTGAATAAATATGCTTGGCAGTTTGAGACAGTAGGCGATTTTTTTTGTTGATAGTGGCGTTTGTTTGCACTTGGCAGCACTGTTTGAACCCGTTCAGAGAGTTTCGCATGCAGCCTATAAACACCATATATGTGCTATGGAGGTGAAGCCTTCAAAAGTTGTAGGAGAGGGAAACAGTCGATGTCCTCCAGGCGCCTTGCACCCGGGGCCGAAAGCCGGTGGCCTAGATCTAAGCGCTTCATAAAACTTATCTGATAACTCATGTCCTCCCCACCACCATCGTCTCCCTCTTCGTCGAGATGCCCCACGCCAAACTCTCACGACGCCAACGCGTATGACGACCGCGCACTCACCATTCTCTATGCAACAGAGACCGGAACCGCACAGGATGTTGCCGACAGGCTAGCGAGGGTCTGTCGTTGGCTGCACATCCGAGCGCGGGTACACAGCATGGATGCTTACTCTCCAGTATGCTGCATTTTCGCTGCTGCAGCCCCTCATCATACTGACAACGTCCCGCAGGCAGAGCTGATCAATGAGCACCTCGTAATATTTGTCGTATCCACAACAGGCTCAGGACGCGAACCTCGTGCAATGACACCTCTGTGGCAAATGCTTCTGCGTGCCGACCTTCCCGAAGACTTGTTCGAAGACCTCCATTTTGCTGTCTTCGGTCTCGGGGATACGGCTTACGAAAAGTTTTGTTGGCCCGCCAAACTTCTTAGCCGTCGTTTGGAAGCTCTTGGTGCTGTAGAGCTATGCGCACGAGGGGAAGGAGACGAGCAACACCATCTCGGGTGAGTCATCGATTGCTGACGCTCCCGATGGACTTGAATGGCCGTTGACGCGGATTCCCAGGATTGAGGGTGCATTAGCTCCATGGATAGAGAAACTCTCTGTAGTGCTGTTGCAGGCGTATCCCCTTCCCGACGGTGTCGGACGCGAGTCTGTGGACGGTCTACCCCCACCTCGCGTTACAATCACCGACGCAGACAAGGATGCTCAGATCTCGCGAAATGATCCTTTGGTATCCGACCGGGAATACCACACTGCGACGGTGGTAGTCAACAGCCGGATAACAGCGGAAGACTGGTATCAGGACGTTCGACATTTTGAATTCGAACTCGCGGATGACGTAGAGTGAGTACAAGCCCGAATTGGGTGCGCATATAGCTAGTCGCTGACCAGTTACACACGCAGGTACGATCCGGGTGATGTCGCCGTGATCCACCCCGAAGCTATGCCCCAAGACGTAGAGGATTTCCTGTCATGTATTGGCTACGCCAGCACAGCGGATGACCCAATAGAAATCCGTCATAACCTTCTAGGTGCGTGCCCGTATGCACCACTAGATGTATCGCTTCCCGACTCTGATGAGTCTCATGCAGACCAACATCTCCCAGACCACATACCAACAATAACGACCCTCCGCGAAATCTTCACTCGATACGTCGATATCAACGCCGTTCCTCGACGCTCGTTCTTTGCCCTCCTGAAGCACTTCGCCCAGGACGACATGGAACGCGAGAAGCTCGAGGAGTTTCTTACCGAAGAAGGAGCAGTAAGCATACATCCTCAATCACCTCTCCCTCCTCCAGCTTTACCTATGACTAATGCTCCACTCCAGGACGACCTCTACGAATACTGCCAAAAGCCGCGCCGGCGCATCCACGAAGTCCTCGCCGAGTTCCGCTCCGTCCGTATCCCCCGCGCCTACATCTTCGACCTCTTCCCGCCCCTTCGTCCGCGCCAGTTCTCCATCGCGAGCTCCGCCCGCGCACACCCGCACCGCGTCCACCTCTGCGTCGCCATCGTCAACTACCGCACCATGCTAAAGCTGCCCCGCCGCGGCGTCTGCACAACCTGGCTCCTCGCGCTCAAGCCGGGCGACAAGCTGCAGATCGGATTGCAGAAGGGGTTTATTGCCCTCCTCAAGGACTCTTCTACCCCGCTCATATGCGTTGGGCCGGGGACGGGCGTCGCGCCCATGCGCGCGGTCATCCAGGAGCGTCTTCATGCGGACCCAGGCAGAGCAGGGCCGGACTCGCTCGCGTTGTACTTCGGATGCCGCTCGGAGACCAAGGACCATCACTATGGCGCGGAATGGCGTGCGCTCGCCGCTGAGGGCAAGCTTGCGTACCGCGTTGCGTTCTCGCGCGACGGGCCGGAGGGCAAGGCGCGGACGTACGTGCAGGACCTCATCCGCGCCGATGCGAAGCGCATATGGGAGCTCGTCGGCGTAAGGGGCGCGTTAGTTTACATCTCGGGGTCTTCAAACAAGATGCCCGCAGCAGTGCGGGCAGCGATCGCACACGCGGTGCAGATCGAGGGTGGACGGACGGAAGAAGAAGCCAAGGAGTATGTGGCGCAGATGGAGAGGGAGGGGAGGCTCGTCGAGGAGTGCTGGAGCTAACTAATATGGGACGATCTAAAAACATTTCTAGCACAGATGCGGTACTTAATAGTACAAAGTTCAACGTTCAAACCGCACTACATGAGTATACAAGTGTCAAGTGGGGATCTGCACAGGTATATCGAACCTTATACCTTCGCGAACCACGCGTCCGCGGTCTTGGAAAGCGCGCCGCCTGTTTTCCTCGTCCTCGCCGCACAGGCCCCCTGGTCGCCGACGAGCGAGAAGCCCTCCACGGCGCCTTTTGCTTCGTCCACCTTAAACTCCACCCAGCCGCTCGCGGAGCCAGTCTCGTAGACCTCGAACGCGCTCGTGTTGCGGCCGTAACCGTGCGGGAAGAGCGCAGTGAACGTGAAGTTGAAGACGTCCCCGGAGAAGTGCCGCAGACGGAGATGCGAGGCCCAGACAGCTGGGTAGGCGCTGTAGAGACTGGCTTCAAGTGTGGTCGAATTGTCGAGCGTGGCGAAGTCGGAGACGACATTTTGGCAGTGCGCGGACTGGCTTTGAGTAGAGCAGAGGGTGACGGGGAGGTAGCCGTCATCCGAATCGTATGTGCCAGTGTACGCGTCCCAACTCAGAGTGGGTGGAACGGCTTTCACGGGCTCTGAATCGGGCTGCTGAACAGCTGCCTGCTCGGCAGATGCCCTGAGGCTACAGGTGGGTTGATCAGTCCATGTCAAAGGTGTTTTGTGCATAAGTATACCCCACCTTTCGTCGAGGCTGCTGGACAGTTGCGTGCCGAGGACGTCGTCGAATGTCTTCTTCAGAATCTTCAAGATGGCGAGGGCTTCGTCCTTGTTCACCAGCGCCACAACGCCGACCTTGTGACTCGGTGAGAAGGCGACAATACTCGAGAAGCCCGGGATGCCCCCCGTGTGATGTACAACCTAACATGCGCGAGAAGCCGTCAGCGGACTGAAGGCGAACATAGTGAAGCAACATGAGACGCATACATCGATACCCCCAGCCGCCCACCTCTCCCAGCCCATCCCGTATCCGATCAGTGAATCGTAATTCGCAGAGGGGCGGCCGTTGATGATGGTCTGCGCCGTCGTTACAGTATCGTAGACGGCCTTTGGGAAGACGGTCGTCCCCGAGACCGGGTCCACGCCCTCGTTCAGCCACACAGAAAGCCACTTCGATAGGTCCGCCACGCTCGAGATGACGCCGCCCGCGCCGCCGTTTAACGAGGCGAGCTGCTCGTCGAACCAGAACGGTACCCGCCTGCCGTTCCTATGCCATGACTGCGAGAGGTTCCCTGAGGCCGCGGCGACGGAAGGTATGTATGTGCTTGAAGACATGCCGAGCGGGTTAAAAATGCGCTTTGAGACGAACTCAGCGAGTGTGGTATTGGCGTAGTGCTCGACGAGGTACGCTCCGAGGATGTAGAACTAAACGATCCATAGATTTTGGGGTGAGGCGGGAAAATATAACAAGGGGAGGATATGTAGTACGCACCTGATTGTTGTAGGAATACTTCTCGCGCAGCTCGTACGCGGTCCGAAGCTTGCTCATGCGCCGGAGGATGCTCTCTGGGGTATCTCCAGGGTGGTACGTGAAGTCACTGGCCGGAAGCCCAGAGACATGGCCTAAGACATCCCTGATCTTCGCATTCCGCGTCGCAGAGTCGTCTCCATCGATAGGCTCCAGGCTCCAGTCCAGCTCCTTGGGAAGAATGTCCTTCAGCCTTGTGGCCCAGTCGAAGACCTTCAGGCCTTCCGGCAGGGGCGTCACATTCCGTCCGTGGGCGTAGTCGTCCATGAGCAGACCAACGGAGGTTGACAGGAATGCCTTCGAACAGGATGCGATCCCGAACAGCGTCTGGATCACCATGCTGTTCAGAACAATCTCTAGCTGGAACAGACGCAGGAACGTACGTCTGGGGTCATATCACGTCCATCTCCCTCCTCCGTCTTCCGTCCAAACGACGCGAACTGCACTTCGGGCTCCTTGCCCTCCCCGAACCGCACAACGCCTACGGAAATGCCGGGGAGCGAGTCTTTTTGCCTAAGTTGCTCGATGTACGCGTGCCATTCTGGTGAGAGGATCGCATCGGAGTGTTGAAATCCAGGGGCGTCGAACTTGAAGATCTCCTGCGTCGCGGATGCCACCACCACAACTGCGGCGAGGAGCATCCCGAGGATTTGGACATGAACGGATGCTCGATGCATCTCAGAAGTCAAGACGTGAAGCACAGAAGAGAAAGGGGCACCATTCAAGGTGTGTGCTTGTGCTGTCGACAAATATTGGGGAAACCCAGAGCGTAGTTCAATCTGTGGGACGCAGATCAAAGGTGCCTTACGAGGACTGCGCAGCTGTTTGAACTCAATCCATGACGAGTCCGCAGGGGTGGAAATTGAGGGCGTTAGGGCTGGGTCATGGGGATGGGGGGGGGGATGCTGTTACCCAGTTGTCAGCTGGGCAAATGGAAGGAGGAAGCTACCAGGCAGTACCAGACAGGGTGGAACGATGGGAATCGGATGGTGGATGGTGGTCCAACTCGAAGGGACGTGTGGGAAACTTGAAGCTTGAAGCACGACGTTCACAGTGCTCATACCAAACACCTTGGCCCTCCGTTGACTAATACCCTCTCCCTACAATAAGACCCGGAGACGGCATCCTTTCTCTTGCACTCAACCAAGTACCGCCACTGCTCTATTTAAACATCCACTACATATTGGCATACTTTGAGTTCTCGCAGAGGCATTCACCTTCGTGATTACTGATCGACCTTGCCGATACCCCTTTCCCCCATAATCTCTCTGGGAGGGACCGTTCACGAAATTAACGAAGGACTCGTCCGAAGAATGATTAAGCATAAGCCATGATGTAGAGGTATAGCGAGAGATAAGGGCTACTGTATGAAACATATCCCGTAGGCCCAGGTCCACACATGGGGATGTACTACATCGAACCTTACACCTTCCTGAACCACGCGTCGGCGGTCTTGGACAGCGGGCCGCCCAGTTTCCTGACCCTCGCCGCGTAGGCATCCTCGTCGACGATAAGCGAGAAGCCCTCGACCACGCCCCTCGTCTCATCCACCTGGAACTCCACCCAGCCGCCCTCTAGCTCGAACCCGGAGAACCCGCTCGTATTCTGGCCGTACCCATGCGGGAAGAGCGCGGTGAAAGTGGAGTTGAAGCTGTCCCCAGAAAAGTGCTGGAGGCGAAGGTGCGAGGTCCAGATGGTGTGGAAGGAGCCGTAGAGGTTGGTCGCGAGCTCGGTCGAGTCGTCGACTGTGGCAAAGTCGGAGATGACGTTATGGCACTGCGCGGACTTGCTTTGAGTGGTGCAGAGGGTGACAGGGAGGTAGCCGTCGTCCGAGGTGTATGCGCCGGTGTACGCCTCCAAGTTGAGGGAGGGTGTGACGGCTTTCACGGGCTCGGGCTGCTGAACGGCCGCCTGCTTGGTAGATGCCCTGACGCTGTGGGTTGGTTAGTCCGAGTCCGTGTCAAAGGCGTTTCGTGCATATGGCCCACCTTTCGCTGACGCTGGTGGCCGTCTGAATCAGCTGTGTGCCGAGGACGTCGTCGAGTGTCTTCTTCAGGATATCAAGGATGGAGATGGCATTACCCATGTTCAACAGCGCCACAACACCGAGCTTATGGCTCGGCGAGTAGGAGACGAGGCTCGAGAAGCCCGGGACACCTCCCGTGTGATACACAAGCTGGCAAGCACGAATCGCCGTCAGGGATCCAAGAGCGAATATGGTGAAGGAAAGTGAAGGCATACATCGACGCCTCCGGCGGCCCACCGCTCCCAACCCATTCCGTATCCAATCAACGACTCGTAGTACACGGAAGGGCGCCCATCGACTATGGCCTGCGCCGTCGTCACTTCATCATATACGTCTTTTGGTATAATCGTCTCCTTAGAGGCCGTGTCCACGCCCTCGCCCAGCCAGGCCAACAACCATTTCGTCATGTCCGCCACGTTCGTAATGACGCCCCCCGCGCCGGCCATGAACGACGCGGTGTGGTCATCAGCCCAGAACGGTATCCGCCTGCCGTTGTCGTGCCAGGACTGCGAGAGATTGCCCGAGGCCGCAGCGGCTGAGGGGCTGTACGTGCTCGAAGACATGCCGAGCGGGTTGAAGATGCGTTTCGAGACGAACTCAGCGAGTGTGGTGTTGGCGTAGTGCTCGACGAGGTACGCGCCGAGGATGTAGAACTGGACGTATCCATGGATTTGGGGGTGAGGCGAGAACGTACAACTGGCGGAGTGTGTGTAAGACCCACCTGATTGTTGTACGAATACTGCTCGCGCAACTCGTACGCAGTGCGGAGCTTGCCCATCCGGCGCGTCACGCTCTCCGGGGTGTCTCCGGGTAAGAACGTGAGGTCGTGGGTGGGCAGCCCAGAGACATGCACTAGGATGTCCTTGATCTTCGCGTTCCGCGTCGCGGAGTCGTCTCCGTCGATGGGCTTCAAACGCCAATGCAGCTTCTTCGGAAGGATGTCCTTCACTTTGGTTTCCCAGTCGAAAACCTTCAGGCCCGTCGGCAACGGCGTCACGTTCCGCCCATGCGCGTAGTCGTCGATGAGCAGCCCGACGGAGGTTGCTAGAAACGCCTTTGAACAGGAGGCGATGCCGAAGAGGGTCTGGATGACCACGAACTCAGATTGTGAAGGGAAATCTCCGGCTAGGAAGGAAGTAGGACGTACGTCTGGGGTCATATCGTGCCCATCTCCCTCCTCCGTCTTCCGTCCAAAGGACGCGAACTGGACTTGGGGCTCCTTGTCATCCAAAACCTGGACTACGGCGACGGAGATACCGGGGATCGAGTTGTTCTGCCTGAGTTGCTCGACGTATGCGTGCCATTCTGGCGAGAGGATCGCATTGGACTGTCGAAATCCAGGAGCATCAAACTTGAAGGCCTCCTGCGCGGCAGATACCACCACGCTTGACGCGAGGAGCGTCACGAGGATCCGGAGAGATGCTCGGGGCATCCTAGAGTGTGAAGCGCAGAGAGGACGAGAGAGTATGATGTTGTTGAACCCTGGGGAACATCGAAGGCTGGGAGACTGGGTATAAGTACTTTGCGTTCAAAAGGCGTAGGATCTGAACTGTGCCAGTGTTTGGGTCGCTGTATGACGAGTCCGGATCCCAGGCCCAAGAACATTCATCTTGTCTTGTTCGTAGTTTGTTGGAGGCGATCGCAAGACAAAATCATGTGCCGCTGCGGTAGGATCATGATGCCCGAGGTGACTCATGGAAGCACTATGGAAGCGTTAGCGTTTCATGGCGAGATGGAGGCTGCTGGCGTTGGAGAAATGATGCTCGCAGAGCGAGGGAGGGGGTTGGAGCATCACCAGTGGCATGAATTGTTGGAACAAGGCCTAGGAAGAGCATCCTAAGCGTGCGAAACCAAATATGTAAGTACACTATAAGTACCTGCAGTTCTGAAGTTCTGAACACAGCCCCTCAGCCTCCTTCAGACAAGACGACATCCTCTCTCTTCCATCAGCGCAAGTCCCTAGGTAACCGGTTCCACCTCACGCGGAATCAGGCGGAATCGTGGCGCAGCCACGTGGACAGTCGTGGTATGAGCATGCATGGAATAGCCTAGGGAAAGCCCACATTCTGTCTACCAACCCTCCAACCTCTCACCCCATGCTTCAAATCCCCATAGAACTATGGGAGATGACCATCGACCAAGCAGATCCGCCGTCTCTTCACCGTATCTCACTCACATGCCGTGCATTTCTACCGCGGTGTCGTTACCATCTCTTCAGAAACATACTCATCCAAACCGCCCAACAGATGGAGTCCTTCCGCGAGTTCCTTGACTCCCGCCCGTGGATTCTTCCAATCATCCAGAAGGTCACCCTTTCCGTCCTCGTTCCCCCCAACCCATCTACCCCGAACATTCGCGTGCTCGATGTTGTCCCCCTGCATTTCCTCTCCCGCTGCCCAAATTTGCGCGTGTGGAGAATGAGTGTCGTTGAAAGCACTGGCCCGAAACCGTTTTCTGTGCCGTTTTCTGGGAAGGCGTGGCTGTCGCTCAGCCGCTTCGCGCTATCCTGCTACCAGAGGTACAGCGGGCGGATTCAGATCCTGGAGCTGTCTGACATCCCCTTTGACGACATATCTGACTTTACCGGACTCGTCGAGGCGGTCGTCGGTGCCCACAGCCTGACCTGTTCTCGCATCCGCTTCCGGACTGCGAAAGAACATAGAACCTCACTGCATAGTACGATGGCGACGAACTTCACAAAAATTCCATCCCTCCAAATCAAAAATTTACGGGTGAGCCCTCTGAGCTGATTCGTTATCAGAGTCGTATATACGGGCGGTGCGCGCTGACGCTTTCCCAAGATCGGCGTATCCGTGGATATCCGTGCAACGGAATACTTGCTCGCCTCCAGTGCGGCTACGCTGAGTAACCTTAGCCTCGCTGTGGGACCAAGTGTTCCTCGGAAGCAGGTCGGCGGGCTCAACGACTTCGGTGAGCGTTTGAAAGCTCGTGAACGTATCCGACAGTATGCTGATTGTTCTATCAGAACGATTAGAAGAGTCATTGACGTCCCACCAATTGGAGCCATTACGGCTTTCCCTCGTTATTCCGTGTCAGAGCCTTGATTTTGAGGCGCACTCCGAGGCTGCTGAACGAGGTGACTGGACTACATTGACATACATGCGCCGTGCCACCAAAATCCTTGAGCTCATCCCCAGAACCCGTTTGGGGGACGTGCTTGTAGAATTTGAGTTGGTTTCTATCGCTTGCCTTGGGGGCTGCCTTCCTTGGGACGGCTCGTCCGAAGCCTGCAAAGCCCTGGAGAAGGCTCTCGCGACGTTCCCTCACCACCGTATTCTGTGCCACGACCCTGTCTTCATGAGGGCAGGAAGAGTGGAGTTCTGGTCACCGACTATTGAACGTGCTTTCCCGAAACTGAAACAGCGGGGGCTCCTGACTATCCCGCGCAGTGAGTTCAATCCAAACTCGTCTTAACACCATACGCTGACCACTAATACGGCATGATAGCTACAGCGGCCGTCTCATACCCATCTGGCCACGAACACCTCGTCACGTGTGCAGCCGCTTCCCGCGACAGCAAAATTATAGTGACCGCCTCTATAGACGGCACAATCATTGTCTGGGATGCCCCATCCGGTGCAATTGTGCAAGAATGGTTGGCTCATCGACACTCTGTCCACGATATCGCACTGTCTCCCGATGGTCGCCGACTGGTATCGGGCGGTGGTCATCAGAGCGACCCAGTCCTTGTAGCATGGGACATTGGCCATAAGCTCCCCAAAGCTACCGTGATTGAAGGGCACACAGAACCTTCAGTGACGTGCGCCTGGTCTCCCGATGGCACGTTCATCGCATCCGCCTCTGCAGACGGAACTGTGCGCATCTGGGACGCTCAGACGTTCCAGCAACGCGATCTGCTCAAATTCCTGCAGGCTGTGCCTGTTCCCCGGCAGTTACAGTTCTCACCCGATGGACAGTACCTAGCATGGCTATCCCATTCGAATTCACACAGCAATGACTCCCCCGGAAGTTGCAGCGTTTGGAGACCCCTTTCGGACCAGCCATCGAAGACGCCTTCTTGCCACTGGAGCTGCGAAGACATTTGCATCAATGCGTTGTCCTTTCACCGCGAGAGCAGACACATCGCTACTGCTCACGGGAATTTAGGCGGACCGCTAGAGAACAACGTCGTACGGATGTGGGACGTCGAAACAGGCGCTGCGCTCGCTATCTTTGCAGGACATAAAGAGCCGGTACCGGACGTGTCCTTCTCCCCGGACGGCAGAACTGTGCTATCCGCGTCGTGGGACGGTTGCGCCAAAATCTGGGACATAGAATCTGGGGATGAGATGGCCGCTCTTGTGGGAGACGGTGGGCAGGTCATGGAGGCGTGCTTTTCACCGGACGGGAAGTACATTGCCACCGCACTGTCCGGAGGAATGCTGCGATTGTGGAGCGTTGACGACCGCTCCTGCACCGCGGTGTTCACTGAACACAAGTGCAACGTATTGCGGATTGGCTTCTCTCCCGACGGCCAATTTTTAGTTTCTGGGGATAATAGCGGCATAGTCCATATTCGTCGCCTTTCGAACTTCGTGGAGTCTTAGTGGTGTAGGGTGCTGTTCTTTTAGCATACATAGAGGTCTAGCGAGAACAAAGAAAATCATACATACGAATACCTAGGTCAGGTCGCCGGTACTATACTTCGAACTCTGCACTCTCGCAAACCACGCGTCTGCGGTCTCGCGCAATAGCCGCGTCGCCGCCCATATTCCTCCCCCTCGAGGCACAGGCCTCCTGGTCGCCGACGAGCGAGAAACCCTGAACCCTCCACCTCACCCTTCGCCTTGTTCACGTGGAACTCCACCCAGCTGCGAGCCGAGCCGATTTCGTGCACGTTGAACCTCCTTGAACGCGCTCGCGTTCTGGCCGTACCCATCCGGGAAGAGTGTGACAAAAAGTTGAAGACGTCTTCGGTTCGGCCAAACCCCTCGCACGGAAGAAGACGTCCCCGGAGAGATGATCGAGCAGGAGATGCGACGCGAGTATAACGGGGTAGGTGCTGTGGAGGCTTGTGGTGCGGGCCGTTGCGTTCTCGAGCATGGTGAAGTCGGCGACAACTGCTGGGCAATGCGCGGACTCGCTCCGAGAGGAACAAAGGGTGACCGGTGACCGATAGATACGTCGTCGGAGTGATAAGTACGTGCCAGTGTAGTATGCATCCCAATCGAGAGAGGGTGGGGTGACTTGTCTATGAGAGGACCGACAGAGAGATAGATAGAAACGCTTTCGAACAGGACGCGATCCCGAACAGCGTCTGGATCACCTGCATGTCGTTCAGAACAAAGGTAGCCCGAACAGACGCAGGAACGTACGTCTAGGGTCATATCATGACCATCCCTCCATCCTCCGTCCCCACGATCTGCACTTCGGGCTCATTGCCATTCCCGAACCGCACTATGCCTACGGAAATGCCGAGGATCGAGTCATTTTGCCTGAGTTGCTCGATGTATGCGTACCATTCTAGGGAAGAGAGGATCGCATTGGAGTGTCGGGATCCAGGAGCGTCGAACTTGAAGACTTCCTGCATCGCGGACACCACCACTGCTGAGGCGAAGAGAGTACCTAGGATCCAGACATGTACAGATGCTGACACTGCCAGACAGGGTGAAACGAATGATGATATACAGAGCCTGGAGACCTGGCGGGGAGGTCGTAAAACACGGTCAACCTGGCAATGGAAGTTGGGCGCGTCGGGCCGTCAGGATTTCCCACCCTCCTCGCGGCCTCCTCGAGCCTCTCTCAAGCCTCTCTCCTGCCACTTTCAAGGCCCAGCTTTAAATTTGTCCTCGACCACCGACCCATCCTCTCTGGCAGGGCATCAATACGATGCCTTGGATTCCCTGGAGCTCGTCCCCATCCCCGCCTCCTCCACCTCAGTCCCCCCGCGAACACCTCGAGCACTACCGCGCCCAGCTGCAGTCCCGCCTTCCCTCAGTTCTCCAACAGCACTGGCAAGACCCCCAAGCCCTCCTCGCGGCCCTCAACGCTGAGCTCGCACAGCTGCCCCCGTACATCCTCCTCGTGCTAGGCGCGGCAGCGGGCCTCGCGGCGGACCGCGCGTACGTACGCTACCTAAAGCGCATTCCCGACGCCGGGTGGGTCACCCCAGACATGATGAAGCGCAAGCGGTGGATCAAGGGATACGTTACTAGGTGCTCGTCCTCTGACTCTGTCCTCGCGATATCGGATCTGGCTCACCGCGAATCTTGGCCCATCTGGTCCTGAACACGAATTGTTGACCCGCGCGAAGAGTTGGGGATTCAGACAACTTCCGGCTCTACCACACCCCCGGGGTCGGGTGGATGTGGCCACTGAGAGATCTCAGGATACCGTCCAAAAGTACGTTCCACTTCCATTCCTTGTCGACCGTTACATCGGGCGAACGAACGCGCTACACAAGGCTAACGCATTTGCTATGGTAGCGCAAGGACTAACCCTGCACATCCGCATCGCCGGCGTGGACGCGCCTGAGGTTAGTCTCTTTTCTATTGTCTAATCGCGTTACGCTACTTGTCTTCCCCGTCCTTCTTTCACTCGAGGCATGCTGAAACCGTACACAGATGGGCCATTTCGGCAAACCTGCGCAGCCGTTCGCGCAAGAGAGCCTTCAGTGGCTGAAGAATACGGTCGAGGGCAAGATAGTGTATTGCCAGCTGATCCAGCACGACCAGTACAGACGCATTGTGAGCACCTTCCCTGTCCTCGCATATATCCACGCATACATCGACGTATCTGATCCTCAACCACCTCTGCTTTACAGGTTGCGACGCCTTATCTGAAACCGCGCTTTCTCCCTGGATGGCTCGTCAGAGGCAAGTCGGTCGGCCTCGAGATGCTGCGCGAAGGCTGGGCGGCGGTATACAAGGAGGCGCGCTCGGTGTACGGTAAGGAGGGAGAGGCGGCGTACCTCCTCCTGGAAAAGGAAGCGCAGTGGGTGTCTTTCATTCGTTCTGCGTCGTGTCTTGGTACTGAGAATGGGTCCTTTGCCACAACGCAGGCAGGCGAGGAGAGGAATGTGGCAGAATGGAAGACCGGAGCTCCCATCCGAGTACAAACGACGACATCGAGCAGGGGGCGGAGATTTGGAAAAGGCATCGCCTGAAGAGGAAGAGTTGGAGGAGCCCGACGCAGAGGAGGTCCGTCCAGCCAAGGATGTGCAATCACGAAGCTGGTTGTCCAGGATATTTGGTCGACGATGAAACGGTAAGTTGGGTCTGGGTTCGATAAACGGATACTTGCATTTGTACAATATCACCTCAACGCATATCATGACGGAGGGCACTCACCACCATACCACGCGTGCATTAGTCCTGAACCAATCCGATTGTCAGCATCGTCACAAGCTCCCTGAACACCCGCCACACTCACCTTCGGCATGAACGTCCCCTTCTTCAGATAAGTCGGGAACCTCTCTGGGTCGCGTTCCGCGCACTCGCGCTGCAACTGCACGTACTTGTCCTCCGTCCCCTCCTCAACCCAACCTTTCGCCTCGAGCTTTTGCAGCGCGACCCGGCACCACCACCTGCACCCGAACCCGCCCTCCGCATAGACATACCGCGCCATGCCCTCCTCTACCAGATACTCCAGCACCTCGCTCGCGGTGGGCCCTCCGAGAGTGGGCACAGTCACGTCAACCTTGTGTGGGTCCGCACAGGGCGGCACGGACTTGACGATGAGCGTCGCCTCGGGGTAGTTGGTCGGCTGCGAGTCTAGCGTCACCGTCCGCGCATCGCTAGTGGGGTCTGAGGGAGAGGATTGGAGGTGTAGAGTAAGATACCAGTGGTAGAAGCCCTTGTCGGCGTCGTCGAGCACGGTGCTGAGCGTGCCTGTGCCGGTGACGGATATGTGGGAGACGGGGAGGGTTCCGTCGCGCGTCGCGTCGAATTGGCGTTTGTAGACCGAGTCTTTCATGCTGGTCGTTGGGGGTGGGCAGAGGAAAGGAGAGGCGGGCCGTATCGTTGTTAGATGTGCAGTCGATGAGGAGTGCACCGAACACGATGGATACGCTGACGGACGGGAAGGTTGCAAGACTTAGGCGCGACCGCCACAGACGCGTTGCGTTTTGAATCTCCGATCTAATTACGAGGACGCGTTTCCGTCGCGTCGCGTCATCGCCGCGCACCTTGCTCCTCGACCTTTTCCTTCAGCTGGTGCGTACGCTGTTGAGAATCATCACACATATTCATCCAATGTCGTTTTCAGGTCATTCCTCGTGCGCCGTAGCAGTGCGTTAACTGATCCTAACTCCTTCTATCGGCGTTCAAGTTCGCTCCCACCAAAAACTCCTCAATAAACCGATGCCAGCCGAGCTAGGCAGGAAGATAGCGTCATCGACTCGGAGGCTAAAACGATCTAGTTATGCGTCAACAGTCTCTCAAGCATCTTCAAATGCGCCGACAATGTTGACACCAGCCTTACCCAAACCGACATACCGGCTACCAGCAGAGAAGCTCCTGCTATATGCTGACCGTGGTCTTGTCGTGGTCAACAAGCCGAATGGGCTCATCTCACAACTTTCGGATCCCCAGAACAAGCAGACTGTACGCCACCTGATTGCCCTAACGAACGGAATTCTGATATCGCGGCCGGGCAGGAACCGAACGTTGACGCACAAATCCTCTCGTCACTCCTCGAGGGTACGTACGTACGCACCTCTATTGACACGATAACGAACAAGGATCTTGCCTCACCCTCGACGATAGACTTGCGCAGCAAGCTCGGGCTGAAGGAGCCGCTCCGAACACTGCATCGTCTTGACAAAGTTTGTTTCTGTCGCGTATCTTGCTTCTAGCTACCATCCAATCTAACCCGTTCTCGTACAGCCTACCACTGGCGTACTCGCCTTCGCGTGCCACCGACAAAGCGCACGCGATTTCTCAAACCAGATGACGGGGAGACAAATTGAGAAGACATATCTCGCCCTCGTCGTCGGTGATGCGTCTGCGTTCCCACAGAAGCAAGGCGTCATCGAGACCAAACTCGAGTGCGGTAATGGCCTGGTGCGGATACCTGGCGTCAAGGATGTGTACGAGCGCGACCGGAGTTTGTTGCCCACCAACCGTCGGCGAGGCGAGAACTGGCTGCGCGACGCGGTCAGCGAGTACGAGGTGCTTGCGACGTCGGTGAGTCCTCGGCTCGTGGGTCGACAACCCGGACGACACGATCAAAGTTACAGTTACTGATAATGATTACACCAGCCGAAAGTGCCTCTCTCGCTGCTTCGACTCCGCTTGCACACGGGACTCAAGCACCAGCTTCGCGTCCATCTCGCGCAAGCCCTCCGTAGTAAGTGGATAAACCGATCCCCTCTGTATTCTGTTGTTCGCGTGGCGTATCTGTACCTGACTAACCCGATGGTTGTCCCCCTTCATCTTGACAGCTCCCATCCTCGGCGATGCCCTGTTCTTGAACCCTCGCTCGCCGCTGCTGCGCGACGTCAAGGCGTCGATGGACCTCCCGCGCAGCCTGTTCTTGCACTCTTCGCGCCTCTCCCTCAATGTACGTTGTCCGAGTCATCTCAGTTGCCGCCACGGCCCACGGCGAGCAGATTCTGACCATTTTCGCCTGCATACGTAGCGGTATTGCCCGGGTCGGGCGAAGGTGGCTGTCAGTGCACCATTACCATTTTCGTTCGTCAATGTGTGCGAACAGGCTGGGATACTGCTCGAGCGTGATGACTTGTTGGGCGGTGTGTGGGTGGATGGAGAGAAGGCTTTGGGCCCTGATGTCGCTCCGAATAGTGAGGCGGCACATGTGGTTGAGAGCTTAGGAGGAAATTGGTACCCTCGAAAGAGGTGATAGTTACGGATGGCAGCTGTAGGTTGGTACTGCTATTTGCACTGAGGTCGTTTGCACGGTTGATGGGGTGCACTGACTTATTGTCATCCTATTTACCAGGGTGGGTGCCGCTGCGTGATAGACTTTCAAGCCTGTGCCTGGCCACATATCAAGGGCTTAGGGGATATTGTGGTTCAGTAGACCATATCCACCTCTATCTCCCTTCCCACTTGCCTGAGCATAGCAAAATTCCTCACTATGTCATCCATTCAAAAAGTGATTGAACTAGAAAATTCCTTGTAAGTGGCATGCATTATATGATATTCTATCAATTCTTACTCGCCAGTGTTGCAGCATGATTGAAAACTTCTGCTCCATTGCTACTACAGGTCTGTAACTTAACCTGTCCTTTTTGTATGCCCAAGTTGACTGGTTGTGACAACATTAGCAATGGTTGCATATGACTTCATCTTGACTTTCCCAAAGGAGATAGACCTCTTTTGGAGGCAAAAATTCAAAATCTCCACTGCAGTCTTTCTTGTCAATAGATATCTGGCCCTTGCTATCTGGGTTGTGACAAGTAATATTCCAGCACCACACCCATCATTCCTAGTAAGCACTATATTTCTATATTCTTTACATCTAAACTGGTAATTAAAGTGGTTTATCTAGGGGTATATCTCATTGAATATCCTATATTACTGCTTACTTATTATACATCTATAGATGCAGTGTTTGGTATTGGAGTATCAATATAGTCCACTTGATGCAGTTTCTACCTTGGGCTGGTATGTTTCTTTTTTAAAGTGTTATTGACTAATAATAATAATAACCCTTTGAACAAGCCTTCTCAGGCATCCGCGCATATGGCCTAAGCAAGCTACAACTCATCCCAAGTGTTATTATATTCCTACTTTCTCTGGTACCTCTAATTGTAAACTTATATGTAAGATATTTTCATACTACTGCTAGATTTTATTCTGATTTAAACAAATACAGGGTGACCAACAAGAGTCTATTGTTGCTGACCCTGAAATAGGGTGCAATCTGGAATCTCATGTAACTCCTCATATGAATACAGTGTGAGTATTTCTACCTAATATTGGAAGTGATTTATGCTAATTGGGCTACAGATGTTAGTGCTGTTTTTATCAAATCAATTCTTAGAACTTACTAATATCTTTACTAATAGACCTTACATCAAGCCGCTTGTCACTCTTAGTGGCTGATATGGGTGTTTTGGTGATTACCTGGTCATCCACATATAGATCTTGGAAGGATGCTAGACTTCTACAATCCAATGGCTCAACATTGACCGAGGTCATATTTCGAGATGGTAAGGGTATATGGAGGCTTGTTTTTAATGCTACTTTACTCATTATTATTTTAGGCACTGCATATTTTCTGTGTGTATTTCTGTCTCTTTAGTCTTTACCCTATATAGTTTTTAAGATGGGAATTTTTAGAGTTCTTGCAACATTGAACTTACTCCATCTGTCACTTACCTTTTCTCATGTAAGTAAATTTAGTATATAACACATTGATATTGCTACTTAATATACTATAGATTGCCATTATATTAAAAACAACCAGTGTGCTACTGCCATTTGAAGACGCGTAATATTTTTAACTTGTCATAAGTTGCATAGTTACTAATCAGATGCATATATAGAATGACTTCTATTATGATTAGCCACTTCCTCATCGATCTGCAAGAAGCCAATATTAGAATGAATCATCAACACTCTCTTGGATCAATGACCTCAGTCAATTTTGAAAGATTTGCAGGATCACTTGTTGCCTCACTCCCTGCACCTTTTACTACTTCAAGCAGGCCAGAAGAGGAGGAGGGTGGCCAGGTTCAGGCAGATGGACAAACCAATTATACTATAGACACTCTACACCAAGCAGATGATAGGATTTGACTTGATATTTTATACTACTTTCTTGGACTTGATATATTATGATCTAGCAGTCTTTTGTGGTTTTCAAGCAGCTACTTTTGGAAAAATACTATATATTACATACTGTCTTGGTATATGACTACATCCAGAATGCCTATCAGTTTAGGGGACTTCTACTGTGATCTACACTAGGGTTTGTATACGTGGGAATTCTAACATGTAAACCGGAGCACGACCAAAAGGCGCGCGCTTAAGTACTTACTGACCTCCCCTCGACGACGCTACGGCCCACAACGTACTTGCTTGAACCGCTTGACCTCCCTAGTCCGAGTCCGTGAGCTTTAACCATCAATTATCCGCCCCATCACCCATCCAACCGGCCCCCGTGGTCACGGGCTGGTATTCGGATCCGGAACTTGCGAATAACCCCTGGTCAGTCTGGGCAGTGCTCGGAGCAACCCTGGAGCAGCCCATCTCAAACACCGAGGGGACGTTGGAAATCACCCAGGACATGCAGTCCCTCTATTGGCAGGTCTCATTGTGGTCGAACAGCAGCCCACCAACGTAATCCGCCTTGCGGCAGCCGTGTTCCCCTCTCGCGCCAACATGCTTCTACCCGCGAAGCTTCAAGTTCTCGATCGCTTGTTACGTGTGTACTTGTCCCGAAGCTTTGCAACCTCCGGTTCTCCGACTGGGGAGGCCTCTTCGCGGGCCCATTAGTCGGCTGGCCCCGCAGGCTTCTTGGGTTCTCCGAGTCGACGGAGCCGAGGGAGGTTTCTAGGTCATCGAGGTACGCACTTGCCGATGTCTTCGTGGTCATGATCTCCGGGCTTGAGGCCGTACATTGTCTGCTGGGCAGTGATGGAACTTGAAGCGCGGCCGACGACGGTGCCATTAGTGCGCTGGCACATGACATCTCACTGGATGTCGTTAGACCATCCTTGCCGAACTGGCTCGTTTCAGCGTACATCTCCAATGCTAGGAGTGACTGTGCCCTGTCCGATACCGGAGGTACAGTGGGCGGAGTGCGTTACTACCGCGCGCCTTCTATTAGCGGATGGATGCGGTGACTGTCGTCGGCGAACCACGCTGGATTTATCCTAGTGAGACAAGCCTCGTTGGCATCCCTCGCAGTAGCTGGCCTTCGACGAGAGCTTGATTGCTTCGGCCATTTGCCACTGAAGTTTGATTCAGAAGTGAAACGACTCCGGGACTCTGACGCGCCCGAGAACCTTCGCCCGAGTGGTGAGCGACCCGCCGCCTATCCGTCACCCAGGACAGTCTTCACGCATTGTTTTGTCAGTCCAATGTTGGCTCATTGCGAGGCCAACACGAGCCTGCTTCGTTGGGTCCGGCGAGATGGGAGTATTATCCATACTTGTGGTGCAAGAGTTCTGGCCGCTGCAGATACATATGTGGGGCGCAGGACAGCATACTTATAACCGTTCGCGCCCCGAAGGCATTGCAAACTCTACCGTCTAAAACCTAGTTTCTCCTTCCAGCGCCGTCGCCGCTAGATGTGCAGCGTCTTTACGATACAACGCTGGTAAAACCAGTCCGGGTCACGTCAACATCCGCCACTCTGTGCACGCCTCTGGCACTCTGCATTCCCCGCCGCTGTTTCACGAACGCGCACATTGATTGTTTGCCGCCCCGGCGAGCGGCCACTGTGCGATTCACTGCGAGCTGTCTCCACGTCATTTCTGTCGGCTCTCGACTTAGTTAGCGAGCATAAGCCCGCCATCGGCGCGCCCACCACTCATGATGTCGCCGCACCTGGATTCTTTCCTGCGCGTATATAAGAGCAGCGAAGCCCTCTTGTTGTCTCTGCATTCGTTCCTCTCACCTCTATCCAACCCGACCCAATTTACCTAACGCACCCCACGTCGCACGACTCCACAATAGCTCTGTCAGCCATGTCCACCGATATCGTCCTCCCCAACCTTCCGAACTGGTTCCAGCAGCACATCACCACCCTATACAGTGCCAAGACGGCCGAGGAGTTCGACGATGCCTTCGACGCGTTCATCGCGAAGGAGGTCACTATTAAGGTGAACGGCAAGATCACTTCGCGTGACGAGTACAAGAAGATGGTCCAGGGCGAGATCACTGGCGATGTAGGTGCGCAGGTGACGTTCAACGGCGTCGTGTCGGTGCCCTCAGAAGACAAAGATCTCCGCGCGATCGGTGTACGTAGCATCGAGCACACTCTGACTATGCGTCGCCAGTGCGAATGCTGACTTTGCTTTGCAGACCGGGTCCGTCGGCGCGTTCTTCAGCGCTGAGGTGTTCGGCAAGTTCTTCATCTTCGGCGCGCGGCAGGCGAACACTGTCAACTCCTCGATGAACGTCATGTACGCCCTCACACAGCACCTCTCTTGCGTTCATTGGTTCTGGACTCACGATGCACTCCTTTTACAGTGTCATTCAGGACCCGACCCTCCACCACCACCAGGTCGGCCATGGCGGCGCGTTCGACGCGCGCCGGGTGACGCACCTTGACGAGGTCTTTACCGACGAGCCGAACAAGATTGTCCCGCCCCTCCTTCCACCCACCACCACTACCACCACCTCTTCCTAAGCAGCCCAGACACGGACTATCGATCAATCGCCATGCATGTACAATAGCTGATGACGTGACCACGCTACTCACAGCGAGATGTGGATCTCAGAGCCTTATAATGTGATCTGTACGCATACACGTTCAGCACGGCGCAGGCCTACGCGGCGTCAGCATCCCGCGAGTCACCCTGTCGACGCGATGTCATGTCTCCATCCGCGCAGGCCACACCGTCTCCTCGTGTTTCTTACTAGTCTCATAATTTGCACGATGGTGGATGGTGCCTGGATGGACCGTGCCACGACTGTGGCATGGCGACTTCAAATTGATTACTGGCATGACCGCCGCCTGTCTGCAGTGTGCATTAGGTCAGCAGACCGCCAAGGCCGGAGAGTCGCGAACCCGCCCAGATCCCGTCCCTGCGGTCACTTGCTTTGAGATAGCGCGGACTCGGACTACCTTTAATTCTAGGGTAAGGCTTTGAACTGCTGGGTGTGCCTACGAGAACGTGGGGGCGCGCACCGAGCGGAGGGACTATTGAACGCGTAGACATGATTACGAGACAACGGAAGGTACTGCGAGAGATACGACAGCTCGAGAGCCTAGCGATGAAAGCTGGAGCGGCATAATGGGAGAGTTGTAAAGTATGCGATATCGAGATAATGGAATGACGTTAGGAGAGACGGTGCTGGTACTACAACAGCATGTGCGAGAGCTGACAACTCCGGTGGGAGGTCGGGGGTCGGGATGTGTACAGGGAGGATGATGGTAGTATACAGTAGCTTAAGTGTTCGCGTGCGAAACGCTAAATACGGGCACAGGCAGAGTAGGGTGTCACAAGGACGCCGATGGGCGATACAGAGGGGCGAGGGTGGAAGAGACGTGGAGAAAGGGGGAGGAGGCTCCGATCAGATCGACAGAACGAGGCGGGGATTGAGAGGGAAGGACGGGAAGGAGATGAAGCTAGCGCAGAGCAAACAAGCGACAAGAGAGATGAGCAGCAACGATAGGCGGGCGTTGTGCTGCGTCGGAGCGTTGACAAGCAACCCAACCTCCTTCGACGAGCTTGGTGCTAGATTCGCGGGCGCAGACCTTGCCGACTTGGAGGCGGGTGCAGTAGGTTCTTCCGGGGCCGGAGTCGTGCGCTCATAGACCGGAACGACAATCTCGGGGATGCCGGTAACTTCTTGACCGCGGAAGTAGCCTGTAAAACACCCGAGAGGGTAAAAACGGCAGGAACCATCAGTAACAGCTCCACATCTAAAACGACAGGAGCTTACGGGGACTGTGGTAGTACCAGACAACGGTTCCTTGCGTGTACTGCTCCATCGCTTTGTTGTAGCGTGCGAGCTCGGCGTCGACCTCAGGTCCGAAACTTGGGAGTTGTGCCCGATAGCGCTCGTAGTCGACCACGCGTTGTGAGAGCATCTCGGTGAGAACGTCGACCGCAGTCTGGAGATCGCAGTCGCGTTCAATCATAATGCAGAAGACGAGGTTTTGGAAATCTCCGTCCGCCTGCTCCTTCTGTTGGAAAAGTTAGAAAATAAACTGTATTGAGAAGAGCGTACGGTACACATACGTTGAAAGAACAGAGGTCCTGTCAAAGTAACAGTGATAAGCATCAGTATCATCGGTCGCAGAGAGGCAATAACGACGCACATTTGGCCAGGTCATGATGTCAATCACGGCCTTCGACATCTCTTGGAGAATAGGGTGGTCCCAAACGTGCTCCGGAATCTGCAGATCTAACGAATACTCGACCATGGCTAGGGTAAAGGGGTTAATGCGGACTCGCGGTCGGAGGCGTTGACTAACCTTCGACAATTGGTCCTCCGATGGTTCGGCGTCGGAGGATAATGAACTCTTCAACCGAGGGAATTTCGTCTGTAGCGCGGTTGCGTGCCTGCTCAACTTGAGAGTTCATCCAGCTCTCGACGGCGCGGAAGAACCTGACGATAGGCGAATAAATGTTCCGGAACCGACGGCTAGCAGACCTTAGAAACAAATTCACCTGTTGCAAGCCCTGGGCTCGCGGTTTCCGAAAGCGTCGCCAAATACTGGCTCACGTTTCAGTGCACAACGCGCTGTTTAGCCTAACCCGGACTTACTCGTGGAGCATCGCGGCATAAGGGAAATTGGGGGGCGGGGCGGTCGGATTCCGAAGGACTTCCATGGAGATATCCACGCCGACCTGGTGCGCTTCTGGCTTGGATTGCAACGCGCCCTCGTCGGAGAGATCGTCAAACTGTCACGAGAATCAATAAAGGTTCGCCGACGGAGAACGGAGGTCAGCATGACGCCGATGGCTCACCGAAAACGCCCATAGGAAGAACGCAATGCAGGTCTCCAGATGCGAAACGTCGGCGTCCGGAAAGCTCATGCCTGCATATGAGTCGAAGCGGTGTGATAGGAATCTCTTCTTCTTTAGACCGTGGTACACATTGCGGCTACGGCACAGAAGGACATGCATAAAAAGCACGCAGTAGCTCAGCACCAATCGAGGGCAGAGAGTGCAATGACGAGGCTCACCCATCAAACCATGCATACGTCGCCTTCGCGGCCTCCTTCTCGTGCGGATTGAGCTTGAACTCGAATACTCGCCCGGATATTGCTGCAAGGTCCTTGAGTCGGAAGTGGGTGGGGAATGGGCGAAGCTGCTCGACGCTCATGACGTGCACGAAGACCGAAGAGAGGAGAGATGAAAGGGAGTGCACTCGATCGCAAGAGGACCCTGGTTCCGCAGCTATTTGTACCTTTGCCTGGCGGCTTCTGCATTTCGTCGCCTGGTTGACAAACAGGACGATGAATCGGGGGCGTGCGGCCCTCGCAGGGTATAGTTCTCCCGGCGAATTCCAGCTACGCCCGAAAAATCACGAAGCCACTGCCAGACGCTAGCGGCCCCGGCGGTAAACACATCGTGTGGGCTGGACGATCTCCGCCTACGCGTCGGAACAATCTGGATTCCTGGCGATTAGATACTTAATTCAGTAACCATCCTTGAGGTCAGATACGTACACTGTCACGGATAGATTCCTTCGCATGGTCACGGCAAGGCGCGCACTGTACGTGGATCTTTCGTACCCTATGAGTCTGTTTGATGCCACATTGTGATGGGAGAAACCGCACCTTTTGGGCGACTCACGGCTGAGCGACGGGTGATAGCGACTGGGCGTCGTCCATTTCGCGGAATTCCGTCAATGGCGGGCGCAAAGTTCCACTTTGAGATCTATCAGTGCATACCCAGGAGTGCGGCCGTTCTCCACGGGTGGATCTGAGGCGAACGAAGGCAGACGGCTCGGATCGCTCGCTAAGATCGCATACGGGACTTATCTCCACTGATCTCAGGTTGTGCTACGGTCATTTGATCATGTACTGGGCCCCTGCAGGCCCTTGCACCCTTATGAACATTAAACTGTGTTGACGTACTCAGGGAGGCGGAGTAGCGTGCCGTTGCGCAGGCCGTCGTGTTGAAAGGACATTTCGCGTGTGACGCATGGCTCGATCAACGAACAATCTTCCGCTGGGCACCTGTTACGATCCACGGAAAGTCAAAAAATAATCAGTATTTGCCATCGATCTCATTATCGCACCGTGCGAAAGGGGGCGTCTTGGCTGGAAATACTTTCGCATTCAATCGCCAACGACGACATTGTGGGTCCAAAGGTCGACACGCGTACAGAACACTCTGTCTCGTGTTGTGTGAATATGCACTCCCAGGGTACATCCAGACTGTACATGTGGAACCAGCTAACCAAGCCAGCTCACCTCTGGCGAACCGTTGCTAGCGATGTTCTAAGACCATGGACAGCTCCTAGTATTCCTGTATCGCCATTTGTCAATAACATTGAACAATCGGAGCATCCGAACATAGTCAAGTGTCCCGTTCTCTCGAATCATGGGTTCAAATGCATTCCAGATATCTTGCATCCACGCTAATCGAGTCTCTTCCTCGACTTGGCCATCCATATGCATCCGCAGCGCCACAAAGCGGGAAACGAAACTCAATTGATATGGAATTCATCTGAACTTACCATTGCAGGGGAAAATTCCCCCATTTCAATGTGCGAGCTTGCTGTGCAAACTCTGCGGCGTTGTGCGCTGATCGCTGATTGTCAGGCGCCCATAACACGAGTGTGGCTTTGGGCAAAACGTGGCGACCGAAAAGATGATAGAACGAATGCTCGCCTGCCATTTTCCGTATAGAGGGTTCTGGCCGCCTAATGGCGGTCCCGTCAGCTGCGATAATCTAGTCTCCTGGCCAATACCGAGGACACGACCATGCTCACCTGTGTCGCCACCGAACGCCACGCGTTCGACGCCAGTGAAATATTAAACGGCCACCCGTCCCTTCGTTTCCGGCGATGCGAACCCCGATGACTGTACTTGGCTTGACCCACACGCTAGGGCACATTCGGGTAACAGAACACGATGCCGGCGTGCGCGTGCTATCCTTGAAGAGGGCTAGGTTACGCGACAAGAACTTCGCAAAGACGAGATCTTCATGTCATAGGTGGTCCTCCTAGGCTGCATTGGAGGCGCGGATGCATCGGTGTTATCTGGGACATGTGCGAAACCCGCCAAAGGTCGGAGGAAGAACTCGCCTTCGTCTCCCCGCCCAGCACAACGTCATTAGGCTGACTTGGTCCGGTGCTAGATTGTCTTGGTAACGCGTTATTTCCGTAATATCGATGGACGGCAAGTTAAAAGGAAACGCCTTGAGTAAGACGGAAGTAATGCCGAGACATGGGCTGCCCTCAGCGAGGGACCTGAATGCGTGGGATAAGAATGGGCCTCCATGATATCAGTGTAACCCCTACATAGTAAGTATGAACAAACTGACCCTTGGATGGATATTGCAGCCACAAGAGCGCAGACTGCGGTTTACCCGGACACTTGCGCTTTCTAGGCACGGTTTCACGGTTTCGGGTGGTCGGAAGGTTCGCGGCCCTTTAGCGGCCGAAATTGCCAAGTTGGGTCAGCCCGACCACGCTGAAACATGACCGGTCCTTGACCGCGGAGGTTCCACAATATCTTGAGCCGCGCGGCAGATATTATCAGTTGTTCGGGAAAATGGCATAAGACGAGCGCAACGACGTAAAGGCGGGCGGGTGGTAGGTTCTGAAACATGATGCAATAGCATCCTGGCCCACCCTGGCGTTTCTTGTGAATACAGTTGTGTACGGGCGCAGGACGAGCGTATCCAGCACAAAATTGATGAGCGAGGCGCTGAACGCTTCTTGGGCTGGGGGGCACCGGATATTCGAACCTGTGGAACAAATTTCGATGAAGCAGCGGGCACCTTCACTGCCCCGGAAAGGGGTCTTGGGTAAATATCAGGTATGATTGCAATTGCGTGCAAGGGGTTGGGCCTGAGAGAATGAGCTGGTTGTTGCCAACGAACAGAAACGAACAGAATATCAGGGTACAAAGTATGAGGATCTTGCAAATTACATCGCCCTACGCATTGATCCAGCAACGTTGGGAAACGAAGTTCATTTTAGTTGCATTTGAAGTCCTATGGGGCAAGACGGTGCCAAGAATCGTCAGCAGAAATGGTATCTTCGTGCGGGGTCAACGTGGTCGGATAGCTAACATGACTTCGGCTCAACAGTTGCTCACCTCGACGCACACGGTGTGAACGACGTTATCGAGCTTCGATCTGGACAACAGACAGGGTCCGACTGGAGGCCGAAAGACATCGGATCTCCTACGGCGGTCCAAACCGGAGCGTTAGGAACGATAACCATATATTTTTGATCCTATGGCATAGAAACGAGACAAGAGAATTCACAAACATACGACGAACCGGAGACCTCTATGATTCGAACTTTCGATATGTGCTATCTGCTATCCGAGGCCGTGTCAGCCACCGGAGGAAGCGTCAACCCAGCACTCCAGGTACGCACCGGACATGGAACGCCTTCAGACGTTCTCCCCGCGACTTCTCGCTTCCGCCAGGCTAAGTTCTAGTGCAAATCGCAGATCGGCATCATCTTCTTCCGCGTAGGACGGACCCACGCGCCCAGCGGACGTCAGCGCACGCGCCGGGCTCTGCGCCGGCTCTGCGCTCCCCGCCACCAGAGACGGCGACGGCGCCTTGGAAGACCGCATAGACCGCAGCGGCGTGTTCCACGCGCTTCTGATAGACTGGGGGCTACCCGGCGCAGAGCCCGCGAGGCTGGCACTGGAGCCCGATGCGGAGGCCGAGGAGGACGTGCGGCTAACAACGGCCGGGAAGTGTTCTAGGTCGGAAGAGGGCGGAGGACCTGCTGCTGCTGTCAGGCTCGCACGCCTGGTGGGCAGGGGGCGCGTGACGGGCCCCGCTTCCACGGGCTCGGGGCGGAGGCGGGGCGACACCTGGACCTTGTCGTTGGAGGACGAAGGCGCGACACGCGGGAACGTGCGAGCGGGCTGGATGCCGTCCGAGTTCGGAGATGAATGGGCGGAGAAGGAAGACGCCCTGGACGAGGGGGCAGACGACGCCTCCGAGCCGAACATGCTACTCCGGGTTGCCATGGGAGTCGGCACGTCGTCAAAGTCTGCAATGAAGACGCCTTCGTCGTCCCTGAAGGCCGTCCGAGAAGACTCCGCGATGTCTTGCGGTCGGCGACGCGCCTCTTCCTCGTCTCGACTGAGCATCAATACATACTCGACGGCTTCTACTTCGCTCAGCCCGAGATGGGCGAGCGTCGACATCTGCTCCTTCTCACGACCAAAGGTACGCCGAGAGTGTTTCTGTTCCTCCTCGAGCTCGCGCCGGGACTCGGAGATATCCTTATACATTTCGATTTGTTCTGGAAAGCATACCGAGCCCGCATGTCAGTACGTGGTCATCATTTGCGCGATGGAGCGGTGAACCAATTGAAAGGAACTACTCACGCTGCCATTTTGCAACGCCACCGAAGCTCCTTGAGTTGACGGCGCGCACCTTGCCTTTACCAAGCGCAGGTGACCTACCCACCGGACCGGCCTTCCATGCAAGTACCCGACTGCCGACAGACACTATCAGGGTATCTGGCTCCAGCAGGATCTCAGAGACGGGATCCCATTCTCCTCCAGGGAAAGGTCTCGCGGCAGGGGATGAGAACGAACGCAAGGACGCCAGGGTCAACGCATCCCACACCTTGATGGTACCCCGGGATGACCCAGAAGCAAGGACAGCGGAGTTCCATGCAAGCGAGGTCACGGCCCCGTCTTCGTGGGCGCCGAATCGGCGGATGGCGTGTATGACGGGAGTGGCGGGTACGGAAGAAGCGGCAGTGGATGGCGGTGAGAGCGGTTGCGCATCCCAGGGGAATATCGAGATATTTCCTAGCTGATCACCTGCGACGACGAAGTCGCGTTCCTCCGGCCGATAGGCCCACACCGGAAAGACAGCTGTGATCGCACCTGCATCCTCGCCTCCGAAGAACGTGTTGTCGAATGCGCCGGAGGACGAATTCCAGGACAGCCGACGGAAGAATGGACTAGCGTGATAAGCCACAAGAAGAGACAACGGCTTGTCATTGGGTGCAATACGGAGGTCAGTGATTTCTTGCTGCGTGTCCTCGAGCGGCGGAATACTTGCGCCCGGTGTGGCGGTGGTGGCGGGAATAGCGGGCGCCGGAATACGCACTTCGTGGATTTCTAGCGCAGGAACGTCCGACGTCGATTGGAGGTCAAAACCAGTCCATACAAGGGTAGTTCCACTCCGCAGTCCGGACGCGATGACGCTCTTCTGGGAATCCATGGCGATCTTGATACACGGGTCCGGGACGAGCGACGAGTCATTGTTCGACATCCACAAGCACTTCAGCTGTGTGGTCTTGACCTCCCACAACTTGACGCGCCCATCGGCTCCGCCGCTCACGAGAAACGCGTAACCTTGACCTCCTGTGGCCCATGCGACGCATTCAACGGGGCCGAGATGGGAGTCCTCCGGACTGCACTTGACCAGCCTTGCGGCGGAGGTTCGGTTGTGGTCCATGGCTCGCAAAGCGGTCGTGACCGCCACATCGCCATTCCGGAAGCCCCACAGGACCTTGGCCGTGCCGCCCTCGGACGCGAGCGCGATAGATGAGACGTGCGGAGAGAACTCGGCGTTTGGGTTGCCGATGCCTAACCCGTTGAGGGTGCCAGACGCATCGAGGAAGCCGCGCAGAACCTTGCCGGATAGCGGATAGGAACGTGATACCACGCCATACCGCAACGATGCAGCTAGAAGGGTGGTGTGGGGCATGAGATGCAGCGCCGAGATCATAGAATGATGCGGGATATGCGTAATCGTCGTATTGCGAGAGTACCCCCATCGTCTGTCGTGGCCGGTGAGTAAACGATTGAACAAAGTTCGGATCATAAGACAGATGTGGTGGACAACATGATGAGCGCAACGGTTTAGCGAAAGAGGAAATACAGCTTCGCTCGGACACATGGCTAGAGGCGATAGCCTGAGCCCCGCCCTCGGTGAAACAGCACCATAACGAGGCTTACGAGGTGGCAAACACAAGCAACAAAGCCACATTCCCCACAGCCAAGAACATCGAAGTAGCGAGGCGGCGACGACCATCGCAAAGCACATTTGACAGATGGGTTGAAACAAGCGAAACCTTCCCTTTGCGCTCAAGAAATCGAGAAAATGTAATGACGTACCGTCGCAAGTTGTGCCGCCGTATGAACTCCTTCCTCCAGGAGCTCTCCTCTCGCCTCAGCAAGACGGTCTTGTCGCCCGCGTCTGCTTGTATATCACTCTCAGGCATGATGCCGAGGTATTGATAGACGTACGCCCGCCGCCAGGTATTGTCGTCATTTACGTGGGCATTGAGTTGGTGACATGTCCGTGCGAGGGCGAGCAGGTCCGGAGGGTCGAGGAAGGAGGTGACGTGGGTGAGTGACTCTGACGGGATGCTGAGGAGAACGTCGGCTGTCCCGCTTGCAGCGTGGGGGTGGTGTGCGTGTCCATGTTTGCTGGATTTGGTGGGGTGCGAACGAGTAGGTTTGTGTCGATTCTCTCTTCTGGGATGAGTTTCGATGGGCCTACTGGGCATAAAACGAGGTGGGAAAGAAAGGTTGTGCGCTGGTGCAGACGGTGTCTGCGATGGTGATGGTCGAGGGGCAAGTTTCGATTTGGCCGGATTTGGCCGCTTCGGCGGTATTGCTATTGCTCACGGCTCCAACGTCCTTCGAGTCATCGACCTCCTCAGGCCTCATCAACGGCGGCGTCGACCACCGACTAGTACTGACTACTGGTTCTACCTAAATGTTAGGGGAACAACACGCTTTTGAAGATGTTAGTTTTTACGCTATTGTGGTTCCGGCAAATAAGCAAGGGTTGTGTCAGGCAACTGCGCATATATCCCGCTATCACTCCGCCTACCACTACTCAGTCCTGGTCGAAATCCATGCTAATGTTTGTCAAACGATGTTTCAGTCCAAAAAACGAGGTGTCAAGGGCAGAGACCCCTGAGGAGATCCTATGAAGGCAGATACTATTTTCAGAGTACACTAAACTGAATGCTGCTCGAGGGATCATTCCTGGTCTTCGACCATCTAAGATGGTGTACCTATCAGAAGGCAAACACGAGCTCAGGATGATTGAGGGTGTGCGCATGCCTACTTGCCTGAAGCCGTGGCAAGAGTCAAGCGAAAGTGACCTTAACATCCCGAGCCAACGCGACGACCGACGGGCGGGTTTGTGATGGACGATGACGACGTGCGATGAAGGAATGAAATACAGGGGAAATGTGTGCCGATAGTATACAATTGTACCTGAGTCCTTATACAAGCCTTCTGTCCGTCATCGCGCGGACGATGCAACCCGTCCCCGCCACCTCCGTCAACTGCAGGGGAGATGGTCAAAAGCTGGCGAACAACGAGTAACAAAAGGACGTACCTTCTCGTGCCAGCCCAAAAGAACACTACCACTGACGTCTCCCCAACCCGGCAGTGCCATGCCCTTGTACAAGTACTTCATGAGTGTGTCTTGAGCATCGGGCGATAATGCTTTCACGATCCCCGGGATATCGGTCGCCTTCGTGCTGTTCAAGATCGATACTAGCGTCTGCAGGTTCAGGTTCTGCGACACAGTCCGGCATGAGTCTCCGAGCGCAGAAGGCTGCGCAGAAGATATGTCAGGACGCACCTTCGCCTCCTCTACGTTCGGACCGTAAGGTGCGTTCCCCAGAACCAACGTTAGAGCTCCAACGTAGTCGTTCCTGATCAAAAAATTGCAGCTCGGCCTCTTGGAATTCAAACTCTATAAGATGAAAACACACCTGGACAGAGAGCTTCGGACTGCTGCTGCGTTCTGCCTGGTGTCGTCCAAGGCCTGTGCAGGATCCCGAGGGTCCGAATCGTACAGTTCGCTGTCGAGCAGGAGATCCTCATCGTACTGATCAATATCAATCTTCCTGAAGTTCACATCCATAGTGGGAGACGGGGGAGGGTCGTAGTCGAGGTACGTTGTAATCCGTGCAGCACAGTGTCTTGGAGTCGGGAAGTTGCTGAAGGTTTGGTTCATGTTGAGTTCATTTCCGCTGCATAGTTCGATTAGAAGTCGAACCAAGCGGGAAATCGGGCCGGGAACATGAGTCTTACCACAGCTGCGCTACGGTCGCGTTGCTTCAGACCACCATCTCCTTGGAACTGCTGAGGAAATACCTCTCATGGTCCTCCTTTTCGTGATACTGCAAGGGTCTCAGGATTGTCCTCCATCACCCCCGACTCTTTCAGATCACCCGTTCTATCGAACATGAGGTGGCAGATCCTGGTGGCAGGAGCACATCACTGACGCCTGAACGGAATTTAGGGTACTATTGCGGCGCACACGAGGTCGGGCGAGTCTTCATACATTGGCGTGTTATGCTGCGTACTCGTTCATGGGGTCGTGCAACTCATGCACTCTTCACCTATCGCCCGTACGTGCGTTTGACCTTCGGGCAATGATTCTACCACGTTTACGTTTACGTTTCACCATACAGCTCCTCTGTTCCAGAATCGGTCGGTCATTAATACAACCCTCGCTGTGTCAATGCACCTTGCTTGACTGCGCGAGCGTGCATCCGGCGAGGTGGCGACCGCTCCCGGCCCAAGATTCTGGACAAGGGCGTATAAGTATGCAACGCGGTCTCCCCTCAAGGTCTGCCTACTCCTACCGCCACATCCCCACACCTCCTCTATACCTGTTATTTTCGTTAAGATGTTGAACGCCTTCAAGATCAAGCCTTTCGACCTCGAGCCCATCTACGCTGACTGGAAAGACGCCCCCCGCTTCGTCGGGAACTCGAAGAAAGACCTCCCCGTCGACGACTGGCTCGCCCAGATCAAAGCGGGCTGCATCGAGCGCAAGGTCCCGCGCGAGTACTGGCACAAGGTCGCGCAGAACTACATGGCCGATAAGGCCAAGGCACGTTTCGAGGAGCTCAAGGCGGTCATGAAGAACATGCACGGCGGCAAGTACTGCTGGACCTGGAAGAACTACAAGATCGCCATGCGTAATATGGGCTGTGCGTAGATCCTCATTGCCATCCCCCTCTGCGGATACGCGTCATCAGCCTTAATGGATGCGGTGTGCTGACTTGCGTGTGGCTCGGCTGCGTACTGGGTACAGGGGACATCGACTCGCACAAGACTGAGGCAATCAAAGTGGAGAGCAAGCCCTCAGGGCTCTGGTGGATCGTCGGCAGGGCGAGCAGTTCTAGCGAGTCCAAGGACGAGCCTGTTCCTGTGGAGTCTGTCCCACCCCGCCCGCCACCGAAGTCCCAGAGATCGTTCGATCTCGGCTCGACGATGAAGAACCTCCCTTCCACCCCTACGCCTCGCAGATCCGCGACGATGAGCTCCGCCAGCTCGGTTAGCTCGGTCGAAAGTGTCTCCTCAGCCTCGTCCACCCCCTCCGTCGCGTCGAGCATCAGCTCCTTCTTCTCCCCCAAGAGCACCTCCGCTTCAACACCAGCCTCGTCTGCAATCGCCACCCCAGCTGGGACTCCCGGCGGTAGTACGTGATATTCCTCTCCTTGATACCCGTTCTCAAAGAGACTAACACATCATCATTGCAGCGGTGACGACCGTCTCGCAAGTGCCTACATGGCTCGTCAACGCGTGCCAGTCCCTCGAGTTCCTCACGAACGAGCACCCGAAGGTCATGACAACCCTCTCCGCTGTCCTCATCACCGTCGGGTCCCTCCCTGCGCTTCCCGCCATCTCCGCGGGCGCCGGCGGCGCGTTCCTCGCGAGCAGCACCGCGCATGCCCTTGGGTCTCTCGCTGTCGGCCTCGGGACGCTCCTCCAGGCACAGACCGAGGGCAAGGTCCAGGTCCAGCAAGGCGGTGGTGACGCGCAGAAGGCCCACTCATGATCCTCCGCCACGTTCCAATAGTGTAATGTGGTGAGGTTGTACGATATTTCACGCGTTGCCTGTCGTGCTCGAGGGTCGTTGAACGACTCCTCTTCCTTAAGTCTTATACCTGGACGATTCGCGCATATATACATGCAACTTACATACTGTGGACACCCTCATTTGTATTACATTCATTATCACTGGTAATTTATACCTGTACTACTATCCTACCTCAACTGCTAGGATTCCATCACAGGTCTATGTACATGTCTGGACTTGTGTTTGTCAAGTTGGTGTTTCTTGAGTTTCGTGTTGATCTTTCATTGACAAGTTTCTTACAGGTTCCACACCCCAAGCGATAATGCCACGGTCATCTTCAATGTGGAGACCAACTTACCTCTTAGCTGACTTCAAACGCTCTGAATGAGTGTCCGGCGTAGTCTTCGGTCGTTACCAACAATGCGTCATTGACGTCTCCTCCGATTAAACCCTCCTCGCGAAATCCACTGCCTCGATCAATGGTGACAGATTTCAGTCTGCCCTCCAATCGCCTCGATCGACGACTCGCGCTCGAGTCCCAGCTGACAGCCTCCGCGCTCCGCCGCGGATTACTGCGGCGACAAGCACGGCCCCGACCGCTGTTATTAGCTTCCGATAGAGAGTACAGAGGTAAGTGCAGCGTTACCTGCACAGCAACCTCGCCCTCACTCGTTCGAGTTGTGTCCGAAGACTACGGACGTTTTCTGCACAGCTCGGATATGTCGACCTAAGCGCTCTGCTTCAAGTAGCCTGAGTGCCAGTCGCCCGTCGTCTGCGCTGCTCGGGTATGTGTACGAGGGACGGCCCCGCTGCGCTGCGGCATGGTTAGTCCCATATCCTCATATTTCCATGTATACGTGCAAGAGCCCGTATATAACCCCGTGGAAGCCATGGGCACGACTCCCACCGGAAAACGAGTTCTACCTCACGGTGTCAGCGCGATCCCTCCTCCTTCTCTTCCATCGGACCACTTTCAGACATGAAGCTCGACCAGCGTGGCGATATCGCAATCGCCGAGATCGTCCTCTACGTTCCGATACTACTCCTCTCCATTGTTCTCGTCCTAAGACATGGCGCAACGCGCAAGGCTGGCTGGATCTTCCTTGCAATCCTGTCAATAGGTGAGCTCTCCATAAGCTTCTTATGGTCGAATGTCTGATCCTCATTGGCGTGGTCAGCGCGGATCATCGGGGGGGTCACGCATGTTCTTTGGGAACGAAATTCGTCGGATACCACCCTCCTAACCATCTTCAGTATAATGGAGTCGGTGGGCTTATCGCCACTCCTCATGGCCACTCTAGGTTTCCTCAGCACGGTGTACGTCTGATTCCAGTTCCGAAGTGTCAGCGCACCATCATCTAACACTCTGGTCATCAGCGGTCAATACACTCTCGAGGACCGCCCACTCATGAGCACGCGCGTGTTCCGCATCCTCCAGCTCATCGGTACCATCGCGATCATCCTCGCCATCGTCGGCGGCACAAACCTCAGCAGCGCGAAGAACCAGAGCGATCTCAGCCAAGCTGCGACCCTGCGCCACGTCGGCGCGATCCTCTTCGCCGTCCTTTACGCGTTCGTCCTCGCGATCACCGCGTACTGCTGGCTCAACCGCTACGATATTCTCAAGTACCGCCGCAAGCTCCTCCTCGCAATCGCTGCATCGCTCCCCTTCCTCTTCGTCCGTGCCCTCTTCACCATCCTCAGTTCGTTCGCTCCCCTGCCGTTCGCCTTCGACGCGGAAGGCAACATGATCCCCGTCGTCTCCGACTCCCCACTGAAGCATTTTTCATCGACGTCTGGCGACTGGGCGATCTATCTGTTCATGTCCGTCGTCGCGGAGTACATCGTCGTGCTCATCTACACGTTCGCGGGCCTGAGCCTGCCCCTCAAGCAGGACCTCGTGGACTTCCAGCAGGCGGCGATGCACATGGGCACGATGTCCCGAGATGGGCTCGCGCAGAAGTCGTACAATGCGCAGCCTTATGGCCTGTCGTCCTACCGGGTGTAGTTGACGGGCCAGGACATCGTTCACACCTTCTGGGGGTCATAGGAAGGACTTTGGGACTTATATTTGGGGCTTATACATACCCTTTCGTGGGACAGTCTACTATGTGCTGGATCGCTTCGCTGTCGGGTCCCGACTAGACTTCGCGTTGTTGCATGTTCCACCCACATTAACATTAATGCATTACTCATTTGTGCGGCACTCTCTTATTAGCAATATCCATTTATACCTACCTAGTATTGCCACCGCGCATTATCGTTATCGCCGCCAGAATGGCACGCTACCTTCTGTGGTCCCTCAAGCTCAAGGGTGAGTTCCCTCCAGTCTCACTTGAATATGTAAGGCCAACGCTTCTCTCCCAGATACCACTAATTATATTACTCCGATGTCCTTCATAGATATTAACCGCGCAACACAAGTCGCGTGGTTGTCAATAAACAAGTACACTATTCTTCTTGGACGCTCCGCGTCGGGCATGAACTCCACAGGAAACACACAGCCTGACCACCACAAACGGTCTCCTCGCACCCCAAACCCAGGTCTCCCGCAAACCGCGAGATCTTCCGTACAGCATCAGCGGCCCTGCTGACCCCCATGCACTCTGTCGTGCGCCGACTTCAACGCGCGCCCCACAACGATCGCCGCCTCCCCGATCGCCGCGACCGCTGCGCTCCCGCCCCCGCTCACCGTGCCGACGGCGACGAGCACGGTCGCGACGGCCGTCAGCACGTCCGGGTTGTCGTTCGCGAGCGCGGCGAGCGCCTCCGTCGTCGCGAGCAGCCATAGCGGCACCTGCGCCGACACCTTCTCGAGCATCGTCTGCGGCTCTGCCTGCGCGGGCGTCCGGCGCAGGCCTGGGATGGGGAGCGCAGGAAGGGTGAAGAGGGAGCCTGAGCGCGAAGGCGCGGGTTTGGTTTCTTTGTTTGATGCCTTCTTGTCGTCCTTCTCCGCGGGCGCCGTTGGCTTGTCTTTCTCCTTTTCTTTGCCGGCCTTCTCCTTCTGGAGGAGCGTCGACTTGCGCAAGGGCGGGGAGTGATTGGCCTGATCCGGCTTGGTAGCGTTGAGGGTGCTCTTCCGCGAGGGGGCGAGGATCTTGCTCCCGGCTCCCTGAGCGGCGGGGCCCGTGGTTGAGGAGGAAGAGGTATCGCCCTTGTTCCCCATGACGATGCGCCAGAGCCCAGTGGCCTTGCGCTCGACCTTGACCTCGCGCGTCTTCTGCTCGTCGATGTTCCCTAACCACCGAAACCCCAAGGATGAGTACACATCTGTCTCCCGTGCTTCACTCCGGAAAGAATAAAAAATCGGAATGGCACTCACATCCCATGTTCAACATCGCGACCCTAAAGTTCTTCCACGTCCACGCCCACCCCTCGCCATGCAGCGCGCACATAACTTTCTCGACCTCCGCGACGCGCCCTCGCGGCTTCTTGCCCATGAAGTGCTTCGCGACGTCTGGCCAGTGCACCTTCGGCACCCGGCGCGCGGTGCAACCGCCCTCGACGAGGTCGAGCCAGGCAGCAGCGGTCGGGTCGTCCTTGCGCTTCGGCTTGCCCTTGAACTCCGGGACCGCGGGGTGGTCTGGGGCGGACGCCGACCAGGACTCGAGGGTGGAAGCGAGGTCGAAGGGCTTTGTGCCTATGCCGAATGCTGATAACATCTCTCCTTCTAGTAGATGGTGTGAGGTATGTCGCGGGGTGGTTGTAGGGAAAGGTAGAGGCGCGATTAGCGGTTTGTAGGGGAAAAGCGGGGATTGCGGCTGGCGTGAAGGGAGTCGTTATTATACTAAGTTGAACTTGAAGGTGGTTAGAGTATTTGAAGTGAAAGGTCGTGCCAAGTAGCAGGTGAGCGAGTTGGTCTAGGGAAGGAAACGGTCTAAGGTACGCCTCTGAAATGAGTTCCTCCAGGTTCCTTTATTCGACAAATCGAGACTTGGCAACATACAGGCGGTCCGTGGTCGCGAGGAGGGCGCGTGTACGCTAGCCGACGCGTACGGTTGCCTAGTCACGTGTGCGCACCTTGACCTCATTTTCCATCCCCTCGTCAATGAGCGATACATTCCTTTTAAACGAGACCGACGGTCAACATTTCCGTGCTCGCCCTAGGCCTAAGCCCGGGTGTCCTGAGGTTTGAAGAATATGAGGTCCCTACTATTTGAATCGCCACTGACATCATATATTCATTTACCCCCCCCGCGCAAGAAGACAGAAAGTCTACCTACAGAATAGTATCAGTACTGGTATATCTAGCGTCAAATTCTGAAGGTCTTACCCTGTTCATACCATACGATAATAACACCGCTACGTCGACTAAACAAGTCTAGCTGTAAAAAACCGTGTAGTGCAGATTGAGTGCGTCACGGAACGGCCAGTCACGACGGTAAAGTGTACAACTTACATACTGCTGCAATATTTGTACTTAAAGACGATAGGCTCCTTCCTCGGTGCGCCCACCGAGGGTCAGGTAATCATGCTATTGAGTGAGCTCGGGGCCAGGCCCGAGTTGTGCTGTGTTAGGCTGGGATCGATGATGGCGGTGAGTAGCTGCACTGCCTCAGATCGTCATGTTTGCAGGCGCGCCAGGCTGTGCATTTTTCCTTATGTACTCCAAAAATAACTGGCCCCGGTCTCACACCGGGCTTGAGCTTGAATGTCGAAGATCGTCAAGCTTTCTCCACCACCGAATAACATATGGATCCGCTGGTAGCCACACCGCCGAGTTTCAAGACGTCGGTCTCCCCAACCTCTTGTTTTGTCTCAGCAGGGTTCTCACAGGTCTGAGAGCATTACTGACTTACGGGTACGTGCTCGTCGGTGTGTTATCCTCCTGCACTACTTAGCCGCGTGCTTTATCGCTAGATCAGTCCCGGGAACGGAGTCCACCAATGCGGGTGCTGTGCGCGGAGTCGGCGAAATTGAAATCGCTGTCACTAAGTAGCCAATCACTAGCTGTCACTGCGTGCTGTTCGGATATGTCTCCAAGCCTCCCCTCCGAGTCCGCTAACGTTCCAATGCACCGATCGCAATGTTCATTCACCGTTAGCTGCCTGCGCTGTTCCAACCGTCATTATACTCACTCGTCCCCGCAGTGGTATAAATACCAGTCGATAGAAACCATGGGTCCCGCCACACGACCCCCGCCCAACGACCTCAGCCCAACACCTCCCTCCACTCCTCTATCCGGCTGCCAGACGACATGACGATAGACCAGCGCGGTGGTATCGCAATCGCTGAGATCGTCCTCTACTTTCCCATCCTCATTCTCTCCATCTTCCTGATTGTACGACATGGCGCAACACGCAAGGCTGGTTGGATCTTCTTCGCCATCCTGTCAATAGGTGAGCTCTTTATTGACTTCTCATGCACGAATCAGTGTCTCTTATCAATATCATACCTTTAGTGCGAATAACTGGTGGAATCACCCATGTCCTCTGGGAACAAAACCCGAAAGACACTTCGCTCCAAACCATCTTCAGCATCATGGAGTCCGCCGGTTTGTCACCACTACTCATGGCAACTCTTGCATTCCTTAGCATCGTGTACGTCCCACCCCACCCGGCATCGCACAACGCTTTCTAACCATCCGTCTCTCAGTGGGCAATACACGCTCGAGAACCTCCCCATAATGAGCACGCGCACCTTCCGCCTGCTGCACCTCCTCGGCACCGTCGCCGTCATCCTCGCCATCGTCGGCGGCACCAACATCAGCAGCGCCAAGTCGCAAAGCGACCTCAACTCCGCCGCTACCTTCCGCCACGCCGGCGCGATCATCTTCCTCGTCTTCTGGGCGCTCATCGCCGCCCTCACCGCGTTCTGCTGGACGCACCGCGATCAGGTCCTTAAGGCGCGCCGCAAGCTCCTCCTCGCGATCGCCGCGTCCCTCCCCTTCCTCTTCGTCCGCATCATCTACACCGTCCTCAGCGCGTTCGCGCCCCTCCCGTTCGGCTTCGACTCCGCGGGCCACATGATCCCCCCCGCCAACACGGACTCGCCGCTCAAGGCGTTCTCGTCGACGAGCGGCAGCTGGGCGGTGTACCTCGTGATGAGCGTGCTCGCGGAGTACGCGGTCGTGCTCATCTACACGTTCGCCGGCCTCAGGCTGCCGCTCAAGCAGGATCTGGCGGACTACCAGAAGGCGGGCATGCACATGCGCACGATGTCCGAGGAGGCCCTCACGCACCACGCCGGCGCGCCACCGTACGACCCGTACCCCGCCGGGCAGGCGTACGCGCAGCCACAGTACGCGCAGCAGCAGTACGCCCAGCCTTACTCGCGCTGACCGGGCCTGGAGCTCCTCGAGGCTTGGTTAGCGCTCCAAGTTGGACATTGTACAGTACGGTCATACCCGTGGGCACGTCGTTGTTTTGCTATCATATTTCGCCTTATACTGTATCATTCCAAGGTTTCCGCACGCGCATAGATTGACTCGTTCGAATTGCGCATTGCCCTGACGAGCTCGTGCCTTTACGCGTACGTGAGACATCCATCCCTAGGACAATACGTCATTCGCAACAGTGTAGTTAAGTACATGCGCTGCACATCGTCCGCCACAGCGGGCACCGTGTCGATGATCGCGAGGTTCGATCAAGTCACCTCGTTTCGCTGTTCATTTCTCTGTCCCGAGCCATCCCTGTCAAATGCTGGACCGCGACCAAGAAGTCTCCCAAGGTAGCCGACTGGGTCCCAAGGAAAGAGACAACGCGCAGGAAAGGGCTGTCAAGAAGTACGAGCCGGGCACCGTGACGACGAAGGGCCTGTCCTGCCCACTGGGTCCGCAAAGTTGACCCTAGTACTCGCCCGCGCAAGCAATGGTCGAAACAACGCCTGAGCCCGTGGCCTTCAAGACTATCGTGACTGTAGAAAGATCCAGCTGAGTCGAGCATCCCTGAACTTGAGAAAAAATAACTCACCTATTCCGATGGTGCTGTGTCTCCTCATCGCTGGGGGGAACGACGCGCAGCGTTAGAAGCGTGGGGCGGAGGTTCCGGCTTCCACCCAGGAACGTTGATGCCCAGCAGCTCCGGGAGCCGGTCCCAAACGTCCTTGTGCTCCTTCAGGTTCCGTCTCCGCACCATGGTCAGGCAAGGCGCGCACACGCCAAGTCCCCCAGGCGTCCGAACGAACGTCTCAAGCTTGCCGAACGGGTCGCATGTCGTGAGCGGGCCGAGACACTTCTCGAGGCCGACCAGGACGGCGCGGAGCGTCCCCCTGCAATCGTTAGGGGTCTTGCAGTCGAGGTCGGGCACAGGCTTGAAGGACCGCATGACGCCCGCAATCATGGTGTTATGGAGCTTGGTCTTGCCGTCGAAGCAGACGGTGACGTCTTCCGGGGAGAGGTACTCCGCCGACCCGTCTTCCCGGGCGAAGCCGTGCACGACACCTGTGCCGACCGAACGGTGCGAGGACGGGGACCAGCTGCAGACGATGGCGAGGAACGCGGACGGGAGGAGGGAGAGCTCCCCGGTGGCCCGGGCGAGGTTGATGACGCCGATCTCCTCGAACTTGTTCCAGTTGGACGGCGCGTAGTTCTCGAGCGCGGTCCAGCTGCTGAGCGTGCTGGGGAAGCATCGTTTGAGGTATTCCATAGATCGCGCATACAGCTGGGCAATCTTGTACTTGTCTCCCAGTCGGATGGTCGCGGATACCTCGTGATAAGATGGACGTTCTTCGTCATACGACCTGAAAGCCGCCACCATGTCAGTCGCGGGCACGGCGTCGTAGAAGGCTCGTGCACGCGAATGAAATTGACAGACCTCCCTAGCCTCTTGGAGAAACAAGCGCGCAGCAGATGCCGGAGGTCCTCAGGAGAGTCCGACACGCGTACAACGGGGCACAAGAACGACTGCTCTCCGTCGATGCGAACGTTGCGTACTGGATGGGTTTCGACAAAGAGATCCTTGAACACGGAGGAAAGGCCCGCTAGAAGCCCCTTGTAGACACGGAACTCGACATCGCCCGCAACAAGGATGACGGTACCGTCGTTGAACCAGAATTCGTCGTCCTTGTTGAAGTCCTGTCCTTCCCTCGCTTCAGGTTGCCTCTCTGCCTGTGCACCCAGGCCGCTACCAGTGAGGACGACGCTTCCGTCCTCCGGATCCTGTTCTCGCTTTGGTGAGGGGAGGTCCTCTTCTTCCTCTGTAGCGCGGGCCCTTTTGCGAGTGACACGGGCAGATGCCAGACATAGTGCAAAAGATGTTTCGGTTTGAAAAGCAGGAGCGGTAACGAAAAGAGGATCGTGGGTCCAGACCACTGAGAGCAGACGCCACAGCGCGTGATGTCCGCGTTACTGCTTGTTACGTAACGCGTTCGTGACATCACTGTCCCCCGCCCATTTCATCGTCCTCGAGCTCCGTTCGCCCACGTGAATTTGCTTTGGATTCCTGGCCAATTACTCAAGTACTGCGTTCATTGCAGGCCTAAAAGTCACTCTTTCATCGTAGCTTAGGGAAATGAATGGAATCTTGAACAGAGTGAAAAGTTAGCGATGACTACTAGTAGTAGTAGTGCCATACCAGAATATCGGCACCGTGGGGCGCACCTCCATGTTACAGCCTCTGACATAGTACTTCGTCCATAACAGAGTAGTTAGTATCATACAGCAAAGCACACTCAGAGCCAGCTGGTCAAGAGGATCCAAATACCATACACATTAGCACCATCACATGTACGAATAGAGATGGCGGGCGTACTATACCGCGTCAAGAAGCCTCAGGCTCGCGTTGCGAAACCGGTCTCCCCCAGCCAGGGACCTCGATATCCAACAGCTCCGGCAGCCGACTCCACAGCCACTGCCTCTCCTTCTTATCCCGCTGGACCACCATCTCCGTGCACAGCGCGCACATATTCAGCTCCACGTCCTCGAACTCGTCGATCGGCTGGAACGGGTCCCCCGTCTCGCCCGCCTCGCCGCGCGTCCGCATCCCGCTCACGTTAGCATCCAGGTACTGCAGCCTCGCGAGGCGGAGGGTGGCGACACAGCTCTCCTTCGTCTCGCAGGCGGACGCGACCACCTCCTCGCAGGTGCGCGCGATGCCGGCCGCGACCGCCTGCTGGATGTCCTTCATCGCCTGGAAGCAGAGCCCGAGGTCCGCGATCGTGAGCGTCTCGCGGGTGCCGTCCTCCCGCTCTAGACCGCGTACGATGTCGGACGAGCTCGTGTAGATGCACACCAGCATGGCGGTGGGAAGGAGCGTGGGCTCGTCGACGAGCCGGGCGAGGTTCACTATGCCGATGGAGTAGCATGCCCCCGTGTTCCAGTGCGAGGGCTGCCAGTAGTCGTGCTTGATCCACCGCTCGAGGCTGGTGGTGTAGTGGCGTTTGAGGATGGCAAGGGATTGCTTGTACAACTCCTTGAGGTTGTACTTGTGGCCCAGGCGTATGTATGCGGATATCTGGTAGTAGGTGGGCTTCCTCGCGTCAAAATACCTGCATCAAAAATTCGGTAAGCTGTGGGAAGGAATACGCGCATCGCACCGCTCACCTCGTGGGCTGTCTGGAAGCATATATCCGCAGGACATGACGCAGGTCTTCTGGCGCGTCCGTCAATTGAACAACAAAGCAAGGGATGGAGTAGTGTTCGTCGAGCGGTATCGGACGAACGGGACGGGCCTCGTTGAACATAACCCTGAACACTGAGGAGTGCGCAGCGAGAAGACCTCCGTAGACGCGGAACTCGACATCCTTCGCGACTAGGATGACTGTCCCGTCACTAAACCAGAACTCCGCATCGCGTCGCGGTGCCGGACCTCCGCTATCGATATCGTTCTGAGGATCCGTAGGTTGACGTGATTGAGCGTCGATCGGACTGCCATTGGGAGTGGCAGGAGCTGCCCGAGGTTCTTGCTTGACAATATCTTCTTCCGACTCGGTACGTGGTCGTTTACGCGCTGGGGAAGCAGACATGGTCGGACGAATCGATTTCGGTGCTACTGGGAAAGTTGGGATGCAGTACCCAAGACAACGTTGAACGACTCAAGAGTCTCGAAGGTCGTGACACGACACGTTACGTAACGCGTTTTGGATAAAAACACCGTGCGATGGTCGCGAACCCTGCCTGGGCCTGAGCTTGTGCATAGATCTCGACCTCGCCCGTCTGCGTTGGTGCCCGCCGTGAGATCGACATGCGACATATGATTCTGTCGACCTTATCCGCCGGTAAATAGTAAAACACTCCAGGTACCGTTCTGCGTCCCAGTGTATAACCATGACCACAACTGATTCGCGCGTATATGCGGCCATATGCGGCTCGGACACAAAACAGAGAGCGCGAAAACACACCTGAGGACATACTGTACGTGCGGGGTTTCATGGGAAGGCCCCAGGAGGGGTTGGTCCGGGGTCTGCTGCGCTACTAATCACAACTTCTGAGCGACGTCGACGACCAAGGGCTACCCAAATATCGTAGGTCTTACAGCTACAGATCTAGAGGCTCAGGTGAGTTGGATTCTCGAACCGCGGCGTCCGACATCGGGCGCGGGGCGAGACTGACCTACCATGTCGCACCCCCCAGAATCTACTTCGAGTCGCAGATCGCCACTGCCGCTCCGACTCCGCGCTGTTCTTGTCGCGCCCGTACACCCGGCCACAATGGCGGCGACTTCCGAGTTATGCATACATCCGTCCAGGACGAAAATCGAACGTAACGCATGAACGAACTGGTCGGACGGACGGTCAAGGCGCACGAGCCAGGGCCCGGGGACCGGGGGGAGTGGGCCGGGTGCGCCGCAATGATCACGTAACTGCATCATGCAGAAACGACCCCGTTTCGTAAATCTGAAGAAGGGACCTGAACACGTTGAGCACGCCGACATCTGAAAGGCAAGGCAAACTGACCTTCCTACTAAAGAGGAGATGGCGCGGGTCCCTGGCCCCATCCGGGGACGTCGATGCCCAGCAGCTCTGGAAGCCGATTCCAAACCTCCTTGCGCTCCTTCAAGCTCCGCTCGCGCACCATATCATCGCAGAGTCCACAGAGGCTGGTGCCGCCCTGGGGCCTCCGAAACCTCCAATCCGAAGCGAAGGGATCGCCATCCAGGAGGATGTCGAGGTGTTCCCCGAGGTTGAGCAGCACCTCGCGGAGCGCTTCCTGGCAGGCCGACTTTCGGCATCCCGGCGCGACGGCGGGCTCAAAGGTGCGCAGGACCGCCGCGATGGCGGCCCTGCGAAGACCGGTCTTTCCGTTGAAGCAGATCGCGAGATCGTCTGGCGACAGGTGCTCCTCGGACCCGTCTTCGCGAACGATTCCGTGCACGATGCCATTCGCGCCGGTGAATTTCGCGCAGATGCACACGATGAACGCGGATGGCAGGAGGGAGAGTTCACCGGTGAACCGGGCGAGGTTGATGACGCCTATCGCGTCGAGCTGCTGCCAACCCGGGGGGACCCTGAAGATCGTTTCCTCTCGACGCTCGAAGGAGTCAATGAAGTAGTACTTGAGATGTTCCAGGGACTGTGAGTACAGCTCGGCGATCTTGTACTTGTGCCCTAGACGGATGGCTGCGGAAATCTCCTGGTAGGGCGGTTCTCGCTCGTCATACAACCTGTAAAAGCCTACGCATCAGCCACGACGGACTGGAGGGTACAGACACCTTGCCTGCCGGGGGTTACGGTGACGCACTTGCCTGGCCTTTTGGAGGAGCAGGTACGAAGCAGATATCGCAGATCGTCGGGGGAGTCAGACACATGGACAACGGGGCACGAATACGTCTGGTCTTGATCCATGCGGACGTTGCGCACCAGCCGGCAGTCGGCAAAGAGTTGCTTGAAAACCGGAGAAACGGAAGCCAGGAGACCCTTGTAGAAGCGAAACTCGACATCGCAGGCGACAAGGATGACCGTACCGTCCTCGAACCAAAACTCCTCGTCCCTTTCGAAAACTTGACCGTCGACGGCCTGCTGCCGCCCGTCCAAGTTGACACTTTCTGGCTCTTCAAGGCCCGGTTCCCGCTTCGCGGGAGGAAGCCCCCGTTCGTCTTGTTCTGCGCGGGATCTTTTGCGAGTGACGCGGGCAGACATCAAGCGAGAGCAGGTGGTGAGGCTGAGGACCAGGTGAGCATGTGCGTGAGTGCGAGGCAGCAAACAGAAAAATAACTAGCGCTGGTTCTTGCGTGGGAGACGTGTCTTGCGGTCACGAGCGCTTAGGCAGGCTCAGGCCTCTTGAATGCGACACTTGCGTTCTACAGCGTGCCATCGTCCTTCGCCCCGCCATGTCCGCTCGCACGACTTGCAAACGCGCACGCACAGACTCAGAAGAGGTGCTCGAAGACGAGCCCGAGCGAGAGGCTAAGAAGACCCGCGCTAGCTGACGTCCGAGAAGAACACGAGATCCAACCGGAGCGCGACGCCGAGTTTTGGTTCAACGATGGAACCGTCATCCTGGTCACGAAAGATACCGGGTTCCGGATCTACCGAGGTCTTCTCGCCGACTACTCTCCTGTCTTCAAGACGATGTTCGCAGCGCAACATCCGTCCCGCATGGTGCCAGTGGACGAACACCAGTCCGTCGCTTGTCCTGTCATTCAGCTGACGGACTCGCCGGAGGATCTGCGCCACATTCTACGGGCATATGTCTCAAGAAAGCAAACGCGGCAAGTAGCGATTCCAGTAGACCCTTCGACCCATTGCTGAACCCCCGGCGCATAATATACAGGTTCTTCGAGAAGGCTCAGCCTTCCTTCAACCAGATATCGGCGTGCATACGGTTGGGCGATAAGTTCTGTACGACCAAACTCTCCAGTTCCTAAAGCCGTTAATCTTGCGCAACTCATTGACGAGCCCTCCCTCCTGCCAACCGCGCTTATGGCCTGTGTCTACATGGATGAAGGCATTGTGCGAGGTTTCGAGACAGAGGGCGGCACCCATGAGACGCTGACTCTTGACGACCTCAAATGCTGCTTCCGGGCAAGCAGAGACGTCCGGGAGGGCAACGTCACCGCTATCATACGCACGTTCCAGGACAAGGTTTCCCCAACTTGTAGCAAGGAGAAGAGGTGTAGGGTTGAGTTGCGCCTTCAAGCCCTGCGGACGCTGGAAGGAAAGATGGACTGGCTCATGGCGAGCCGTCCTTTCCTTACCTACTACGAGGTTCTGGAGCAAACTCCAAGGAAGCTGGGAACATGTGTGGACTGCACAGCGATGGTGAAGGGGGGCCCGGCTGCCAGAACTCTTCGACATTGAGGTCCCAGGTTGGGGAGGAGACGTTCCATTGGGAGAAGCTGCTTCATAAGTATGTCCTTATAATACTTCCATGGTGTGCTCAAGAGCGTGTTGATATTCAGATCCGCTTCACCAGATCTTCTGTCTTGATTATATCCCATCGATCCATCTATCGTCCCCCACGCCGGACCATATGCGCGCACATGAAGCACATTCCAGGAACACTGAAACTTGCTGAGGTTCACGACAATTCCCGTGTACGCGCGGTATCATGTCGACATGGATGTTCCCGTAGAGGCGGCGACTGTATCTCCGTAACTATTACATTTCCCATGACCACGCATGCCGTCTATCAGGACCGTTCAAAACAAGGTCCATGACAGGCGTGCTCAACATCTTCATTCCATATGTTCTCGACTGGGGTATACTACGGTACACTACATACATATATGATACAAGCTTCAACTCACAAGACTGCACAGTGCGTTTCCGTTTCCAGCCACAAAAATAACAACGTGTTCGACACAGCCTCTAGTGTGTTCGGCCGCCAACGAGGGATCACCTAGATTGCGAGAGCGACACGAGCCTGAGCGATGAGGTCCGCCGCCGAATCAGAACGTGGTCGAATAAAGCATTCGAACGGTTTGGGTTGGCTGTGTAGGAGGCGACCACGACCGTCCAAGTCAGCGAGGTTTCGCCATGTCAACATCTCCAGTCGCCTCGAGGAGCACCCACCTGACGAAGCCAGACACGTATTCACTCGACGGGGTGATCTCCTTCCCCCATTGGTCCTTGGCCTTCCCAATGTCAAACAGGGTGACAATGCTGGCGGCCGCGAGCCAAATGCTCGCCTCAGCAAATTCACGGCCAGGGCACGCCCGTCGTCCGAACCCGAACACGATCTTGCGTGGATCGGCAAACTCGAAGAGGTGCCGGTCCATATCGAGCCAGCGGTCAGGGCGGAACCTTTGGGGGTCCCGGTAGTAGGTGGGGTCCTGAGTCATTTTCCTACAGGATAGAGTCTACTGGACTGAAATCACAATTACTGGGAAGGCAACGCACCACATGTTCGCAATGACCATGGTCTGTTTAGGGATATGGTACCCACGATACTCGTCCTCCTCCAAGGTGTTATGGGGGATACCTAGAAAACCGGCGTTAGAACGCTGGATGCTGTCCCAAAGTTTCCTAGTACTACTCACCGAGCGGGACGGGGCACCGCCATCTGTGAAGTAAAGGGAAGGACCATCAACGTCGGACCGGTTATGGGAACAGAAGAAAATCATACCTGAGAACCTCGCGTAGGACGCAATCGAGATACGGCAAGCTTCCCCTGTCCTCAAAATCGGGCAGCCGCGATCTACCCACCACCCGATCGAGCTCGTCCTGTGCCCGCCTGAATACATCCGGGTGCAGAACCATTGCGAGCATGAAGTTGGATAACACGGTCACGGTCTGCCGCAGATCTTAGATGAGAAGGAGAAGAACAAGCCAGGGATCGTCGCGGGATTGACCCGGAGCACGTACCGTCTCGGTACCAGCTGTGTAGAATGCATACATTACAGCACATCCAGATTCCATACGTTAGCATGCATGGAACCCTGGTTCCCCCGCAAAGGAGTGGGAAACGCACCAGCGTAAATCACACCAGCGGCCCCTTTGATGTCGTCCGCTTCCTCCGCGGACGGCCCGTTACGGCCGTACGTCTCTTCAAGAAGGGAAGCGGTGAACGAGGGCCGAGCAGTCCCGGACGCCTGTAGGTTCGTCCCGTCAAAAAACAGCAAGCAGACAGCACCCGCACACCCGCGAAGCGACGCACCATCGCGCCCCTGACCATCTCGTACGGCGAGTCCATCATCGCCTGCACCATCCCGCGAATCCTCAACGCCTCGCGCTTGAACCCGGCGCCCGGCATCCACACGGGGATCGTCTTCACTAATCCCGGCCGTCCAGTCATCAGCCCCGGTACACATCCGGTGTCAGGAGGAGCGGCAGACGCTGGGCGTGTACTCACGGAAGGGGAAGAAGTCGACGAGCATCGACCCGGGGCTCCCCGCGGAGACGGTCGCGCTCGTGGCCTCGTGCACGAGCTTCACGTACGGGTCCTCGAGCGAATCGATGCGGTGGCCGTACGTAATCTCCATGATCATGCCTGTCGACCACCTGCCGAGCCGCGCGCGACGAGGCGGGGCGAGGCGAGGTCAAAAAAGCCCATCAGTATACTACTCCACCGTCCAGACCGGTTGCGAATTGCGTGCGCATGAGAGCAGAGATAAGAGCGGGGCCCCGCGGTAAGGGAACCCCCGCCGACCGCTGGGCGGCGGAAGCAGATCCTAGGGACAGCTAAAGGGCCTGTGCATGTGACGCACTCACCTGTTGATGTGCGTCAAGAAGCCCGCCGGATGTGCGAGGAGGCCGGAGAGAAGGGTGCACGTCTCCCGCTGCTGGATGGGCTGGTAGCCTCGCAGCGCGGCCTTGGTCTGGAAGTTGTCGTGCATCCACCGCCTGTGCTTGCGGAACCGGTCGCCGTATCCCATATGGGTAACCACGTTATCCCAGCCCATCCTGTGGAGAGAGCGCGAAAACGGCGGATCAGCGCATCGCTCAGCAGGCACGAGGGCTGCCGTCTCGAGCGGAGGGTACTGACAGCTCAGCGAGGAGGATCAGGCGCGGTCTATCCGAATAGTTCCCGCTCTTCTTCTCGAGCAGATCCTGCGCTGCTCGCAGCGAACCTAGAACCAGCACAGGTCTCTTGAAGATCCTGGCAAACACAACATCACCTAAAGTGAGAGGGTAATCAGTATTCAATGCGCCGCCTTCTAGTAGATCAAGCATAGCGTGGCCACCTACCAAACTGTCTCGTCCATTCGGCGAAGGTTCGTTCTTGGTAAGTTTGCGGCAACTGGTGGACGTTGCCGATGACGGGGATCGCCTTGGGGCCAGGCGGGAGCGGAGCGCGGTGGGAGGCCCGACCCAGTGGCCGCGAGAGGGCAAGCCGCAAGAGCAGGAGGAGGCAAGCAGCGAAGCTGACCGGTGCGAGGACATGGAAGTAATATGGCTCCATCGTGCGGTTGAGGTCTTGCCGCAGCGGGAGAACCGCCGAGAGAGGAAGTTGCTCCATTGGATTTTATACGATGGGCGGACGATCGGAGTGTCGCACCGACAGACTCGCACTGTTGCCGCGAATGCATACGTACCTCGCCCTTATGCGTTTAATCCACACAGCGTACCTTCTTGCATGGGCCGGGTATTGGGGTGAAGGTTGACGCGTGGTTGCCAGTGCTTCGGGGAATTGCCTGCTCCCGGAGGTAATGGAATCAATCGGGGAAGAAGCATGGCCCGATTGCACGCGTATCGCGATATGATGATGGACAGGGCCGCATGAACTGACAGTGTAATCGACAGGCAAGGATTCCACGGTTGCCATAATGTCGGTACGAATTCGATACGGTCGGGTGCCGCTGCAGCGCTTCGAGCCAAGGTCAGGAGAGCATCTTACTTATCGCTCCCATGGATTCCGCGAAGAGTTGGAGTCGTTCGACGTCATGTTGTCGGACGTGTAGAATGGTCGACGGATGCGTGGGGGACAGGCGTGTGGTTTGCGAAGTTTCGAACCCTCGAGTCGTGAGACCGTCAGAAGGCTGGGCGGGCGACATTCGGCGGAGGAGGGGCGTACGGTGGCCACCGAGGAACACTTGCGGCGGTAAAGGCACGCTTCTGAGCCGCTTCGCCAGCAGTACGGTCGCACAGATCAGCCGTGAGCGCTGCGAGAGATCAGGTGAAAACGGGGACGCACGATGACCGTTACGAGTAGCGTGGGTAGCAGGAACCGATTGGGGTTGGTATCCAAAGCGTGAATCGATGTTCGGCCAGCGTTACGAGGCTCTGATCAATGGGAAAGGCCATATGAAGCACCAGGTCTCGGTCTACGGATGCTGACAGTTGATTCGGGTGTGCTGTATTGGTGATAGCCTCCGTCTGCATACGCTGTTCGAGCTTCCTAGTTGAAACGAGGGCAGATCCGGTACGGAGGATGAGCTGGCCGCCCAACAGGTCGATGCCGAGGTTCCTCGGGCGCTCTCCTATTTTGATACGCGGAGGTGGGACTCATGGCAAGATAACCGATTTATCCACGGGTCAGAGGATGATAGTGGGAGCAGACCTCAACATGAACATCCTCCACCTTTCCCTGCGTCGCCACCGCCATACCTCCGCCGCACTTCTTGTGATCGGAGTATGCTAAGTATATCTCCCAAGACCGTGATGGTTGAGTGGTGTAGTGGTTATCACTCCTGTCTTACACACAGGCGGTCGTCGGTTCGATCCCGGCCTCAATCAGTTTTTTATTCACCGGGTTCCCCCCATCCTCGCAAATTTTCAAATGTTTATACACCGACTGGTCGATATTCACGTTCCTCGGAACTTGAGGTTGATTCCCATGGCCCGTCGCCAATCGATGATGGCCCGCCGGGTCGACATCGCAAGATGGCATCGCCGATGGGCGCCATCAACTGACGTCGAGGCGTCTGAAGACCTGTCTTCAGACGTCGTCCAACTCAAGCGTCCGCGGGATACCGTTACCACACTCATCCCGTGGCCAGCGCAGTAAGTCTTCCCCCCTCTCCGCCGCTCGCAACTCAACATTGTTCGCGATCAGAGTTCCCTACCGAGGCTTCCCGTACTTCTCTGTGGCTGATGGTGACCTTCATTAACACTAACCGCATCCGCTCTCTAACCGACCACTGCGCCAGATAACGATCCTCGCCTCTCCGCCCACCATGAACCGGCGCCGCTTTCTACAACGTACGTATTTCTCGGCTCATCATTTACGCACTGAATTTGTTCATACGTATTTTCGTAGTTCTCTAGGCAGACAGTGGAGAACATCGCTGCGGACGCTTGGCACGCCTCCAAGCCCAGTGCCACCATTCACTTGAACCCAGCGCGCTGTTCTTAGCCTCGACCGCACTTCCATTGTCTGTCTGTGTCAGGCTGCGCCCTCCCGGTATATTGTGGCTGATCGTGAACAGCAAATTTCTAGAGTGTGTTCTGATCACGGAGCTGGCGGCACTCCTGACTGACGAGCACGCCGGGTTCCCATACCGAAACTTCCTATGTATCCCACTTCTCAAATAGCGGTCATCAATCTTCCAGCCTCGCAGCCACCACAGTACAGTATAGGATATCCCCGAATTCACCGGTCCTCATGTCCGCAAGTCCACGGTTCTCTCGCCCCACTCCTCCCACACCGCTACCTGGGCCACCAACAGGACATCCTCCCCGACACGTTCCGTACCCGGTCCCTCAATTCCGGCGGCCAGCTCCCCCTTTCGCTTTCCCTCCGGGTGCACAATCGCTGGTCAGCATCACGCCACTTTCTAGAAACCCTGTCCAGGGTGGACGGGACTCGACGTACCAGCCTTCTTCGGCGGCGACGGCTGCACCCGATCTCCAGGGACTTGGGCCTTCTTAGGCGAGGGCGTGCGTTGCCCGCCGCGTTTCTTCTGGCCGCTGGCCTGGCCATCGATATCGCCTTGCCCTCCCTTCGCCCTGGCTCCCCCTTGCCGCGACTCCGTCCCTGTGGACGCTAGGTGATGAGTAACCCCGACGATCGAAGTGGCACCTGGGACGACTGATTACTCACCGCTGCCCTTCATCTGTTCCTTAGCATTCCGCTCTGGCATGCGTCTGCGCGCCCTCCACGAGCCCTCCGACTCCACCGCAGCCTTATGCCCCTCCGTCGGCTCGTTTCTCTGCCTGGACGGCATTGAGGCCGTCTCAGCCTGACGCTCCGTCGCCCCGCCTAGCGCGCTCACCAGGCGAAGATCGGACGCTAGCCCCTCCTCTCCGACCTCCGCCTCCTGCGCCTCCTTCAAGCCCGAGACGTTGACTCGCCCAGCGCCATGCTCGCTGTCCGCTCCGGGCCGTCCATACTCGCAGCAGCGATCCTGATCCATCGGACGACTGGCAGACGTGACGGCGTCCGCCTCTGACAGCGGGAGTGGAACGTCAACTTGAACCTCGGAGTCTCCCTGCGGCGCACCGTGATCCTCCTTCGAGCTGCCCTCCGCGCACCCGCACTCGCCGCCCTCGGACCGGACTCGGAGCGACGAGAACTGGGGGAGGGGCTGCGACGTGTCCTCGGCGTGCCCATCGCCGCCTACGCCCGATCCTGCCTCGTCGTCGGACTTGCTCGCGCAGTCCGTCCCTTCGCCATCCCCGGGCTGACCGACGCGCCGCTCGCCACCGGCCTCCTTGCTTTCCTCGGCGGCGTCGCCCTTCGGAGTGACGCTCCCAGGGTCCAGCTTGTCGACGGGATCCGCGTCGCCCTCGCCGCCGCCACCACCACCTGACCCATCTCCACTCTTCGTGCCCCCAAGAGGCGACGGGGGCGAGCTCTCCCCCAAACCCGTGCCCGGGCACGGCGACCCCCCGGGGCTGGCCGCGAGCCGGAGCGCGGTGAACGACAGCGACGTGGCGGCGCACCTGTCCCTGCCCGCGCGGACGCGCGCGAGGGTATCGCGAAGAGATGCGGTGGCGCGGACCTCGGTGGTTTCCATCTGCGTGACGAGGCGGAGGAGGTCCTGGAGCTTCGCGCGCTGCTGCGCGAGCGTCGCCTCGCGCTCCTCGGTCGCGTGCGCGAGGCACTCGAGCGTGCGGACTTGCTGTTGCAGGAGGTGCGCGGTCGCCAGGACTTCGCCGGTGAGCTGCTGCAGGGAGTGGGTGGGCGCGTATGCGTGCGTTGGGGGTAGCGGCGTCGGGCTGTCGCCCTGTATGGCGGGGTGCGTCTGGGCTGGCATGGGTGGGCACGCGCGTGACGCAGGATTCGGACGGGGTGCAGGGAAGTGCGCTGCTGTGACTTGGGCTGGAGCTGTGGCGGTGGATGGATGGAAGCGTGTGTCAGACTTCGCGCTGCTGAGCGCTGAGGTACGTACGTCGCTGCACGTGGAGGGGGAGAGTTCAAGATTGTGGAAGTGCCCTTGCGAATCTCACACCAAAGGGTGAAAACGATATGTGGTGGCGGACACCGAGCTCGGAGGGGCTGACATCGTGGCGATTGGGTTGCGTCACAGCTCGGGAAGATCAGTCTGTGGCATGTGTTATCCCACTTACCACTACAGGCTGGACTGAAATACGTCGGTGTTCCATGGCCACTCAGGGCGATGACCCCTTCACCGCGGTTTTCCTTTCTTCCCCTGGTGTGTATCCAAGGCTGACACCAGCCCCTACCCACAGGAGGATCATGCCGTGCGCCACCCCGCTGGCCATCATTGCCTGCAGCATCTCCAGCCCAACGTGTTAGCCACCTTACCTTGAATGCCTCCGACACCGGTCGGAGGATCCCACAGCCCCACCTTCTACTCCCCGGTGCCGACTTCGCCCAATCGCCCCGCCCCGTCGAATACGAGCCCGGGCCACACTCCCCAATCCCAAGCCCAAAGATGTCTCTCTCGCTCGCGCTCTCCCTCACCCCGATCATGTCCGGGACTATCCGCGGGCTCGTGGTGCTCATCGAGAGCACGCTCGAGCACGACGCCGCGTGTCACACGCTCGAGGCGCAGTGTGCGAGTCTCCAGGCCCAGGTCGACGCCGCCCGTGCCCACGTCCTGGAAGAGAAGACTACGCAGCGGCGCCTCCGCGCGGATATCGTGGCCTTCCTGAGGGAGAGGGGCGAGAGCCGCAGCGCGAGTGAGTGTTCTGTTCTGTTCTCTCCGTGGGGATTGGGCGCGGCGTGCAATGTCCGTGGGCTGAGGCTGAGGGTACATTCCTACTGCATCAGATTCGTCGCGCGTCGTGGCACCCGAGGACGTCTCCGTCACACTCACAACGCCGGGCTCGAACGGGGCGACGGTACGTCGATTTCCTTGCACCTCGCGCGCGTGGGTGAGAACGTGGCTCAGCAGGGGGGGGGGTTCGAGCAGACTCCCGGTGACATTTCTCTCTCAGCCCTCCGCCGCTACTCTCAAGATGTCAGCCCCCTCGTCCTGCGAGCGAAGCGCAGGGGAAGCAGCGCCATCACCCCGGAACGACTCGACGTGGTTGTGAAGCGCAGGCGGCTTGCCAAAGGAGTCTCTCCGAGGAGACCGAGTCTTCTAGAGAGGCTGACCTCGCCCAAGCTGCGGTGATGTCTCTGGCTTTTGCTTCCCCGGCTGCTTCATCTCCGGCTTGTGACTTGGCTTGAGGACCCGAACGTTGCTACTGCATGCTTGTACGAAGTTGAGCATTTTCCTGTCTTCTGGGTTTTTCTACTGGACCTTTACCGATGTAACGCTTCTGTAGCAAATTTATTTCATGCGATGTTCTTTTTCCCCGTTGCTGCTGCGTGGAGCGCTAGCGCCCGACGCGACGCGACGCGTTGATGCCACAGACGCGTCGCGTCGCGATCACGTGAACGCGCACACGGCTCGGAGAGTGCCGGGGGAGGAGTGTGCCTCGTGGGGGGAGCTTATTGTCTTGTTGGATCCGGAAGGTCGTCATGGCTGATCTGCAAGACAAAAGAACTGGACGCCTCCTGTCCTGAAACCCCGCGTAAAGGTGAGAAATCGCACCTGCTGCCTTTCCTTCGACTCATCGATAGACTCAGCTTCCCTTTCCAGTCCTCATTTTAGCGTGACCATGCCCGACCCAACACAAAAAGCCCGGCGGCAGAAGGCCACGCCTCTATTGTCTTTGCGCCGAACTAAACGCATCACATTGATTTCGAGGAGGCACGTAGACAATTCGTGAGTGCCGAATGCTCTTATGCTGCTGCAAAGGGAAGGAGTCCGCAGGGCGGCCACCGGGCCCGGACGCCACTCAGAGTCAAAAGCCCCCCATGGAGAGACGAACTTAAAACGCACAACGCGATCGCGCCTCTCCCTTTCTTCGTCCAAGTGACTCCCGCCACTCGTCCCAGTAAGTGCTCGACGCACGCTCCGTATACGATCACCGCTCGCTGCATCGCCTCCTAGCCTGTGCACCACACGCCTCCTCCCCAACTATCGCTCGTCGACTCACGTCCACCTCAGCCACCATGTTCTCAAAGAGCCGCTCCTCCACTAGCTCCTACGCTGGCCAGATGAACTCGGCCGACCACACGGTCACCGTCGCCCTCCCGACCCCAACGCACTCCGACCCGAACCGGGCCGCAGAGCTCGCCATGCTGCAGTACCAGCAGGAGCTCCTCGCCGACTTCTTCAGCGGCGGCGCCGCACCGCGCCCACGCCCCCCTCCCCCAGCGTCCTCGTCAGGGCACTCGCACACACACTCAACGTCGTCCTCCAAGAGCAAGACGAAGTGGGGTGGGGTGCTCGTGGACCGCGACGCCAAGGCGAAGGCGAACGTCAACGTCAACGTATATCCAGAGCCCACGACGCTCTCGAAGCGCATGTTCCAGTTCGGCTTCGGTGAGTGCCCTTCTCTTAACCCCCTCCCTTTCCCCGTGTCTCCCAACCCCGACGACCCCCACTCTGATGCGAGACGGACGGCGCGCTGACGTAGCATGTCCGCTGCTGTGGCTCGTCGGTGCTGCTTTCCTCATTCGTCCTCCCAGGCCGCGCATCGAACACGAAGGCCTCCCGGTGAACTCGGAGGAAGAGCGCGGGCGGCGCATCGCGGTGTACGAAGCCGCGGAGGCACGGTGGGCGTGGCGCTGCTGGTATGCGTGGCTCCCGGCCATGACCGTGATACCTATCGTGGTCGCTGGGGTTGTCCTGGGCACGCGGGACGGTTGAGCGATGGGGGCGATGTGCAGCATCGTTGAAGAAAAATACACCCCCCTATGGTACGTGCGCGAGCTGGCATTGCGGATCACGTTCCCCGCTCACCGTGCATGCTCTATAGCCACTCACCGCCTGCGACACACGACTGCGTGTTGCTCATGCTACAGACTAAAGCGTAGTCAGCATCGCTATTGTCCCGATGGACTGAACCTCTTTTGTTCGCCGCGAATGGAGCATATCCCGGCTTCCGATGATTCCCCGCTACCCACGTCACCTTATCGCCGTCCGTCCGCCACTGCGCCTATCCTACCCCAGCCTACCCCACGACGCCCCGCTCCGATTCTACGCCAACATCCCCTTGCACAAAACCTCGCATAAAACATAATCATCTCGACACCGGTGTATCCCTACAGGCCCCGACTGGACGGACACTTAACCCTTTTAATGGGCGCGCTCTGCCATTTTTTTCGCCCCACCAACTCTGTTCTTGCAACTCCTCCCACACGTGCACTTGTATTCATTCGCTCTGGATTTCCACGCATCCGACTCGCATGTATTATACCACGCACGCTCTCGCACCACCCCCTTCGCTTCTCCCCGCACTCGGGCTCGGACTCGAGGACTGCGGTCGCGTCGACCCTCGACGACTTCTATCTCTGCATCCTGTTATCGCGCATTGATGTAGCAGTTAATGCCCCCTCACGTGTACTCATGTAACGTAGACATATCCTTATAGAACGCGACTACGAGACTTCTGTCTTACCTCCGTCGGATGCCATGCCAGTGTGGGCCCAGGACCGAGCAGAATTAGAAGTCCCTCTTCTGTGGCAGACAACTCCGATTTTGTCGGTGCCGCTTCAGAGAAGCTTGCGTCATGTCCTCCAAGTTCCTTCTTCCCCGGTTCCAATGGCGCCGGCCCGATATGTATTCGATTCGGTTCCCTCTAAAGAGACTCGCTTGGGCTCGGGCACCGCGCCCATCGCGATCGGACCCATGGTAGACGACTGGTGTATGTACATATGCATGTTCTTCTCCTTCTTCGAATGTAATTGCAATTTTGCTCCCAACTTCCGCTGGCCGACGGCCGATCGAGCTGTTCGTCCGTGCCTTACCTTGCACCCGGGCGCCATCCTCGCAATCCCCTGCTTTCAATCCGGTTCCGCGCCGGCCGAGTGACGCGAGGAGAGACAGCGCGGAAGCAAGAAGCTGGCAGAAGACGTCTGTGCCACCCGTCGCCTGATGGGAGGCACAAAGCGTCGGGTCGGGGGGCAAGGTCAAAGTTCCGAGTTCATACTAGGTGCACGCGACGGAGTTCAACGCATGCGCCCGAGCTGTGTGGAAAGCCTCGGATTCAATCGACGTCATTGGTGTGCGGGGGGCATATTGTACCGCGGCCGTACCGTACGTCGGGTGGCACAACTTCCTCAGGAGGGCAAAGAAGCCTCGCTCTATCCTCGCGGCGGGCGCGAGACCGCCGGCCTGCACAAACGTTCCGCCGGATACGCCTGGTGCCTCAGATCGCCCCGACCACTTTTAAATTCGTGAGCTTGTACTTTTCTATCGTGACTCGCCGCACGTCGCTGGAAATAGGACAGACACGAGCCGCAGATCGCGCACCGGTAGTCGGCCCTCGCGGTGAGCGAGTAAGGTCGGGATTAATGCCGCCTGCGACAACCCGGTCTCAAGACCACAATAGCGAACGCGCATGAGGTCGGCGCGAGGCGTTTCGGCTGATAGCCGACGCGCAGGGGCATGGGCCGGACAATGACATTGGAATGGCAGTCATAACGAGGTGGACGAACGCACGCGTTTAAAATTATTCGGACGCGCGGGCAATGCCTGCACCTATGCTGGCCGAAACTTGTGGCCCCGTTCCTCGCCTAGCGTCGGATTCAGTGCGAAGGTTGCGTTCTAAAGCGGATTTCTTTGTCGTCGATTTTTGGAAGGCGGCGATTCCAGCATGTGCGCGCCCCGAGTATATACCCTCCAGTCAGTTTGGAGCTTGACCACCCTAGCTTGACTGCTTCCAATATTTGCACCTTCTGACCTCCGGTTCGGTAACTGGTCGACAGAGCTTCGCCTCCGCCTCCTTGAAACTGGTTACTCTGCTCGCCCGCCGAAAGAAAACCACCGGCTGCTAACATGTGTGAACACGAGATGTGAGTCTGCTCCCGTCAGTCGACGTACGTCACGATAGAACAGAAACTCACTTCTGATTCCACAGAGTAGGAGATTGGTACCGAGGTTGTCAGGTATACTTTCTCACTTCCCCCGACTTTCCCCATGAGTGAGCCGCTCATTGTGGGATCCTACACAAGCACTTTCATGGCCGCTACTACACGGGCGAGCGCGTCGACTGCGGCTCCCAACGGTGCAAGACGAGCTCGGCGCACATTCACGGGACCACGGCCTGCCGGTGCGAAGCTGTATGTATGCGCTCACTCACCTGGATCCCTAACGCTGTCATCTCTGCTCTCCGTGTCTGACGCCGCTCCATGTGCTGTAGGTCGTGAGGGACAAGAAGACGGTGCAGAACATGATCCAGGCGAAACACCCCGACTGCCAGTGACAGGCGCCCACGCTCTTGCGGGCGCTCCGAGAGGCGCTTACGGATGCTGACCCGTCCGCGTCACGCGTCATTCGCTACTCGACGCCCAGATAACTTTTTGCCATCGACCATCACCAACACCACTCTCCACTTGCGTTGGCATACCACGACTCGACGGGCTCTCTGCAGTTCTCGTACTCGGACTTCTCTATCCCACCTGTCGAACTTAGATGTACAATATTGACTCGCTCCACCCTTGTACCTAATAATGCGCCACTTATGCTATCGATGCCTGTGTCACTCAAGCTCTCTCGCCACCCCCTGCGCCAGCGCAGGCTCCCCTTCCCTGCATCCTGTCGATCGCGCTCGTCGACCTGACCTCTTTGCTGCACTACGCGCCCCAGGTACGGCGTCTTATCGATCAGAGAGCTTAGAGAGCTGGCCAGCGGTGAGTTACCCGTTTCGTAAAGGCCGTCACCACGATCGCTGAACGTCTTTTCGCAGAAGCTAAAGCGTACTATGGCACGCGTCTAGGAGGGTCGCCCTGGCTGGGGCGCAGCAAGCGGCGAAGTCGAACGGCGCCTTCCGCAACTTCTATCCACCGAACCCAAACGTAAACGTCAACTGATGCCTCCTTGGTTGGCGTGCCCGCGCTGCGCGAAGCCTGCTGCCACGCTTCTACGTCCCCCAAAGTCGCCGCCCCCTTTTATGAAGGTGGTACTTTATGCGTCACACAGAAAGACGAAGGTGAACGTGCGTAGCAGCGGCACGCCCGCGAAGGACGCAAAGCGAACAACGTCCAGAGCTAACTTGCAGCCGGCGGCAGCCAGGAGGTCACACGACGATGGTCAGTGAGTTTTCAGCCACGGTTTGAGCTGCACCTCCATGCTCAAGGCATCTCGTGTACATATGTCTGCACGGTTCGCGGGAGAGGCATGATGTAGGACGTCTGTAGCTGGGCTCGCGATCGCGCGCGTCCCCTAAAGAGCTCTCTCGATTGTAGTCGGTGACAGCACGGCGCGCGCACACGCCGTACACGTACAGAATATGTCAGATCCCTGTCCCAATCTCGGGTCTGGTTCGGTCCCGGACGCTGGCGCGCAGCTCGACGTCCACGAGCGAGCCGGAGCACGCTTGTGGCGCAGTCCACTGTGCATGCCGCTTCGACCTCTTCGTGCTCTGCTGGAAGTTCTGACTTGACATTCTCCGTCGGTATACATTAGCGCGTGGCGGCTGCGGAGGCGACATCGGAGCGGTCATCTCGGTCGGTGCGTGCACCATTCGGGTCCTAAGTCTGGGATACGCGCTAACTATGGGTCGTATCAGACGTGTTAAGTTTATAGGCACGGAGGGCGGGGAATAACGTTCGACCCTGCAGTCGAAGCAGCATACTCAGCGACATCTCGGTTAAAACGCACTATGGGCCTTTATCGAAATATTTTCATAACATCCTCGCTCCAGCGCAAGTGCGTAGTTATTCTGGAAAGCGTCTGTGGACAGTACGAGCTCACATATTACACTTTCACAGTCCGACGTCTGTCTTAACCTTCTCCGATACCAACAGCATATCTCGCGAGCTTCGTTCCAGGCATGGTGCTCTTTCAACATTTGCCCCGGCAACGCGCGCCGAAGCTGGACGTCCCGCACGGTGGTTTCGCCTTGAAAAACAATCGATCGAGGTCGTGGAGGTGGCGTCCTTGCGCGCGACGCCTTGAGTTGAGAGCTCCAAGCTGTGCGCAGCACACAACACATGACGCTAAGGACAGTCCCCCTCCTCCAACCTCAAGCTCCCGCTTTTCCTGCTCGGCATTCAGGTCCGTCGGGTCCCTCTGCTCTTGAGACTTTCCTTGGAGGCTGGAAGCCCTTTCAAGCGCAAGGGAGATCCAAAGTATGTGTACGAGGTTACTGCCGGATTTTGATGGCTTGTGGTTTACAGAGCGGTTCTGCTTCCCTAGCTTCCCGAACTGCCTGGCTCACCACGTTCAGACTCAGAGTGGTCCGTCTCGAGGGCAATCGGACCCTCCAAGTTATCAGGATACAGCGTGTCTGCCACCAGAGGATCTGCATTGACGAGGGTTTGTGTCCGGGACCATGTCATCCTTGCGAAAGCCCGGTAAAGCCCTTGGCACTAGCAACGGACCAAGGTCGGCAGTCTCTATCCAAATAAAGACACCCCCCACAACTCGGCGGAAGATCACACCAAATCCTGGCGCACAGCGACGCGGGCGGACGGAGCTCTTCTCCGAGCCCGGTCCCAGGTTCATGATACCGCGGACCACGCTCGCAATACACTCAAGGTTGGAGACACCCGAGGTGCCCTCTCCGATCATCCATCTCCTGAAAAAGCCGGTCTCAAGTCCTGTGCCGAAGGGAATTTTCGGCTCAAGTCGCGTCGCCTGTTGGCTGGATCATTGGGCGGGCGGGAAGTGGATGTACGCGCCGTGAGCGGATTGACATGGTGGGGGGTGGGCAGCTCGTTCATGCGCGGTTTTTGTCTGATTGCATGCTAGGATGTGTTCCCTTGTAGTCCCCATATCAATTCGCAGGTGTTTTCTTTTTCGGTTGAGACGTGGAGGTCCAGGAAAGAGGTTCGTCCGCTATGTTCAATGAGGAGTCATTACGATCGCTAATAAGGACACGTTACGTAACGCGCCTTCGGTAGCGAGGAAAGTTACCACGTACGGTGCTTGCAAGCCAATTCTCCTGCAGCTGTTCCTAGCTGTTGCTCCTACTAAGCCCTACGACTCGCCATCTCTCTATCCAATTGCTATGTTTGCTTTGCCGGATCGCAAACGACCCCGTATCGAGTCAGAAGACGACGTTTTTGTCAAGCAAGAGCCTCACTGGCCTGCTACCACTCTCATTGCCACCGATCATGACACGATCAACGCTCAACCCAATTCCATCCAGGAACTTCAACCTGAACCTTTGGACAACGGTGGTGCAGGGCGGCAACGCGACGCGGAGTTTTGGTTCGGTGACGGGACAGTGATCCTGGTCGCGGGAGACGTCGAGTTCCGGATCTACAAGGGTCTCCTCGCAGACTACTCTTCCGTGTTCAAGACAATGTTCGCCAAACAGCATCCTGTCCGTCCGATGCCGATTGACGAACGCCACTCCATCCCCTGCCCTGTCATTCGCTTGAAGGACTCACCCCAAGACCTCCGCCATATCTTGCGGGCATATGTCTCAAGAAAGCAGACAAGGCGAGTGGCGACATCTCCAATCGTGTTGCTGGCTTTGTTGAAGTTTTCTTGAATACAGCTTCTTTGACGCAACGAAGCCCTCCTTCCACCAGACGTCCGCATACATACGCCTGGGTTACAAGTACCATCTTCACGAGCTCTATGACCAATCGCTCCAGCTCCTAAAACACCACTACACGGACGACCTCCAGACGTGGGCCAAGCACAACTATTGGAAGCCCTCGCATTGGGACGACGACCTCTTCTCCATCGGCGTCGTCAACATCGCCCGACTCATCAACGAGCCCGCCTTACTTCCCACCGCCCTGCTGGCATGCATCTACACGCCCTCCGATATCGTCCAAGGCTTCGAGAGGGAGGATGGCACATGGGAGACCCTCGCGGTCGAGGACCTCGGGCGTTGTTTCAGGGCGATGAAGGACATCCAGCAGACGGGCGTCGACGGCATCGTGCGCACGTTCCAAGGCCCGGTCTCGGCGACGTGCAAATCGAGCCTGGTCTGCCCGGCGATGCTCACCCGCGCTAAGCTGCGGCACCTCGAGGCGAACGTGAACGGGTTCCGGTCGGGGGACCCGTTCTGCGCGCTCGACGAGATCCCGGGCATGCCGGAGCTGGAGACGTGTGCGGACTGCACGGCCATGGTGAAGGAGCGGCATCGGAGGGAACGCGAGGCGTTGTGGAATCGACTGCCGACCCTGTTGGGTGTTCAGGTCCCGGGATGGGGAAACTTGAAACCAGCTCCACAACAAGTTGCCCCGGGAGACGCTCTGAGGTAGATGGTACGCGCCTCATTTTCATGACATGCTCGTAGCGGTGCTGACTTCAGCGGTATCGGGATATACCTAATCAGATGAGCTAGCTTTGAGTGTGCTCCATTGATCGCCGGGCCACAGTGTTCTGCTCCGTCACTCAGATCTCAGATACTAGTTGTAGTGGTGTTTCGCGTGTGTCGACAACTCTGGGAATGACGTATTCCTGCTCACTGGCGTATTCCTGCTCACTGGATGCCACCTAATGTCCTCAGCTGCCGTGCACGAGTGCTAGTGATTCGTCACAGACTATAATCACGCAGGCACTCGAGGCCAGTAAATTGACTGGCAAATCTGACGCGTGAGTCGATGTCACAAACACGTTATTATGTAACAACGGGTAACGCGTACGTCACGCCTGCGCTCTTGACCAGGACCGTGACCACCATCATCATCTCCCCCTTGCCTTGAGGTCGCTCTTGCTTCTAGGGCCCAACTCTATTCTGTCTCATGTCTGAGCGCATCACTCGCAAACGGTCTCGCGCCGAAGACAACGAAGAGGATCTACCCCTGGCGAAGCGAGAACCGAACCAGGACGATCCAGGACGCCCTGAGGCTGAGGCTGGCAGCACCGAAGCGGATGGGCATGCGAGGGATGGACAAGTTCTGAAAGAGGACGAGGAGTTTTGGTTCGAGGACGGTACCGTCATACTTGGTGCGCGCGATATCTAGTTCCGTGTCTACAAGGGAGTCCTGGCCGGGCATTCTTCCGTGTTCAAGGCCCTATTCGCCGACCGCGGTCTCGCGGTGCGCCACGTCCGCATAGATGAAGAGCAGACCATCTTGTGCCCCGTTGTGGACGTGTTGGACTCTCCCGAGGACTTGCGGCATCTGCTTCGCGCATGTTTTTCCAGGAGGCTGGGGAGGTGCGCTAACGAGCGAAAGTCTTAGCTCATTCGACTTCTGCAATGTTCTATTCATGTGCTGACGGCCTTACAGGCTATATGACGAACGAATGCCGTCTTACCAAGAAGTATCCTCTGCCATACATCTAGGGGAGAAATACAAGATGGACGAGCTGTACTCTCAATCTATGGAATATCTCAAACGCTAGTACTTCCCGAGCACCTTTGAAAGCTGGACCGCGCTGGATCTCTACGGACCACCCGCGTGGGATACGGTTGAGAACGTGGGCGCGATCAACCTCGGGCGGATCACGGGGGAGCTCTCCATCCTTCCATCTGCATTTGTCGCATGTATCTGTGCGGAAATGTCAGATGAGGACGGCCGGGGCATCGGGCACGGAATTACTCTTGAGGACGGCTCCGAGGAGCACCTGTCGCCTGAGGACCTCACCATCTGCTTTGACGGCAAGTTCAGCCTCCGCATGGCCACCGTCACCGCAACGTTGCGCACCTTCAAACCCGCGGCCTCACTGCAATGCAGGACATCGGCCGTGTGCAAGAAGGCGCTCCGCGACGTGCTGTTCAACCTCGAGGACAACGTCGACGCGTTGTTGAATGGCAACCCCTTTGCGGACTACACGAGCTTCATGCAGAGCGCGGACCTTGTCCTCTGCCCCTCTTGCAAGGCCATGATCGAAGCACGGAGTCTGAAAGAACGCAAGGACGTCTGGAAACGGCTGCCGGAGTTGCTGGGCATCGAGGTTCCTGGGTGGGGAGAGCAGCCTCCATCAGCAGATGCGAAATGACAGGTGAGTTGTATCTCACAGCGTCTCGCATATTGTGTCAACTCAGTTGAACAGCAGACAGTGGTTATCTTGGCGCATAAGAGCAATTCGAGGGGTCCTTGTCAACGTTGGTACGAGCCAAATCGGGGAGACTCTACCCTTCGTGCCGCCCACATCTGGTTCGCACTAGCGGCGGCAGAAAGGGTGGCTTCGTCGACGCAGTATCGCGGCTGTGGGTGAAAAGTGTTGGACTGCGTCGTCATTAATGGTATGCGGCCCCCATCGCGTCGTCCAAGGGAGACCGCGACACCATGCATCGGTATTAAGGAGAAGGCGCGACCCTGGACAGCCCCCCTTCCCCTCCTGTGTGCGTATCGCTGCGTAGCACTGGTGGGTCCGGGTATGGCCTGGACGATCCAATAATGCTCTGAGGGCTTCGAGCTTGGCGTGCTGCTCTGGATTATATGTCTCGTAGTCGCGCAGGATCGGAACGCGTGTTATATGCGTAGGGTAAATTAAATAACCAATCGACGAAGTGTGCCCAATACAAAATGTAGTAAAGAAGATTTGGATGTCGCGAGAGTTAAATACTTGTTTGAAACCTCTAACGCGTGTGCGTACTTGTCAAGCAGCCTTGTTCTGCGGTGCGCCATTCTGCATGTTCCCCCAGCCTGGCACCTTGATGTCCAAGAGTTTGGGTAGTCGAGCCCACAGCTCCACGCGTTCCTTCCTAATCCGCTCCTCCACCATTGCGGCACACTCCGCACACACCCTGACCTTGTCGTGCCGCTGCGGGAAGTCGTCGAGCTCGAGCCTGAAAGGGCAGTCCGCCATAACCCGCTCCATCCGCGCCTCCAGACCCCGCAGGACATCGCGTAATGCAATTCTACAGTTCTTCTCTTGTGTGCAAGCCGAAGAGACCTTGTCCCGTAGCGTGCGCAAAACGCCGGCGAGGACCGCCTGCCGGATAACTCTACTTGCCCTAAAACAGCGCCCAAGGTCCTCGAGCGCGAGCACCTCCCGGGTGCCGTCCTCCCTCTCGAAGCCATGCACGAGGTCTTCATCCATATAGATGCACGATAGGAGGGCGGTGGGGAGGAGGGAGGGCTCGTTGAGGAGCCGGGCGAGGTTGACGACGCCGATGGACTCGTTCCCGCTCCAATGCGATGGCTCCCAATGTTCGTGGTTGGCCCACGCATTGAGATCGTCGGTGTAGTGGCGCTTGAGGAGCTGAGTCGATTGCTCGACCAACTCGTTGAGCTCGTACTTCCGACCTAGGCGTATATATGCTGAGATCTGGTGGAAGGAAGGCTGTGCGGTCCCAAGGAAACTGCATCAAATTTAAACGTCGTTCACGTACGGTTCAGCAAAACCAAAACTTGATACAGGCGAGCAGGTTGAGAATGACACTCACCTGGCCCGCTTTCCTGAGACGTATGCCCGTAAGATGTGACGCAGGTCTTCTGGGGAGTCCGCCAACTGGACGACGGGGCAGGGGATGGAGTGGTGTTCGTCGATGGGCACCAGGCGGGATGGGTGCTGCTCCGCGAACATCGCCTTGAACACAAGGGAGCGATCGGTGAGAAGAGCCCTGTAGTATCGGAACTCGACATTCTTCGCAATCAGGATGATTGTCCCGTCGCTGAACCAGAATTCAGGATCCCGGTCCAGCGCTGGAGTGCCGTTACGTTCGCGTTCGCCGGCGGTGGCGCTCGCCTCAGCCTCTGGTTCTTGTTTTAGCGGATCCTCTGACTCTGTGCGTGCGCGTTTGCGGGCTGTACGAGCAGACATGGCTGTGAAAAGGACGATGACGTGCAGTACTTAGAACGGAAGTCGTCTTCGGACTCGGACTCGGAGCCCGGTAGGCGTGACACCCGGGAGACACATTACATAACACGTCGACGCCGAGAACTAGCTTAGTAGCTACAGGCCTTTGCTGCGCTCACTTGTGTTTTTCGTCTGTCAACGACAGCTTTCTCCCTCAAGACGCTTTTCCCTCCCTGACGACATCGACGGTGACTTGCGCGGGCGGTCGAGATCCCGCGGATACTTACTTCAGTACCTCCACGCACCTCCTCTCGCTTGATGTCTGCCCGCGTCACCGGTAAACGGTCCCGTGACCAGGAGGACGAACAGGCACTTCCCCCCGCGAAGAGAGAACCGGGACTAGACGATCCAGTAAATGCCCACTCCGTTGTGCGGCAGCAGGTGGTTGATGGACAGGTTTTCAAAAGTGATGAGGAGTTTTGGTTCGAGGACGGTACGGTCATACTTATCGCCGCATGCGACAGTGTCGAATTTCGCTTCTACAACTTGGGCCTCCTGGCGTCCATTTCTCCTGTATTCTGTCAAGCAGTTGTTTGCAGACTGCCAGGTGGTACGCAACGTTCGCATTGATCAACAGCAAACATATTCGTGCCCTGTTGTGCATGTGTCCGACTCGCCCGAGGACCTGCGACATGTGCTCCGCACTTGTCTCTGTCCATCCAGCCGGCCGGTGAGGTGCGTCATGCCTAGCGGGCGAGGCTTCTGCTTGTGTACCGTTAGATATGTAGCTGATGTGGTGGTTTGGAGGTTGTACGAAGAGCGAGAACCGTCTTATCAGACGATATCCTCAGCCATCCGTCTTGGACACAAGTACAAGATTGCTGAAATATACTCGCAATCCATGCAATATCTCAAGAACTACTTCGTTATCACCTTCAACAACTGGCTGTACACATTCAGGCTCAGCGCGCCCCGGGTTGGAAGGAACTTGATGCAATAGGTGTCATCAACATTGCCCGACTCACTGGAGAACTGTCTCTCCTCCCGTCCGCGTTCGTCGCTTAGGCTCCTGCACCAAGTCCTCCTGACAGCCTAAGACTCGGTATGCGCTGGTGGCTAATGGGGCTAGGAGATGGAGAGACCTCTAAAGCTTGAAGCGCCTGAATAATAATGGCGGTGGACTCAGGCAGTTGCCAGATGTAGAGCCTGAGGGAACTCTGAGGGGACCGCGGCGCGCGTATGGAGCAGGCGTGACAAAACGCGTTACGTAACGCGTCTTGGTCTTGGGAACGCTGGTCCAACTGGTCACGCTTGCCACGAATCAGGCAACTCGGTTCCTCTCCTGCACACCGTCACCTGCCCTCCTCCTCCTCCTTGGACGAGACATCGACCCTGCTTTCGCTCGATGGAAGCCTGCGTCTCTCTCAAAAGGGCCCGTGACGATGACGAAGAGGAAGAGGATCTTCCTCCGGCGAAGCGAGATCCCGACCAGACTCGTCATGAACTTGACGGTGCCATCGACGGTGGTGACTCCCGCCGCAACTCACAGCTGGAGGACCGAGCGGGAGAGAAAGAGGACAAGGAGTTCTGGTTTGAGGACGGCACTGTCATACTCATTGCGCGCGATGTCAAGTTCCGTGTCTACGAGGGGCTCCTCTCCGGACTTTCGCCCGTCTTCAAGGACATGTTCGCGTCGGAGCGCCGTGCGCTCCGCAGCGTCAGCATGGAGGAGGTGCTAGCCCTTTCGTGTCTCATCGTGCATGTGTCGGACTCTCCTGAGGACCTACGACATCTCCTCCGCGTGTGTTTCTCCAGGAGGCTGGGCAGGTGTGTCAATGGGTGGAAGCCTCTGCAGTGTTTTAACTTGCATTCGTGTTAGCTCACATGGTGACGGTGGCTCGCAGCTTGTACGAGGAACGGAATCCGTCGTACCACGAGATATCCGCCGCCATTCGCCTAGGAGCCAAGTACAAGATCCCGGAACTGTCCTCGCAGTCCCTGGCGTATCTCAAACGCTACTTCCCTAGCTCCTTCGACAGCTGGGACGCGCTATCAGTCAAGGGGCCACCCGGCTGGGAGACGGTCGAAGACATCGGCGCGATCAACCTCGCACGATTCACCGGCGAACTCTCCATCCTCCCCTCCGCGTTCGTTGCATGTATCTGCGTTGCTCCAGAGACAACGGGCATCGGGCACGGGATCCTCAGAGAAGACGGGACACGGGAGCACCTCTCCCCAGACGACCTCACCGTCTGCTTCAATGGCAAGACGAGCCTGCGCGCGGCGGCCATCACCGCGTTCCTACGCGCCATACGGCCCATCGTCTCCCAAGACTGCAGCGCGCCCTCCGCCTGCAAAAGGGCGCTCCGCGAGGTGCTGCTGCGCCTCGAGGAGCACATCGACGGCCTCTTTAGCGGTAATCCGTTCGCGGGGTACGAGAGCTCCCTTGAGGCGCGGGGCAGCCTTGCCATTTGTTCGTCGTGCACTCTTATGGTACACGCACGGAGCGCGAAGGAACGGAAGGACGTCTGGGATCGACTGCCGGAGCTGCTGGGCGTCGACGTTCCCGGCTTGAAGGAGCAGCCTCCGGCGGCTCCCCCTCAGCCATGACATGAGGAGCTGTTTTGCTACATCGGTGAGCTGTTTTTCAATGCGTCGTGCCCAGTGGCCAACTGAGCACTGGAAACTTGCATAGACAATAGCTACATGGTGCGGGTCCATTACCCCGGGGGAACGACTGACCGCCGAGTTAGCGGGCCCAATTCGCAGTCGTTCACCTCGGCCCGCCCTTCTCCACAGCCCCTTCCCGGATGCGTTGGGGGCGGGAGGGCGGCGCAGGGGGGGCCATAGACGATACGATTGAGGGGATGATGGGACACCTTGCATGGACTTGTAGGCATGGCTAGTTTGGGAGTTTGATTCGGGGGCGGTCTGCCGGCCTGATGTCGTTGGTACTTCATCGCTGTCGTACTTGGCAGATATTTATCTGCCTTTGCAAAGCTCAAATTCAGGCGCGGTTGTGAGTGCTTGTCTGCTGTCGCACGCTCGCTTTCCCCAAAACTAGCTCCCAACCGTCTTTTCACGGGTCATCTCTCGTTCGCACGATCGGTGAGTTCTCGGTCTTCAATGACCTTTATTCACTGTGTGCTGATTCTTGGTTGTGACGACATCAGCATGGTTTTCCAGGGACTATCATCGACTACTTACGCCCCTTTTACAGGGTTGAAGGACCAAGTCTCGCCGTTTGAGAGAGCAAGTAGCATAAGCGGAGATTGGCGTCACAGGAGCTCATCGCGCGTGCATCCCTCTGAGCTGTCTTCCTCTCCGACAGTGCCAGTGTCCGTTGCGCTTCCGAGTCGTTCGCATGGATACTTGCCAGTATCGTTCCCCGTCGGTCGTTAGCTTTTTTGCCGATTCACGACCGCGGCCCGACGCTGCCGAAAACCATGCCGCTGTTCGGTGCGTACTTATTGCTCGCCCCAGGGTCATCTCAGTTTCCGAGTACTACTACTCCGAGTAGCGTCGCCTGAGAATGGTGCATGTCCGCAAGTTTGACGCTCCGTGCTCATTCTCAGTTCGCTCCGGATGGGCCACCATACGCGCTACTCTATACGTTTGGATTGTCGGCGACAATCAGCGGGCAGCAAGACGTCCTGGGAACCGTTCCGCCGGAACGAGCGGCGTTCAGCACTACTTAGCATGATAGTGTTGGAGGCCATGAGGCTTCTCGTAAAATAAGTAGGCCAAGTGTCATACGACGATTGTCCTACGACCGCTAGCGCTGCGCTGCGATAGGATTGAGGATATAGTATCGAGGGGTGTCCGGATGTTAATAGTTTGCCTGATGTTGCGGTGGCGTCAAGTAATCAAGATGAAGTCTACGAATACTGACCTTGTGGGCGAACCGATGGTCAGAGACTGGAAGGCTACAAGGTTCTCGCGGTACCTAGGCATCGGGTTTCCTGGATCGGCAGAAGTGCGGTGAGCATTGAGACGTATATAATATCTAGTAGCAAAAATCCCCGGCGGACGAGTATATATATCGGGCATCGTGGGGCAGAGGTACAACATACGACTACACTTTCTATGTTTACAGGACGGAGAAGAAGGTGAGAAAGCGGAAGAAAACTCGAACTCGTACACGTTATCATGAACAGCGGGGTATATACAGTTTGATCCAACGATGGTTCAAACGTCCAGATGAGCGATAGCAACTGCCATCTTTTCTGAGCGGGGCACGATATTGCATGGGAATCGTGCTGGTTGGCTGATCTCACGAATGTCAGCAAGTCTCAGTTGACAGCACAGTCTTATCAGACAAGACTGACCTTGTAAATCCAGGTTTGAACGCTGCCGGGGGAATGATCGGGGCACCTGAGGCATCCACGACCGGACGAATGTCGAACGCCGCCACGATATGCGCAATGGCAAGCCACAACACGGCGTCTGCGAAGGCTTGTCCAGGGCAGATCCTGTCGTAAAATCACCAAGACGATCAGCACGGCGGGTTCAACTGCAATGAGACCCAGTCTCACCTGCGACCGAAGCCAAAGACAAACATGTTCGGCAACTCGCGATCCTGCAAAAGCCCGTCGCCGTCGTCGTTCAAGTGCCTCTCCGGACGGAACTCTTCGGGCTCGGGATAAAATCTCTCATCACGAGTCATGGCCCTGGGAAGACGAACGAAGATCAGAATCCATTTCATAAGGATTTGATGCAGTGTTTGATGGAATGGTTGAAGTACAAGGAAAATAAAAAGCCACGGACCATATGTTGGGCATGATCATGCATCCTTCCGGTATGTCGTAACCGCGATATTCATCATCTGATATCGCCCTATGGGGAATTGCTGGGCAGGGACAAAATTGTTCCAGCCATGAAAAGTTACGTATTACGTATTCCAAAGGGAACTCACCAAGAGCAAGGCCCGGGTTCCACCTGAGTTATACTGACGTCAAACTGATAGTCGAGAACGAAAGAGTCCGGAAGACCTACCGGTAGACCTCTTCGACGAGAGCGCTCAGATATGGTAGTGAGTCTCGATCCGCAAAGCCAGGCAGCCGAGTGTGGCCGACAACTCTATCAATCTCGTCCTGCGCCTTGCGCAGAACTCTGGGTTCCGGACCATCGCGAGAACGAATGAAGCGAGGCTGCCATATGTCTGACAATGTTGATTGCGTCAACTCAAAATCCACTCAAAATAACCCAGAATCAACTAACCGTCTCTGTGCCAGCTGCAAGCGGACATCGTCAGATCCAAGGACGGCCTTCGACATTAATGGAGAACGTTCTCACCGCCATAAATGCTCGTGCCGACGGCCTTGATATCTTCCAGCTCCTCTTCACCAAGGTGACCCTGATGCGCTTCCAAGAGCGCAGACGTGACGGAGGGGGACGCGGTGCCGGAAGCCTGTGTTCCCGCGCCCCGTTAATTATGCAGAGATCCATGATACGCGTTTTACGCGTTGTGGGGCTCGGCTCACCATGGCAGACCTAACGAGATTGAGCCCCGTGTCTTTCCAGGCGTTGAGATCTTCACGTGCTTTCAGGGCGTGCCTCTTGAACCCCGCGATGGGCAGCCACGTCGGCAGATGCTTCACTGCCAGACGCAAAATGGGGGGCACCGTGCGCGACGTGCGCGATCAGTACCGTTACGTATTGTATTTCCGCTCTAATGCCGGGGGACTCACGTATAGGGAAGAAGTCGACCAGCATGGAGCCTGGGCTCCCGCTCTCGTTCGTCGCGTTCACGGTGCGCTCGGCGAGCTGCACGATCAAATCGTTCATGGATGTCAGGCGCTGCCCGTATGTGATTTCGAGCAGGGTCCCTGCGACGTATCTGTGAAGTATCGCAATCATTGTTGGCATCCACATGAAGCTGACAGGCGTGGGGCATAGGCTTACCTGTAGAGATGCTCGATGAAATTATCGGGCGTTTCGAGCAGGTTTCGAAGGAGAAAGTGGGCTTCTCGGACTTGTATGGGGCGATACTTCAGGAGTGATGCCTTGCTTCCAACGGCGTCGTGCATCCATCGGCGGTGCTTCCGGAAGCGTTCACCGTATCGTAGAAACGGGAGGGATAATTCATGCCCGATGCTTCGGTGACGAGCGTTCAGGAAAAGAGTTGCATGATACGTAAGAGATGATGAGAACACCTACAGTTCAGCCAACAGAACGGCGCGCGTTCTGTCAGAATACTTCGCGCTGCGCTTGTCCAGGAGGTCCCTTGCACTCTCAAGTGAGTTCAGGACGATAGCCGGAGTGCGAAATAATTTGAAGTAGATGACGTCTCCTACAAAAAATCATGACATGTCAACATTCTCGCAGTGTCTAGAACATAAAATAGAGATCGACACACCGAATTCTTTACCCAGTTCCGCGAACCGCTTCTGCTGAAACTCCAAAGTGAGGTGGTGGACGCTGCCTAGAACGGGCAGAGCACTCGGTCCCGGGGGTAACCGCAACTTTCGTTGCCATCGATAGCGCAGGGCAAGGACCACGAGGGCGAGAACGGCCAAGCCTAGAAACGTCTGCATGTCGCCGGAGCTGAAACGAGAGTAAGAGTTGCCCGTGCCACAAAGGTGCAAACCTCTGTCAGAAAAGAAACAGCAGCCTTATGTACGAAAGTACGAAAGCTCGAGGCAGGTCGGTGCCGTTCGCATGATAATCAAGGATGATGGGCGTGGTATTCTCGGCTGCGCGTCCCGTTTCACATCGGAAGGTCCTAGAGCACCCGCGTTCCCAGGCGGCCTTCTTGTACACATGAAGAGGGCTTCCGCGCCATTTTTTGGGGACGTTGAGTGGAGTGACGACCTTCTGTCCGGCCGGAGGGACGGGATCAGCCGCTCCAGCGCCGGGCGGAAGCGCTGCGGGAAATCCGTGAGGTTAATACCACCGGAACACCGAACAGCCAAGATCAGAAGGAGCGTACCTGGACCGAATTTCATCGTCTGGACCTGGAGCCGGATCCTGGTCGGAGCCATTACCTCAACATATCGTAGCGGAATAAAGACGTATATAATTACACGTTCAATCAAGGAGCGTCATAACGTTTGGTTTCCCATCCAACCAGCCCTGCTCCCAGGAAAACAACCGAACTGCGGTATCAACTTGCTTGACCGTACGTGCGACGTTGCCCGAGGCATCCGTGGCCCAGCCAGCCTGTCGAGCGCAGAAACGCAGTTCGTCAACGCCGGTACGTCTCCGAAGAGCAAACCTGACATACCTCAAAACGATCGCCGTTCACGATCAGACGGCGCAGGTTTGGAACATGCACCATGAACCTTTCCGCGGCGTCCGTGGTGAACATCCGCCGGTCTCTGCGGTTCCGCGTGTTGAGGCCGAGTCGGTGTAAGCGCTCGAACGGCCACGGATCAATCTGCAAGTCGCTCTGCGTGCGTCACGGCAAGAAATGTTTCAGTAGACACATGGAGAACCGAGAAGGGTCATCATACCAATGTAGCCGGAGAAACAGCGACAAAGAGATCTTCGAGCACAGGGCAGCTTTCGCACAGCCTCGTCAAGGCGTTCTGTCCAACAAAGAATTCTCGGAGGTCTAGGATCCGGAGCCGGCGCGCATGTCGGGCAATGAGATGCTCGAGTAGCGGATCGAAGGAAGGCGCGACGCCGCTTGGGTGGGGATCACAGACGAGACGCAGTAACTCCAGCGGGGCGTACGTTATGGTTCTTCGTATCCACTTATAGAGGTACGCTGCGTCACGATTGGTCATGACGTATTGGCAATGTACCGTGAGATGCCGCAGCCTGGACAGGCGTGGCATACGGGCGGGACGCATTTGCTACGTACCGGACGACGTCAGCACAGATCGCCATAGTCCGAAACCGACTCACGAGGTAATAGCGGAGCTCGAGTGTCTCCAGTGACGGAAGCTCCTCGCAAAAGGCAAATACGTCGTCATCCGTAAGGGAATACGACAACCCTAGTGCGAAACTGGTGATCTCCTGCAAATGCGGAAGGAATGCGTGTAGGACTCCCGGGGTAACCGATCCACAGTTGTCCTAGGCGGGAGAAGTCAGACAATATTTACACACGGGATTGCACCAGCTCACCGTTAAATGGAAAGTTCTCAAGGTCGGTTTCAGCTCTCGGAGCCAATCGGGAAGGATTTGCAGCACCGCTCGCGTTGGCGACTGTATCGTCAAGCTTTGGAGGTTGCGAAGTTGTGCGAGCGTCGCGACATGGGCGTCCCCAGTGCACGACGGATTCACTGACAAAGATCGCAAGCAAGGTAGCGAGAGCAGTAGTAGTAGCGTATCGTTGAACGTATCAACGTGGTATTGCCTCGGGGTGAAGGTCACGGATTGGAGATTTGGCCAGCACTCTATGACGGCCCTAAGCTGACCGGGGAATTTGTTGAGCGGAGGGGGCCTCGTGGATAGATAACCTTTAAGCGGTGAATTAAGTAAGAATGGAATGAGAACACCTGTGAAATGGATGGGCGGCTACATAGTCCACCTGTGGGAACGGGGGAAGTCCTCGGCGCGCCTAGGAAGTGCGCCGTTCATAATCACGAGAGTGGGCACAAAGGCGAAAATGACCGAAAGTGACAGGTATATGCACATCGTATCCCAGAGAAAGTCGCGTGAATAGTTACGGACGACTCACCGCTGACTTCGAGATGGCGCACAAGGGTGGCATTGTGCGGCAGCCGTGCGGAGGAAAAGAATGGTTGCTAGACAGAATGTCAGCTATGCGGTGGGAGATGAACCTCAAACATACCGCGAAGTCGTCTTGCTTCCTAAGATTCAAGACTGGGCTTAAAGCGGGGGAGTACGTCACGCTCCTATACAAGTATGCCGCAGAGGCATCTCTGAATGTCCGGTCGACCTGCGAGCATCGATGAAGGGAAGGGTAGTCGCCATCCAAATAATCCAAGATGTTGATCAGGACATCGTACGTGGGGAACTTGGCATCCTCAGGCAAGTCCCTTCCAACTCTTTCGCCGGGTTCATACATTTCGTTTAGTGATTGATCGCAGGCCAGCTATAATCGGGGGTGGAGTGTAGAGACGGCGTCCTTGCCCTGTTGGTTGAAGCTTGCCTAGACCGCGAAAAGATGTGAATTGAAGACGATAGACATAAGTAGGTGACCTCGACTGGTGGTGGTAACAGGCAGAGGGTGACAAGCGCCTCAGTTACTATTTTGAGAACTAGGAGTCTAGGCAAATTCGATTAGTTGGTGTAGACGCCCAATGACTCGCAACCTGCGACTCCGAGCCGCGGCGACGTTTGCAGTTCTCCTTCCATGTCTTTATACTCATATTTCTCACACCAAAACCAATGCCCTCAATGGTCTCCCGGAATTGACAATGCTTTGCTATCGTGAACTGTCTACGCTCGAAACTGATGCTTCCCGCCTTGGCAGTCAACTGCACCGACCGGCGCTGGAACTCAACGCCACTGGCAGGGGTCCATATGACTAGGACAAGCCCTACCATCCAAATCTCGAACCAAAACAGTGGCGGCAGTGCATCTATCACCATGCGATCTCCAGGTTTACCTTCCGTCTTCCATGCATCTATGGGTTGATACGTCGAGCGCAAACAGTTTTCGGCCCGTCATGCTTTTCTCTGCAGCACCCAGAACCTCTACCTGCTCTGACGCCAGTCTATCAACGTACGTATCCATGAAGCCTCTTGTTTTTGTCCTTCAGGACACTTACCGACCTCCGCAGTGATTCGGGGGCGGTAGGAGGCGGTACATTAGCATGCGCTTCTCGTTGCTTCCGGTGACGCCAGTGTACATTAACCATCTCGTTTCAGGTTCCGCGGCATCTGCCAAAGATCTGAAGCCTTGGCTTCTATATCCTCCTGGAAGTTGGATCGGTGTCTAGGCCCCCTGCTTCACCACTGCTCTCTATCGGCAACACTAAATTTTACTCATGAATAGGCGCCCCGCGCTGAGAGGCAATGCTATAGCATAGTGGCGTCCATCGGCATTTCCGTAGCAGCGGAAGATTGTGGTGTTGTACTTATGTCCCGGCTGCCGGATCGTTGCGTTGGTGAGGGTTGCGGTCACTAACTGCCAACGAAAGAAGAAGCTTATATATCGTGGACAGGACCAGTAATTGACCTTTCCTACCCTGCACCTTACGACTGCCACCCCACACCCTCGTCATGTCGCTCAACGGGCTCGGAGTCGAAAATTGGGAAGAAGCAGCGTCGGCGAGGTAAGCTTAACGCACTTTCTAATGTGTATTCACTGACATATTCCGAGCTAGTTTCCATTCTCGCCGTCTCATACTCTCTGCCTCTGGTACGTTCCCCTCCGCCTCCCGAGTCGGGGACGAACATCAGAAATAACCTCACTTTAGTATTATTCATTTATGATATGACCCTAACTATGGACTGCGAAATGAAAATAATGTGGCAGCGACGATTTCGTGTTGCCGACGTTGTGTACTTCACCAACCGGTATGGCCAATTGTGGAATGTTCTGCTCAACCTGGCGTTGTTCGCATATTATGACAGCCAGGTAAGCCTATTTGTGTTGTACAGCTCATTTGTCGAAATTGAATTTACACGATACTAGAGGTATGACGGGTCATTTGTGACTCGCAGTGGCGCAGTGTGTTGATCCTGGTGGGCGGTTCACAGATGCCGCACGCTTGGCGTTCTTGCACAAATCGCAACCATGGTCCCTAATATATCCTGGGCAGGTACGTAGTCGCCGACTTTGATTCTCCACCCCAGCTCACGAATTGCGCTATCTCAGCATTCTCAGGTTTGAGAACATATGCGATGTCGAATGGCAATCTTCTGTTCGGATGGTTCATCTTTGGAATGAGCGCAACATTTATCATACCTAATATTGTAAGTTCCCGATTGCCTCTTTCGCTGTAGCTGCTCAGTCTCGGTTATACAGCATAGCTTGGAGGGATTGCAGGGCTTCAGCCTTCCATCCCCTATCAACTGCGTATCTAGGTACTCGCCAGCCAGCATGACGAGGTAAGTGGCACGGCATTAATTGGTCCTTGCTTGATGCTGACTATTACTTTAAGTGAGAGGGTTCAAACAATTGTAAATGGACACCCATCCTGATGGTTTTGCCCCTCAGCGATCATTGTTTCCAGGACGGTTTTCTTGATTTCCGAGATTATTGTCATGTTCCTGACCTGGAGAAACACAATGATGGACCGACGTCTTATCCGGCGGCTCCCTCCAAAAACGCCTAGTCTCCAACGGGTACTCCTAGCGAATGGTGGGGCACTTCCAACCAACTGTTACATTATATCGGTTTGAATATCTGATGTTTGTTCCACAGGGGTGATGTGCTTCACCATTTCGTTCATGCTAAATGCGTTGATGTTCGCATCGGATGTAGTTGGTGTACGTGTATTATTCCATGAGTCCTGTTTGATATTGACGTCGTAATATAGGGATGGACGGGTACTCGCACGATGGAGGGCTTTCAGCAGATTGTTGATATTGTTGGTCCATTGAGAAATTCGTGCGTCGGAACTGCCTCCTAGACAAGTCTGTTCGCTCACACACATGATTTGAATAGAATATCCTCTATACTCCTTTCTCGTTTTTTATTAGAACTTGAGAAAGTGTGCGACAACTGCAACACGCCGTTGGATTCCGGGGCCGAAGTGATGACGACTCAAATCGCATATCATCCCTCCGACGTACCCTCTGTTATGTCTACATCGTTAGATCACGCTTAGCCTACATACATTGGAGCCTGTATTAGTACTTAATGGCGTTTATATTGTGGACGCAACTTGAGGTGATGAAAACAGAAAGTTGAAGGCGATACAATGCTCGAACAGAATCGAATTGGGGTGCTTGCCACGTGAAATAGACGCTTGCGGCACCAAGGTGTTGGCAGTGTTGTAGCTTGCCTTCTGACCGCCACCAGCGTCTGCTCAACGCACGACCCTCGTTTTCAGCCGCGGCTTTTGCCCCCTCGCGCCTTTTACCGCCTCGGACGCCCGCAGAACAACCGCCGTGCACGCGCGCCGCGCTTCTCTTGCACCCGTACACGCACCATGGAGGCCCCGAAGCCTGCCGCGAAGTACGCCCTCTCCTCCTACTTCTCCTCGCGGGCCCCTCTCAGTCAGAGCTCCTCTTCTGCCGATGACAGGAAGCGTAAGATCACGGACAAGAACCTGCCAAACGTGCTCCTGCAGTCGCCCGAGTTCGCGCAGGACTCGGCGATGTACACGGACCTGCTCCAGATGGAGCGCAAGCTCGACTGGACGATGACGCGCAAGCGTGTTGAGGTGCACGATGCGCTGCAAAGGATCATCCCGGTGAGTCTCCATACTGGGTTACTGGGGTGATGTGGATGTGGCGTGGAAATGCGTCTAGGGCTTTGCGCGGGGGAAAGGGCGTATGTTGACTTGGGGTTGGGTTTGGGATGTGGGGGATAGGCCACAAGGACGCTCCGGATATTCTTGAGCCATACTGTCTCGAGCCAGCCGTGGCAGCAAGATGGCGCGGAAGGCGAGGCTGCGAAACCGAACCTCGAGACGGGAGAGAACATCCCCGCGTGGCAGCTCAGGATAGATGGGAGGATGCTCGAGGTATGTTTTCCCGTTCTATGTCCACGTCCTCGCACTGAATTTGACTACATGCTCTGTTCGTGCAAAGCTGTCGAGCCAACGGGCTAAGGAACGGAACCCAGCGCGCAAGTTCTCGACTCTCATCAAGCATATGGTCGTAGAGCTCGACCGAGACACGACTCTCTATCCAGAAGGGAACATCGTAGAGGTACGTGTCCGCTCTCTGGAGGGTAGGTCCTGCTCGCCGCCCACCCTGACATCTCGTTGCGAACAGTGGATGCGCGGCGCGAATCAACCACAACTCGATGGTTTCACCATTCGACGAAAAGGCGATGCGTCCGTCAAGATTCGAATCGTCATCCATCTGGAGCAGCAGCCAGAGCAATACAAGGTCCAGCCTGAACTTGGTGAGTACCATTTAGTTGCGACACACGATGCGGTCTTGCGGCGGAGATGGGTGTATGTGGTCCTGGAGGTTCAATCAATGATCACTTGTTCGGTGGTCGCATCTCGGGATAGTGCTCTCGTGTCACCTGGGATGGGCTATATGCGTGGTCCTTGGGACCAGTATTATCTTTTATAGACGCATACAACTGCAAACGCGGTCGCAATGCCCCAGATGCATGTCCCGGGGGAGCTGTATGCGCGTTTATATTCGTGTTAAGTCAGGATATATGCGCGGTAGTTTCAAGACTTTGGTGTCTCTGCGACGCATATATCTAGCTATGCACCATGGTCAGCGCTGCACATAGCCGAGCCGCTGTAGCCACCTCACAGTAAGACTGGTTGAAGCCTCACGTCTCATCGCGGATAGTCACTGCGATAGAGCAAGGACATAGACCATGAAGACGAGGTGGTGTTGACTGATGACCGCTCACCATGGATGCGTATATTTCCATGTATTGTAAGGGACTAACATCTTTCGATCTGCAGGCAACATTCTTGGTGTCAAGGAGGATTCGAGGATAGCGGTCATCCAGGCCCTTTGGAATTACATCAAGCAGAACAACCTTCAGGATAAACAGGACCGTCGAGTTATCCGCGCCGATGCTCGCCTTCGTTCGGTACGCCTTGCGATATCTTGTCGATGTGCAGTCATGAAATACCAATACCGCGTCCCCAGATATTCGGCGGAGAACAAGTGTACTTCCAACAGCTGCCCGAAATCGTCAATCGCTATCTCGCTCCGCCAGAGCCGATAATCCTGCACTACACCGTCAACCCCGCAGCCGCGCCTCCCGAAAAGCCCGCCGCATGGGACGTTGAGGTCAAGGTTGACGATTCGAACCTCAAGGGGCGCATGCAGCACGTTGTCATGAGCATGGCACAGGACTCAGCAAAGGAGCTCACTAAGCTCGACGAGGAGGTAGGCACTCCTTTCACTTTTATTTCTTCCTCCATTGTTAATCCTATTTCGTTTAGATTGCATTACATGTGCAATCTTTGAATAATGCACACATGAAGCGTACATTCCTCCGCGCGTTCGCAAATGACCCGCGGGGGTTTATCCAGACGTGGCTCGCGTCGCAGTCGCGCGACCTGGAGAGCGTGCTTGGAAGCGGCCCAAGTGAGGGAGCGACGGTGCGCCAGGAAGATTTGAAGCGGTCGGAGTTCTTCCGGCTGCCGTGGGTTGAGGAAGCGGTCGCGATCCAGGAGGGTATGCGATTGGCGTCCAAGACTGGTGTGTGATGTTCTACCGAGGCCGCCGGACGAGTCGGTGTGCATGTATGTTGCTACGTTATTATCCGCCTGTCTAGATCTGTAGTGCTCTTTGTATTGTTTGTTCTCGTCCTTCGCTATATCGAGACTGTTGCACCTGACATTCATCTAGGAGTAGAAAGAGAGACTTGCTTGTGAGTAACAATGCATGAAATGTAAGACCTCCTCTTTCTTCGATGAGTTGAATCACCCTGAAATTCAATGATGATTCAAGTGCTTATGTACAGGTTTGCTGGATATTAAAGGCGTCGGGCATCTCGGCTAATAAAGACGATCGAACGACCTCGCAGCCAGCCAATCAGCGTGCAGCGAAAGCGACAAATTCGGACGGCGAGGGCATCCCGATGGGATCTATATTGATTGTGCCTCGGTTCGGTCCACAAGTCGACAGTCGACAGCCCAGCGAAGGGGGCTTGTTCTCCGTTTCAATCAACGTTGCCATTGTCCAGCCGACACAGGACGCTTGACCACCTCTTGCTTCATACCACCTCCCTCTCAGACTGGTTTCTTACGGGGCAGAACGCGCATACACCGGGCAGGACCACAGCGAACGACAGGATTTTGGACTTGAGACATCATGGCGAGCAAGCAGGTGAGCGCGTCTGGCAAAACGTGGTTGCGCAGCATGCTGAACAGTGGCGAATGTGGGGTACATAGCTTGGAAAGTTGCGGCAGGTGCGTCCTCTTCCGTTCGGCGGTGTGTCGGTTTGAGTTTCTCATGAAGGCTTCCGCTGGCAGTTCATGGGCGAGGTGATCATGTCGAGGGACAAGACGATCCAGTCGGACGAGTTCCGCGAGCTGGAGCACGACGTTGAGCTCAGGAGGCAGGGACTCTGGCGGTAAGTCTGCAAGCTTCGAGTCGTTCTCCCCGGTTTCCTCGTTCGTTCCCATGCTTTGGCTTCTTATATGCGCTAGCCGCCATGGCGCCCTCACTGCGTGCGCATGACTGCGCATCGTACGATTCCATGGACGGACGCTGTGGGGTAGACGCGGGCAGACAGGAACTGTCATTAGACTGCGCCTTTGCCACGCTGTTACTTGAAGCCTTTGTATGCACTCTCCTTGCACCTCCGAACCAATGCTTGCAGACTGGATGGACATTTGATGACGTCGATATGGTCGGTGATATCCGACTTCTTCGGGAGAGTTGGTCTCGGCAAGCAGAAAATCATGGCTTCCTTAAGCTGGCAATCATACATGTGCCTCGTGCACATTTGGCAGATCTAGTTCCCCACAGCGTACAATGCGTGTTCTATGCAATTGATCATGATTCTTTTACGGCAGGCTCGACGTCGCGTCCGACGACTACAGGCGCTATCTCATGAAGAAAAAGCCATCGGAAGTTACTGGCACCGAGGACAAAATGTTCGCTATCGACGCCCTGGGCGCCAGTCATGATCAAGCACGGGGAGGAGTTCGGCGAGGACTCGGCGTACGGCCAGTCGCTCGTGGGCTTCGGCCGTGCACACTGCAACATCGCGACGTTCCAGGAGAGCTTCGCGGCGACGTTTGAGGACACGTACCTCACCTCTGTGAGGCAAAGCGAGGACGAGATCAAGGAATACCAGATGCAGAGGAAGAAGCTCGAGAGTCGCAGGTAACGTTTTTGTCCTGCCTATATGCGCATAGCCAGCTTATGCGACTCAGGCTAACCCATGATGCCGCCGTGGCGAAACTCGACAAGCTGAAGAACGCGAAGAAGGTTCAGGAAAAGGACCGGGAGGATGCTGAAGAGGAACTGGAGACCGCGAAGGCCCGCTAGTGCGTAAACTAGTATCTTATAGACTGACTGTTCTGATGACCATGGTTGCAGTGAGGAGACGCTAGAGGACGTCCGGACGCGCATGTACTCCATCCAGGAGAATGAGGTGCTCCAGCTCCGGGAGCTCACCAACTTCCTAGATCTCGAGATCACTTTCGTTCAGTCTTGCCTCGAAGAGCTCCAGAAAGTCAAGGCGGAATGGGTCGATGAGTGCGTGCCCCTCCTCCCATGTCGAAATGTCGGTACGTTAAGCTCCTGACCAGGGATACGATGAAGAAACTCGGCGCTTCGAAGGCCCGACCACCGCCCCGTCCTGTGTCTGCGTCGCGGACAGGGTCCATACGCTCGTCGAAGTCGAACAAGAAGCAGATCGAGCAGCCTGTCGTTGAGTCGAGCGAGGACGAAGAGCCCACTATCATCCGAAGGAAGTCGCTGTCGCGCAAGAAATCTGACGCTAGCAGCAAGCCGCCGTCACGCGCTCCTTCGCGGGCGTCCCGGAAGCGGGCGGACAGCGCGGCCACCGCTCCCAGCGACAAGGAGGAGAAGGAGAAAGAGAAGGCGAAGCTGGAGAAGAGCTCGAACCGGCTGAGCGTCGCTGGAGGATGGGGCGCGGTGAGCTCGATGATCGGCCGCGGGAAGAAGGACAAGGAGAAGGATAGGACAAGAACAAGAAGTTCGCGGAACTCGATAGCGACGAGAGCGAGACGGACGAGTTTGGGTTCACGAAGCAGCACAAGCACCGGTCGTCCATCCCCGGTCTGCCTTCTGCGTCGCCCAAACTCCCTACGCGCCTGCTCAAGTCGTTCTCGAACGACAAGGAGAAGGAGAAGGATGGCGGAAAGGACAAGGACAAGGAGAACCGCAAGCGCGTTGTCGCTCTGCATGACTTTGCGGCAGGCTCGACGGACGAGCTGAGCTTCAAGGCTGGAGACCAGATTGACGTCGTCAGCGAGGTCCTCGACGGTTGGTGGATGGGCGACCTCGATGGCAAGCGTGGGCTGTTCCCGACCACCTACACCGAGGTCATCAACTCCTCTCATTCCTCTCTTCCTCCTCCTTTGCCATATCGCCCAGGGTCGTCCGTCACCCGTGCCCTCGGCCTGTCCAACGGAGCGAAGAACTCCACATCGTCCTACTCATCTCTGGAGGACACCGAGCACCCTTTCGGCGACCACAACGCTCAGAAGGGGAAACCGAAGAAGGTCTACGAGGGCAGCATCCACAGTAGCAATTTTACTGACGACGACGATGACTCCTCGAGCCTCATGCACGTCCAGCGCATCGACGACTCTCTGTCGTCCAAGTACATCACCGGCCTCCCCGCGCCCGCGCCCGCCGCCGCCCCAGTCTCCGTCCCCCCACCCATCCCCATGCGCCGCGACGCGACGTCTGGCTCCCCTGCGAAGAAGGCCCCACCTCCCCCTCCCCCGCGCAGATCGACGCTCTCGTCTTCAGCGTCGCCCACACCGCCCCCAGTACCCAGTCGCCCAGCTACCGTGCGCACGCACTCGTCCGCGTCGAGCTCGTTTAGCACCCTCGCGGTCACCGCCACGGCGGGCCCGGACGAGTTGACGTACTCGCCGTTCGACAGTCCGATGGAGGAGAAGACGCGGTTCGATTGCAGGGAGTTCAAGCAGAACCCGTTCAAGCCGCAGGGCTTCTGTAATAATTGCTTCAAGCTGCATTACTGAGCTGCAAACGTCCTGGTTCTTGGGTCCTTTTCCTTCTCGACCTCCGTTGTTGCATACGATCTCACCCGTCATCCGTTGACTCTGCCTTCGCTCTGCTCTTGATGAGATGGCAGCGTTGTATTGTTTATTGTGCATATCCCTATGACCAATCACTTATCACCTTACTCCACGTCCCATATCCTCCGATTCCCTCGCATTAGTTAGTGTTACGAACCGCCACGAAAATCGAATATCATAAAGAGACTCGGTACGATCTATGGTCCATTAATATCCCTTGTTCATTAGCCCATCCATTGATTGCTGTCGCTTGTGACATAAGTATGTCCTTCCGTCCGATTACCCTGCAATCTGCAATACGATACGTACGCCAAACAATAGCTGGGAAGTGCGCGAACTAGGCAGATGGTGTATCGCCTTTAATCGCCTCTAGATCTGACGATCTGAAGGCAACAAATAACAATCTCTGTTACCACTGATTCGAACTCCAGTTGGCAGTTACAACCTAGGTATGCATCCACAGTTCGCTGGTCAAGTCAATGATGTCCGTCGGTCAGGGACCGATTTGAAAGGACCAGACATTTTACAAGTAGAACTGTTACGTTTATTGGATTACAGCGGGTACTTGAATAAGTACTATTCGCGTTGCTACAAGTCTGTTTGCTTAGGAACTGTCCACTCTCCTCCCTCATGACTGAGGAGCAAGCCATTATCCGAAGGCTTGAGCTCGTCGATGACCTTCAGCTGCGCAGAAACAGACTCCTCGGGGATAGAAACTCCAAACGGATGCCGTACTTCTCCCTCCACACGTCAGCGATTGGGGCGATCGCCTCTCGGACCTCTGGGCTGCCTGTCCTCAACATGTCAGCCCTCGCACGATGAAAAGATTCGACGTGTTAAGCGAGACTCGCCCGATTCGCCAATCGTCCCAGAAACGTCGACAAGCCCAGGGCTGATCGAGCAGACAACGAAGCCCTCGTCCTTGAGTTTCAGGGCAAACTTGATCGTCGCAATGAGGGCGGCAGCCTTGGTCATGCCGTAGGCGGACATGTTCGCGATCTCGACGGCGCGGATGAAAGCAGGGTCGGCGCCACCGCTGCTGACGACGACGATCTTCTTAGTCGAGGATGCGCGGAGGAGGGGAAGGAACGCGGTGATGGAGTGGATCGGACCGAGAGCGTTGACCTTGAACTGCAAGAAGAACGACGAGGTCGATCGGAGCTACAGTATGTCGAGGCTGGAGTGGAGTGGACGTACTGAAGCTATGAAGTCGGCGTCGAGTTCCTCCATATTGGCGCTACAGATGGACAGTTTGAGAAGGTTCAAACAGCATGTGAGTGAATATTCGACTCACAAGTCGTCAAAGCCTTTCGTGACTGCGGGGAGATCCATCTTTGCGGCAACGTGGATGAGGACGTCTACCTTCCCACCGGTGACGCTTGAGACCTGCTTCGCAGCGTACTTGCGACGGGCAGTGAAGATAAGTTCCTGGCTGCTAGCGAGGACAGGCAGAACGCACAAACCTCGAGGGTAGCATGGTCAGCGACATCGGCCTTGACGACATGCACGTTTGGGAGACCCGCGATGGCAGCATTAAGATGGTTGGATCCGGCAGGGTCCCGGACGACTGCAAATACGGTGGCATTGGGTCGGGCGGCCTGCGAATAATGGGGTAAGTATCGGGCCGTAGAATCAAACGCGAAGGAGCTTCACCAGCTTGCGGACATACTCGAGACCGATCCCTCGAGAAGCACCAATGACGGCGTAGGAAGGCATTGTAGTCGCAACACTGTGTAGGAGATGGGGGCTCATGAGGTTCGGCCCTCCTGCTTTTAACCTACCGGCGCGGTGCCGCCCGAATTCAGGTTACCTGCTTCGAATACGTAGTACCTCTGCCGTTCTATGGGAGTGTACGGATGTTGTCGGCATCCGTTTCCTTTAGTCAACATAACGTGTGACAGATACTGCACTTCGCTCAAGTTTATTTCCCGGTCGACCGACACATTGGCCGATCGGTACTTGTCGAAATGGAAATTGAGCAACCTCCGGAGAAAGATCCCGCGCATACAAAACAAGGGGATTAGCATGGCACGGAGTCACTGTACCCTTGGCGAGAGAACGCCATTGCACTGTAGTAGTAGAAGGCAAACATATTTGAACCGCTACCACTGACCGGTTGTTGAAAAGACACCAGCGTCCGGGGAATCCTAGAGGATGAAGGAAAGAAAGCAGGAACACAGGGTAAAGGACCAGCCGTCAACGCTGATGCGTGTAAGATGCCTCAGAAAATGTAGTTCTATTGAAAGAGGACGCGTCACTAGATCTGAGACGTGCGTGTTAGTGATGGTACGGCGATCGCAAAGACGCTTCACTTACATGGTCCGAATCTGAACGCCACGCGATGACGCCCGGTCCGAGCATGCTACGGACCTGAACGTTGTGCTGGATGTGTGGAGCGAGGGTCTCCGAGGGACTCAGCGGGTCCTCGCGAAAAGAGAGCGTCAACAGAATGTCCCCGTTCTCGAAATTTCCCGTGTACAGGCGACTCCGGTCGGGCCAGTCGGTGACGTGGTCCTTCGCGCAGTCGTGCCGAGGTGCTATGTCGGCTGCGGATGATTGCGCACTGTCCGCCTCAAAGAGCACGGACGCCCAGTGAGGGCCACGTTGTGTCGAGGAAGCAGGACGGCCTCCGCGGCGAGACCGCGAAGAGCCTGAGCCTGAAGAGCACCGACCGAACGCGACGTAGATCGTCGCAAAAATGAACCGGTGCTGGAATTTGAAGACGACCGGCGGCGATCCGGCCCAACCAAATGACTCTTTGGGAGAGACCCCACGAGGCTGCCATATTGCCCGAGACACGTCTCGAGCTCCTGCATCGGGAAGCGGAAGGGAGGGGAAAGCGTATAGTCGCTCGGGGTATACAGGATGCTCGCAGGTGGGGGAGGAGGCTGAGCTGCGATATAGATGTCCCTCCATTCGAGCGAAAGGTGCTCGCCGAACAGACGAGGACGGGCGAAACTTTCGCCAAGGAGAACGGTGCGCCACATGCGCCGGCGCCACCCAGTGTGGTACAAGGGCCGTGTGGGATCGGGGGGTGAGTAGCAAGGGGTGAGGACGAGGCCGATTGTTTGGTTCTTCGTACCATCAAGGCAACATAGCATCGCAACTGAGAAGTTGGGACCATCGATGACGGGTACGTGGGCGCGAATGCCGTACGGTGTGACGGAAAATGAGGGCGTGCTGGTATGAGAGGGGAAGCGAGTCTCGGTAACGGCAGCAGCAGCACGTCTGTCGACCTGGGCAGGAGCCTTGACCTATATTTGCGATATGTCGTCAGAGCGTGTTTGACTACAACAAGTTCGTTCACGTACTTTGAATGCCTGCTCAACCTCGTTGACGAGGGCTGGGCTAAACAAGACAGCCGTGGATCGGAAGAACGCCCTCGGCGACTTCGCAAGGAGGAAATAGCGAGCAATGGTGTGCCATTGATCGCAGCTGTCTTCCGGACAGTTGGGATGAACCTCTCGGCGCACGAACGCATCCTGGTTCAAGCTATCCGGGTCCTCCCAAACGAAAAGCGACGCGTCGAATGACTGCCTCATGATCTCCTCCTGCAGCCTGAGGAACGCGCGCTCGCCCTCGCCGTACAGCGTCGGCATGTTGATCGCGAAGATACCCATGAGGCAGTACGCCATGTCCTCCGCGCGTGTCGTCTCCCGATTGGCAGCCCACGACATGCGGCAGGCGACGCTGAAGTCGAGCACTGCTTGCGCCAGCCGCAGGACGGCGACCGGCACCTTCGTGATCTCCTCCAGCAACTCCGCGAGCTCCATCTTCGTGCCGAGCATCTCCCAATCGTCCGAGAGGAAGACGAGCAGCCGCGGCGCGATGAGCTCCTGCAGCGTCCACCCGCGCGTGTGCCACCTGCTCTTCCGGAACGGCGAGTCCGCGCACTCGAGCGCCTGGCGCACATCCCCCGAGTTGGCGGGGCGGGGGACGTCGTAGAGGTACGCGTAGCAGATCTTCGCGAGCGAGTAGTAGCGGAACATCGAGTTGATCGCCTCCGAGAGCTCCGCGCTGCTCTCCTTGTTGATGCAGCACGTGTCGTTCCAGATCCACTTGTACCCGTGGCGCGCAGCGAGGAGGCAGCACGCGCGGACCTTGGGCGACGCGAGGTCGCGCGGGTTGTGGCCGGACTTCGCGCACCGGGCGCGCAGGTCCTGGATCTCCTTGAAGGTCTGCTCCTGCCCCTCCCAGACGTGAGAGAGGATGGCGTACCCGCCGGGAACGCTCTCGGGGGTGTGGAAGTAGTGGAGTTCTGCGCGGTCGGTACTGAGGAGCCACATTGTCGAAGCTAGGATCTCCTCGTTCGTCAGGGTAACCCACGTTGACCATGGAAGCATTAAACTCACGAGATCTTGGTGGGGGGAAGCACCGAGGTTTGTGATGGACGAGTTGGACGGGAGAGTGAGGGCCTGGTGAGGGCAGTTCTGAGTCAGAGTTCAGGCTGGGATAATCGACGATCAATCTGGTTAGCGTCCTTATATATAGGTACCCGGAGAAGGAGGCAAGCTGACGCGAGGGACCGACCTCGGCGGCGCACAACGTGCGAATCAGAACTATTGTTATTTGAGATTCATGGGTAGTCCCCGCTGCTAGCTATATGCGGATGTATGAATGCCGTCCGTTGGATTCATTTGAGCATTTGTGGATTCGCATTGAAAACGCTCATCCACTATGGAGTCCGGGGCAGTATCAACGTAAATGCCGGATGTCATCTAGATCTGAGCAAGGGGAACGTACGCACCATGTGCCAGCGCATGAGGCTTTCAGGAATTTGTATGCAAGCCGACCTTCCCCTTCCCGGCGCAGTTGACGTTCTTTTCTTTCGACAGCATGAATGTAGTTTGGCACTAGAGAAACCACTGGCAGGTTGAATAGCGTACCTCAGATCGACCAATGACAAGGCATTGGCAACTTGAACTTCCGCAGGTCGACGGTCACTTCATCTTGCCAAAAGCACGCGCATATAGTGGGTGTATGCCGCCTTGCACCGTGATTACCATAACCAAAGTGTGGGTTTCGCGTCACGTTTGGAGAATCTTCTCTCACAACTACCTAGCACCAAGGACCCGTCAGAACAAATATCAAATCCCCGGCCGGAGAAGAGCACTCACAACCTACAGACCACAGATAGTCAATCTACATGCTCGTTGAAGCCCCGTCTCGCAAACCTTATACTGTCGCAGACGTTAGCAACTACACACGACAATACTGGCGAAACACTCACGAGCCGTAACGGACCCGAAACTAACCCTTCACCCAACCGTCTGGCGTATCGATTCCGAGTATATCCGGGAGGCGATTCCACACGTCCCAAGCACGTCGTGCAAATCTCCCCGTTCGACACGCTCAGACCCCACGGAGCCAATATGCGCGCTCCCAAGCCTGCCTGCCAGTCATGCTCATCCAGGGGCTTCACGAACGCCTCCTCCTCGGCGCACCCATGCCCCTCGCAGTTCGGCGACGGCTTGAACTTCGTCACGCGGAGGAGCCGGCGCGCGTTTTCTCTAACGAGCCGGCCCTTGCTCTCGGCGCAGATGGCGAGCTCTGGCGCGGCGAGCGCCTCGTGCGTGCCGTCGGGGCGCACGAAGCCCTGTATGAGCGCGGTGCCGAAGAGTACGCAGCAGTCAAGGAGCGCGACGGGGAGGACGTCGGCCGCGCCGACGAGGCGCGCGAGGTTCACCGCGCCGACTGCGTGCTCCTCGCGGAACAGCGGGCGGGATAGATACGAAGGGAAGTCTTTGGGGTACGACTGGCGGAGGAAGGTCAGCGCTTCGTCGACGATGTGGTCGATCTGGTACTTGTGGCCGAGGCGGATGCATGCGGAGAGTGCATGGAAGGACGGTTTCCTGCGGGAGTAGAGCCTGACGATGGGAGATGAGGAGGGAGTCATTTGGTGGTTGACGAGGTGTAACTGACCTGGATTGCTTGTCGGGCAGGAGCATCCGCAACAGCTCGCGGACATCCTCCGCCGAGTCGGGCAGACGAACTCGGGGACGTTCGGGGTTCTCTCCGGACGATGCAGGTGGTTGGGGGAAGGGGAACATGTCTTTGAACACGGGAGAGCGGTGTGCCAGCAGACCTTTGTAGATACAGAACTCAACGTTGCCTGCGACAAGCACGACCGTCCCGTCCTCGAACCACAGTTCTTCGTCTCGCATCATCGCAGCTGCATCATTGTACGCCTCGGAATCTGGTTCATGGATACGCGGCCGCTTTCGTGTTGGAGGAGGAATGTCCGCAGGTGGCATATCAGAGCTGGGAAGAGCCGTCGTCCTGGTCGTGCGAGTAGTAGTGAGACAGTAGAGGAGAAACGGAGAGGATGAGTCGGACAAGATGTCGATAGAGCGGTTATTATGAGGGTGTGCAAAAGAACGTTTAGATCAACATAAGTAAGGACTTAAGGAAGGCTCGAGTGAGGACGATGGAGAACGAGAAAGCAAGCAACTCGAACAAAGCGATCGCCTGTACACACGCCGGCCCGGGCGGGACCGTACGGCGCGTTGCCATCCGACGGTCCATAGCCAGAGAGGATGTTTCAGTCGTGGCCAGTGGTCATGCAACATATTCGCGTGTACGCATAGCACACCTCGGACTCCTTGTACCACTTGTACATCGAGTTGATGGCCTCTGACAGCTCGCTGCTGCTCGTCTTGTCTAGGCAGCACGAGTCTATCCACACCCAGCGGTACCCGTGTTTCTCGCCGAGGATGCAGCACTCGCAGATCTTTGGGGAGAGCTTGGGGTCGTCTCGAGGGTTGGCGCCCTTTGCTCGGCATCGCGAACTTCTTGTAAGGTCTGATCATCCCCGTCCCAGGTGTGGGAGAGGATGGGGTATCCTCCCGCGGCATCGAAGCTTCTAGCGAAGTAGTGCAACTCCGCACGATCGGTGCTGAGCAGCCACATGTCCTACGCATAGGAAGTTAACCCGCGGGGCCGGGCGCAATCATCATAGGCGGGTAGATAAACTCACGGTGATGGAACAATCCTACAAGGGTCCTCGACGGAAAGGTAGGTAGTTGAACCTTGGGTGCAGGGTCCAAATTGGTGGGAAGTATGGTAGTTGAGAGAGGGGGAGGAGAGAAGGTGTCCAGGACTAGTACGCATGGTTGCGGTAGTCTAACAGCATCCACCACCGGTCATAATAGGGTTCAGTCAGCCTGCACTATTTTGCATTGGAACTCGCCTGGTTCCAGTTCTAAGAACAACAGAACTCTTCGCCAGCATTTCGCATCGTGATGCAGGCAACACCGAGGGGTTCTTGAGCTGTGCCCCATACTGTTGTGGTCATATTGTGATGCGCGAAGCATGGAGAAGAACTCTGAGAGACTGCATCAGCATTGTGCTTGAAACAAGAGTGACATTTATGTCGAAAACCTCTTGAAGGAACAGTAGGACGCTCAACACTCAACGTTCAGCGCCGGGCGATGCATGGGTATGACCTTCACGTTCGTGTCATCAGAGACGCATCCAACCCACCATAGCATATGCAAAGATAGCACATCAGGGGTCACAACACTACGCAGTATCTTTCGATTTCTGTCATAGCACGTCAACTCACCCCGAATCCGGACTTGTCGGTCTGCACTCTTCACCCCCGCCGTTCAGGCTCGCGGCCGGTGCGCAGATGCACATCATTAGAGCAGATGGGAGAAGGGAGAGCTCAATCATGAGCCATTCCAGGTTGATGAAGCCGACCTCCTCTAGGCGACCGGTACAAGTGACTGACGCGGATGGTAGCGGATACTTTCTCCAAAGGCAATTCTGCTCGTTTGGCTGGGAGAGCACAGGTCGGAGCACTCAGAAGGCCGACGAGATGCCAGAAGAGTGACCGTGGAGAAGATACACCGCGATATGGGCCCATCACCTGGAGGAAACGGGGATACAGACCTTGACGTCGGTACAAGTGCGACCGTGACGAAAGGAGAAACCAACAGTCGTGACGCACCTTTAGTTGTATCGCATCCTACAATCAGCCATTCCTCCTTCATGGCAAAGTTTGAATCCCCAATAGAATCCGTACGAGGCACGTTTCGCAACTGAGGATGAGAGATGACCGTTCAATGACCCTAGACCCCGCACAGTAGTATTGCGTATCACCGTCGGGAGGAGACCGTTCACAGGTGGCGACCGCAATTTGCAAACAGACTGTCGAGGTTATGCGCAAGCATGCCATTAATGCAGGCTCCAAATATCACAAGGCGATGTATGTTGGTCAGGATGGAGGAGCCCGCGAGAGGTGGGTGCGTTCGCTGGTGGTGGAAGGCAATTCGGAAGCAATGGGCGCAGTGACCCGTGTGTCCGGGGCGCCATGAGCGTCTATATTGCTAAAAGGAGAATGACGCCCAGGAACTCTCCCACAGCGGAGAGGGCCGATCGGAGGCTGGCGGCTAAGTTCGGACTGCTGCAGCCGTCACTTATTACTATCCTCTTCTCCTGCCTCCTCATGACCGCTGTTCTACTTATTCCGAGTCTAACAATGAGCAGGTTAGTATAGCCTATCTTCATATACAACTTTATCATCGTCCACTCAAGTTCAACATGCCGGGCCAGCGTGATGCCAGAGCAAGAGCTGAGACTCCAGGCACTGTTCAAGTTGTCGAGTCCAGCTAGTGGCCGGTCCCAGAAGGCGTATCATGATATACTTCAGACTCGGATGCAAACTCCGACTCGATATCAGGGACACTGAGAGGCCGCATACGTTCCTCGAATTTGTCGCAATAACCGAAAGTTTGCAGCCGATACCTGTTCGTCCGAGCCCGCAGTCGGTGCATCCGCGCCCACAGCTGCGTCGACGCGCATACATATAATCCGCCACTGTGCTATGGTGCCCCATATCGACTCCCACTGGCAGCATATTCACCAAGATGTCCCCCAAGTCATCATCCAACCCAACGCTCGAACCGAGTACTACTGCTTCGGAATCAGATACCACCGCTCCTCGCCATCCACCGGCTTCCGCAAAGGCTCCGCCTTCTGGCTAACCTTCATCGCCGTCCTCGTTTGCACCTTCGTCAGCGCTCTCGACCTCACCGCTGTCTCCATCGCCCTACCTACCATCACAGAATCCCTCCACGGTGGCGATAAGTTCGTCTGGATCGGCTCCGCGTACGGGCTCGCCAGCGCCGCGATCCTTCCCTTGTCTGGCCGCTTCGCGGACGCGTTCGGGCGGCGCCCTGTCATGCTCGCATCTGTCGGGCTCTTCTTCGTTGGAAGCGCGCTCTCGGGGGCTTCGCAGAACATGAACATGCTCATCGCTGCACGAAGTGAGTTTCCCCAACCTTGTGAACAAAGGAACGCTCACACGCCCGGCTGAGCAGCGGTTCAGGGAATTGGTAGCGGAGGAATTCTCAACCTTTCTGAGATCATTGTGTCCGATCTCGTTCCACTCGCCGAACGGGGGATGTTCATGGGTATTATTTCCGGTGTCTGGGCTATCGCGTCCGGCGTCGGGCCACCGATTGTGAGTCGCGCATCTCATTGTATCGTATCCGTTAACTGATATGCTTTCTATCAGGGTGGTGCACTTGCCCAGGCGGACGCGTGGCGCTGGATTTTCTGTGAGTGTAGCGAGCCTCGACTCTCTGCCTCTCTGACTGTCGCATAGATATCAACCTTCCGCTTACGGGCATTGCTTTCATTCTCGTTCTTCTCTTCCTCCGCGTCCGCACGCCGCCTGGGACTGTCCGTGAGAAGCTCTCCCGTCTCGATTTCTTGTGCGTATAGCGTGTGTTCATTATCTGTCTGCATAATCCTAACCCATCTCATGATCAGCGGGAACATCATCATCATCGCCGGTACGACTCTCGCGCTCATCGGCCTGACATGGGGCGGCGTTGCGTACAAGTGGACGTCAGCGCACACCTTGGCCACCCTCATCATCGGGTTCGTCCTCATGGGTGTATTCTTCGTCTACGAGTGGCTCGTGCCGGAGGAACCTAGTATCCCATGGGAGGTCGTCGGCAACAGAACCACGGTCTCGGCGTATGTGGCTCTACTTTGCATCCTTTCCACCGCAGTGCACTGAACATATCGCAGCTATATCGGGACGTTCTTTCACGGTCTCACATCCACCGCTGTATTTTGTATGTGCATCATTGCCACTGCTACCAGCCATACAGCTCATCGCGTCGCACAGATTATCTTCCCGTATACTTCCAAGCCTGCATAGGCTCGTCACCCTTGCGCTCCAGTGTTCAAGCCCTCCCCATTTCCCTTGTTATCGCCCCCTTCGCGTTCGCGGCTGGCACACTCGTCCAGGTCGTGCAGAAGTACCGGTGGGCGAACATCCTCGCCTGGTGCCTTGCACTTGTTGGCTTCGGCCTCTTCTCAACGCTCGACCCGACGAGTTCGACCGGCAAGTGGGTCGGGTTCCAGGTCATCCTCGCCGCGGCCATCGGCCTCCTGGTGCGTCCCCTCCTTGTTTCGCTCTGTTATATCACGTTGTGGAGACATGCTGATGCCTGGGGCAGTACACTGCGACGATCTTCCCGACGCTCGCGCCGCTCCCCGTCGCACGTACCGCATCCGCGCTCGCCTTCTTCTCCTTCGCGCGCACATTCGCCCAGACGTGGGGCGTCACTATCGGCTCGACCGTCCTCCAGAACCGCCTTGCTCGCACCCTCCCCGCCGAGTTCACCGCCAGCTTCCCGTCGGGCGCGCAGATCGCATACGCCGCGATCCCTGTGATCGGCGGGCTCGAGGAGCCGCTGAGAACGGAGGTCCGGAGGGCGTTTGCGGAGAGCTTGAAAGCCGTTTGGCTGGTGATGGTCGGGATGAGTGGAGCTGGGCTGCTGTCGGTCGCGCTGATGCGGGAGGTGCCTATGCAGCAAGTGACGGACGAGACGTACGGGTTGGAGGATAGGTCGCAGGGCGCGGCGCAGGACTCGGAGAAGGTGGGCGAGACGACGGCGCAAAGGGGCGCTGTGGATGCAGCAACTTGAACCTGGGACGATAGATAACTACAATCTACGATACGATACGACTATAATGGTAAGATATCGGTTACTTACTAGGGCTAGCACAGTATTTATATACGTTAGAACCGGCACTGTATGTAGTATGTATATATGTCAGAACGCCGCGCTCGGATCAGGTGCCTATGCACTCCATCCCTCAACCTCGAGCCCGAAGAACTTCGGCAGCTCGTTCCAGAACGCCTTCCGCTCGTCCAAGTCCCGCTTCTCCACCAAGTCCCTGCATCGCTCGCAGATCGCCCACCCCGTCCCGCTGTCGTTTTTGAACTCCTCCGCCCAGTTCCGCCCCATGCCTTCCGCGTACAACAACGATAAGATGTCCTCGAGTTCGTCTATCTTGCTCGAGAACGTGCGCTGGCACCGCGACGACCCACACCCGCTCACACCACCGTACGACGACGTGTCGGGCTTGAAGATGCGCGCGATGGCCCTGCTCGCGTATTCCATCATGGCTGGGCGGCCGTCGAGCACGCGCTCGAGGTCCGGCAAGGCGAGCCCCTCCGCGAAGCACTGCGGCTCCCCGCGCACTACGCCTTTCAATACGGTTGCGCCGACGGTGCACACGTCAAGGAACGCGAGCGGGAGAACCGAGGGCGTGTTGGTGAGGTGGGCGATGTTGATGACGGAGATCGCGTCGAGCGGTGCGGGGTCGAGGCAGGTGCGGCGGTCGGTCTTGGTCCACTCGGTGAAGTCGTCGGTGTAGTACTCCATGAGGTGCGCGAGGCCCTGCGCGACGAGCTGGTCGACCTGGTACTTGTGCGCGAGGCTGACGGCGGCGGAGAGTGCGTCCATCGGGAGGTGGTCCTGCCGTGCACCAAAGCTGCATGCCTATTCACTCAACAGCCCACCGGAAACTCGGAATCGAGGCAGAATGCCGAGACGTACGTGAGGTTGCCCTTGGTGGGGAACAGCGCGCGCAAGAAGTGGCGGGACTGCCACGCGTAATCGGAGAGGAGAACGATTGGGCATCCCTCGATGAGCGGGGCGGCCGCGGGCTGGGGTATGCGGAACAGGTCGCGGAAGAAGGGCGAGTGCTCGGCGAGGAGCCGCTTGTACACGCGAAAGCCGACGTTCTGCGCGATGAGGACGACGCTACCATCCTCAAACCAGAACTCCGGGTCGTGTTCGAGGTTCGGGGGTGGCACGAACTCCGGTGCCGGGACGCGTGGCGGGTGCCGCCAATGAGGATCGCTTGCGGCGCGTCTGCGTTTGCGCACTCGCCCATCATCGACCCGGTGCGGGTATAGAGGGGCTTGTCTCTAAACTTGTGAGTAACAGCGCGTGTACATGCGTATGGCTACATGCTTTCCACATACCAGCGTGTGCATCGTGTCCGATCGCGTCGTTTTAGCGGGGAAAACGCGTTTGGTGGTGGAGTTGAAGAAGAGGGCATCAGGCCTCAGGCTGTGTCGCGCCACAGCGTGACGTGCTGGAAAGTGACGTCACCCTCTCCGTCACGGTCCTCGCCACTGTGCCGCCACAGCCACATGCGTGGGCCTTATCTTTCAACTTGTTCCTCTCCGGACTGAACCCCCTCCGAACCCCATACATTGTCCACTCCCTTCTACCTAGATGTCACAAGCACCGCCAATAGTCTTAAACGAGGCTGATCTAGCAAGCGAAAGGTACACGTCCAGCCCAGTCAAATATATGTCGAACAGGCTGAATTCGAACTTGTACTCGATAATAACGTTAACGTTGGTATATGTATCAGGTACGGCCAGAAGCCTAGCGCATTCTGGTATCGCAACAGAGGTCGCATGTGAGTGTAAGATACGTACTTAAGTCACTACGTCCACTTTCCACATCTTGATGCAACTGCAACCTGAGCTCATCTTGTCTCTCCTCCAGATATTTTGGCCAGATGTACCTCGGGTTATCACTGGGGTCAGTCACTTCCTCATCATGATCCTGTCAGGAACGCACGGATGTCCCCGTCGCTAAACACTGCGGACATGGGAAAACCCCCTCATCACCATACTTACTGCAACCTTGAGAGTGGAACGAGATGCCTTGTAATTCTTGCGAGCTCATGGGCTCCATCATGATCAGACGCACTTGCTGCTGCGAACACTCATGCACGGATGTCGAGCGTGAAACACATTATATACGTTGTTCTCGGCGGTCAGCTGCACGCTCCTGGCTTTCCTGAGCATATGCATCCAGTCATTTATCGACGTTCCAACGATCGAGACTCACAACCGTTCATATTTCCCAAGGTTGTTGCCTCCATAGGGACAGAAGAGGACAGAAGCCATGCGTTTTGTCATGAGGTCCCTGAACCGCGGCGTTTGGTACCCTCCTCCGGTGGCACCTGGACCGGTGAATGCAAGGTGAATGAAGTTTTTGAAGGGTCAACCAACCCCACGGGGTCATGGTGGGATAGAGACCACTTATACATATAGTAGTACTGATCCAGATGGACCCGGATTGAGATCCAATGAGACACTTCGGTGACACCATCCACTTACACCGCAGCTCGTTAAAGTCGTGACGATCAACCAATCAGTGGGCGACGGATAGCAATATAATCGATGGGAAGAAAAAGCGAAATGGTCGCATTACCAGAGAGGGCCGCCATCGTATGGTATCCGGTACGAGGGCAACGGATGGCGGAGGTGGCGAGCAGCGAGACGTCCACCAACGAGGGGGCCTGCGCATGCGCTGGATGCCTGTGGTGTTAGTGGGCGACGTAACAGCGAGGGAGTTCAAACAAGTTATACATACCCATGGGCGAGGAAATACAACCCACACCTGACCTCACGCCTGGAAACGTCAGGGTGTTCGTTGTGGGTCGTGCTGTGCTTGGGCTCATCATGCAGACGAGTCTTCGTCGTGTTCAGGGATGTATTCTCAATATAACTGCAAAAACGATGCTATTGCAATGATGTCTCACACCCTAAAGGACCTAAAGGAAAACGTACCAGGCAATTCCAAAGGCCGGAGTGATTATCGAAGACGACTTGGGGCCGGTCCTGCGGATGGATTTGGGACTTACCTGAACCGAACCCGAATACTAGCATACAGGGATATCCGACAGAGCGTGTATACATATGTGCTATGCACTCACATGCAAATCTGTAGATGTATGCGGGACCTCTGCCACGTCGAAAACGAATGGCACTTACCACATAGACATACCCAACTTGAAAAGCATCGAAGATGGCCGTGCGCGCGGGGCCCGAGAGCAAGACATTGTCAGTACAAGCTGAGCACACTTACCATACAAGCATTTGCAGAAGGCTTAGAGTGAATCTGAGTCAGAGAACTTGGGCGGATGGGGTGTCCAGCAGGCGGAGCGGAGGACCGACGTTGGAAGTGGTCGTTGATGGAAACAAGCGCTCGAGCGGCTCCCATCGGACTTGTGCTCGCAGCCGGATTTTCTGTCACGCGACTTCGAGTCAAAGGCTCGAGAACCTTGTTTCGCAAGCAAGTAGGATGTACAAGCGCCAACCGGCACGGTCGAAATGCTCACAGTTGTTGTCAAATGCTAGGCGCCGTGATGCTCGCCGTCTCAGTTGATCGGAAATTCTCCCAAATGCCGGACTTTTCACTGGGATTGAATGGCGAGCGGATTCTCATCTCTTTCTCTTGACACTTGTACCGCGAAGCTGTCGCCAAGGTCCTTTACGACGTGATCGACTCCTAGTGAACACTAGCGGCCGTCGATCTTGGTGCCGGTACTTACTCATATATCGCTTCGTCCCTCCACTGTTCGATGACGCGCCGTCGCATATTCAATTGCCACTCCGTGCAGCCCAAACGACGGACCATGTTCCGCTATTGAATTTCTCGCGTTCCTGGTCTGCGTCCTATTATTTTCTTCCGGATAATGAACACCCTCTTCCATCAGACACTCAAATCCAACCTATACCGTCAACCCCGCTCACTCCCGACTCCACGTAAGTACTGCATATTATTCCGGCTCCCTCTCAGTGATCCCTCTCCTCTCCTTTCCCTCCTTCCTCTCTTGTCACCCCCTTCCCAAACCCTCCTCAATCGCCTGCCAGCTGTCCTGTCACAGTCCCTCGCGCACAGATGACTCTCCCGCACATCCAGGTCTATGCCTCGCGCGACTTCAAATACTACCGCCCCGTCACCTCGCCCGTCGCCGACATCGCCGCCCGCTACTTCGCGTTCATGACCTCCAACACGGGCGAGGCCTCGCACGCCCGCTACGCCTACGCCACCGCGTACGAGGGCACGGAGCCACGCACCCCGGGTGGTTTCCAGGGCTCCGAACTGGACCGCAACGTCCAGGCAATGCTCTCGACCCCGCCGACAATCGTCTTCGCGCAGGGCCCGATGCACCCCTGGGGCCTGTTCCAGGACGCAGAACTGCAGAGTGTCAGCTCGGGGGCGACGGGCGGGAGCGGGATCCAGCTGGATCCAGCAGGCTGCGTGCGTGTGGATTGTGTCTGCTCGGATTCGTTTTCCTGCTGACCAATGGGGTCTGCAGATATTCCTACCGTGGGCGGTACACCAAGCGTTGAAGGATGCGATTGACGGGGACGACGAGCAGGACAAGTCCGTGGCGTCGTTTTTCCTCCTCACCGGCATCATCCACGAAACCGCGCACTGGATCGCTGGCAACGTACGTCCCCCTCTTCGACTGCCCGCATTCGCCGCTCCGCAGCTGCTCACGCGTGTATCGGTGTTGCCGCAGCGCCACGGGTACAAGCACGACCCATCGCGGGACAGGAAGAAGACGTCGCTGCTCGCGAAGCTCGACTTTACGAAGTCGAAGATGAAGACTCACACGCGTCGCGACTGGGGCACGCACGCGAAGGAGCTCCTTCTCGGCTGGGCCTATACCTTCATGTGCGTCTTCTCTTCTTGCCTTCTTCGCGTGTCGCATTCCGTAACCCCCCAGCGTCTGTGCTGACCCGCGATCCCCTGTGCAGGTCATACGCCGACGGCACGCACGAGGTCGTCTCGGAGCGCATCAAGCCAACCCTCCCGCACCTCCGCCCTGCGCTTTCTCCAGAAGCGCAAACGTACTTCACGGGCGAGCCGCTGCCCGAGATCGTCGACGTGTCCAAGTACGGCGCGCCGAAGGAGCACGAGGTGCCCAAGTGGCGCCCGAAAAACGACTTCCTCGTCGTGAGCTGCATGAGCCCCGACTTCGCTTGCCACCACGGCGCGTGCCGGTTGCGGGATTAGGATTGTTTGCATGGCCGCGTGGCATAGACGGCCTGATGGTGTTTAGTGACGTATATAGTGCATGCTGGTATCGTCCGGATTCTCACTCACTCTCCCTCATCTGCCCTCCGCTTGCTTCGTTATGTATACCTTGCTTTCGGCGTTTCATGCGCTCGTTGTATTAGACTATCCGCGCGCATGTAGATTACATTACCTGGCATTCGCATTTAAGCGCATACGTTGTCTCTGGCATTCGCATTTACTTAAGTACATACGTTCTCTAGCATTTACATACGTCCGTAGCTTTCTAGTATCCTTGCTGGACACGGACGCGTCGGCACAACTCCGTTATCTCAGCAAGGTGCATGCTAGATGTCGTCGCGAGTCATATTCCACGGGGGACACACTGGCACGTGTGCCTGACGACCTGGAAGACCGCCGGAAGAGAAGCGGACCGTATAAGCAGCATGGCAGGATTTCCTTGGGATGTCTTGCTCAGAAGTCCGGAAAGGAAGGCGGGCAAATGGTTTAAGAGAGGATGGCGGGAATGCATCAAAACTCGACAATCCGAATGAACGGACTGTATGTATGTACCCATTAAGTATCAGGGATCAGCTGAGGGCCGAGCGCAGACGAGAGAGCAAGAAGAGGCTCACTCAAACTGTCCATGCTCATGATGTCCTCTTTCGCACCATTGACGGTCCGTATCGTTCTGGACAAGCATACGCAAGGGCTTGCGCAAGGGCACAATTTTTAAATTTCCTGCAGAGCCCACGCGAACGTCGGTGAGGTTTGTGTGGAGTCGCGACAAATATGAATATGGTACATAAATATAATGGCTGGCAACCGACGAAGTTGAGTATGTAACGCAGTGAATGCCTTGTGTATTCGCAGGTCCTAGGAAAGACATAGACAGCGATCAGCCTTCCGAGCAGAACAAGGGATGGAAAAGGTGAACGGGGGCTGACCTCAATCTCATTCCGTACTCCCGACTCCCCATCCGTCCACGGCAACGTTAAACCATCCCGGCAAAGCGTCCCAGAACTCCTTTCGCCGCTCTGCAACAAGTTTCCGAACTTGGGGCGGCATCGCCAGCATAGCGCGTCCGTGTCGACGACGAACAATTCCGCCTGCTGGTACTTCAGCAGTTCGTCAACGTCAACGCTGGAGTCGACATCCACATCCATACTCCGGAAGTTCTGCGCGCTGTTGCGGAGGACGTCCCGACACGTATCGGCGGCCAGACAACTGGCATCGGTGCGCGCATGTTCGAAAATATTGAGGTACGCGGCGATGACCTGCACCGCGAGCACATCTTTTGCCGCGAAGCATCGTCCCATGTCGTCTAGGCTCAGATGCTCCACCGTACCATCTTCCCGCGTGTAGCCGTCGACGATTTCCGCCTTGAGCTTGCAACATTCCAGGAGGGCGAGGGGGAGGAGGTCGTCGCTGCCCGTGAGGCGTGCGAGGTTCACGATCGCGATGGCCGCCTTGCGTTGCAGGTCTGCAGGTCTATCCCTCTTGATAGGTCCAGGGAAGTTGCGGGAAGAATTTCCGAAAGGGCTTGGATAGAAGCGTCGGAGATAATGGAGACCGTTCTCGACGAGCTTGTCGACTTCGTACTTGTGCCCGAGGCGGATCCAGGCGGACACGGTATTGAATTTTGGTGCTTCCATAGGCCTACGCGTGTCAAGAAGGTGAGGAGTGGGCCAAGGAAGCCGAGCGTGAACAGATAGAAAATGAAACACACATGGGTATCTTTTCGGGAACGAAGGCACGCAAGAAGTGCCTAAGGTCGGTGGGCGAATCCGTGACATGTACTGTTGGACATGGAGGGCCCAGTACTAGTTCTTCTGATGCCGATGGGGTGGAGTGGGAGACGGGAGGCTGTGGAAGGCCCAACATGTCCCGGAAGACCGGCGAATGTTTCGCGAGTGGGCCGCGATAAACGCGAAACTCGACATTGGCGGCGACCAGGATGATTGTACCGTCATCATACCAGAATTCCTCATCCTTCTCGAGAGATTGAGGGTCCTCGCTCCTGCGAGCGCGTTTTCTGGGAGAGGACTCGGTGGACTCGTCAACTTGCATCGTTGCCGGGACTCGGGAGTGGTAGAGCCGAAACTGAGGAACGGCGAAATTAGCCAGTCACCAGCGTGACATACAGCCACGTGGCATTGGTCACAACTAACTTAACTTAGGCGTCTCACCGCATTGGCCTCAGCGAACGCGAACGCAGCCCCTCGGGTTCCTCCCTTCTGTTCGACTTGCTCTCTTCCACTCTCACACACTCTCGCCTTATGATATGTCGACCCAGGACCGCTCTCTAAGGCACACTGGAGGGTATCATTGACGGACTGCTTTGAACTTCCGGTTGTCACTGGTCTCGATAGTCGGGGCTTGCTCTACAGCTCTCAGTCTGCTCTCTTCCTCATTTGCGAAATTTATATTCTATCGACTCTCCTGGGACTCAAGCTTTGCGATGCAGGAGGGGTTTCTTATTGTGTGGATGCGAAGCAACTCTAGGTACGTCGCAATTCTTGGTTTCTCCTTCGCTCTTTAAATTCTTTGTAACGATACCCATGTTTTCCCCCGGTCGTGGCACTATATTCTAGCATTTGCCATTCTTCGCACCCGTCTACCCGTATCGTATATAATCGGATGCTTGACCTGGACAAGGAACTTTAAGACCTGGACAAAGAGCTTTAAGACCTAAACTTCTTAAAATGGGTTGGAGAATCTTTGATGGAGTGGTACGTTCGTTCGCCCTCGTCGTATTTCTGTGCCTAGTTTGACCCAATGCCGCAGGAATACTCCGTCCTGTGCAATCCCAACCAGCGGAAAAGAACTGTCTTTCGAGAAGGTGTCCTCCATCATTCATTTCAGTCGAAAGTACGAATCCACTCATCTGTACCATTGCGTGGTCATCTTGCCGAAGCGCCACCCCGATGCTGCCCCTTTCGACTTGCGAACACCTCTAGGTCTAGGTTTCCTCAATGCGGGTGCTATCGGCGTTCTCAACCTTGCTCGGGTCCGAGTCATCGACTCGTCTTTCCTTCTTACTAGGGCCGGTCTCGCGTGTTGTCTACTCCCCGTCGAGCAACCTCGTCAGCGGCTTCCCTTGTGATCGTTGCAAGGAGATGCTCCCGAGGGAGGACATCGGGCGCCTTCGACTGACGCGGGACCGGTTCAGCGTCGCGTGTATGGATTCTTCGACCTGCGTCTACCGGTCGAAGCGCGCCGATGTGCTACCGTACTCCACGCCGGGACTCGCCGGATAGCATCCGGCAGAAGACTGTCCATACTCCCCGTGCCGCTAGGCTGACACAGCCCATGCATTGCCCCATTCTCCAGGGAAGTGCGCCCGATCGGGGGACGCCGGGCTGTGGGAGGTGGACGCGGAGATGGTGGTGGCCAGAGAGCACGAGGTAGAGGAGATCTGGGGCCTTCTGCCGTGCGTTGTCGAGAGGTGGCCCCTGGATGGGCTGGGAGGTACGCAAAGCGTTGTCGCGCCGGCGTTCCTCTTGAGGAACCGTCGGACAGGGATTCGGGGCAGGCCGCGGACTGTCATATGGGCGGACCGGTTCATGACTGGATGCGCTACAGACGTAGTTGCTTGTGAATCTTCGTGGTAACGTTTGGGTGTAGTCGCGTCGCTGATGGTTAATCTTTATGATATCCTATCATCTTTGGCCTACAGCTCTTGATGGTTTGGACCGATGGACCGATGCGCACCACATTTACGATGGAGGCCATAGTCGAGGGCTGTCACAACTGAGCTCGAGTCTATTCTCGGCGTTGCGGCGCCTACACTGATTGAACTCTAATGCGTCGACGCATGGTGGCCAGCAAGCGCATGTTCAACATGCGATCCTCCCTATGTTACCCTCGCACTGCACACGCTCGACGTCGAACTCCACTGTCTCCTCTCCCACTCTCGACTCCAGTACCTTGTCGACGCTGATACCCTCCTGCCCTCGAGTCTGACACTCTCCTACCCTCTCTGTTACTCCGCTCTCCCTCCCATTTGATTGGATCGAGTCATCCATAGGACCACTTACCCGGTACGTCAAGCTGCTAACCATTCACGTCGTGGACGAGGGCTGATTCCTTGGGTGTAGAACGTCGCACCATGTGGCTACTCAGCACCGACCGCGCCGAGCTGCACTTCTTCGCCAGGAGCTTCGATGCCGCGGGAGGATACGCTATCCTCTCGCACACCTGGGACGGTGACGAGCAGAGCTTACAAGACGTTCGCGCCATCGCGGAACGATGCCGAGCGAATGGGACCAACCCCCGAGACGACCCGAAGCTCTCCCCGAAGATCCGCGAGTGCTGCATCCTCGCCGAGAAGCACGGGTACCGGTGGGTATGGATCGACTCATGCTGTATCGACAAGACGAGCAGCAGCGAGCTGTCTGAGGCCATCAACTCCATGTACAAGTGGTACGGGTCGGCCGAGGTATGCTACGCCTACCTGAAGGACGTTCCCAGCGACGACGATGTGAAAGCGACCGACTCCAAGTTCCGCAAGAGCCGATGGCACACCCGTGGGTGGACGCTCCAGGAACTCATCGCCCCTGATACCGTCATCTTCCTGGCCGTCGACTGGTACGAGTTGGGAAACCGAGGAGAGCTCGCTGAGTTGCTGCAGGCGATCACGGGAGTTCCAACTGGAGTCTTGGAGAGGGTGGACAGACCCGCAGAGTTTTCAGCCTCCGTGCGCATGTCCTGGGCGTCGAGTCGCAAGACAACGAGGGTGGAGGATGAGGCTTATTCCCTGATGGGACTGTTCGGGGTCAGCATGCCGACGAACTACGGAGAGGGCAATCGGGCGTTCATCAGGCTCCAAAATGCGATCATGCAGCACGACTCCGACATGAGCCTCTTCGCGTTTGGGTACTGCGTCCATGAGGACGACATCGTTCGCGAGGGTATCACGTTTCAAAACGACGGTCACATTGACCATGGCAACACTTGGCGGTATCTTCTCGCAGACTCGCCGCGGTGCTTTCGCAGCAAGTATTTCTATATTCCGGATATTGGCTCAAAGGCAATACAGCAGTATCCCCCCCCTCCAGTCAGTTTTTCCTTACTATGTATTCTTCTGTCAATTAACCACTTCTCATGATAGGATTCTCCGAAGACTGACCCCTTCAACGGTGTCGAGCTCCCCCATGCAACAGCCACTAGCTATGGCATTCAGTTCCGACTTCCCGTGGCCGTGGTCGACGGTGTCACTATCGCTGTTACATTATGCGAAAGGGGCGAGCAACACTGGGGACTTTTCCTGACGAGGGACAATAGCGGGAAGGACCCTCAGAGGCCGCGCTATTTCGTCGGGTGTGAGTTCACAGAGTTCGCGACTGGCGACGCAAGCTATCTAGCGCGTATGTGCCACCTGGGGGATGATCTGTACAACCTTAGCTTCAATGGGAAGCCCGTCAAGGCCTCGTGGTGCACCATCTACATTGTTCCCACCGCCTCTCATTTCCACTCTGAACGTGTAACTTCCCCCACCCTTTTAATCAACAGCAACCCCACGTCCCGCTTTCGCGTTCCTCGCTGGCTGATTGATCGACTCACCTCGCTCGAATTTGAGGTTAGCCAGATCGAAAACACCAGAGCACTCCACGTTATCAAGGTCATCCATCGATCCGAGGGTCGTACCTTCCTTTGCCTTGGCACATGCACAAATCATCCCGATCTCGGACCCGATACACCTCCACCCCTGTGGGCAAAGGTCATCGTAAAGACCCTTGTTAACGCAAAGGAAAAGGAATTCGTCCATGACTGCTCCGAGGACCATCTCGACTCCAAGTCCTGGGCAGCGCGTTCGAAGGTCTTTGGGGACGCGAACCGGAAAGTTCGGCTGTCGTTCATACAGTCCATACAAACGCCGCCGATGAGGTTCGTGGTCCACATGGAACTCTCTGGTCGCGTTTTCGAAAAGATGCTACAAGATGCAGGAATTTCCTTCCCATCGCTCGCAGACCTCGGGTCGCCTGGTGAAGTAGGACTTAGAACTGTGGATGGGTTAGGTCGGCCTGTAGCGGGTGGCGCGGGATTGGGGTGGCGGTCGGACGTCGAGGCGCATCGGGCCACACACTGGACCAGCGAAGAACATGCCAACTCCACGCTCCCAAAGCTCCCGTCACAACAGCGCGACGTAGATGGTTCTCTCCAATCGCTCCACTCGTCTTCCTGTTGGAGATCAGAGGAGTCGGGCAAGCGGGAGCGCGAGGCCGACGACGGTGCGTCTGAGTCTCGGCTCGCAGTCACACCAGTGGTGTCTCGACGGGCGGCTTGTTGCGCGTACGTTTGTCTCGGTTCGTTTATTGCAATCTCCGGGTGTCTTGTATATGCGTCTTGTGTCGCGCTCATCTGGTTAGTTATGATTATTTATAGTTGGTAACTTGTATCTCTCACCGCAGTCCCGCGTACACGCGTATTGACTGAGGTGAGCATTCCCGCGATTACCTTAGACTCCGTTAGCTGACTATATCATTAGTTATCCTTCTGTAGGTACTACAAATATATTGTCGGTCCCGCGTACACGCGTATTGACTGAGTTATCCTTCTCTACTTCCCTCCGCCCGGGTGCCGCAGTGCTGTAGATTGCCTCTCAATGCTCTTGTTTGTGGTGGAACCTATGGCTAGGAGAGACCTGGTATCGGCGCGCAAACGCTCAACAGGACACTGACCCGGAGACGACGATAAGGCAGCGCATGGATATCACTTGGATATGATGCCTGTCCTCGCCGAGTCACCGTGCCCATCATATACATAACGATAGCCTTACACTCTGAATTGTTACTTTCTCCGCATCCTTCTACGCCCTCCGCCGTACCACGTGGCATGCATGCACTCACTTTTGGGTGTTCTCTATATCTTCATCGCGATATTTTCAGACGTCGCATTTCGGCTGTATATAACTCGCGCGAATGTAACATGATTGGATTGGATCAGATTCAAGTTCAAATTGTCTATCGTACAGCTCACGATGGGAACGAATGGAACGAGACTCTACATACAACAAAATCATGATGGCCGTTAGACTTTCGAGTTACGTTGCGTGCACACATGCGCCTTCGAAGCTGTTGGGGCCGAACGTCGGGCGTGAAGACAGGCATCATGGCCGCTAAGAAGGCCGCGACAGTAGGGAGGACGGCACCCCAGGGCTATTGAGTCGAACGCGAGGGCGTGGTAAGCTGGGTACAGGCTCTCAAATGTGTCGTATGCCGTTGAGGAGAGGGTGTTGAAGGGTTAAGAGATGCACGACAAGCGTGGCCATCCCGTGGTCCGCGGGCCGAGGCCGATCAGGACTGATCATTATTCATCGTCTGCATTTGAACGGACTGTGTGCACTGTGCACCGATGAGCGAGAAGGCTTACTACTGTAGTACCGAGCTGCCCGTGTGTATGTTTATGGTCTACCTCCAACCCTGCCGAATGGTATAACACGGCCTGCAGACAGACGTACGCAGGCAGGCAATGTTTTCGGCAGGGTTGCAGTGCTTGAAGAGGTCGAGTGAGCCGGTGTTAAGTAATGTCGTGGATCCATTGCGAATTCTTTCCCTGGAAGCGCGAGATCCCCCTTCTCGAGGAGGTCACAGAAAACGCGCCGTCTAGGGGAAGGAAGGTAGGAAGGAACCACAATATGTGAGGCCGTGCGCAGAGATTCGAGGGTTGGCAGATCCATAAACCCAGTACCTGTGTTCGAGGTGGGTCCATGCGGAGACGGCAAGGTGCATTGCATGCCGCTCGATGGAAACGAATGATCAGTGAACATCGAGACATATAGTTGAAGGTGGAGATGGATCGCAAGGCTTTCTTGATGGACTTTCCAGCAACGAAGACGCCGAGCATGTGTGTCAGATGTCGACTTATCAGAGGCGTCACTTGCTTCGGCCCCCGGTACGCCTTGAGGGCATATGCAGATACAGCCGCATGCAAGTTCACCAATCGAGGAATGGATCAGTGGTTCTGGAGATGGTCGAAGGGCTGTGCGGGAGGCAAGGATAAAATTCGACGTTCCTCGCGGCTGAGATGATGGCGCGTCGCTCTTGGACCAGTTCTGTTTACGGGACCAGTGTTGTGGAAGATTAGAAGACGTGGCCCGCCGAATACGGTACAACATAACAATGCAACTAATGATGCCTGAGCCCAGTATATACCGAAGGAGCCACATTATGTGTACTCGGAATCTGGAAAGAGCGTAGTCAGTGAAGGGCGTTCCAAGTGCAGCGCACACGTCATACAGAAATATGTAGAAGTAAGAGATGGCATGTAGAGGAAATGAACGAGCGGCTGACCTTAATCGGATTCTGTGCTCCCGACCGCCCATCCCTCCACAGCGACGTTGAAATGTCCCGGCAAAGCGGCCCAAAACTCTTTCCGCTGCTCTTCCACAGCCTTCCGGAGCTTGTGCCGACATCGCGAGCACAGCGCGCCCGTATCAACGATGAACAGCTCCGTCTGCTGGTGCCTCAGGAGGTCGTCGACAAAGATGGAGCTGATGTTTGTCGTCCGGAAGTCCAGCGCGCTATTTCTGAGAACCTCCCGGCACTCGCCGGGGTTCCGGCAACTGGTGTGGATGCAGGTGTCTTCAAAGACGTCGAGGCACGCCGCGGCGGTCTGCAGCGCGAGCGCGTCCTTCGCAGCAAAGCACCGCCCGATGTCGCCCGGGCTCAGGTACTCTACAGTGCCGTCTTCGCGCGTGTAGCCATTGACGATGTCCGCGTTGAGCTTGCAACACTCGAGAAGGGCAAGAGGGAGGAGGTCGTTGCTGCCGGTGAGGCGTGCGAGATTCACGATCGCGATGGCCGCCTGGCCTTGTGCGTCTGATGGTCGTTCCCTGATGGGTCCGGGGCAGCTGTGGGAGTAGTCGCTGAGGGAGTTTGGGTAGAACCGTCGGAGATACTGGAGGCCGTTCTCGACGAGCTTGTCGACTTCGTACTTGTGCCCGAGGCGGATCCACGCGGACACAGCATTGAATGTTGGTGCTTCTGTAGGCCTATGCAAGTCAAAGGAGCAGGAGAGTGAGCCGATGAAGCAGCCTGTAAGCAGATACAAAACTTGGCGTACTTCGGTATCTCTCCGGGAATAAAGGCACGCAGGAAGTGTCTGAGGTCCGTGGGCGAGTCTGTGACCTGTACTGTCGGACACGGAGGAGTGGGGCCCAACCCTTTAGATGCTGATGGGGTGTTTTGGTTCATAGGAGGCTGTGGGAGGGCCAACATGTCCCGGAAGACCGGGGAATGCCTTGCGAGTGCGCCGCCATAGACGCGAAACTCGACGTTGGCTGCGATGAGGATAAGGGTACCGTCCTCGTACCACAAGTGCTCGTCCCTCTCAATAGCTTGAGGGTCTTCGCTGCTTGGAGATGCGCGAGCGCGTTTTCTGGAAGGGGCGGCCTCGTTGGCTTCCATCGCGGATGGCAGCAAACCGCGTCTCTCTTCGTGATGCCCAAGTCACTCGCGTGACAGAGGCACGTGAATCAATGTGACGCTCACGTCACGGCACCCCACTCGCCCGTCCCTTGGACCCTTGCACTGCATTGAACGCATCCAGCTTCATTCTCTTCACCGTCCGCGTCACATATCCATGGTTCTTGTACGAGGCCATTTATCTTCCACTACTGAACGCAGGGACAGGATGCAGGCGAATGCACCTCGGCGTTCGAGTCAGGGACAAAGTAAAGGTTAGGTTGAGTCTATACGCAAGTCTCTGCCGGGCCAGTCCAACTCTAGTCCTCATGAACGGAGACCGTAGACACGTACTGCGTGCAGTACAACGATCATGCATGGATACCGTACCACCCAGTCGAACTGCTCGCGCGACGTCGACTGCCTCCGCGCTCAGGCTCGCGTGACCTCAGTCACCACCTGGATGCTCGCCGTACCCATTGTCCCTCACCTCGCCCCGCTCCGACACGAACACCTGCAGCCCGTCGAACGCAGGGCGAATCCAGATCCTCTCTCCCGTCAGGTCCAGCGTGTCCAGGCCCTCCCTGACGACGTCCGTCAGCTCCTCCGGGGGCACCCGCCGCCCGCCGACGGCCCGCAGCATCGTCTCGTACTCCTCGTGTGCAACCTCGTGCGTAAAGCCCAGCAGGTACGTCCTGCGCGCCTGCAGCTGCCGCGCGTACCCGACCGCCTGCGCGAGGCTCAGGTGGGAGACGTACGGCTTCAGGCGGAGGCAGTCGAGCACGAGCACGGGGGCCGGGGCTGATTGGAGGTCCGCGAGGACATCGGTGGGGATCTTGGAGCAGTCGGATATGTAGGTGACGGTGTCCTGGATGGTGAAGCCGAGACACATGAAGTCTTCCTTCTCCAAGGTGGGGGTTGCTGATCCCGGTCGTGTTTGGGGTGCCCGGGCAGCCGGACGCGTATGGACTTGGCGTCGAAGACGACGGCACGAGGGCCACGATGTGGTCTGGGATATTCGGAAGACGCTGCGCTGGTTTCACGCCGCGCAAACCGTGAGGGACTGCGCAGAACGAAAGATCGTGAGCTGGGGTTCCATGTTCCCATACAGAAGATCGTGTATCACTTACCCGCAAAGGGTTTGACCGTGATCCCCGTGTCCCCGATCTCAAATGGCTCTCGATCGGTGATATATGGATGCCACCTGAACTCCGGCACCTGCGCAGTGTTTCGTTAGTTTCTACATTATACTCGTGGATGACCGTTAACGTACGTCTCCCCCGCCCGTTGCAAACCCCTTCTGAACCAAGTAAGGGAAGGTGACCTTGACCTCAGCGAAGGTCTCTTCAGACAGATAGATGTCGATATGCGGCTGGATTGCACTGTGCAAAGTCCAGCCTAGCGTGACACGAAGCATGTCAGCATTGCGTTTAACATGCGCATCGTGCTAACGGCTGCTCCACTCCAAGGTGCGGACGGAAAGCAGAGGCGGGACTCACCTCGCAAATCATCTAGACCATTCATCGCTAACGAAACCACATCACGACGGGTGTGAGCAACCTATATGCGCTCACAGACCAGCCAAAACATACCATCCGCGTGCGCATGGGTGAGAAGAACGGCGTCGATATGGCGCAGGCCGTATTTCGGGAACCATTCCGTGGCCGCTGGTAGGAAGCTCTTCCCGACGTCTATCACGATGGTTCTACGTAGGAAAGATGTGTCAAACGTCGACCCCGCACTTGGTTTGTCCCAAAGCGTGCAAAGTACTCACTTCAGTTGGCCGTCTCGACCGCGGACTCTGAGCACTGCGGACGTGTTGCGCTGTCATATCGATCTGGTATCAGGAAAAATGCTCCCAAGACATAGGATATCCGCCTAGTATATGTTACTCACTCGTTTGTTCTTCCGTCCCTCAGGAGTTAGGGTCGAAAGACATGTTCGACACGGCTTTGCACCAGGAGGAGCGGTCAGACAGTCGACGTGCGGAAGTGTTGCTGAAGGTCCGGTGCCAAGAAGGATGAGCTCGATCGGATCGTCACACCCAGAACGCATGGGGTGTGTGGTTCGTCGATAGAACTACGTGCGTGGCAGAGATCGAGAGGGGCTGTAGATGTGAAAGGTAGTGGTGGTGGTGAGGAGGAATGACAAATTGCACATGTCGGAGAGCGAGATAAGTGGTACTGTGGCGATGCTCCTCTGCAACCCTTCTGCCGATGTCTGCCGCGCCCTCAGTACTGTACCACATGACAGCGCCAACGTAAGTACTTACAATCGCGAGTTCTTCTCCGCTGTGGAAACGATGGTGACCGGCTTCTCTCAAAGATGGGTACTGCCTTTCGCGCAGCTGCGCCGGGAAAGACACCGATACACGGAGTAGCGTGCTGAACGAGCCAGATGGCATCTGGGAACCTGTGAGCAGGGAAGCGGTAGGAGACGGTGAGGAGACCCGCAGGTCCTCACTGGGAGGTCGTGGTCGGGCTGCGCAAGGGCATCGAGGGAGCCTGGGAACGCCTCGGCGCCGGGACCGACAGCATGCCGTGTCACAATCGCCATCAGTCACGTACACGTGGCTCTCGGTCACGACCCTTGACGCAAACTGGCGCGGGAACCAAATTCTCGACTTCGCATTCGAACTCACCACAACCTGTGTGCAACACCGTGGCCTCAAGAATCACTGTATGTGGTGCGTTTGCATTGCCTGTATCAATATGCATAGTGGGATACTATTGTACGTTTTTATACAATCGACGACCCCCTCCAATTCCTTCTCGCGGACTCTCCCCGGCTGATGCGCGTCCCACTGTTTACCTATACGCCAGACCTCGATTCCCATGCAAAGCAAGAGTATCCTCCGCCTCTGGTATGTTCTAGGCACTATATACGCATTTCCCTGCTTACGACCTTACGAATCCTTCTCAATAGAACGCGCAGGGAAGCGACGGCTCGCCTCTCCTTGGTCCCTTCGACGTTATCGAGCTTCCACGCGTCATCGTGACCAGCTACGGCGTTAAGCTCTGACTCCCCATATTCGAGGTTGATGGCATCACCGTCGCGATGCTGCTCTGTGAGATGCGTCGAGAGCATTTCGGGCTCTTCCTGCAACGAGATCCTCGTGGGAAGGACCCAACGCGCCCGCGCTACCACGTCGGTTGCGTCTACTTCACGCACAGCCAAGGCGAATCCTTGACCGAATACATGGCGCGCCTAGGCAATCTGGGCGACGACCTGTACAACCTCCGTTTCGACGGCAAGCGCGTCGACGCGTGCTGGCGCACCATCTACATCATCCCCAATCCCCCCAACTAAAACTCCTAAAGTGCAGTCGCGTCGAGCCTCGCAGTCAACTCGCGTCCAGCGCCACTCTTTCTCTTCCCGCATTGGCTGCTGTGCCGGCTCACGACGCTCGAGTTCGTCGCGTACAAGGATACGTTCCCCAAGCACCCCGACCTCAGGGCGATCAGATTCTTCCACTCGGAGCAGGACCACATCCATCTCGTCTTCGGGCTGTGCAACGAGCACCCCGCCACAGCCTCGGCGACACCGACAGGGCAGTACGGCTCTCCGTCATCCCCTGCCCGTGGATGTCAGAGACGACACTCGTCGTACATATGGAGCTATGTGGCCGTATTTACGAGGCGATGCTGCGAGAGTCCAACGTCTCGTTCCCGTCGGTCGAGGATCTAACGGGGGAGACGCGACTACCGCGGCTTGCTGCAAGTCCGCAGACAGTCGCGTCCTCGCGTCATTGCCCCTCCCGGGGCCTCGTTGTGGGTCGAGCCTGAGGCGGTTGCGTCTCGGAGCTTCAAGTTCTCGGCGAGCTCTATGACTTCGCGCGGCTGACGGGCCCTGGTCCTTAGAAACCTCTACAAAGAATTCTCACTCCGACCGAAACACTCTCGATCCACCCTGCACGCAACCCGCCTCCAGTCTGCTTGTCGACACCGGACGAGGGATGCGAGATGGCCTGCGCAACGCAGTCATAGTTGAGCACGCCGATCATATGAACACTGCGAAAGCCGGTTGGGAGACCTTGTTCGTACTCGAGCTCATCGTAGTACGTGCAGTGCTACTGCCAGTGCGAAACTTCGAGGTCCGTTGTGTGGTGGCTATTGAGATGCGCGAGGGACATGTCAAGAAGTTGGTCCACCTAGTACTCGTGTCCGAGACGCCCGCGGGCAGAAATGTGGTCGAAGGACAGTTCTTGTCGACGAAATGGGCTAGTTTGCATCATGAGCATTGAGCCCTTCCGCATGATAGTGAGATAGGACAAGACATATCTAGGGTTCTCCGGTATAATGCCTACCTGTAACATATATCAGCACGACTGAACACAGATCGCTGTCGAGGGGAGAACGGACTGGTCCTGTTCGCATAGCACCAATCGGCGACAATGTAGACCTGAGCCAGGGCACGCGGTTGCGATGGAACGTGGCTCTCTCAGCCCATTCCTCCATCACATGGTGGGAATCGGGATACGAATGTTAAGGTGTTGGTTTATACACCGAGTCTTCCAAAGCCGAGGTCGCTTCACCGCCCAATGTTTAATTTGGATCACGAGCAGGCGAGCTTCCTCCTGGCAGGTTCGCAGTCAAACCTGAACACATTCGGATAAAATGAAGGGTTGACATCCACGAAACATAAATAAAAGTTAAAAACCCACAATGAGGACAAAACACCCTCACGCACATCCTGTATCGACTACGCACGCTAAGCAGCCTGACCTTCATACCGATGTAGCTTTTATCGCTGCACGATGGTAGGCATCCTTACAGAACGGGACATGGCCAATATTGCGAAAGCAATGCTGTCGTCTGAGGTTGGAAGTTAGGGTCAACGGCGATACGAATCCAAACGACGACTCGGAAACCTCACCACTCATGACCTGGATGCTCCCCACCCATCCACCTCGACCTTAAAAATCTCTGCTAAGACATCCCAAAAAACTTGTTGCTCTTCTCTCCCTCGCTTCATCGCCCCGTCGAAACAGCGAGAACAAAGGGAGACTCCGTGCTTGTCGTCCAGACGGGACAAGGGTTCGAATGGGTCTGCGTCCGTCAAGAAAACCGCCTGGTCGTAGAGGACCGCAAGGGCTTTTCGAAAGGCCGTCCGACACAACTCGGGAGTCTTACATTCTTCAGAAACCTCTTCACGATATGCATGCGCGAAGATGGCGACTCCGGCCGCTGATAACTGGGACCTCGCTGTAAGACAGTGCCGGAGATCTGCCAGCGGGAGCTCCTCATGGGTACCGTCTGGACGGTCAAAGCCGTCGAGCACTTGCTCTTCGAGGGTGCAGCAATCTAGAAAGGCCGCGGGGAGAATCGAGGACTCGCCCGTGAGACGTGCAAGGTTGACGACACCGATAGCATGTATGTGCTCGAAGCCTAGGGGGATGGGGATGTAATGTGCACCCGCAGTAGAGTAATGCTTCTGCCAAGTTTCCAAGTTGGTGGGATACCAGTTCTTGAGGTACGCGACCGAATGCTCCAAAAGTTTGCTCATCTGGTATTTGTGCGCCAGGCGTATGCACGCAGATATAAGGTCGAACGAGGGATTGTCTGGAGTGAACGGACTGTCGCATGGTGAGCCGGCGGAACGGGCTGGCATTCTTCAAGAGGACGCACCTAGGATCGCCTCGCGCCATGTAAATGCGCAGGACATATCTCAAGTCCTCGGGAGAGTCGGCGAGATGAACAACGGGACACGGGGCACTCTCAGCTTCTGGGGGCTCGAGAGGCTGAGGAAGGGAGAACATGTCTCGGAAGACGGGGGAGTGGTCGGCCAACAGTCCTTTGTATATGCGAAATTCGACATCGCGCGCGACCAGAATCACAATTCCATCCTCGTACCAGAACTCTTCGTCTCGCTTCCGCGCTCCTTGAATCGTCTCCGCACCCCTGCCGCCATCTTCATCAGCAGAATTGTCGACTCGGGGGCGCTTTCGGGAAGGAGCTTCGGCACCGTTGGGTACAGGTTGCATGAGGACCGAAAAGACAGTGTGACTCGGAAGCAGACAGTAGGTCGCCAATAGAGTAATGCCGTGGTGGGGGCAGCCAAGGGGGCAGCTGAAGAAATTATGACCGACTACGGGCCACTGCCACTGTGCCAGACTCCAGTGGGGGTGATTCGCGTGACATAACGTTCCACGTGATGTAACTAGTAACGTCATGGTGGTCGTGTTGCTCCTCGTCGACGTCGACTAGCTGCCGCACCAAAGCTGCACACATCTTGTCATCTTCGGGGTTCGGCCCTCGGGGCCTCACGCCATGTCTCGTCTCTCTCCCCCCTATAGAGGTATATGTTCTGACCTACCTTTTCACTTGATACTGAACACGGTGATGATAGACCCTTCCTACAAACGGTCTCCGCCCCGATCGTTCGACATCGTACAGTAGTACAAGATGCCTGCCCCTCATCGTACGTGTCTTCGACTGGCTCATGCGCTCCAGCTGACCATGGACGACTCACATGAGCGTTGATTTCAGAGTACTACCATTCGAAGCCGGACGCGCCTTCACTCTTGTCACATTCCCCCTTCCCACGGCGATCAAATTCTTCAGGAACACATCCACCTCATCTTCCAGGCTGTGCAACGAGCACCCCGCCACAGCCAGCAGCACGCGCCCCGCACTGGGCGAAGGTCGCATCCCTGTTCCCCAGTACGAACAAGCCCACCGCTTCATCGCCCGATCTTCACCAGTCGATTATTGCAAGGACGAAGACAGCACCCCTGAGACGTATACGTTGGCAAAGAAGGATGCTGAAGGCGTGCACGCTGCATCAACATGTGCCGTGCGTTCGCAGCGCCTTCGTGGCCAGGGTAATCTGCCCGTGCCTGCATGTCATGATCCTACTGCTATATATCAGTCCTCGCCCTGGATGGAGTCGCGGAAGCTGTGGAGGGCATCGAGGACAGGAAAGCGTGCGGTGCGTACTTTTTTCCATGCCTGTGCCTCTACCGGGACGTCGCCAAGCGGGAGTGTTAAGCTCTGGTGCAGAACGCAGAGGATAGTGCGCCCGGTGGATGGCTTCACCGGATCCCTCAATCACGAGGGTGGAAGGATGGGGCGCGAAGTGAGAGTATGCTGCGTCGCATATTAGGGATCGGGCCTGATGGTAAGTGAAGTTATCGTGTCCATCGCGAATGCACGTATCTGAGGATTCGGTGAAGGCGCGGACTTGCAGACGTTCGTCAGCCTCCTCCTGTTCAGACCCGCAAACGGTCTATTGCACACAATGCGACACAGCCTGCTCTCCTTCCAGTCACACGGGGCGACGATGTCGACACCTAATTGGCGGGAAGTCCGAGTAAGTCATCGCCATTGAATGTGAAAACGATTCATAGCAAAGTCATCATTGCGTGCAGGTGTAGTTTACGTCGACGGAGTCGTCGAGGACAATGGTCAGCCTTGCCTGCCACGTATGTACTGCATTTAGTCTTCACATGTCGGTGCGTAGAATACCACTGCAGTGTCGCCCACCCGCTCACGTTCAGATGCTTTCGTTCTCCATAGGAATGTTTCGCAGAGCCTCGAAGAGAGGATATTCCCCATGAGCTGCCGCTGCCGAGGGACTGGTGTTGCTTTTCGGGACTACGCTGTACGATTCCACCTCGTCGTCAAGCGCAGCGAATATTCTGAATTAACACACGATCGTCCCAGGAGCCGCTTCGATGACCTACCCAGCGTCGGACATCGCATTACGGTCCCCCAAAAAACACTGGATTTTTAGAGCCGAGATGCAGGTCGTGCCTTGTTGGTGCCGCATGTGGGTCGGATGGAGTATGCGCACCCAAAGAACGCCATGTTCCATTCGGCATGGCAACAGAGCGATCGGCTGGAATGAAAGCACCGGGGCGGACCTCGATACCCTGGTCCTGCTGACCTGACGAAGTCAGTAATGGCCGATCTCTTCTGGCTTTGGGGCGTACATGCTACAATGGAGGTATATGTTTGCGGTGGCTATTCCACTGAAGTAGCCTTCTCCCTTGATTTACGACCGCCGTCCGCAGGCACTAGCGCGGCCCGAGATGGAGGCTCTATTCTTCACGTTTTGCGTGTTTTAAATCGCGAACGTGTTGCGACGTCCGGTGCGCGGTACTTTGGATTCCGAGTGTAGTAGAGGCTACATTGACTATGCGGAGCCTGTCCGCAACGTGTATGGACTGTATCTACAAACATACACGACATTTTATGCTAGGTATATAGGTCCGCATCCTACGTGTGGTATAGCCACGGTGCTAGAAGGGGGGTACGGTGGTGGACGTACATCGGAACAACACAGTAGCATCAAGACAACGGTCGACATATATCTATGCGCGGTGCGGTGAATGGTATGTCGCCGGGGCGAGTGCGTTGCATCGGACTCACTCTACATCCAGTGCCGACGACGCGCGCCGCGTCCCGACCACCCCTCCGAGTCCGATCCGCCTGCTATCCAGCGCGTAGCCACCAAGCGGCCTAAGGAGAAGGGCGAAGGGTTGGGAAGTGGGCTGGGAGGAGGACTAGGCGGACGAGAGCTCGACCACGGGCTCAAAGGAGGACGACCGGCACCCGGCCAAGGGAATCCGTCTGTAGCGGTGCTGACGTGCGTGCTTCCTTCGGTCGCCGCGCCGCGTGCCACAAGCGGATCGGATGAGAGAAGGCTCTGCTGGGGCTTCCCTGCTTCGCCTCACTCTGCAGCCGCTCCGTCTCGGTCTCTCCACGAGGCGCTGCGTGGGGTGACTCCAAGGCGTCGTCCCCTTCTCCTGGCCACTCAGCGTCTGTAGAGACGCCTCCGGGGGCCCCATCAAGGTGGTACATATCGACCCCACCCAGCAGGGGATCTATGCGTGCAGTAGGTGCGGGGCGGGGATCATGGACCTCCCCAATCCTGTCCTGCATTGCACGAGTATCTGATTGGGCAACGGAAGCGGGATGGAAGGGGGGGATGTGCGCGGTGCAATCGTAGAACTCGACGAAGGACTCCGAGTCCGGGAGGAAGGCGATTCGATCTGCGCAAGGGTGTGTGGTCGGATTGGTGCGATAGGGTCACTGGGAGTGGGGCGCGGCCTGTTGTTCTCGAGGTCCGCGAGCGACGGGAAGGAGATGTCGGCTTCTCGCAGCATCTCCTCAAAGACCCGACCGAAGAGTTCCAGATGGATCACGAGGACGCCCTCAGACATCCTCGTCGACGGCGTGAACGACAGCCGTACCTTCCGGTCCGCATCTCCGAGGACTTTCGACCGCGTTGCCCAGGAGTCGGAGTCAATGTGGTCCTCGGAGCAGTCGTGTTCGAATGTGTTTATTTCGGTGAAGTGCGTTGCGTGGGCCTTCGCCCACAGAACCGGAGGATTCTCGGGTTTGTCGTTGTGATGTTTCGTGCATGAGCCAAGGGAAACGAAAACACGGGCCCTCTTATTACAGAACAAACGAAGCACTTGGAGTGTCTTCGTGTTCCTGAGCTCGTTGACGTCAACCTGCAGGGTGGTTAATCGCGCGATGAGCCAGCGAGGGACACGGAAGCGGGAGGCGGGGTTGCAGTTGACAATGAGGCTGGGCGTGGTCACGCTGTTGGCGTCCAAGTCGGAGGGGGTGGGCAAAACATGGATTGTGCGCCACGAAGCTTTGACCAGCTTTCCATTGAATGTAATGTTGTGCAGGTCGACCCCTAGGTCCACTAAACGAGCGACGCGGGTCGTAGAGCCTGGGTCTGGTTTGCTATAGGCACAGATTGTGAAATAACGTGGTCGTGTCGGGTCTTTACCTGTCTTGTCCCTGGTCAGGAAAAGCCCCCAGTGGCGCCCACTACCTTGGCATAATATCACCGCGATAGTGATACCATCAGCCTCGAAGATGGGAAGCCGGAGTTCAACACCATAGCTGGTCACTGTCGCCCTTGGGAGCTCGACAATGTCAAAGGGGCCAGTGACCGTTGACTCCTGTCAAAACATGTTAGTTGATGGGAAAAAAACATGGCGTAGCCGCAAACTAACCAGGGGAGGCGGATACTGCTGCAAGGCATTCGTTCCAAGGTCTGGAGTGTAAGAAAATTGTTGATCAAACTCGCGTGGCGAGTCTGCTATGAGATACCTCCATCGATGGTTGGGCGCATGCCGTGGATGGAAGGCAAGGCCGCAATCCCGAAAGACAGGATAACCGAATGCAAAGAGGCTCATGTCGGAATCATGCTGCATAATCTCATACTGCAGCCGAATGAACGCCCTCTTGCCCTCGCCGTAGTTCGTCGGCATGCTGACCCTAAACAGACCCATCAGACAGTACGCCTCATCCTCCACCCTTGTCGTCTTGCGCTTGGACGCCCAGAACATGCGCAAGCAGACAGAGTACTCGGCTGGTCTGTCTTCTCCAGTCAAGATCCTAGAGGGGACTCCTGTGATCTCCTGGAGCAACCCCGCGAGCGCCGCTCTGTTCCCGAGCTCGTGCCAGTCGGTGGACAGAAAGATGAGGAAGTCGGGAGCGATGAGTTCCTGCAATGTCCACCCGCGCGTGTGCCATCGGCTCGTCCGGAACGCGGACTTGGGGGCATGTAAGACGCAGTCGCGGGGAACGTCGGCAAGGTACGCGAAGCACACCTCGGACTCCTTGTACCACTGGTACATCGAGTTGATCGCCTCCGACAGCTCGCTGCTGCTCTCCTTGTTGATACAGCACGAGTCGATCCACAGCCAGCGGTAGCCGTTCTTCTCGGCAACAAGGCAGCAGTTGTGGATCTTGGGGTGGACGAAGTCTCGGGGGTTGGTACCGTCACGGCGGCACTGCTCGCCGATAGCCCGGACCTCCTGGAAGCTCTGCTCCTTTCCGACCCAGGTGTGCGAGAGGATCGCGTATCCGCCGTCGGCGTCGAAGTTCCTCGCGAAGTATTGCAACTCTGCGCGGTCGGTGCTGAGTAGCCACATAGTGCGTTATCCTGCCCGCAGAGAATCAGCTTGCGTGGACGATGGAAAGGCCATGGATTGTTGATACAACGTACCTGGTGGTGTGTAACGTCGAGGCTGTTGATGAGCAGGTCAGATAGGGAGAAAGGGGGAGGAGTCCGCGACAGCGGGATAGGAGGAGACCAGGAACGACGTGAGAGGGGACCGGGGATGGGCGGTAGCCACAGCAAAGGCGAGTGAGGTCCGGCGAAAACAGTAGCGAGTTGGTGCTGAAGGAGTGCCGGGGGACTGTGAGCGCAAGGGCCAGGTATTGAAGAGAGGGGTGCGTGTCGACCATGAGTATCTGTCCACCACGCGTTGTCGTATCAAAGTTCAATCACCGGAGAGACTGCAATCACGCACTTGGTCCCGCACCCAGTCTCACGGGCAACGAGGAAGACACGGTGGTTCAGCACGGGATACACTCAGTCCCCTCGTCCAGCCAGTGGGAACAAGCTAGGAGGAGCGATCTGAGTAGGTAGTTGAATATACATGTTCGTACATGTTCCTGTAGGCGTTCATACTCATTAATATCCGGGGCCCGTACCGGCATGAACAGTGGAGCCGCATGTAGACTGTGCACTCACGTCCTAGACGATCGAACCCAACGATAGCACTCTTCGACATGCGGACACGTTGAGGAGGGCACTTCCAAGCACCGAGCGAGACCACCAAGCGAATAGCTGGACATCCCGCGAGTCATCGGCAGTCCTCCCTTACCCTTACACACGCAAGAACGAGAGTAGCACCCGTCACGGTGCGTAGTGAACATTCAAGCGGGATGGATATTGGGCCAAGGGATGCATAAGTAGAAGATAACGAGAAGCGGGGGGAATGAAAGACTGAAAACTAAGCGAGGTCAGCTGGTAGCGAAAGGTAAAATATGAATAGAAATTCAAAGGAGACGGGCGTACCAAGAACCAAGTTCGAGTACAGCCAATGGGCCCCTGGCTGCGAGGCTCGGTCAAGTTCACAGACTCCAAGCCGTCCGAGTAAAACTCCCATTTCGGATTACTGGGCATCCAGCTTCCGGTTAACTTTCACTATGAGACTTGGATCCCCCGTGAGTGGTGGCACGCGCATAACGAGGAGGGACTGCGGTGTCGAAGCTGACAGAGTACGATGTGCATCGTAATACGCGGTTGCGCGTTTGTACGTCAGGGACCATGTGAAAACCGACCGAGAACGATATTTGGGGTAAAGCAAAAACTCAGTACAAGAGCGAGGAGATGCTGCCGATGCAGGTTATGAGATGAGGGCCTTGAGCGAAGGCTGTAGCAGGGGCGGCGGCTGGCGGCGGGCGGTTGGTTAAAGTCAAAGGGTATCAATGCCCACTGGCGCCTAATCCCAATCACCGTCAGCGCCTGTACTTTTATTCGTATTACATAGATGTTCCACTTCCCTGCCTTCAAACATACGTGCTCTCTGCCGCACTCGATCGCTTGGACTCTGGCTGAAGCTTGAGGTTTCTGCATCTTAAATGGTCCTACCGTCCTGCACCTCAACGACTCTTGTGGCTGACCAGGAGATACCTCAGCCGCACGCACGTCTCCAATCGTGGTTGTTTAAGGTAGAGTACATCCTCCCCGGCCATTCCTCGTCCGCACGAACCTGCTGCTCAACGCGGAGGCTGACGAGCTGGTTCCCGAACATCGCGATGGCCCTGTGCACGCCCTCCGGTGGTATCCGCCGCGCATCGAGGCTCGTAAGGGTGGGAAAGGTCTGTGCGAAGGCCGCAGCACGGACAACAGGGCCTCCGCATGCTAGGACGCGAATATTCGCGAGGCGGAGCCGCGCTAGCTCGCGGTGCTAGCCCGATGAAGCCAGGCTGATCTCTTCGAGCTAGAGAGCTCTTCGTTATGGTCGTTTGTTGGGGCTATGAGTTCTGGGGAGGAGCCCCCCGTGTAGTCCCTCCACGTGCTGATCGAGAGTTGGCGGACGACACAAGCGCGCCGTGCACACTGCGAGACCGTCCGTCCAAGCTTCTCTGCGGCGGCGAGGGAGTGTAGCCGGGGGGCGCGGCACTAAAGGGCGGCTTCGGCGGCGTGCCGTAGGGCGGAGCAGATCCGCGCGGATCTCGCCGACGCTTTCTGGCTGAGAGAGGGGAGGGCCTCGAGTACGAGTTGACACACTTTGATCGGTAAATGGGGCCCATGTAATGAGGGTAGACTCTTGGTATCCGCTATCTGTAAGAGAACGGGATTGTGAGTCAAGGCGGCACGGACACTGTACAGTAAATACAGACGGATGCGTACCCTTGAGCTTTCCCAACCACCATCGTGAGAGGAGCACGATCCCGGTCCCATACCCATGTGACGTTCAGGTCCCATGTCGTCATTTGAGTAAGTACGGCATTGTCGGATTCCATGAGGAGTAGACATCCTGACCTCGCATGGGGAAAGGAGCATGGGTGTAAGATAGGGCTACAATTGGGCGTGGAGGCTACAATAGCACGATCGGATATATATGCTAATTGGAAGGTGTGGGTGTATGAGAATGGAGGTCTCTAGCGTCATGCCCAGGTCTTGTTCATTGATCGATGTCATGCAGGGGTTGTTCAAGAACAACTCGAGTATCAGCATAAATGACATAGTGGAATATGGTACAAACGCGGACCTTTCATCGCACACTTCTTTCCGGATACCAACTAGCCGAGTTTCAAGGCCACTAACAAACATCTCTAAGGAGGGCAGAAGGGTCGGCGTCTCCGAGGCGCGCCTAGGATTCGGGTCCCCGATAGCGTGCACAGTGTCGACATGCCAATGAAAGGGGAAGACCGCACGGGTGCGCTCGCCGCGTGGAGAAGCAGTCCCAACCAGACGTGGGGTACTCCGCTCCTGGCGGAGGATGGCAGGGGCTTCATGCGTGTCGGAGATTCGGAATATGTATATGTATGCGCTGTATGTACTTCTCTACTGTCCACGGGCCACAGCGGATGGGGGGTACAGATCTTGGCCCGGTTGAAAGGATGCCTTGAAGGATAGGTGTGAATCTGCGGTGGGAGCTCAGTAAGCAGTTTTGCGCGAGAGCGAGGTCAGAGCACTGACTGCATGCGCTCAGACAGGGGAAAACCGACTCGGGAAAGGAAGGCGGACGAGGCGGGGAGTGGGTAAAATAGGGATACGACCAGACAACCTGTCGAGCATCTCGTACGCAACTGGAGCTTGCCATCGCGAATAAGATGATGGGCGATTATACTGCGAGAGAGATACGGAGCAGCGGAAGTCGCCAGGCCCGGATGGCATGGTTAAGGGTGAGAGATAACCCAGATGGCCATTCGCTTTACGCGAAGATACAGACAAGCAGAACGGGGGAGGAGTCTGCCTGATGTGTGTGTACGTCAGAAAGGCTTAGATCGAGCCCTCTGTCAGCGAAAGAAAGCAATAAGCTCTCCAAGTTCGCCGGGGTTCGTTCAAGGACGCGGGAGGAGGCTGGTTGAAGAAGTGGGCCGTGGGGAAGGTGGACCGAATCTTGTATACGACGTATGGAGAGCACTGGAAAAATCACTGAAGAGACTTTAAATAACGGCCTAGGCCGAGAGCCGACAGTGCGAAACCACAGTAGGGGCGGCGGACCAGATCATTGGAGAGCGGCACCCTGGTCGTCCGCGTCAGGTTTTGGCCACCCCTCGACAACGATCCCCAAAAGCCGCGGGAGCGCGTTCCAGACCCGCGTGCGCTCGGCCCCCTGTCGGTCGACCACCATCTGCATGCACGCTTCGCACAGGCTGCCTATGCGCCCGACCGCCCGCATCGCCTCCGAGAAGTCGCAGAGCGCGTGGATATGCACGTTCGCCATAACCCAGTCCTCGACGAGGATGCGCTCCATCCAGGTGAGCATGTGCGTGCAGACCGCGTGGTTCATGCACCCCTCCGCGGGGACGGCCTTGAACACGCGAGCGCAGACGAGGTGCTGCTCGCGGCCGAGCGCAAAGCGCGCGTCGAAGCAGAGCTTGAGGTCCGCGGCGGAGAGGTGCTCGACGGTGCCGTCCTCGCGTGTCCAGCCGTTGAGGAGCGCGCCGCCGAGGTGGCAGCACCAGAAGAGCGCCGTGGGGAGCATGAGCGGGGTATTGGTGAGGCGGGCGAGGTTCACGGCACCGATGGCGTGGACGCCCTCGAAGGCGAGCTGTTGCTTCGTGGGGCCGGAGTAGACGGCGAGGTCGCTCGTGAAGCGGTGTTCTTGCAGCACGCGGAGGGCTTGGTCTTGGACGGACTGGATGTCGTACTTGTGTGCGAGGCGGATGATGGCGGAAAGCTCGTTGAAGGAGAAGGCGAGTTGAGGGTTGGTAGGATCGTAGCTGGAGAGAGCGTGAATAGAAGAGAAAAATACAAGATGTTGAGGACGCACAGCATGGGAGACATGGGCAAGAGCGCACGGAGGACATGCGCTAGGTCATAGTGGGAGTCATCTTCAAGGCAGACGACGGGACATCCTTCGAGAGACTCGTCGGCTCTGGAGCTTGAGGAAATAAACATGTCCGCAAAGACGGTTGACTGTGCTGCGAGGAGACCACGGTAGACGCGAAATCTGATGTGGTCAGCTACGAGGATAATGTTGCCGTCATGGAACCAGAACTCCGGGTGGCGCTCAAGATTGCTCAGGGAGAGGTTAGGTGCCGAGGCATGCTGATGGGAGTCGTCTTGCTCTGATGAGAGATGTGCACGCTTTAAAGGACGAGGGTTGGAGGAGTCGGCAGACATGATTGGGGCCAAGAGACAAGCTTGAAAAGCTTGAACAACATGTTGTCACAGTGAGGCCACGGTCACGGTGCCAGTGCACGAGTTGTCGGTTCGGGCTCCACGTGGGGTCACAGACTGTGACTGGCGAATCACGCGTGGGTCGTGCTTGTGACACAACGTCCGCCCGAGTCACGCGGGAGCCTCCGGCCCTCCGCGCATCGTTCTCACCAGGTTCTCACGCCTGGAGTCCGTTCGTTGTCGTACGCATCGAGGTCGACGGTGACGAGCTTGTATCCCTCGGCTTTCACGTTCTCTCTGAGCAATCCCTCTCAGCTGCCCTCAGTCTATCACCTTTCCGAGCCATTCACCAACTGGAATGCTGTTTCTATCATCCGACGCTCTCCCATGGTCTCCGGGTTGCTTCCCAGTACGCTGTATTCTTCAACTTTTCGTCTTTCGAGTACCATCGCCGACCAGACATAGATCTCCATCCATATCTCGATGTACAACTAGTACATTCGTGTCTTGATGGTGCTGGATTTCTGCCCTGATTAGGTGAGTCTTTCTAGGACTCCCGGTGGGGTACGGTCTAATTCGCACCTTATAAGTTGCAGCCTTCCTCGGCCTTCCGTACGAGCAAGGTATATGCCAATTCGACAAAAAATTGGGTGTCTCTGTCTAAGGATTATATTGCACGAGCTTTTTGGCGTCCACCCCTGGCCCCACAGACGCGAGCTTGCTGGCCTCCGTAAGCAGACCCCCATTCTTCGACGCGCTCTTCATCTCCTCCCCGTTGTATCCCGGGTGCGCCTACCTCAGGACGGCTCTACCGCTGGATGCGTGGGAACGACACAGTCGAGCCGGGACCCCTCATGTCGTATCTAATACTTGGACAACGAACGGTCGCCGTCGCACCCGAGCAGCTCCTCGTTCGAGTTGCCTCCTACCCATTCAGCGACACACTCTGCATACGTTATTGGGACGTGCAGCGCCGCAATGTGTGCCTGCGGTTCATGTATGCGCGTATATGCTGCGGTGGAGGAATCGCTCGGGACGCTATGGGGTAGATCGGATGTCGTGGGGCGCGGAGGCGGACGTTTGGGGAGATAGTGGCGCCCTGAGAGTCATGCGCGCAGGAGACTGACGGAGAATTATTGGACGGCGCAGATGCGGATGCAGAAATAGGCTACTCGTGGTGTTGAGGTGGCGGCCAAGGGCGGGGGCGAGCCTGGCGCTGACCCAGAGATGGATTTTGAGGAAAGGGCGAGAGTGGATACCGAGGAGTTTTGGCCGCTGGAGGTCGCTGCCGTCGACATGACTCGTGTCGGTACGTTTTTCTCCCAATCCCAACTACAACGCAATCTGAGAAGTAATTTATAGCACTGTTCTCACTGAAACATCGGCCTGTTCGAATGCGTCATGCTTGGTCTAATATCGCACAGCGCCCCGAGTCGCAGCGCGCGAGGAGCATAGTTTGCGGCCCCGAGCACCGGCTTGCTGTGAGTTCATTCTCCGCACACCTTCATCGTTTGCGCCCATCTTGATGACGTGTGATCAACCCTCGACTTTATTGGCCCTCTCAGACACGCCACAGTTGTTGCACAGATGCTACCGCTTCATCGAAGTTGGTCACTCCTGGATGTGGTGCTCGGGTCCCTTACTCCTTGCGAAATCGAACTACCTCTTGCAACATCCTGCGCTTCCGATGGAGGTAAGCCGGCGCTACTACTTTATGTTTCAGACTCCGGGAACATAATCTTGCCCATCTTCCTTATCGCCCCGCTGTTACGACGCCCTCATCGTTATGTATATCGCCCGTGTGGCCGACCTTGGCTGACCATGACATCTTGTATTGCTGCAGGCTCGTCAAATCGACTCGATCCAGGGCTGCTCTACCCTTCCAGTCTCAAGCGCGCGGTGGTATGCCGGCGCGCACTAGCACGCAGGGCATTAGAGCGTCCCGTGCGTTCCGGACTAGTGGCCCACAGCAGGCGTACGATCAAACCCAGGGATCATGCGGCACGAACCCAAACATCCCAAACCCCACGACTCTATGGCGGAAGCTTCACTGTGCGGCAGGGGGGGCACTGCATCGTTTACGTCGTGTCCCTCGTACCTTTCCGCCCGCGCGCCTCGTCGAAAAGATGCCGCGCTGTACATGATATAGGTATCTACACCCCCTCGCGCAGCCCCCGCCGGACCCTGCACTCGGATTTCTTCTCGACCAGTCTTCCATGTCGGATGGGACGCCCTCCTTGAACGCTGCCGCAGTGCGTGCTCCTCCTGCTGCTCCAACCACATCTCGTCCTGCTTATCACCACTGACCTACTTATGACGTCTCGCACGACAGACCTTTGTGGGCCCCGCCTCTGGGGGATTCTACGTTGCCGCGCTCGTGGTGGAGATCGTGCTCTTCGGCGCGTTCGTGGGCACGTTCGCCTATGGGTCGTGGCTGATCCTCTTCCGCGCGCACCCGTCGGCGCGGAGGCAGACGTCCACTATCGTGCTGTTGGTGGCGAACACTATGATGTTCATCTTGACTTTGGTGGTGCGTCCAATCTATATCATGCTCGTTGCGCACGAATCTAACGTGATTACGATGTCCAGCATTTGGCACTCGATATCGAGGTTGCTCGGAGGGGGTTCTTGCATGCGCCGAAGGCTATGGAGGAAGCGAAGTTTGTGCTGTATGTGTCGCAGACACTGATCGGAGACGGGTTTATGGTACGTCTAATGCCCTCGGTTGCTGCACGTGGTTTTAACCCAGGAGTCCTCGTTAGATCTACCGCTTGTTCCGGGTCTACAGCAGGCACTGGCCTGTGATCGTTGTTCCTTCTTTCCTTCTGCTTGCAGATGCAGGTGAGTGTGAGCCATTGGCCCGGCCCCCAGCGCCATAGCTCACATCGCGCGGCTTCACCTGGAGTCGTCGGTTATGCGTGCGCCTTCCTAGGGGTCGCCGGCTTCTACATGTCCGTTGTGTTCTATGCCATCTCGCTCATCCTAAACGTCATCTGCACCGGTGAGTTCCCATCTCGATGCGGAAGTTTCGGTATCGAGCGCTGACCGCTGACCGCGCGCCCAGTCTGCATCATGCTCAAAGTCTTCCGCATCACGCGCGACTTCCACGGCGTCTACCTCCAGGGCCACAAGCTCAAGCTCTGGAAGGTGCTCGAGGCGACCGTGCAGTCGACCGCCATCTACTCCGCCGCCGCCGTCTCGCTCGTCATCACCTTCGTCAACAGCGCCGACATCGGCTACCCCACCTGCCTCAACGTCTTCCCCGCCCTCATCGTGCGTCCGACTCCTTCCTCCCCGTCTCCGACTCGTCTTTTAATTGTGCTGGTGCTCGGTCGGAGCTGACGCCGGTTCGTTGCTGTTACTGTCACTAGGGCCTCGTGTTCTCGTTCGTCGCCATCCGGATCGCGTCGAACCTCGCGCGGGACGACTCGCGCGCTGACTCGAACTTCCAGCTGACCGACACCGGCGGCGCAGGTGCGCGCTCGCGCCAGACGGCGTCGTCGGCGACGTACGTGGAGCGCGATGGCGAGGGGCGCCCGTCGATCCTCCAAGTGCTTGGGTCGGATAAGGAAAAAGACAAGCTTAGGGAGGACGGCGCGGTCGACATCTCGAACTCGAAGGACAAGAGCAGCAGCCCGAGTGCGAGCGCGAGCGTGGAGTCGTTGGTGTTCGCCCCGATATCGCCGAATCGGTTGGAGGAGGGCGGTCGTGGGGTTCGGATTCTGCAGGGAGAGGCTGCATGAGAAGTGAGCCCTCACATACCTCCGTTTCTGATGACGCTGTGGCTGACCGTTTTGTACGATGAGTCGTGTCCACGCAAGGGACCGTTGGAGTATGTTAACTGCGATGAACTAACTTGATACCTATCTTACTGTATGCAGCATTATTAACGTTATCCGGATTTCCCGATGCTTCTACCACTGGCAATCGGGTTCCCCCCGTTGTGACGGATGCTCATAGAGACGAAGCCATCAACTTCATGCCGCGTATAGCCTGGAACGACTGTGCCGTCCGCGACGTGATGTGGCAAGGCTCACACGTGGCATTCAAAAAGCATTACTGCGGTAGCTCAAGCATTGGTGCTGCTGCTCAAAACCATGTCGCTGCAGCAGCTCAAAACCAAGCTGTTCGCCCCGTGTGCTCTATCGCTTCGTTCCCCGCCATGTCTACTGACTCGACCTCATCCGCCGCGGCTCTTCGTCCTGATGAAGTCGAGAGGACATCATTGCTCTACCCGCTTGAGGGTATTTACCCCCACAATGAATTCTGGTTCCCTGACGGGAATCTCATCCTCGTTGCTCGAGACGTGGCATTCCGCGTCTACCGTTGCCTCCTTTCTTACCAGTCGACGGTCTTCGCTGACATATTCGCGGTGGCGTGCGTGGATGCCGATGAACGTTTCGAGGGATGCCCAATCGTGCGCCTCACCGACTCTCCTCAAGACCTCACGCACTTGCTTCGTATCCTCTTCCCCAGGTCCCAGAGACGGCAAGTTGGGCCACAAATGCATCGCCTTTAGATACATCGCTGATCCGTCCATACGCTTCGTTAGATTGTATCCCAGGCAAAACGAGCCGAAACTGTCTTTTGACAAGGTTTCCGCTCTGGCGCGGCTGTCACACAAGTACGGAATTCAGGACGTCGAGGACCAAGCGCTGGACTTGTTGCGCAGGCTCTACCCGGATGAAGAATCGAAGTGGTGTGGCCTGGTCGCCACAAGCCCACGAGTACCTATCTCCATCTCCCCTCTCCAGTGCATCGGCGCTGTCAATATTGCACGGCTGACCAATACCCTCTCATTGCTACCCACCGCCCTCTATTCCTGCTGTGCCCTGGGACCCAGTCTCCTAGACGGTTGGACGCGAGAAGATGGAACCGTGGAGGCACTCTCCCCCGACGACCTTAAGCGGTGCTTCGCCGCCCGAGAAAGGCTCTGGACGGAGAGCGTGAAAATGGTTGCCCAGGTGTTTGATGGCGAGCCCAGCAATTCCTGTTTCACTCCTGATCGACCTGATCGGTGCCGTCCTGCCCTAAAGGACATGGCGCTCTCCCTCGTCCGAGAGGCACTTCCTCTGTCGATACGCTCTGATGCTCTGCGTGGATTTGAGGACGATATCCCCAGGCTCAAGAAAACTCTTCCTATTTGCGTCTTTTGCGGTTGGAAACTGTCGGAGCGAGATTCAAGAGCGAGACGGGAGTTGTGGAGCCGACTTCCGGAGATTTTCGAAATACCCGTTCCAAGCTGGGGAGAAAACCCGTCGGGAGTCGCTGCGTAGTAGCCAGTAGGTCTTGGAAATGTGTTATGTAACAAATTCCTGTGTCCAACAGCCCAGCACCTCACGAAGTTCTATTCTACAGGCCACTCGCGAAGTTGCACGCAGTTTGCGGTCATTGAATAATCCTCAATAGACACCGAGCCGGCCTCAGGAGTGTTTCGGGGTTTTCGGGGTCTTCGCGACGGGTCACGCCACGTAAGGAAGCGGTCAGACTCGGACTCAGGGGCCGTCGTCTCGACTCTTTGCTCTCTTCATGAGCTTCGCTCGTTCGCTTCAAGTTACCACCACCGTCTAGTTCTAGTGGCTCGTTTCGGTGACAATGCCTGAAGACATCCGCCCTTTGAAGCGCGCGCATTCCGAGGAGGAATCCTCAGTTGCGTCTGGCTCTACTCGTCTCACTCTTCAGAACCTCAAGCGTCACGAGGAGCTCTGGTTCGACGACGGGAACCTCATCCTCATCGCTCGTGGCACCTGTTTCCGGATATACCGTGGCCTACTCGCATCTCAGTCCACAGTCTTCTCCGACATGCTTCTTTCGTCCACCACGAGTGCTGAAGAGACTCTCGACGAGTGCCCCACGGTGAACGTGTCCGATTCTCCTGAGGATCTAGCTCATTTCTTACGCGTCCTCCTCCCGTGCTCTCAGAAGCGGTGCGCCATAACGATCACAACGATATAGCAGTCGCCGCCCTGATGACCTGATATATTGCACTATACAGCTTCTATTGTCGTGAAGCTGACACTGCGCTTCCATTCAACGAGGTCTCGGCCGTCATCCGCCTTGCCCATAAGTATCATGTTGCAGACATACAAAATCAAGCTCTGCTTTTGCTCCAGGACTATTACTTCCCCTCCAACCTCGACCGCTACGATGAACTCAGGAGACTTAATAGGGTCCATCGCGAGTACGCCATCGCTGCCGTAAACTTGGCCAGATTGACCGACACACCAACCCTCCTTCCCGGGGCCCTACTCAAATGTTGTTCATTGCAAGATGCAATCTTCGATGGGCAGAAGCTCGAGGATGGCACGATCGAGCATCTCCCCTCTGACGACCTGCGTAGGTGCTTTGTTGCGCGGACTGCCCTCGTCGAACGCAACTTCCAAGTCATGGCTTCCGTCTTCCGGTCGGCACCCAGCGAGACATGTCAGGACCGGGAGCATTGCGTCCGTGTCCTGGATGCCCGCTGCTGTTCCATCGTTCGCGAGGGAGTCATCTTTAAACACAGCTGCCCAATCAATTGGACCAAGTCGATCAAGTTGGCGGTGGGGTCCGGCATCTGTCCGAAATGCGAGAAAGAACTGCAGACGCGGAATACGAGGGAACGCCGCAAGTTTTGGGACGACTTGCCGACGATATTCAAAATCACGGTCGAGGGGTGGCCGAGCCGTGGCGCGGCGAGCTAACTTAGGTTCGGAGGCAGTCTCGCGTAAGGCCATCTTCGATTGCAGCGGAGTCGTTTCTCATCTCGATCTTTTTGAATCCTAGGTCGATTCTTGGTCCGGGATGAGGACATCGTGCTTCTCAGGGTGTGTAGGTCTTTTCCTGTGACTGCCAGTGCGCCGGGTATCGACCGAGTGCCTTTATTGTATTTTGCCTCGATGTTGACATGGACGAAGTACCAGTACCGCACCTTGCATGCATTGCCACATGATAGGGTCATGATGGGACACGTTACACGTGTTGAACGGACATCGTCCGCTCCGTTTGAACCTGGAAGGATATGCTTCAAGGTGACCATCGTTTTCTTTGGGGTTGCACAGGGTTGCATTCGGAAGCTTGCGGCGTACCTGACGGTCGTCAAAGAGACGTGGCCTCATGGCCCCAGTCAGGCCAGCAAATGCGGGGTTGAACGTTGGCGATGAATCATGACTGTGGTTCAACGTTCAGTCGTTCGCCGCGCTGGGCCTCGGCGAGTCGGCAATTCACCTCAAGGTCACATACCCAGAACCGATTTATGGTCAAAGGTCAGTGCGCTCTCCGACAGCTCGCACTCCTCTGGCCCACCCTCGCTCCCGGCGGCGGCGGCCGGCGGGGAATGAATGTCCGCTGTACCCAGGCTGTACCTAATATCCGACCAGCACGAGTCGAAGGTATCTTGCAAATCGGGGGCGTTATGAGGTGTTGCGGGGTGGTGAAAACTTGCATGATGGACCGTCGCTGATGATCTAGATCTTTCGCGATCGTATTATGCACTTCCGCCGTGCTAACGTCGCTGAGGCTGTGCTTGGATGTTCTGTACATTGCGCTGACCATGTCGCTCAGGCTCGGCGGTACATTCAAGATAACAGAGTTCAGCCCTAGAAACCAGGACGAGTGAAGCTTGCACGCTAGTATTAACCCACCTGTGAATTTTAGCATCGGAAAGCGCGATGACACGCATACGTCAGTTAATCCGGGGCTCTGACATATGGAGAAGCGGTAGGTAGCATAGCCACGTTGTGTAGCGTTTCACATCGCTAACTGCTTATTATTTCATAGCGCAAGCGGCGGCAAGCCTGACCAAAGTCAACTTATATGACAGAGCTAGCGTCATCGTGTCCGGCCAGCCCGCCGAAATTACGACCAAGCCCATCATTACACTGATACCGGTCGACTTTCCCCGCTTCATGGACCGCATTTTAGACTATCTCAGAACGACGACTCCAAACTCGTTGCCGCCAATGAGGAGGAGGTGCGGTGTTTTCTCCGAGGGCCATCAGTCGTTCACCGCCGCCACCAAGAAAGGCTGTTTGCGGTAGGCGCCGGTTGCTCCAATATATTGAATGTTGGCATCGCGACTCCATCGCAAGGATCGCCTTCCTACTTTCCGTCTTTCTAATACCCTTTCGCCTTCTTTCTCGAGAGGCGCGAGCTTTGCCTTCCTCTGTGCCTCTTCGCTTTTCCTTGCCTTTATTTATTTTCTCTCTCTCGGTGCACGCAACGGTGGAAACCTTCACGCTATCATGTCTGATGCCGCTACGGTACGCGATCTCCGCCATGACCCTCCACTCTGCGAGAACTGATCGCACGAGTTCCCATAGACGCAAATGGAACGAAATTTACTCAACTCCCGGATCGCGGCCCTCCTTCTTGAAGCCCTCCTTTTCGGCATCCTCATTATCACGTACTCCATGGGCACCTGGTCACTCCTGCGAGGGGACCCGCGTCGTGCGTTCACTCGGCGGAACTTTGTAACGCTTGGTGCGAGCTCGCTCATGTCTCTCTTGGCGTTCATCGTGGAGTCCCACCTTGCCTTCGGATAAGAGCCTGGAGGGCTGACTCCGATGTCGACTTGCAGCATCTTTGTTTGACAGTTCACACGACAGCAAACGGCTTTGTTACGAACGGAGACTCTCGCGACACGATCTACACGACGCTGTATAATTCTAATTTCCTGAGGACGTCCGCGGATGCTGGGAGGTTCTATCTGTACGTTACTCAGACTTTAATCGGCAATGTTTTCATTGTGCGTCGCGCATTCTTCCAGGATCTATCTCCGTGGTCCACTGACACCCCAGTACAGATGTACCGTCTCTTCATTGTTTGGGAGGGCCAATGGGTAGTCATAATTGGGCCGGCCGCGTTATCCGTCATCGATGCTGGTGCGTGGTGTTCTACATGGACCGTTCGACGTTTTCTGACTGACATGACGACCGCAGCTGGGGGTTACGGCAGCTCCATGTCGGGCGTCGGGCGAACGGTCATGCCCCTCCTGTTCTTCGTCTTTTCCTTCTCACGAACGCAGCATCCTCAGGTACGCCCTCCCTTCGCACAAGCGCGCCGAGCTCTTCCCGTGCCGTCCAGCTGACCCTGGCCCCGCCCCCCCGCCAGCGTTGATCATGTGGCGCGTCCTGCGCACGTATCATCGCGACGACGACTGCGAAGATGGAGACTGGAAGACCCGGGCGAAGCTAAACCTTGTCCGTTATCGGCCCGTCTTCGAGGCGATTCTCCAATCCGCTGCGGTGTACTCGACCGCGTCCCTCGTCCTCATCATCACCTTCCTCGCCAGCCCGAACGTCGCGTACTACACCAGCCTGAGCATATTCTCGCCCCTGATGGTGAGCCTCTCTCCCTCTCTCTCTCTCCTTTCCCTTATCAACGTGCAGATGCTGACGGGACGCCTGCGCACACGCAGGGGCTGGTGTTCTCGCTCATCGTGCTGCGGACCGGGCGGGGCTCGAACGCGTCAGACACCGCGCACGTTCAGCTAGCGACGCAGGTTCCGAGTCTGTGGAAACCGCCGCGCAAGAGCTCAATCGACGTACCCGCCTCAGATCGGACGAGTGGGGAATCGACCGACTTGCTCGTGAAGGGGAAACCGGTGATTGATGCGGCGCACCGAGAGAAAACAGTATACTGGGGGAGTTCATGTTCACGTATATCATATTAGAATCATTGTATATTTTGACGGACATTCGGGGTATTCAAGATACTGGGGAAGAAGATAGAGTGGTCGGCGAGCCGCGGGTGCAAGGGCTCACGTTGGCGGTTTCTCACCGGAAGCCGAAAGACGACTTGCTGCCGGACGTCTACGTCGAGAGATCCGGCCACCCTTCGATATCGAGCCCGAATCGTTTCGGGAGCATCGTCCAGAAAGTGCGGAGCGCGAGCCGGTTCCGCTCCTGCAACGCCCCCTCGCACAGCGCACAAAACCGATGGTCCAGCTTCCCCTGGCCGATCTCCTGGCTCCAGTCCCACAGCGCCGGCCGCTCCTTCGACCGGTCGCGGTTCAGGACGGTCGCGCGCAGCCACCGCAGCCCCGCGCGGCACTCGTCCGGGCGACCGCACGAGATGCTCATCCTCTCGTCGAAGACGAGGCAAAACGAGCGCCAGCCGTCGTCCGCGAGCATCGCGCGTGCGTTCATGCAGCATTTCAGGTCATCCTGCGGAGGTGCTCGATGGTCCCGTCCGCGCGCGTCCACCCGTCAGGAGGTCGCCGCCCAGCGCGCAGCACCGGTAGAGCGCGCCGGGGAGCATGGGCGTCGTGCCGGTCAGCCTGGCGAGGATGACTGCGCCGATGGCGTGTACGGGCTCGATGGAGACCTTCGTCGGGTCCGGGTGCTGGAAGCGATGGAGGTCGCAGGAGAAGTAGCCCGAGTCCTGCAGGCACGAGAGCGCCTGGGCCTGGATGTCTTCGATCCCGTATTTGTGAGCGAGGCGCGCGACTGCGAACACCTCTTCGAACCGGATGATGGCCATGGGCTGGTCTTCGCGCAGATAGAAGCTGCCGCGGATGAGTCAGCTCTGCAAGCGGCGATGCAACCAGGGCGAAACGTAACGTGATGCGCACATTTTCCGAGATGTGGGGAGGAGGACGCGGAAGAGATGGACCAAGTCTTCTGGGGAGTCCGAGAGATGGACGACCGGGCAGCCGTCGAGGAGTTCGTCGCTGCTCGAGCTCGCGGATACAAAGACGTTCTCGAACACGCGCGACTGCACGGTGAGGAGACCGCGGTAGATCCGAAACGCCGTGTCGCCAGCGGCGAGGACGAGGTTTCCGTCGTCAAACCAGAATTCGTCGTGTTGTTTGAGAACTGCACCGCTGTATGCAACTGGAATAGGCACTGTGGAATGAACTTGGTCGAACATTGTAGACTGCAGGTTGTTAGATGGTGGCGAAGGACGTCGGTGAGACCCGGCGACGGGTTGCGATATACCAGGATTCCTAAGCGACCACGTGTGTTGAGTCGTTACCATGGAATAACGGTCATATAGTTATTCAACATCGAACATCATTGAAACTACAAGGCAGCAGTGAGCCTTTTATCCCGAGGAGTATTGATTGCATTAGAAAAGATTGAAAGATGCAACAAAAGAGTAAACAGGTGGGGGAAAAGCTCCACCTTCGGGGGAAAGCGATAGGTATCAGCGAGTGCACGGAGATGTACTTTGGACCGACCTGGCCATTTTCCATGAGGATCTTCGCGGGGCCGTGTTGGCCGTCGAGGAACAGGCCAGCGAAAGCTTCTGACATCGCCAGGGGGCCGTACTGCCTTGCGACATCGTAGGAGCCGGGGGCGTTGTACCAACCGCACCACCGGCGTTATGGGACAAGGTTCACCGTCGCCATCGCCTGGTCAGCACTCTCGCCCTGCTACGATGGACGATGCGAGGGTGAAGCGGGATTTTGGAAAAAGGCGGCCCGAATACAGAGTCAGTGAGCGCAACGAGGTTGACAGAGGCAGAAAGGGTGATATCTGGAATGATCTGCATAGTCATGGTGTGGGCGCCCCAAGGAGGGAGGAATGCGCTGTGAGTCTGTCTATGCGACAGTGGGTATTTATATTCGACGACACAAGTCGACGAACGTACCTCGCAACACGTCTGCCATCTATGCCATACGTCGCATCCATCTGGATATTGAAGGTCTCGGGCAGCGGCTTCTACCCCTCTTGTATGCCCGAACTCTACTTCTGCCTGAGCACGCTTACGGATGACCTTGTGCAGCATGTGGTCTCCGAGGATGTGCACTCGTCATGCGGCGTACTGTCAAAGGGGCCTGCGAAGAGCGGAACGCGCTGACGCTCGAGTGTTGCGTGCGCATCCGAGTCCAAGCAGAGCCTGAACTTGGCGAGTGTGCAGGGTTGAGATGCCCGAAGATCGCGCATCCAGCCGCGCAACGATAGAGGGATGGGTCGGGAGTGCTGCAGATGGCGTTCTGGCACGAAAACATGAGAAATTAGCCATGATCAATAAATGGTGCACCGACGTAGTACGAGATAAATACAGATCGCAAGGCAGGTCGCGCAGAGAACGAAAGGATCAATATTGCTTACATATCAAGTACCGCCTGCAAGCTAGTACTACAAGTGGACGTGGTGAGAGGAGTGAGCAAGTGGTGATTGACAACTTGCTTGAATGAGGTCCGAACAGTCTAAGTCACGCGTACGATGTCCTCCACGCGTAGTGTCACATTCACATGACCGTTAGTCCACCAAGCGCACCGCAGCGCGTGTCACGCTCCCTCCCCTGCTTGAATCTTTTCGGTTCCTCTCCTCACCAGGATATGGCCGAGGACTCCCGCCCCACAAAGCGCCGTAGAAGCTCCTCCATGGGTCCTCGTCCTCTTATCATTATCGCCCCCGGAGAACAGTGCGATCCAACAACAGGCCAAGAGACCTTCACTCGCCATGCCGACTTCTGGCTCCAAGACGGCAATCTTATCCTCCTCGCCGGCAATACAGCCTTCCGCATCCTCCGCAGCCTCCTCCTCAAGAAGTCTGCTGTATTCGCGGACATGTTTGCCACTGGCTGCCCCGACGCGACCGAGTCCTTCGACGGTTGTCCCGTCGTCCGCCTATCGGACCACCCGGACGATCTCCGAGACTTTCTTCAACACCTCGTGCCTTGCGCCCCACTTAGGTGAGTGTCCATCCCATTCCTCTCCCTCTCTTTCAACTACCTCACACCCGCCTCCCCCTACCATGCCCAAAGACCGAGCTTCGGGGTGACCATGTCCAACTTCTCCGAGCTCCACGCCGCCGTCCACCTCGCGCACAAGTACCAGTGCCCCGACATCGAAGCGCACGTGCTCTCCATTCTCCAGGACTACTACGCCCCCGCCTTCTCCACATACGACAAGTACAGCTCTTCCGCCTCCGTCCTCGCCACGCCGCTGCAGAGCGCCGCCCTCGCGGCCGTCAACATCGCGCGCCTCACGAACACCCCTTCGATGCTTCCCTTCGCGTTGTACCTGCTCTGCACCACCCTCCCGGCCTACATGGTCGATGGTTACGCACGGCGTGACGGGTCCGTCGAGCACCTCTCCGCGCAGGACCTCAAGGCGTGCGTCCGCGAGCGAAGCGAGCTCGCGTGGGCGCTGGCGAGCCGACTCGAGACCGTCTTCGCGCTCGCCCCCACCGTCGGGTGCGAGCAAACCCGGGGCCAGTGCACAAGAGCGCGGAAGCAAATCGTGCAGAAGGTACATAAAAGACGCGGGGCAGCTGTGACGCGCTGCAGTGCTTCCGCGAGTCGATCGAGCATTGGGCGTGCTGGTTCAAGCTGTGCAAGGTGTGCAAGCGGGACATGCTCGCGCGCGAGGACCAGGAGCGGAGGAGGGTGTGGGGGGAGCTGCCGGGGATGTTTGGGTTGACGCCATCGGGCGAGTTCGTCGGTTGCCAGCGGAAGGACAGCGATGCGGAGGACAGCGACAGTTTTTGAGCATGTGCATATTGGTCCCCAGCTCTTCACCGTCACGCTTCTAACCGATCGTCAGGCAAGTCTGTAATCTTAAACCATCTTGTCTTATTGAACTGTTTGTAACTGGTAACACGTCTCGCCTGGGCCCTTTGGCACCCCCCCATCAGCCGCTGAGGCACAGAAATCGTGTACGTTATGCAGAAGGGTAGTATACGTATCGCAATATACAAAGGAAACACTTCCCACATACTCAATGCTCACCCTCACCACTCTGACTCTGCCACCTCGATCCCAAAAATCGCCGGCAGCCGCGCCCATGCGCCCCGCCTCGCCTCGCGATCGCGATCCTCGAGCATCCCCCGACAGCGCCCGCACAGCCCACACCCGTCCGCCCTCTCCCCGACGCCCGTCTCCCACCCGTCCAGCGCAGCGCAGCCCGAGGGCCGGAGGAACTCCTCGCGCAGCATCGCGTCCTCGACCGCGCGCAGCCCCGCCCCGCATTGCTCAGGGGTCGCGCAGTCCGGATGCGGGTCGTCGTCGTACGCGCACTGACGAAGAGCGCGACGCGCGCGCGCACCAGCGCGCGGTGCGCGTCCATACACAGCCGGAGGTCCGCGCGCGCGAGGTGCTCGACGTGCCCGTCGACGCGCGTCCAGCCGTCCAGCACGGCGCTCCCGAGCGCCACGCAGCGGTGGAGCGCGGGGAGGAGCAGGGCGGGCTTGTCGACGAGGCGCGCGAGGTTGGCCGCGCCGATGGCGTTCGGGTCGTGCACGACGAGGGTGGGGTGGGCTAGGGGAGCTTCTGGGGCGCGAGGGCCAGACGCTGGGAACGCGTGGTCCACGAGGAGGGCGAGAGCCTGGTTCCGGACGTCCGGGAGGCCGTACTTGTGCGCGAGGCGGACGACGGCGGCGGCTTGGTCGAAGGTGGTGGGGGCGCCTTTGGCGGTACGGTGGAAGCTATAGGTGGGTGAGAGAGATGCTATGTGCTATCTGTCGAATTTGCGTTTGACTCACGTTCGACTCTCTTTGGGGACGAGTACGTGCAGAAAGTGTGCGAATTCGGCCGGGGTGTCGTACACGGGAACGACGGGGCAGCCTCGTAGGTCTCGCCAGCGCTAGTGCTGGAGCTCGCGACGGCGAACATGTTCGCGAATATCTCGGATTGAGAGGCGAGAAGGCCTGTATAGATACGGAATGCGGTATGGCGGTTAGCGACGAGAATAAGGTTGCCGTCCTCGATCCAGAGTTCCGGATGGCGTTGGATGCCTGCGAGAGGCCCGTGCAAGGACCAGCGGAGGACGTGTTAGGACCGGAGTGAGATACTCGTCCCCGCATGACTGTGACGCCCCCGCATCGGCTACGGTGGGGGAATGCATTACAGGAGGTGTCGATGGGGACACGACCAGAGTCATCGCCTCCAGAAGATCGGGTAGCCTGCCCCAGAGATTATGGCGCTCCTGGCTCTCGCGCATAAAGAGGGCTCTGCGACATTCATCGCAAAAGTCATATACCCTCAGAAAGCCCTCCAGCACTTTGGGTGTCTCCAGATCGAAGGAGGGATGGTCTGGAAAGTACTCGATGAACGTGTCTTGTCTGGCGTCGTGCAGGTGAATGCAGCACAATTCCAATTCCGGGTCGACGCATTCTGCGCACGGGCCCACGTCGAAGACGCGCAGGAAAATCCCCGCAGCTCGCGGTGGAGGGCGTCGCGCGCGTCCAAGCAGAACTTCAAGTCTTGCGGCGCGAGGTATTCGACCACCCCATCGTCCCTCCTCCAGCCATCCAGAACCGCGCCTGCGAGCCGGACGCATTCGTATATCGCGGCCGGTAGGATGGAGGTCGTCCCCGTCAGTCTAGCGAGGTTGATGGCGCCAATGGCGATGTGTCCGTCTTGAGGAGGATATTGGGGCGTGCCTTCCGCTGTTGCCAGGCGATGTAATCTGTGGAGAAATGACGTTCTTGCAGTAGCTCTAGTGCCTGCATTAGGACGTCTTCGACCTTGTATTTGTGCGAGAGGCGGATGACGGCCGCGACCTGATCGAACGTGAACGGCGGGTCATCCTTGCGTCGATAGAACCTGAACTGCACCTTTAGTTCTGAGTCTGGCGAGTGAAAGGTTGGGAGCTCGCCACGTACAGTTGTGTAGATTTTGGCAACATGACACGGAGAAAGTGCGCGAGCTCCTCCGGGGTATCGGATACCTCCACGACGGGGCATTCCTGGAAGATTTGTTTAGGGTCTGCCACCTTCTCCGCAAAGAAGGTTGATTGAGCAGCAAGGAGGCCACGATAGACGCGGAATGCGACGCCTTGCTTTGTGACGAGGATGAGGTTCCCATCATCGAACCAGAAGTCGCTATGATGTTTGAAGTCAGTCAACGAACAGCGCATTGACGACGACGTAGTGCCAGGCGCGTCATCCGAGAGTCGGGCGCATTTTGCAGGGGGCGGGCTTTGGGTCATTAATGAACGCGCTGTGGATGCGTCTCGGAGATGGTGAGGGACAAGTACAATATGCTACGCCGGGCGTTGAGTGCGTTGGTGGCGCGAATTCGAACCGCGACGTCGGAACGACCGTATTCTGTGGCTCGGTACCTCGGACCGGTGGTTCCGCCGCCTTTAGGTCAGCGCTTCCTGCCTGCGCGGGTTGAGGAGAACGATGATGATCTTGGACTGTCTCTCTCAATGGCCATCTGCCAGTCCACTCCACGGTCCATCGCATTTTTACCAGCGTGTGCATCCCATGCTATGTCAACTTGGCTCGCCGCGCGCGGGTATTACCCCTCGGTGAACAAGCAGGAGAATCCACGTTGCCACATTTCGGCGGCATCTGTCTAGCAGTCGCCGTGAGTAGCAAGCATCAAACCCACGATGCCTATCTGACGTCGTTTAGTCCCACATTTGACTATTAAACCTCCCGTTATACGGAGCCATCATACCATATTCTTCCCCATAACAGTTCTAAACCGTTCAACAATTGACCTGGGAAGTCATAACCCACATGGACGGCCACAGCCTATGACTGGAAACCTGGTGCGTAAGGATCTTGCTTCCAGCACTTCTTACTTCTGACACCGTTCTTTTTTATGACAGGAATGCCAAATCCCTGATGCGTAAAGACTGGTTCTCTTAAGTATATGGCGTGAGTCCCCGGATGTCTTGTGTCCGCCTCCCCTGTGCCGCCTCCCTGGAACCTATGCCAGCAACTCCATCTCCAGACGCATTCGGAGTAAGTCTCCCAGAAATTTTCCGCCTTTCATTGTTTGTTAGACATAGCGTGTTGACCGATCGCTGTCTAGGGCTCCGCAGGCCCTGCGCCCCGGGCGTTTTACGTCGCAACTCTATCCGTGGAGATTGGATTATTTGCGGTCTTCCTCATCTCTTATGCACATGGGACATGGCTGCTTTTATCCAAAGCGCAACAAAAATCCTCGCGTCGGGGACTCAACATCGGTCTCCTGATCGTCTGCAACACGCTCATGCTCCTGCTGGCGACCGTGGTGAGTGCCATCGTTCCATGCAACCGCACCATTAAATGCATAGGACTCAACGTGCCACGTCCCATTCCATCTAGCATCTTGCACTTGATGCTCGCGGTGCTATGCACGGCTTTAGTGAGGGTCCACAGCTCTTCGACGAAACCAAGTTCGTAATCTATGTCCTCGAGACGCTGGTTGGCAGCGGTTTCATGGTGCGGACACGATGTGCCCTTTCGACCCCTCCCGCCACCTCATGTTGACATGGTTTGCATTCAGATCTACAGGCTGTACCGCGTATACAGCCGGCGTTGGCAGGTCATCATCGTACCTTCCATCTTGTTGTTCGCGGATGGTAGTGAGTACCACGGTCTGCCTACGATTCATCGAATCTAATCCGTCTTTTGATGACCTTCGCTAGTTGTGGGGGTGTCCTCAACATTCTTGGGCGTGGCGGGCTTCTACATGTCTGCGGTCTTCTACTCGCTCGGGCTCCTCATCGATATAGTCTGTGCTAGTGAGTCGTCCATCCGAATCCTACAGCACCACCACAGCCCTGAGCCTTGCCTGCGGATCCCGCAGTCTGCATCCTCCGGCAGGTCCTCCGCATCAGCCGCCACTCGGAGGCCAATCACGTTCTCGCCAGGAGGAGCTCGCAAAACCAGGTCTGGCGCGTCGTCGAGGCGCTCGTCCAGTCCACCGCCATCACCTGCGCGGCGTCCATATCACTCGTCGTCACCTTCCTGGACAACGCGTCGCTCGGCTACCCCACATGCCTCAACATCTTCCCGGCGCTCATCGTACGTCGCTCGCCCCCACCTCTTCTTCCAACTCCTTCTCCTGTCCATCTGCCAGAGGCTAGAGCTGACGCACACCTCTACTTCTTCTCAGGCGCTAGTATTCTCGCTCACCGTCCTCCGGATCGCGCTCAACGCCAGGTCGGCGGATGTCCGCGGCGCGGACTCGAGCCAGTCCCATGCGGGGATGACGTCGGATCAGCGGACGATGATGTCGACATCGGCGTCTTGCCGCACGCTCCCCGAGGCCCTGCGACGACAATACGCTGGCACGCCGACACGTATCCATATCTCGACGACGACGATCGTCCAGCATGACTTCCCGAAACCGCCAGGCCTCGCGGCCGACTTCGTCCTGCCTCTACCGGTTGGATACTGATGACGGAATTCAACGTTCCTCTTGCGTCGTGCGACATATTGGCGAGATGTTGGACATGCATATGGACCTGATGGAGGGAAGATGGAGGCAGAATTTTACGTATGGTGCGTCCTCTGCATGATCGTTTTGAAGTATAAGTATTAGGGAAGGCCCCAGTGTGAAGTATACATGCGTCGTCTGTTTTGAAGACCCTTATCGTCATCGTCAGAGAATCGGATGTTAGCGGGGCCCCGTGCCCCCTCCACACGTCGTACTTACTCTCTCCGGAGACAGCTCAGTTCGCTTCGAACGCCTTCTCTCCATCTTAGCAGAGCGTAGCCGATAACGGGGGAGATCCCGCGCTTATCCTGGTCCTCCGAGCACGAAATCGCATCCCCCGCCTCCACTCTCCTTTTGAAGTATACCCTTGGGCATATCATTCTGGAGCAAGTAAATTATGCTCGTATGTAGATTATTGCGAGCGCGCGGCCGGAGGGACAGTGGTAATGTCTGCGGGGAAGGAGCTCGTTGGACGTATTCTGGCGGGTGGGCGTTTGGGGAGGGCATCGCCTCCATTACCCGGCTACCATGAGCAGCTCGAGGACGAATTTTGGGCGATGTGAACTGATCTGCAAGAATTGAGCAGCCCTGCATAGGTTATAACTCGGCCGTGCTCCAAACGCTGGCGACCTTCCCACATCTTACTGGGATCAAAACAGCGCACATGTGTCGGGCTGGAGCTAGGCACATCCAGATCGACCTTTGACACGCCCATGGCGGGGGTCTTTCGGCGTAACGCTGCGACTACGCCCTATACACTGAAGAACGATTCGGTAGCACACCTTCCCCTTTTAACGGTGTTTTGAACTTGAAGCGCGAGACTGTCGTTATTTATCTGCTTGGCAGCTCCAGCCTACGGCAATGGTTCGACGACATCGTAACTTGAATGTTCAAGGCGCGAAGCGGGAGGCCGATTGGGATCTCGCCCTCCTCTTGATCGTAACTGTACTTATTTTCCGACAGTCGACTGCATCATGCAGATGACCGCAGCGCCTGCAAGGCATGGTCATGGACAGACTCTTTAAGTTCGTCGATCCCCTGCGTTGCTTCTCACAAGTTCTCGCCGTTCAGCGCTCAGCCTACAACCAGGGGTCTTCACAGCTCCACCTTCGTTACCATGACGACGTCATATCCAGGTAATATTCCATTGGACGACCATGGGGTACGTACACCTCCCAATGCTGGTCACGTCTAACTTGGCTTTCGTCCACAGAGACGCGTTCAGAGCGATCTCCTGAACTCACGCATTGTCGGGTTGTTCCTCGAGTCGCTAGTATGTGGCATATTCTTGGTCACATATTCCTTGGGCACTTGGACCTTGCTCCGTCGCGACCAACGCGCCGGGCTGGCCAGGAGGAATAGGCTACTCCTTGGAGTTAACACTCTAATGCTAGTACTGGCCGTAGCGGTATGTAATCACTATACTGCTTGGAAATGAGGCCAATGGCGGAGCTAACCTCTGGGATAGCACCTTTCCCTCACCCTCCAAGTGACGCTGTACGGCTTTGTGGTGAAGGGCGATACTAGCGAGACTACATACGACACGTTGTCCGACGATAACGACAACTTGTTGGCTCCAGTTGGCGTGGCGCAGTTCTACCTCTATGTGACTCAGACGTTGCTTGGAGACGGCTTTATGGTGCGTTCCTCGTCTATGTCGAAATCACACGTCTTACTGAGGCGACACATGATGAAGGTGTATCGACTGTTCGTAGTCTGGATCAATCGGCGCGCGGTAATCGCAGTCCCCGCCGTTTTGTTTTTAATCGATGTCGGTGAGTCTCTACGGTACTTACTTCCGGGAGAAACAGGCTATTATTAGGCGAATCGCTCTGAGCTACCAGGATCCTAATCCTGCCGCGCACTCGGATCCAGTTCCCCCTAGATCCGGCCCAGTCGCTGACTATTTCCCTCCAGTGTGTGGATACTGCTACGCTCTCCTCCCATTCATGAATCTCGTCTTCTTCGCGTTCTCTTTCTTCACCAACACACTCTCATCAGGTGAGTTCGGTGATCTGCGCGCCATCGGACTGATTGAAGCTTACAAGTTATACCTTCGTGAAGCTCTCCTCATGTGGCGAGTGCTGCGCTCCAAGAGCCCCGAGGTGCACGACAACTGGAAGTGGCATTCCCGGGCGATCTTCAACTTCATTAGGTACCGCCGGGTATTCGAGGTGATCATCCAGTCTGGAGCGATCTACTCAACAGCATCCATATCGCTCTTGGTCACGACGTTCATCAGCCCAAATGTTGGCCTGTACGCTTGTCTATGCGTATTCCCGCCACTGATAGTACGTCACTCGGTCTCTGTTTCTCCCTCTCAGCGGTCCGCTTATATCGTCTCATTAGGGTCTGGTGTTTTCACTAATCGTGATCCAGATTGAGCGCAATTCCGCGACCTCAGAACATGCCCCTTCACAGGACTGCGAATCCAGTGCCACTCACGTCCAGTTAACCAACATCAGAGGATCCGCAACTGCACTATCAACCAACACGACTCCCAAACATACGTTGGCGACGGAGTGAAGGCTTCGTAATCAAAGGAACATGGGTTTCGCTTGAGCTGGTGCGGTCCGTGTGGATAGATCCTGTGCTTGGACACGACGGAGTCAGTAACACTTACTTTAGTACTTGGTCTTAAGCAAGGTAGTCCAACGTATAGAGCTATTAATAGGCTGGGGCCCTTTCATGATATCCTTGGACCTGAACGGCGCCTCGCCGCCCGACGACCTGCCTGGGCTCTTGCGGTCACAGACGGACATCTGATTAGGGCTATCTTACAGCGCTTCTTATTCGTGACCGTCCGGAACGTTGCGGACAGTCGAGCTGAGTCTCCGGAGTGGACACCTCCAGCAGTACATATTCCCCCCTCGACTCCTCCATTTCTTCGACTTTATCCAGTGGCCTTGGCCTTCGCATAACCCGCCAATGGAGAACGTCACGTTAAGTGATACAATTCAACCCGTCGCGCATGGAGTGCGTCCTTCAAGTTCCTTTTACGAGCCTGAGACATTTCGAATGCTAATTCTTCTATTGTCTAGCCGTTTACACAACACGATATAGTGTTGTCGCGAACCATCTCCGTCCTCGCGCAGTCGATACTATTTGGAGTGTTTGCTGTAACATATTGGACGGCACGATCTGCACTGAAGGACACGAGCCCACTTCGGTCTGTCGAGAAGCGGAACCTTGTCTACCTTTGGGCTATCACGGGAATGTTCGTTCTGGCATTCGCGGTATGGATCTACCCTCTCCGCACGTCGTACACCTGGTTAATGGAACCTAATCATAGAATCTGTCCCTCACATTCAAATCGATGCTGCAGCCAGCCGCTGGATACCAGGGAAAACTCGATGCCGCGTACAAGACCTTCGCCGACAAATACTTCCTCTTCATGTCCGTCAACGCAATGCAGTACTATCTCTATGTGACGCAGACCATGATCGCGGACGGACTTCTGGTGACACATTCCCCACACATTCATTGTATTTCACGAGATCTGATCTTTTTCGTTAGACCTATATTCTCTACTTAAAGTCGAATGGCAATCCGAAGGCCTACGGGCATGCTGCACTGTCCACCGTCCTTGGAACGTGTGAGTCTATCGCTGATCTAGGAATTTACACTTCTTCTTGACACTTCTACCAAATTCATGACGTGCCAATGTTTAGTATTTGGCTATTGTGCCTCTGGCGACTCGTTATGGGCCTTTCAGTTCCTCGTGTTCACCGCCCTCGGAATCAACTTTCTATCCTCAGGCTGGTTGCTCTATGTTATTTAAATCGAACGGAGTTACATGCTGATCATCTTTACCTCGACCACGCAGGACCCATGATGCAAGCCCATATTCGCGACTCCGACATCGTCAAGAACTGGGAGTGGCGGTCGCGCTCAGTAGTCAACTTGCTCCGATCACAGGAATTTCGCGACGCCGCAATCCAGTCCGCCGCGGTGTACAGCACAGCGTCGTTCTCGCTCCCCGTGACATTTCTCATGGATACGAATATCCTGTTCTACGCGAACATGTGTGCTCTCTCCCCGCTCATGGTACGTGGCAATGCGTTGTGCATCATTGACATGGGGACTTCGCCGATGTCACCGTCCCTTAGGGAATCGCCTTTTCTCTCGCTGTTATCGACCCAAGTCACAATTCATCCAACAATACGAACCAACTATACACTCCGTACGCAAGGCAGTCGCAAGGCAGGCCACCCATGCCCGACACAGTTTATATGCCGCTCACGGCTTCGCTTGATCGGAGTCCGGAGCTAGCATAGTACATTCTTATGACACAATCAGGTTATAAATGATTCAGTACTTGACGATGCATGCAGCACCTATCTACTTACATCTAGTGGATTCAACGTTGATACATCGAGTTGTTGCCCTCGGAGAGCGCTGCAACAGTGCAGAGCTTTCCGAGGCCAGCACCGCGATGTACAGTCACCTACATCTAGGAATGTGCCAGTAGGAGGGTTGGTCGTGCTCGCCCGCAACGCATACCGTCATGAACCCCTTATCGTCGCGACTTGAACCCCGCTCGGGTCAAGAGACTCCCTCTCAACAAGGACACAAGAACACTCGTCGGCCTGCGCTCTGCGCTCGAAGACACAATCCCTTCTTTTAACTTTAACGCGGCGGTATCGTGCACCAAGTCGATCGACTCCGAGAGCGCCGCACAGCGCAGAGCTCTCCGAGGCGATCAACTCAATGCACCATCGCCTACGCTATGCCACGCTACTGCGGCGAGGATGGAATCGCGCCGCTACAAAGGTCGGAGCGCACCTTCGCTCACCGACGTCGTCGAGGGCTCTTTACGTTCCTTCTGGGCGTGGTGGAATAAGGCGGTGTAACCCCGACGAGTTTCTCAGGGCATTCCGAACTCGGCGCGTCCTAGTTACAGGCGCCAATGGGACGGAGGAGAGCATGTCTGGGGATGGGATGAGTTGTGTCGGCTCCCGGACAATGGGGGAAGGACGAACGCAAACTAAGGGAACAGGGTGAGGGAGAGGGGGTGAGCGCGATGCCCCCTACAAATTATGACCGAGGTACTTATGAAGTGGAGGTCGTCCCTTCCTGACCACACAGCGGGAGCATCACCTCATGTCGAACGTCGAAACAAAGTTATGACCGGCCGCATTGCCAGCGTGTTGAACTTACGTTGAAGACGCATTGCGGGCTATTGTGGGACACAACATGAACGGATCAGACATCTGATTGCGATCGAAAGTTAACAGAAGCAGCCGTAGTAGCAGATACAGATGGACACGAGTCAGGGCTGGTCACTAGGTACAGCAGACGACGGAAGTCGGCACGCAAGGTGGGATTCAGCGGTCCTAGATAGCTCATGCAGGATCCTAAGACAGCCTGGAAAGGAGACATCGCAGTGTGCTGGCGGTACGAAGCCGCGGAGGGTGGATAGTCGCCCATGATACGCTACCACGCACGAACCGAAGGGTGGACCGACATCGTCAGGTGGACGTCCTGGGCTCAAGCAAGGCACAAGGGTAGCCAGGAAGGTGGTAACAAGGACGAGAAGGACGCCAACCCAGCCACATCAGGGAGTCGATGACGAGGGGAGGTGAACGCCAGGATCACAGGTGAACCTAAAATCGCATCATAAGATCACCATCGATACCCTCATTCAGGAGTGTGCACGTACTCACTCGATAGGTCTTCTACACCACGGAGTCGCCGGACACGACCGTCTCTTTCTCTTTACCCCAGCCTTCCACCCTCAGGCCGAACCACGAGGCAAGCACTTCCAGAAGTGCCAGCGCGCCTTCTGTTGCCGTTCCTCTGCAGGCGGAACACACGGCGGTGTCTTCGCATAGTTCAGACAGAGGCGCAAAGGGATCTGGTCCGCACAACAGTTTTGAGGAGCGGCGGAGGCGGGCGGCGAGCTTGCGCAGAGTCTTCCGACAGACACTGCGCGTCTGACACTTCGTCGACACCTTCGGCGTGCACACGCGTAGCGCAGCCGCAACCCCCGCACGAGCGATCTTGCTGCGCGCATCGAAGCAGAGGCCGATATCGTCCAGAGTGAGGTGCTGATGGGGCGAAGGACCTCCGGTGAATCCGTAAGGTGGAGGATAGGATGGTTGCATTCGGTTGTAACAGAGGAGGAAGCGGTGGAACACATACTCTTGAAGACAGGAGAATGGTCGGCCAGTAAACCCTTGTAGACGCGAAATTCCACACCTTGGGCTACGAGGATGACCGTTCCGTCCTCGTACCAAAGCTCGGCATCCCTCTGCCTCCCGGTGATGCCCAGAAACGAGCCAAAGAGACCATTAGGAGAATCCGCGTTGAGTTGTCGTCCTCGCTTCCGAGCCAGGTAGTTCGAGTCGAAGGCTGTTTTAGACATAGTGAGAACGTCAGTAGGAGTTTGAGTGCTTGCTTTCTGTCCCAAGTGAGAGAGTGAACGGGTTCCCGAGCGCATATAGCCGGGTAGTAGAGGTCGACCGTCGACGACCAGCGACGACCTCCGGCATTGTGTGGACGGACGACGTCGTGACGTCGTGACGTCACACGTGACTCGAGGTCTAGACCCCCGCTTGTCTGGCAGTGCCCTCACGCCCCGGACGGTCGAGGGGACTCTCCCTCCCATCCACAAGCACTATTCCATGGACCACTCAGGCTGAACTGGTATGTTTCCCACATAAATATATGTCCTCGGTCTCAGTAGACTCGGTCTCAGTAGACTCGGTCTCAGTAGACTCGGTCTCAGTAGACTCGGTCTCAGTAGACTCGGTCTCAGTAGACTCGGTCTCAGTAGACTCGGTCTCAGTAGAGAGTCTTCCTTCGCAGGGAGATCGGGGATCACCGACTGCTTACGAGAAGGAATGTTGCGGCTCTTAAGAGTCTTACACACCCATTTTGCGATCCGCTCCACCGGAGCTCAGCCGCCGACGTCCGGGGGAGCCTCCCTACGGAGCGCGGTCGGAGCTCCTCATCATCCCCGGCTAGGGTCCGTCGTGTCAGATCCTCACCGGAGGTCCGTCGGTCAAGACCTTGAGACAATGTGATCAGACAGGCGATGTGATCTGAATATATCTTCATATACGAAAATACTGCAGTAATTAATTGATTTGCTGGGTAAAGGCGTGTGCGCGTGTGAGGGACCAAACTTGAGCGATATTCGATTGTGCTGTAGAAATCGTGCTTGGGTACTACATAGCAGTATCAGGACAAAAGTAATATATCTTTCTCTAACCCTTCCACCCCCTGGAACTGTGCATCAAAGACTGCAGCCTGTAGAGAGGTGGAGTCCGTGGCGAGCATGGCGAGCCCATCAGTACTTCGGGAAATTGCTTACAGCTTAACAGGCTTAAGGCCGGCAGCCCTCCCCCGCGGCCAGATTTTGGGAGGCATCCCGGGTGAGGTACAGGCTTTGATAGGTTCGGATAGGGTCCCCTTGCACCCTGCCAGGTGCTGGCCAGGCAGCGGGGGAATGGTGCCGGGAGGATGGGCGAAGTTGCGAGAGGCCGCTTGCCAGCGCCTCTCGAACAACTTACGGCTTAGGCGCTTGCCGTACTTAAGCTGTGCTTAATGCCACTTAATGCGCTTAATGGCCCCGTTAAGTCGCGTTAAGCCTTTTCCCGAAGTACTGATGCCCGTCAGGCTCGGATATACCATATGTGACCTGGTCCTCTTCAACCCAGTCTTGTAGATGCCTGCAAATTATCACTACAGCGAACACATTAAGAGGGCAAATGAACATACTTTGCGCGCGCCTCGAAGCTTGCGTGGCGGTCGCGAGTTTTCTTCAGCCGGCGCTCGAGGAGATCCCACCAGACTTCTCGGTCAGCGCTGATTGCGACAGCTGTGCGACCTTCAGCCTGGAGTGCCATGATTCCACGCTACACCACCTTCAATTGAGGGCAAAAGATGGAAGGAAATCGAGCTTACCAAATATGCAATAGCACCCAAGACCTCCTTCGAAATCTTGATGTCCTTGCCGCATGGCTTGCAAAGATCCCTCGTAAGCTTGAGGATATCCATACGGTGCGGCTCGTTCATCGACTTGAGGACCTGCAAAGAATTCTGTCTCAGTGTACAGTGGGTGTTCAGACGGAGGAACAGACACACCGTAGTCTTAATGTCCGAGCGGAAATGGCCGGCATACGTCGAGATTTCCTTCATGATGATCTTCGCTCGCTTGTCTGACTTGGTTTCGTAGTCTTTCGCAAGGGTGCGGTCCTTGATAAGGATGCGCTTCGAGACACGTATGGATAATTACTCAGTATTGAAAGGAGGCGTTAACACGACTTACCAGAACGAGAAGAGGGAGCTGGTCCTTGTAGCATGATGGGATGGGTGCGAGCAGAGCAAGGCGCACAATGGCGCGCATACGGTCCTACGCAAGGATGTGGGGACGTTGAGGGTTCAACTCTCGCTTGGGGTTTAAGACGGTGCTTACCCTGATCTTTGCTGGCACTTCCCAGTTCTTCTGCTGCACTTCACGAAATTTGTTGATGAGGTTGATGCCATGGGTGACGGTGGCGTACACCTGGACGCGAGCAGTTCTCGGGGTCATCTACATATAAAAGTCTGTAGGTACATGAGCGCCGGATAAAAGGGGGTTGCAAACGCACCGCGGCAACAGCAACAGCAGCATCGGCTTGTTCTCCTCGCAGGCCAGCTTGCTCTGCAATGCGCCGGTACTTGCTGAGATCCAGCGGGGCAGGGAAAGCCGAAAATCCCAACTGAGGGTTCAAAGGCAGCTGCCGGGCGAGCGATACAGTGGGTACTTGCAGAGTAAGATGGCTAGAATTTACGTATTACACACATTACCTTCCCCATTGGCGTGGTCAATGGCACCACCCCATGAAGAGGGCTCATCAAGCCTGGATGCCTGCCCCAATGCGTGGAGTTGGACGCCCGTTTGAGGAGGGTTGCTTTGAAGATTCGAGTTCAGGGGCGGGGCTTCGCAAGAGTTGTCGCCCTCGAAAAGTGCCCGGCGTGAGATCGAGCGCGAGAAGATTGTGGTCATCTCGGGGTTGTCGCCATTCACGCCATGATTCCCGGAAGTTGGAGTTTGGGGGGGCGTCGGGTCGGGCATGGGTCGTCAAAGAGGGCGGCGAGCTGATGTGGTGGATGGTGCCAGCGAAAAGATGTGTCCGTCATGCGGTGTTGCAAGGTTGCAAACTTGACCAAACAAACGCGCTCGTGCGATCGACTGGTGGGTGCGTCCGCAGGTTCTCTGCAGAGCTCGGCCATGGACCAAGCTCGTGCAGCATCAGTTTCCGCTAAAATGAAGAATTCCAAGTTAGTAAAACATGCGAGAGGATATGGGTCTAGACACTCATGCAATTCAAGCCTCTACAGGTCGCAGGTCAGGCTCTTGAATTCTCAGGTCGACGACGGGAAAGCCATTGATGCACTATCTGCACCCTCTGGTATGCGCATTTGCCGGCTTTGGGTTCTAGATTAACACTGGCATGGCATGTGTCCCTGCAGGTTTTCGAAACATTATCAAGGGCTCAAGCAAGTCCAGCAAGGAGTCGACTTACCAATCTTCGGTGCGGGCGCCTGAAACGATCGACAAGGAAGGTGCACCGGAACGTTGGCCACCCCAGCGTTCAAACACGAAGCGGAAGCGGGAGCGGGAGGCGATGGAACAAGGTATAATTTATGGTGTGCCCCTGTAAACTTTGCGTGAGCTGATATTGTATGTTCAGCACTACATGGCCCGCCACGCACACCCTACTACGCTCGTAGTGCGGAATCGCTGATATCCGGTGCTGCGTGCACGGATGCAGGGTCAACTCCATCAGTGACACCCAGCTGGGATGCACTCTCGTCAACGTTGGTCGAAGGTACATCGGGACTCCACGAGCAACAGAGTATCGGCGGGCCGAGCACGGCAAAGAGCCCGAGTGCGCTCCGAATCCTTTTGACGAAGCTTGAAGAACTCACCACTCGTATATCTTCCTTGGAGAACATGGAGAAAAAGTGGGAGGCCGACCGGAAAGAGCTCAAGCTTGCGATTCGGGTCTTGGAAGGACAGGTGGCTGAGTTGAAGGTGCAGAACACGAGGGTTGAGACGTTGGAAGAGACGGTGAAGCGCCTGGAGTATGGCGCTGATATGTTTGCTTGTGGTGAGCAGACCCAGCAGGATATGTACGAGTTGATGTAGGAGCCAAGGACAGAATCGAACGAGGGACCGCATTGCTGGCACTGGCGGTGGTGTAACGTGTTGAACCAGGGTCGCTTCTCGGTCAGTCACACGGCGACGCATGTCTTCTTCTCTCACGATTGGCGCTGCCCGACAGCAACTGACCGTCTTTCGCCGCCGTTTTCACCTGGCTTTCACTGCAGCTTGCCCACTGAATCTTTCCCGCGTTGCATACTAAACGATGACATGGTTTTTCTACGTTACATCAAGCACCTTCACGCCGCGCCTGCTTGGACACTCGTCCCTCCAGTTCCTCAGAGCCCGGCTCTGGCAGACGTTTTGCTCGACTGCTTTGAATATGATCTCCACTAGCGGCTGGGGTGGGGGCTTGTGGTAAGTCATTTTCGGTGGAATTTGAGGGTGGCAATGCATTCATCACATTTGCACGGACAGATGCATTGGTACGAGCTTGTCGAACGGCACCACGGGTTGCATTGCGGACGTCATTCTGCTGTCGAAGGACAGCCGCAGCAGCTTTACGAATCTGCTCCCTCTCCTGTGGATGGCGGCATGAAGATGGGCCAACGAGGTGGGGTGGGACACATTCGATGAGTTCATCGAAATGATGGAGGACGAAGACATTGAGGATGAAGTGGGTGTCATCGGAGTGCGTGACGGTCGCAATCTCACGGTGAGTTTCCATTCATTCTTGCTGCTCGCGTTGGGTACCTGAGACCTGGCAATCACCTCGGAAGCAGTCATGCTGGGCATTCACCAAGAACAACAGGTCCTGCCAACGCAGGTATTAGGTTGCAATCTGACACCTTCCGATCGTGAACACTCACCGCGGGCTCTACAAGGTATGTCCCTTGTCTGGTTATACACGGACAGTCAAGGTCAGCGTGTCGCTCTTCAAAGTTGAAAAGCTGCACGCGGATCACAGTTTGTGGGGTAGCGGGGGAGCGGGTGAGGCTGGACCGCGAGTAAATGCCCATGACCCGGACCACACCGCTGTGAGGCACGGTACACCATGCAAAATTGTCTGGTCTACAGGTGTCTCCACGTACAGTGATGACAGATTTGGCCTCGCAGAAGAAGTCTTCATCCAGGCGACGAGTCGGCTCCGGCCAGACGGAGATAAGGCCTGGGTCGCTACTGGCAGGGAGGCTTGCCCATGGGAGTGAGGGTGCATGTTTTGGTGTCCGTACTCGACCTATCTAACATCAGTGTGTATACATTACTGTAATCAGAATGTGTACGTACCAGGCTCGCGCGTCCTGTGTGCACACAGCCCGAGGCGCTCACGAAGATGAGTGTTGGACGCGAAGATTGCTATTACATCCTCGCCGGCGTGAATCATCTTCCCTTCCCATTCGAAGACACCACCGGAGAGAACATGTTTCGTTGCATCGAGGCTGTTGAAGTGTAGGGCGGAATCACGACTGGCGGCGTGGTGGTTGCTGTATATAGAGCTTTGTCGCCAAAGTCCATGAAACTTCTCGAAGCGGTCCTCTGCGACCAAACCCAGGGGACCAAAGCGTTCAATCATCCATGGGGTGTGCACGAGATAATGGAACTTGTTCTTGTACATGATCCATGTTGGATTGTACTTGCACACGGCATCGAAGAAGTCGTCGATTGTTACTTGGAGATCTTGCTGTTCGCAATTCCAGATACTCTGTTAGGCTCTGATAAGATGATCACTTTGAATTAACTCACTTTGTACGATTGCATGTCCTTGATTGCATGTATAAACAATGTCACACACAAGCGGCTTAGTGTGACCCATACCGTTCGGAGGACAGGGTCAACGATACGACCAAAGATAAACACGGCAAGCTGTGCAATGCCATGAAGGTGTCGGCCCACAAGACTCCCTCGGAAGTGCATGACGTATTCTGGCCGAAGTGACCGATCTCCGAGCCCACTCTGGTCCAGCGAGAAGAGGATCGCCTCAGCCTTCGCAAGTGTCTCCTTCTCCTTATTCGACATCTTCTGTCCCCCACCCGCCGGTAGCGATGCACTCCAGAAATACTTGGTGAAACCTAGCAGGATAAGATGGAGACGACCGAGTGCTGTATCCTGGTGTGGATCAAAGACTTCCATAGAATGTCAGCCTGGCCATCACAGTTGTAGTGTTTTGGAAATAGCCTTACAGTCATCTGAAAGCAATGAATTTATCCAGAACCCTTCCGCGAGGCGCGCATCCCTGTGCGCCTCAAGCACTGCATGAATTGCAGGGTTTGAATGGATCCGTGCCCCGTTGGAGTCCTTCTCATTGAACATCCCTTTACCTTTGTCCACCATCTCCACAATGAGTGTCTGAGCCAGCGTGTCCACGGTACCCGTCTTCTGCTGATTTTTCTCTATCTCAGCACCTTTGCGGGCATGAGTCGCAAGTGTGAGATCGGTATCAATGCGTTTGAGCGTGTGTGCAGGTGTACGAGGCTCGCCTGGCTGTTAGCATGTTATGTTAATATGGTGAATTGCAGGTCATCCAATCAGGGGCCATACCTTCATAATTGAGGAAAACCCACTATCACTTGACCTCTCCTTTATGGTGCCACCCATCTCACAAAAACGACATGGTTTGCTATCACCCGAGTGACTGCTAAGCTCTGACTGCCATGGTCCATCCCCAGTCTCCACAAAAATTCCAGGAATGACCAAACATTCCCGGAACCCCCCTCCCTCCAATGCTTCATGGCATGCGTGACCAGTAGCTCTCGCCGTTCTGAACATGAATACACAAATCAGGGTTAGGACTGTACTAAACTCCAATGTGTCATTAAATGCTCACTGGAGTTCAGAGGTAATTGCAGCCACTTGTTCGACAGGGCCGGCATGCTGGGATGTTGACACAAAGTGGACAAAATACTCTTGGTTCATACACTCTAACGGTAGTCCCGCAGAGCAGAAGTAAAAGCACCAGTGTTTGTTCCAAGATTTGCTGCGGTTGCCGGAGACATCATCACCACCCAACAGCATAAAGTAAACGTAGCACGGCCGACCCTGTGCACGTACTCGCCATGGGTTAAGCTCCCATGGGTCCCGCAACAATGATTGCGGCCATGCTACACAATACACATTCAAGATAAGCTATAAACATTCACCCTATACTGCCAGTGATCAGAACGTACCCGAACATTGACTACGGTGACTGAGAGCCAAAAGGTCAGGGAGGTTCTGAGACAATGTGCTTGCTGGTTGCTTGCGTCTCTGGCTGTTATCAATGTGCAGACCATGCTATTGCCAAACCTCTTAGCCAATTTATCAGATAAAAAAAGCTACATGAACTTACATCGGTCATGGTCACCGAATAGTAGAACATGTGCATTGCACCATTGCGCAAATACCACCGCAGCGGAATAACAAACTCGCCACTCTCTAACCTGGCAATCTCGCCTACATAGAAATGCGCCCCATTCCTTTCCCACATTGGGGTAAGCTGGTCGTCTGGTAGCCCCAACATCCACTTCCAGGAGTGGCGAAGCTCAGATACACCGTCAAGCGGCTCCTCCGGATAGAAGAACAACCGCCTTCGAACTTCCCAGTTCGCCATGTCCTAACATGCAAAGTACATAAATAGTAGCACAATACAAATACACAACTCACAAGGCCAATTGACTTCAAGATACTGTTCGCGGTGAAATGATTTCCTCGGACCGACACGTGCGATGCATCTTTCTGAAACATAGGCGCTGCCCGAAGACGCGCCTGAAATCGGCGGATTTGAAGAAGGGACGGGACATGCTTCACACCAAGCAGCTTCAGGCCCCAGAGCAGTATTTTGAGCTGCTCGTCTGAGATTGGATGCCTTGGGAGATTCAAAATCATATCTAAGATGCACCACTAATAAACCAATCAGATACGATGTGAAACAGTTGAAAGTTGAAACCCTTGCAGCACAAGCACACATACTGTCATGTTCGGATATGGCTGGTACCTTGACTCTCTCGACTGTTTCTTTGGTTGATCAGAGGCCATACGTGGGTCGGGGCTGCACTCGTTGTCGCTGTCGTCGCCAATCTCCGGCTCCTCGGTGTCGGAAGCGGTCTCCGTCTCCGAACACTCCCCCATGCCACTCTCCATATCTGAGTCACTGCCTGGTTGGATGTAAGTACAATTCAGTCATAGAGAAGTCAAACCATAGCCATTACTCACCAGACTCCCGATCCGACCATGGGAGATCGTCATGATCAGGCAGTGTCTGCTCGTACCCGGCTTCCGAGTCCGAGTCGGGCCCCGGCGGTGTCCTAGCAGTGTTATCCCATTGGGGGCACAACGGGGCGGAATCGCTAAGGTAGTAATCATCCTGGTCGTGGGCACAACAATATTAGTACATTCGCAAACCCGGTGAGCACTTAACGCCCACCATGTCGACGTCTCCGTCCAGCCTAGAGGCATAGCGCCCAGGCGGACTTGGTGATCTCGCCTGCTCAGGCTCAGAAGAGCTCGGTGACATGGGCCGTCGAGGCTGTGGGGATTGGGGACGAGTCTTGAAGTGCTTCCGATGGCTTTTCCGGCTTGCATGCCTAGAGGCCAGTGTTTTGCTCGTGAACGTCTCAAGCGGCTCGCAGCGCTTGCAGGTGTATTGTAATTGGGTGGCTACGGCCTCGTTTCCGGGAGTCTCGTTAAAGCTGAATTCATCTAATATAATGTGTGTAGTGAGTAAACTCTGGCAGTATGTTGGCAGACTCGACAAATAGTACCGTAGAGCCAGTTCGTAGGGAGCGGAGCGGAAGGCATGATGAAGGATAACTATAAAGCGTGCATATTGCGGTGTCTGCTAAGTCTTATCTCTCCCAGAACGGATCCATCACATCATCACGTGCCTACCCCGTCGGAGCCTCCCCGGGCCTCCAGCTGAGGAGCTCCACGGACCGCCATCAAGGAGCTCCTTCCGACGTTTTGACGAATTTGCGCTCCGGGGAGCGGATCGCAAAATGGGTGTGTACTTGCAGTCGCATGATGCGCATCCATCGCATGACTTGACCAAGACCGCGACCTGCAAGTTCGGAAGTAGCATGCGCGCATACTATCACGATGAGTCCGGCGAGCACCCCACCGCCCCTCACGATTCGACCGAAGAGTACCTCGACTTCGAGGCGCTGAAGCAGGTCGGCGTCCTCGCGTTCGTCAACCAGAATCCCGAGACCGTCGATGCTATCGCCAAAGAACGCGGGTATGTTGCGCGAGACGAGGTATGTCGTACGTGATGTAGAATCGAGAGTTCACTGACCACATTTACGACAGATCAACGTGACCAAGGAGGGTCTCGGCAACGCCTACGAGGCCAAAATGAAGGCGTTCTATGAGGAGCACCTCCACGAGGATGAGGAGATCCGCTACATCCACGACGGCGCTGGCTACTTCGACGTCCGCAGCAAGGACGACAAGCGTTGGATCCGCATTCACGTGAGTACTCCCCGAACCCCCGGGATAGCGTCGCGAGATCTGACGTTTCTTAATCCTCTCAACACGTAGGTCGAGCAGAATGACCTTATCATAGTCCCAGCTGGGATCTACCATCGCTTCACGCTTGACAGCAACAACGCTGTGCGAGCCATGAGGCTCTTCAAGGCAAGCCCTCACATACCGTATTGTCCTAAGCATATCTGCTGATAAGGCTATACACAGGAAGCACCCAAGTGGATCGCCCTCCCTCGCGAGCCCGCGCTGGACACGAATCCCATCAGGCAGCAGTACGTTGCTTCGCTCACGGCTTAAACATGCGTGTACCAGGCATTACTATCATCAAATCAAGTTGTACTTGTACTGGACCGTCCTCCGTCACCATCGACTTTGGATACGCACCAGCCGTGGTGACGACCGCAGTAGAGTTCAAACGATCGATATTGGACGGAAGCGGAACTCCGTGACTGTCCATGCGACCCAACAATAGGCGTGGGTACGTAGGCCCGACATAAGTATCACGAATAACGGCCTCCGTACTGCTGGTTAGCCTGGCAAGAGATGCTCGCAGATTACACCCATAGCAAGTCAGTCTATCGAGTACTCTTCCGCCAGGTCGTACGACCGATGCTTCTGCAAAGTTCAAGTGTTCCACGTCAAGCACGGTCCCATCCGTCCACGGTGATCGCCGGCAGCTCCGGCAAGCAATTCCACACCGCCCGTCTCTCCGCGAGCTCACTGCGAGGTCGCGGTCCTGAAGCATCGCACAACACCGCTCACACCGCTGTTTACGGACATCACGTCGCACGATAGAACACTTCAAAGCCCGACGGCAGGGTGATGCCGCAGCGGTCGGAGCACAGCGTGTTGACCTTGTTGGAAAGGTCGAGCGTTGCATTGCGCAATGTTCCGCGCGAATAAGGCTCAATTGGCGTACGAGGCATTCTCACGCTGACTCGGCCCGCTGCAAGGTTGCAGTGTCCCTTCGCATGGATGGAAACGGTTTTTCGCTCTCTTTTCGAGAGCGATCTTCATTATGCCTCAAGACACTCCCGGGAACCACGGTAGGCACTATCCTCTCTGAAAACCTCGCAGTGATTTCGCGATACCTAGAACTAGTGACGACACTGGGACCGAAGTTTTCTAGTCAAAAAAATCTGTTCTGGCACCATGGTATGATGCCATCTGATTGTTTGCAGGTCGTCGCGGAGTCTCGAGCGCGGGCACTCAGAGCGAGTTTCAAGGGCGGCTTCAAAGACGCTGACCTAATGAGTGCAGTTAGAGTAATAATTGAAGCAAAGGGAACTCACCAACGCGGTAGCAGCGTGTGCTGCACAGCTAACGACCCTGGAACGTAATATCGAGTGCCACGGGAGGCGGTCGCTGGACATGATCCTGAAGACATTGACATTGAGCGAATATGAGCCTAAGGTATGTAGAAGTAGAGAATGCCAGTGCCTTCTGCACTGTCTCGGCCTCAACCATTCATATGTATCGGGATCTGTATTAAGTACGTTTCATATGTTCGAGAATAGCCTACATTGTTCAAAGCGGGTTATAGAATGCTGACCATAGCCCAGCGCACGCTATAGTCCTCCAAAGCGCGTGAATATCTTGGCTAGCAGTCCTACCCATTTCCTGCCATGCCTGGCGTTAGATTTCTTCGATGCTTCCCCTCTCAGGGAGATGGCGGTGAAGTCCGCCGTGAACTGCTCCATTGCATTCAGCGCCTCCTCCAAATGCTCATAAGTCATCTTCTCCTTGCGACTGGCAGCCAGCGACGATGCCGTCCTGCACGCATTCTTGATCTGCCGCCCGTTGATGTCGCGCCTCGCGAGCTTCTCCAACAGCTCCTCCTCGAGCTCCGCCTCCCCGAGCCCCGCCTTGCGCAGGAACCCGCGCCAGATCTGCACCTTCGTCGGCACGCTGAGCTCGTCGAAGTGCAGCGCGACGTGGATGCGCGACAGGAACGCCTCGTCGAACGTGAGGATCCTGTTCGTCGTCATGAACAGGATCCCGCGGTAGTACTCGACGTGCCGCAGGAAGACGGCGACCATCGCGTTGCGCTCGAGGTCGTGCAGCGAGCGCTGCTCGAGGAACACGTCCGCCTCGTCGATCAGCAGCACCGCGCGCCAGGCCGCCGCGAGCTCGAACGCGACCCGCAGCGCGCGGTCAAGCTCTCTTGCGCTCGTACCGAGGTCCCCGCTCCCCACGACGTATAGCGGTCGCCGGAGGTGCTCGCTCGTCGCTTCGGCAGACAGCGTCTTGCCGACCCCAGGCGGGCCAAAGAGGTTGATGATGAGGCCCTGGCCCTTACCGCGCACAAAGTCGTCGAAGCCCTCCGAGCTGGTGCGACCGTGCACCTCGATAAGCCCGCGGAGAAGCGCCTTGCGCTCGGGTGGCAGCACGAGCCCGTCGAACGCGTCGCTATTCCAGACGATCGGCGAGAGGTGGTTGACGTTGAACTCGAGCCAGAGCTTATCTGCCAGGCTGAAGCCGTACACGATGGGTGGAGCAAGGAGGAGCACCTCGTCGGTGAGGCCGTACATGCCGTCGTCATTGCCGCAGGGTTTGAACATGCGCTGGGGGGTGGGTAGGTCGTAGTCGGCGTCGATGCGTGAGAAGCCAGCCTTGTCGACCATGATGTGTGAGAGGACGTTGTACCGCTTGAGCCTCTGCTCGCCTAGGAACTGGGACTCGTACCGCCCTGCGTTACCCTTGTAGTGCGCGTGATGCACGCCACAGAGTGACACCCACTTTTGCGCGCGGCCGAGCAGCATGGTCTTCAGTGCTTCGGGGCCGTCGGGCGAGAACTCGATGGGGTACACGACGAGGGAGTTGACCTTTGCCACGCCGTCGAACGAGCAGATCCGCGCGTTAGTGTTGAGCATGCCAAATTGGATAGGCTGCTTCGTGTTGTCGCCCCGGCCACTGTCCTGCTTGACATTTTCGTCCTCTTTCGTGCCAAGCTCGAGGTATTCGCAGTCGAGCCTCCAGTACCGTTCTCCGCTCCTCAGGTCGGTATCTTCGTCCGCACTAAGGAGCTTGAGCGCGCACATTTCGTGTGTGACAGGGCAGCACCGGATAACGGTCGTGCCAGGAAGGAGGATCGCGTAGAGGAGGTCGAATGTGATTTCGTGGTTCTGAACAAGGCTGGCGATGCGTGCCAATGTCTCCTTGTAGTGCTTGCGCATGTGCGCGAGGAGGAGCCCAAGGGACTTCAGCACACAGTCGTCTTCCTCCGTGCGATCTGTGCGGGACTTGAGGCTCTGTTCGTACTTCTCGAGCCGGGGAAAATAGGTGATCAGCATTTTGGGGTCTAGCTGCGACGCGGTCAGCATTTAGCAAGTGCGATTAAGAAAGCGCGCACTGGCACTCACCGTAACCGGTTGGGAGTTCCACGATACACCGCGTATGTCGGCCATGACGTTCTGACACGCCTTGATAAGGTGCTGGCTCTTCAGGACGATCTCGAAGATGATTATCTGTTTCGAACCCTTCGATACTTCCGAGTACTTGCGGATGACGACAAAACAGTACTCCTCCCAGGAGTCACTGTCCGTAGCATCGGTGCCCATGCGCTGCACCTGCTCAGCGGGAATGTCGGGGTTGGCCGTGTCGGTGTACTTCCACGAGTCCGACCCTTCTTCCCGTCGTGAATCCACGAACTTGATGTCCAACTTCAACGGGGGAACGTCGAGAGAATGGGAAGAGTTGCTCGGAGGGGTTAAGGAAGTGGAGGTAGCCTGAGCAGCCTCGGTGTTGCTGCTGATGGAGTTGTTGGTGGAAGCCATGGGTGAAGGGCTGGATCGAGGTATGAACGACTGTTGGTAAGGGAGTTGGAGTTATGTGTCACCGACACAGGACTCTTTTCTACGCCTACGCGCGGCTCGGGTGTGGTCGTGGTCCAAGTATCTAGGCCACATCGAGCGGCTACTAGTAGTCCGAAGTCACCTCCTGGCCGATACGTCGCACTGAGTGGCACAGAGAATGAATTATTGTAGTCAACTACCAAGGACGCACCGCTTCACAAGGAGAGTGGACGCGACCATCCTTGGGTGGAGTCGTTGGGAAGGCGATGCTCGTCATTGGTTATTCAGGCTGGCAGGCGGTTCAGCTTCTAATGCCATCGTTATCGCTCGGGGCGAAAGTAGATGGGACGTAATTTGGGGGTTTTGTGGAATGTGGTCTGCATGGACTGTATGCGGATCAGATAGGTTATGTAGATCGGAAGGCGGACAGCCTCTCCGGATCCCCGGGGCCCGACGATGAGACTTGAGTAGACACTTACTTTGGCAGGAGAAACTGACTGACTCCGGAAAAAATATCGGCGAACAGCACCCAAAGTACTCGAAGAAACTCGTAACTCACAGAATTGACAATATGTCAGCCCATTGGTGCACAAGTTGGGGCCTTGAGCTTGAGTACTTGAGTGCTTGCTCGCTGGTAATTCGTCGCGTGGCGGTGGGCGGAGTCTGAACCTATAGAGCAAGCGCCGTTTAGGCGCGCGGTGACGAGAGCGACTCCGACAGGACTCCGAACACGAGAGTTGAAACGTTGACGCGTTGACGTCCGTCGTCCAGGCAAAACTTCATTTTCTAAGCGGCACCTCTTATGTTTCTCTCTCTCTCTCTCTCTCTCAGTTCAGTCCATCCAATTTCTCGAAGGTTTGACCCCGCCACTCGACTCCCATCCAGTATGGAAACGTGCGTCATTTTAATTCAAACAGTCTGTGTCGTTGCTCGTCCTGACGCGACAATCCTGAGGTTTCCTCGAGGACAGCACTAATAGCGCACTGAGCAAGCGTCTTGCCCGGGGGACTTGGTGTCTTTTCTTTCTAGAGCTATTGTCACAGTCACATACTGTTGATTGGAGCGCGTGCCCTATGTGCCGACGAACCCAGTACCATGACTGGCCGGATAATATCCGGCAAAAGACCATCGAGGCTCTGAGTGTTACTCGGCCGATACAGCCCATGCACATCCCCATCTTCCGAGGAAGCACGCTGGAATCGATAGACATCGGGCTGTGCGATGCACGCACAAAGATAGTGAAGATGAAAGGGTGCGAAGCAACTCGAAACAAATAGAGCTGGAGCCCTCTCCCATGTATCATCCACGAGGTGGTCACCAGATGGGCTGGGAACCACCCCAAGTAATCTTGGGATCTTGTCATTATCAGCAAGCTGGCTGAGCAGCTGTCGGACAGCCACGCAAAGGGCCGCTCCTGAGCGCTGAGCCTCAAAGTAGTGTTTGAATGTAGTCGGCACTTGGACTACCAATATTCACGAACTCTTGCTTTATTAGCCCGTAGTTCTCGGTGCTTTACATTATTGCCTTCCACATTCGCGGCGGAAGCCGGTCGCAGACCGTCACAAGCAGCTTGAGTCGGATGGGTGCCTCATCATCGCAAACTCATTGCCTAGGGGGTGAACGCATGTTCCACACAGTCCAGCTCGGGACAAGATATTCATCAAGCATAGGAGCATGAACAGACGCAGGTTACTCAGGGCCTCCGAAGGCACTGCATCCTTCGCTTCGGCCAGAGCGTTCTTCTGACAGCGCGTCCTCCTTACCCCCGGAGAGACCTGGTGTGTTATGTGCATCGCACCGCCTCCGGTGGTTGAACCTTAATATGACACTGCATGGTGGCCGAAGACACATGTACAAACCACCACCTTCTCTTTATTTACTTTGCCTAGCTCACCTTCGACGCCCACAGCCCGCTATCTCCTCTCCCCGACCACGCCAATACCCCACTTTCCTCTCTCCTATCGCCACCAATTACCCCGCTGCCCTCTCTATTACTCCGCTCCTCCTCGTTAGTGGGAATCATCGCCCAGTACGTCAAGCCGCTGACCATTTACTTTGCGGACAACGGCTGATTCTCTTCGCATAGAACACTGCACAGCCATGTGGTTGCTCCGCACCGACCGCGCCGAGTTACACCACTTCGCTAGGAGCTTCGATGCCGTTGGAGGATACGCCATCCTCTCTCACACCTGGGACGACGACGGCGAGCAGACCTTTCAAGAGGTCCGCGCCATCGCGGAGCGATGCCGAGCGAAGGGTGCAAACCCCCGTGACGATCCGGTGCTCTCTTCGAAGATCCGCGAGTGCTGCATCCTCGCCGAAAAGAACGGGTACCGTTGGGTCTGGATCGACTCATGCTGTATCGACAAGACGAGCAGCAGCGAGCTGTCGGAGGCCATCAACTCGATGTACCAGTGGTACAAGGCCTCCGAGGTATGCTACGCTTACCTCAAGGACGTTCCCAGTGACGACGTCTTGGAAGCGGCCGAGTCCGCGTTTCGGAAGAGCCGATGGCACGAGCGCGGGTGGACGCTTCAGGAACTTATCGCCCCCGATTGTGTCATCTTCCTATCCACCAACTGGCACGAGTTGGGAAACAGAGCCGAGCTCGCTGAGCTGCTGAAGGAGATCACTCGAGTCCCCACTGGGGTCCTAAAGGGGATGGACAAACCAGCAGAGTGGTCAGCCTCCAACCGCATGTCCTGGGCGTCGAGCCGCAAGACGACAAGGGTAGAGGACGAGGCATACTGTCTGATGGGTCTGTTCGGGGTCAGCATGCCGACGAACTATGGCGAGGGCAAGAGGGCGTTCATCCGACTCCAATATGAGATCATGCAGCATCAGGAGTGTGACACGAGTCTCTTTGCGTTTGGGTGCTGCGTCAGTCAGGACATTATTGTTGACAGGGGTCTCGTGTTTGGCAACCGCGCCGGGCACGTCGACCATGTCAATTCCTGGCAGTACCTTCTCGCAGACTCACCCAGAGAATTTCGCAGCACCTTCGGCTACATTCCCCATCTTGGTTCGAAGGCGATACAGCAGTATCCCCCTCCACCGGTTAGTGTCTGCCGCACACGGACAAATTTTTCCTCTCAACCAATCGCTTTTCTCGGCAGGATTCTACGCAGGCTGGTCCCTTCGATCGTGTCGAGCTGCCCCATGTTACGCCAACCAGCTATGGCATTAAGTGCCGACTTCCTGTGGCCATGGTTGACGGCATGACTATCGCGGTTATGCTATGCCAATCAGATAACGGGAACTTCGGGCTTTTCCTCACGAGGGACAAGAGTGGTCAAGACCCGCAGCGGCCACGCTATTTTGTTGGGTGCGACTTCATGGAGTCCGGCGCGAGTGACTCTGCAAGCTATCTCGCACGTATGTGCAACCTAGGGACCGATCCGTACAACCTCACCCTCAATGGGAAACCAGTCGAGGCATCGTGGTGCACCATTTACATTGTTCCCACCACCTCTCACTTCGTCTCCGAAATCATCACTTTTCCCACCCTATTCATCAACAGCAAGCCCGCCTCTCGGATGCGCATCCCTCGCTGGCTGGTCGGTCGATTCATTGCCCTTGAATTTGACGTACGCCCAATCGTGGACGCCAATGATAACATTCAAGGCGTCGGGTTTACCCATCATTCGAAAGGGATCCACAGTATCTTCGTCGGCATTGGCACGTGCACGGCGTACCACGATCCGGACACACCCCCGCTCCTCTGGGCAAAAGCCATCGTGACGACCCGCCAAACCATCAAATTCGTCCATAACTGCTTCCAGGACCACCTCGACTCCGAGTCTTGGGCCACGCGCTCGAGGGACTTTGGGGATACAGACCAAACCGTGCGGCTGTCGTTCCCACTGTTGTCCACTGGCACGCGAGTGTCGGAAACGACACCGATCCAACTCCACATGGAGCTCTCCGGTTCCGTGTACGAAGAACTCCTTCAACGCTCTGGCATCTCTTTCCCGTCACTCGCGGACGTCGAGAGGGACTCGCCGCGCCCCGCTCCTGGCAATGCGCCCATCGCGTTGTCCCAATCTTGCTCTCCTTCCAACGTCGCTCCGATCAACTTGGATGCGGAACAGATGCCTTCCGAGTCGACCACGCTACATCCACTGTTCTCTCGGATCCTTCGTCCCCTTCGGCTCCCGATGCGCGTGCTGGACACACGTCTACAAGAACGCGGCCGGGAGAGCCGTGGTGGCCCAACCAAGCTCCGTAGAGCGTTGGAGATATTCAAGTTTGAGGGACGCCGAGAGAAAAACGGTGTCCGTTGGAGCCGAGGCGATGAATGGTACGTACAGTAGTTTCATTTCTAAACGTCGATCCGAACTTAATATACATCGCTTCGTCTCCCCCCCACAGTCCCGTTCAGAAGAGTACAATGGGTACGGAAGGGATGGTGATCACGGAACAGACTCCCGTCAAGCAGCCGGCGCAAGAAACGACATCGGGGCAGTAGCGCGTCGTGCGGAGTGAGTGCTCACTCATTTATCGGACGGAGGGGGACAATGTGGAGTTGTATTCAATGTGTATTATCGAGTGGACGCCCCGAGTCTCCTTTGTCTCCGCATCGTTCGATACCCTTCTCCGCACCACCCACGCATCGCTTCGTTTTTGGTATTTTTCCCAGGTTGCTATATCTTCGTCGCGACATTTTCAGATGCAGCGCTACGGTTGTACATCCAAGACTCGGCGCGCAAACGTACTAGCATGGCTCAACCGTAACGATACTAAAATTCAAGTTCAAACTGTTTGTCATGTTCCTCGGTGGGAGTGAAATGGAACGAGACTGTACTAGACTTGGACCGAGGAAGTTATACTTTTATATCACGATGGGTCCATGCGCACGCCTTCGATACTCTTGGGGCTGAAGATCGGGTTGGGACAGGCACAACGACCATGGGCGCTGGCAAGAAGGCAGCGACGAGCGTATGCGCGCGAGTGGAGACACTCTTTGTCGTTGAATGCGCACGTGGAGGCGAGGGCACGGTCGAAAGAGGGATTCTCGTAGAAGTACGGCCTGCAGCGGTGTTATAAAGTATGTGAGGTGGCTGGTGGGCATATATGCGCCGAAATGGCGGCGACGCACGTCGGATCACGGTTCGGCAAGAACACACGGAGGATGTGGCGGAGGTCTTTCGCAGAGTCGGTGAGCTCGATAGTCGGATAGCCCGAGTCCGAGTTTGCTTCTGGCTTTGCATCCGAATCTGTGTTTGAGTGTGCGCCCAGATTTGCATTTGAGTCCATTTTCGAGTCCACCTCTGGGTCCGCCTTCAAATCCGCATTGGAATCGGCGTTCGAGTCTTCGTCTTCGTCTTCTCCTCTTCGTCTTCATCCATATCCTCGCCTTCTTCTTCGCCTTCCGCATGAACTCTCCTCGCGTGGCCTCGACCTCACCATCTCGGGCTTCAGGAACCTGTCCCTCGTCTAAGGTGGTCCAGTTTGGACGCCTGGGGGTTCAGGTGCCTCTGCGTCACCAGGCTCTTCGGTGCAAGGGCGCTTCCTCGACGGAGTGGTGTCGGACATCGCTGGATACGGAATCGGCCGCTGAATAAGATGTCGAGGGTACCATTGAACAAAAAGTGAGTAGAATACGCGCATATATGCGCCTTGTACTCACCGATGCTGGTGGTAGTTGGGGACAAGAGGCGAGTGGCGGATTGGTGCGTCGGACGTCAAACGTCGGGCTTGGCCACTTCGCGGCCGGCATCCACCGGACACCGCTCCGGACGGACGGACATCCGACGCAAGTAATCGTCCCTCGTCCCAATTGGAAGCAGGCTGGAGACTCGTCCATAGTATTACACTCTAAGACACCACATGGTAGTTATATTTGCGAGCTGCGAGCCCACTGCCTCCCATCACGGAGACAGTGCTGACGTCTCCAGCCAGCGCCGCATTGCTGCGTTCACCTCGTCCGACTGTTCGAGATTCAGCCAGTGTCCAGCGTTCACCTCCACGTAGTCAACCTGCGTCCCGTGTTTCGCCATGAGCCCTTTGACCATGGCAGGGACTGAGACCAGGTCTCCCAGCGCGAGGCAGACGAGGGAAGGCGAGAGACCTTCTTCTTCTCCTCCGGAATGTCTGTGAGGGGCGATCAGTTTCATCTCGGAGGGCACATCAGAAGAAAACCATTACTGATGTTATCTTCCAGGTTAACGTCTTGTGCTTGGGCGTTGTACCAGTTTAATGCCGACCGAATTCCGTTTGAGACGATGTTCTTGTGGAGCGCCTGGTATTCCTACAAGATTTGTTGTCAGCATTGATCACGCTGCATGGATCGGGGAACTCCAGCGCCCACCTCTTCGGATATGTATGATGCCTTCCCAAGCTGAATGTTCCCCTCGACTAGCTCTGCAGTCTTGCCACGGGTGCCGATCCAAGTCCTCCACTCCTCCGGATGGTCAGGGTACAAGACCTGGAGGAACGCATCAACCTGTACGACGAGATATAGCAGCCCGCCAGCGATATACGACAGACTAAAATGCTCACATTCCTTTCGATGCTCTCATATGCATCGGGTCGCGTGAAGAACTCCCAGTAAGCGCAAGCGTCATAGCCCACGGCCGCCCTGGCCATCGCGATCGCCGCCTCCATGTTGAAAGGCACAGCCGGAGTGTCGAAGAACCCGAGCCCCAACCAGATGAAGCCATCGAAGACCTCAGGGTGTAGCACGCAGAGGCGCGACGCGAGTGTGGATCCCCTGGACAACTGAACTCAGCTCGAGGAAGGCGAGACAATGCGGTGACGGACGTACCAATCGTGAGAGACGCAGACAACCTTCTTGATGCTCTCCCCGTTCAGGATCTCGAGAACGTCATCCACCATCGCGTTCAGACGGAACTCCTTCGGATCGAGCGGCTTGGAAGTTCCTCCAGCACCGAGCAGATCGGGCGCGATGATGCCATATCCGAGTGGCTGGAAGAATGCGATCTGGCGGCGCCAGTCGCTCGAAGTTGAAGGGAAGCCGTGGAGGAACAACAGGACCGGCTGCTGTGGCCCAGGTGGAGAGAGGTAGTAGCGGTAGGTGTGGCCACGACGGACAACCGTCTCCTTGTACAGGTTCTGGTCCATGTTTGCGAGCGAAAGATGAGGTCGATAGGATTGGAACAGGCGAGCGAGAAGGATCGATGATTATACTCTTGGATTTGTCGGTGCCGAGGTGCGGCCGTTGCCGGAAGTGAGTCGACTCGAACATTCACCGGGTCACCCTCGTTGTTAAAGCCTTCTATGCGTTCAAGGGCGGCTCGTTTTCAACACTAGAACGACGCACTATTGACATCCTGTGAATGCCTCGATCCCTGTAAAGTGGATTGCACGTACAGTACGACTCGGCCAGCAGGTTATTGCATGTTGATTTCAGAAAACCGTCAGGGTACGAGTCTCCAAAACGGACCTCCCGGTTCGCAGTGTTTGGGAAGATTTGATACATGTGAGGCTGAGATTGGGCTAAGAATGCAAGGACGCGTCTCAAGGGTGGGACCAGGTGCGTGCGAGGAGATTGGGGACGAGGAGGCGGGGGAGGTCCTCTTCGGGGATGGCGCTCGACGGCGGGTTGGGATAGGCGCCTGATGCCGCCACGTGGTCGATCCCTGCGTTCGACTCTCATATCCGTCTTTCTTTCTCTCTCTTCCACCCTTGCCTCTTCCACCCTTGCCTCCACCGCTCCTGTGACCGGTACGACATATCTGCCAACTATGCCAGGTGTTAATCAGTAACCCTTTGCTTGACAGCTGGGTGTACCTCTTGTGCCTAGTGCCCAGTCTATCAGAGCCCGACCACCTCCCTTTGGAGCCCCGGAATCCTCGGGCAGTACATGCCTCATGAAAATAGCTAGCTATAGGTTCATCTGTGGTTCGTGGTCCATCTTTTACCCACAGGGAGAGACTCGTGCCGACCCTCGTCCTGTCCGTGCTGATAGGTCACCTGCCACCCTACGGGACTCGACCGGAGTCGTCGAGCAATGGATGGGGGGGTGTGCGTGGGTTGAAAATGTCTCGAGGTAACCTCGCTGCCTTTCGTGATTTTAGACAGAGGGCTTGCAAGGTGGGTTCTCCTCGTCTTAGGTGTTATTTTAGTATTCATCACACAGCCGTACGGCAGTTTCATCATTAAGAAGCCGAAAGGCAATGTTCCCTCGCTTTTGGACGCACAGTGATATGGCACCACGGCCAACACTACAGAACGGTTAGACGGCGATGCCGGTTCTGTGAAGAAAACAAAGACCAAGCTTCTGACACCTAAAGATTGCGCTTACATTACTGAGCTACCGATGAAACTAACGACCGGCGTGTACCAGAGCTAAAAACGCCGGTACGCACTCCTGGCCTTGGCTCTGTGACTCGGTCGTCTGTGTCTACGTGCTTATCTAATATTGTTACAGGTTCAGAAGTCCGCGCGGCGGCTTGGACAAAGGAGTCGGACTCCTCCTTCCACCCCAGACCCCAGCATGACACTCTTCCGGCATCTTGATGTCCCGTAACGCGGTCTCGCATGGGCGAGGTTCAGGTCTCTCAGTGACGACCTACCACAGAAGCGATCGATGGTGTCCAAATGTATTGCCATGTGGGGCACTCCATCACGCGTTCCCTCGGCCTCCTCGCTTACAGTGCCACATAACGCGTTCATTCTCCAGAAGCCGCGTATTCTTCTTGCCATTCGTGGTGAGCATTTCCCTCGACAGGCGATGCGAGGACTATTTCGTCGCTCAATCTTCGCACCGACCCGTTTTATTTAGCCACGAACGCGCACACGCCTCGAAGTCGGATCTCACAGGCGGAGGAATTAGGCTCGTTATTTCGATGAAGGCCGCTTCTTCGTGCCGCCAAGATGATCCCAAATGCTGCGCACAGCATACAGGTCGCGATGAGAGGGAATATCAGCACAGAGGCTGCCTAGAGATATGAGCCGCTCCCCACTTTCCCGCTCAATCTCACCTCTGGTGACACCCCGTTAAGACAGCCCTTGACCTCGTCTGGGTGCTGAGGAGTCCTGGCAGGCTAGTCGTGACTCGCTTGGGTATGCATCGGTCACGAATACTTCATCGTTCTCGAGATAGACATTGATTCACCATCATTTCAGATCGCAGGGATGAGCTCGGCCGTCCGCCTCGCTCTGGGATGTTTCTTCGCAGAGACTCTGCTATGTGGTTGCTTCGTCGCCCTCTACGTGATTATCCTGTGGCAACTTCTTTCCAAGAGGCTGCCTCAAGGGAGCGCGAGGTCGAGGCGTGATATGATTTTGATCGGTGCAAGCGCAGCTATGTTTCTTCTAGCCATCTTGGTGCGTTCCACATTTCATGCCACGTTAGCTCCCCGCCAACCGAATGTTTCCCAGCATTTGGTGATAGACGTCAACATTCTGGTGGCAAGCGGATTGCTGAGGGGCGTCGATATACCCACGCTTGCGGGCGGGATTGCCACGTGGAATCTCCCGAAGAGACTTGGATTCGCTAAGTTCACCATCTACGTCGCGCAGACGTTCATTGGCGACTCTTTTATGGTATGTTTTTCCCGCGTTTTTGTGAAATGCATCTGACGGCCACCTTAGACCTATCGGGCGTTCATCATTTGGAACAGCTCCTGGTCGGTCATTGCGTTTCCTCTTACATTGCTCGCTGGAGAACTCGGTGTGTAACGTGTGGCCCTGGTCGACCCCAAATTTCCACTGACAACGATCACGTAGCCCTTGGGTCCTCGACCATCATGCTGGGAGAACTTGCACCTTTCCCAAAGTTCCATACTTTCATGCGGATATACTTTGTCATCGCCGTCACCGCGAACGTGTTGGTAACCGGTTCGTCGCGTTGGTTTAAACTTCTGTCCGCGCCTTCTGACAAACCCGCAGCGCTGGTGATGAGGCCCCTCCTCAGCTCACGTCGCGGTGTCCAGGAATACCGCCCAGAAGGGTCAAGGCTCCGGACAGTCAAATGGCGGGTCGCCGAGTCGATTATTCAATCGGCCGCGGTCCTCACCATCTCAGCGGTATCGTTCACCGTCACCTCGTTTGTGAGCCCGTCCGGGTTCAGCGTGTGTCACTACATCTTTCCTCCAATCGTCGTACGTCATTCCGCTTTCCACGTGGGCGCAACGTGTTTTGCTTACTCTGTGCGCTCCGGATACAGGGCATGGTGTTCTCTATCACCGTCGCGCGGATATGTCTGAGCGCTGTGCCAGAGCTCCCCCGTCCATCCATGCTCGAGGCCAACTATGGCGGGCCCCGAAGCCTGTCGTGTCCGAGCCTGCCCATCACGGTGAACGACGTGGAGGACTGTTCGGCGTACCCAATCGCAATCCATGTGTCCGTCACACGCACGTCTGATCACGACAGCGTCCTGTCGGCCGGGCACGACTCGTCTTGCGATTCGTCAATCAGAGGAATACAGACGTAAAGGAGGCGAGTAGCGAGCATGAGGAACCACTAGAGGTGCGTGAGTGACCTGTTCGGTCTTGAGTGGAAGTACTGACGATGCCCTGGATCAGATGTCTTTTATCACCACGCGAGAGACGTGATACGGGTCGACTCACAGGACTAGTTCCGGAAGGACGCATGGGACTGGTTGTGTCTTTGTGTTGGCCGGTGCTCAATATTTATGCCGGGCGGTATTTATTCAGTGTCGTCAGACTTTCAACGAAGAGGGTTCAGCGCTCCCTGTCAATCGCTTTCTGGCACATTTATCACGGTTTCTTCCGACGCAATGCATTGCAGTGCTGAGTGTGGCAAGACGTCTCGGTGAGTTCGGGCTGCCATTTGTTCCACCGCTTCTCCAGATTCTCACGTACGTTGGCAGCGATGTACCAGCCGCATGTGCCAAGGCTGCGATCTCCATCTTTCCCAACCACTCTAAAGACATCCATTGCAGACACGGACAAATGCCTCCGTACGCACAGCTCAACTTACGTTCCTCCTCGATAGATCGCACTTGAGCCGAGATACAGCCAGTATGAAAGTGCCGCCTGGGGGGCCAAGGTTTTGAAATTGACAATAGCTGGTACAGGCACTTGCGATGGTGCTGTGAATCTCCCTCGATCAGGAAGCATTGCGTCCTCTTTCCCCGAGAAGTCTAAGTGACAGCACGCCATGTGTGGGGGCACCCTAAACCCACGACCTAAGGGCGGTGACGAGGCTCGAGTACCGTAGCCGCCTGTCGCTCGGCATCTTCTCTTTGGTCCATCTTATGCTGCTGCTTCGTCTTCCTGATGGTGATAGACGGCGGCTTCTCGCTGGAGGTATATCCCATGGCCCGCGCCTCAGGTCGAATTCGGGCTCGCCTCTCCCCTAGCACCTCCTACGCCTTGAATTCGAGGTGTCGTCATGGCGTACTCCGGCCCATCCAACGACACCATGGTGCGTTATCCCTTAGAGTTGAGAGACTTTTACCACCGGCTACTCAGGCTGTCATTCCACAGTTCACTATCGCTCGTCCAACCCTCGCCTCTGGGATCGCTGCGTTCTTCGTGGAGTCGCTCCTCTTCGGCGCGTTCACTGTTACGTATGGAATATGCACGTGGATTCTGCTGTTTCGGGACCGAAGAGTGGGAGAGTCGGCACGCAACATGGTCCTATTCTCCGCGAGCACCGTCATTTATGTCCTCGCTCTAGTGGTGAGTAAACACGCCTTTCAAATATGGTTGCATGCATGATAACCATTCTCCTTTTAAGCATGAGGCTCTCGACGTCCATGTACTCCTCGACACTTTCGTGACGAGAGGGGGTGACCTTCAGACTATGTCAAACGCCTTCGACGATTGGAATGCCTTGAGCAACGCTCTCGGCGCTGCCAAGTTCGGGATTTACGTCACGCAAGTGCTCGTTGGCGACAGCTTTATGGTATGCTTTGTTCCCTGCTTCCGCACAAGAATGTACCTGATCGCGTCACGTAGGCATATCGCGCATATATTGTATGGGATCGGTCAGTACGCGTGATCGTACTTCCTAGCATACTCCTTGTCGGAGAAGTTGGTATGTCGGCCCTGTTCATCAGTTCTCGGAAGCTAATTCGATGGAGTATCAGTTATAGGATACTACATTTCGTTTTCTGGACCGATCGTGATGAAGAACCTGCAGATGGATGCCGCCTCGTGCGTCGATGCGCTTGTCCAAGCATTCTTCATCCTGTCCGCGGTGACAAACCTCCTGTCCACCGGTACGTTCATCGACAGACAGCCATATAAAAGCCGTCTCTCATACACACCTTCTCAACAGCCTTAATAATGAAACGCATCCTCACATCTTCTGTCGGAAACCACGACGTCATCCCTCGCGCCTCATGTCGCGGCGCCAAATGGCGGGTCTTCGAGTCCATCCTCCAGTCGGCCGCCATCTATTCGATCGCGTCAATCTCGCTCGCCGCGACCTCCTTCACAAGCCCCACCATCGCCTTCCCCGCCTTGCATAGCGTCTTCCCGTCTGTGATTGTACGTGCCTTCCACCTTGATGCACGGAGGTGCAGGCTAACATGAGACGCATCCATTGCTCCCGTGGGGGCGATAGGGCATCGTCTTCTTGTTGATCGTCATCCGGATAACGCGCAACGCTGCCCCGGGCTCGCCCGCGGAGCTTGCCCGGCGGTCGATGCTCCAGCTCAACGGAAGCTCCTGTCCGATCCCAACTCTAAACATTTCGACGACCGCGGTTCACACCGTTGACGTCGAGCGGCGAGGGCGCTTGTCATCGCCCCTCTCGAGCCCAATCGCCATACACGTATCTGTGTCGACGACGTCCGACACCGCCAGCGAGGAGTGGCCAGACCCTAGCGACGAGAAGTTGGACATGATGGAGAAGATGCTGTCGGAAGAGATACCCAGGAGCGATGATGCTTGATCTAGGGTCGCAGAGGAGGTTTGTCTTCTCGTGACGTATGCATGTTCGTTGCTGATGCCCAAACGGCTGAATAGTTTTTGTCGTGTCTTACATTCGCAACGAGACTAAGTATTGGACTATACGCAGTGGTCTGGCGGGATCTGTACCGTTCCACCGGACACATAAGGGGCGAGAAGCGACGGAGTATTTTGATGTAGCATTATAAGTAAGATTATATTTATGACGCGGACGAGCTTGTGCGATCTGTAGGCACACGGCCTGGCTCCAGACGACGTGACCGTCTACGAAGATGCGAGATGTGACGAAAAGCAGCACCTGAGGGAAAGGGAGGTGCATACATCCGTGGTCAGTGTACTGGGATGCGACGCAGAGCAGAAGAAACCCACTCATCCATCCGTTACTATGACCGTTGGCACCCCCTGGCCCGGGCATGCCTAAGAGTTCGTCGTTGAGTAAAGGATGATGGGAAGATTCATTTTCTGTAAAAACCGTGGAATACATCCATAGGACACGTCGACGTCGGACCTCCAAAGGGTTTGAGAGTTACGTACGCGAGGACAATGCTTGGATCCTTGGGGGTGTGGTTGAGATGGGCACATCGGGGACGTTATCTGAGGGTTCTGAAAGGAATCGCAAGCGTTAGTATCACAGAGTAGGGAATAGGCAGGCAAAGGAAACGTCACCAGTTGCGCCCGTTTCAGATGTTCCAGGCTGGGGTCTCCCCTCCGAGACGTCCACATCATCCTTTCGTGCACCGCCTTGTCTTGGCTCCCCTTTCGAGGACCTTGAAGTAGACGGCATAACACAGGAAGTCAGTGACTGCATATTACGAATTAAGCCGATAATGCAAGACGCACCTGAATCCTCGAGGGTCTCTCGCTGCTCGACCGGTGGCTCGGACGAAACACCGCTCTCCCGGTGTTTAGCCTCGCTAGGAATCTCGGGGAGGGTTCTGAGCGTCGATGATGGACTGCTCGTGAAGGGAACGGATTTGGCGTGTGAGTCGACGTGTGGCGCAGAAAGAGGAATAGGGACGGGCGGAAGGGTGCCCTTCCGAAAGTCGTCGAGCGATGGCAGCGAGATGTTAGAGTCGCGCAGCATCTCCTCGAACGTGCTTCCGAAGAGCTCCGCGTGGATGACGAGCACATTGTCCGACATTCGCGTCGACGGCGTGAACGACAGGCGCACCTTGCGGTCCGCATCCCCGAAGACCTTCGAGCGCGTCGCCCACGACGCCGCGTCGATGTGGTCCTCGGCGCAGTCGTGCGTAAATGCATCCATGTCGATGAGGGACACGACGTCGACCTTCGCCCAGAGGGCCGGGGGTTTGTCGGGGTTGTGTTCTTGATGCTCGGTGCATGAGCCGAGGGAGACGAAGATGCGAGCCTTGGAGCGGTGGAGAATCCTCACGACCCGGAGCGCGTCGGTGTTCCGGACCTGGTCTACCTCGAACTGAAGGGTGGTGAAACGAGCGATGAGCCAGCGGGGGACACGGAACCGGGAAGCGGGGTTGCAGTTGAGGATAAGGCTCGGTGCGGTCGAGCTTCCGGAGTCCAGGTCGGAGGCGGTGGGCACGACGTAGATCGTCCGCCATGAGGCGCGGACTGGCTTCCCGTTGAAGGTCAGATTGTACAGATCGTCCCCCAGATCGGCTATACGAGCGACATACGTCGCGGAGCCTGTCGTCGAGGGGCGTTGGTAGACACAGCCTGTGAAATAACGAGGCCGCTTCGGGTCTTTCCCCTTACCATCCCTGGTCAGGAAAAGCCCGAAGTGACGTCCACTGCCTTGGCATAATGTCACTGCGATCGTGATGCCGTCTGCCTCATGGATGGGGAGCCGAAACTGAATACCGTAGCTCGTGACGGTGGCACTGGGGAGCTCGACGCCGTCGAAGGGGCCAGTGACCGTGGAGTCCTGTCACGAAAGGTGTGTTAGTACAGGGGGAAAGACACTACCCAGGTTCGAACTGACGAGGGGAGGGGGATATTGTTGCTTGGCGTTCGTTCCGAGGTCCGGAATGTACCCAAAGCCGTAGTCGAGCTCGCGCGGCGAGTCCGCCATGAGATATTGCCACGGGTGGTTGACTTGGTCCTGCGCGTGGAAGGTGAGGCTGGTATCGTCTTGGTTGACGCGATAGCCGAATGCGAAGAGGCTCATGTCGGAGTCGTGCTGCATGATCTCGTACTGCAGCCGGATGAACGCCCGCTTGCCCTCGCCGTAGTTCGTCGGCATGCTGACCCCGAACAGGCCCATCAGGCAGTACGCCTCGTCCTCCACCCGCGTCGTCTTGCGACTCGACGCCCACGACATGCGCACGGAGATCGACCAATGTGCGGGCTTCAGCTCCCGGGTGAGGACCCGCGAGTCGACGCGCGTGATCTCCTGCAGCAGCTTCGCGAGCGCTGCCCTGTTACCCAGCTCGCGCCAGTCGCCAGACAGGAAGATGACGAAGTCGGGGGCGATGAGCTCCTGCAGCGTCCACCCGCGCGTGTGCCAGCGGCTCTTCCGGAATGCGGAACCGGGCGAGTCCAGGACGCAGTCGCCAGGGACGTCGGCGAGGTACGCGTAGCACACCTCGGCTTCGGTGTACCACTGGTACATGGAGTTGATGGCCTCGGAGAGCTCGCTGCTGCTCGTCTTGTCAATACAGCACGAATCTATCCACACCCAGCGGTAGCCTTGCTTCTCGGCGAGGAGGCAGCAGTTGCGGATCTTGGCTTGGACGAAGTCTCGCGGATTCGTACCTTCGCTACGGCATCGCTCACCGATCGCCTCAACATCCTGGAACGTCTGTTCGTCCCTCCCCCAGGTGTGTGACAGGATTGCGTACCCGCCGTCGGCGTCGAAGTTGCGAGAGAAGTAGCGCAACTCTGCGCGGTCGGTGCTAAGCAGCCACATATCTGCGACATCACAAAGAATTAGCCACGATAAACGTTCTCGTTCCCTCAGAACGGGGTGGAGCGGCTGCAGAGGCGTACCAAGTAATGAAGAAAATGCAGAGTGAGGATTACAAGGACAATCGGGGGCGATGGAAAGAATCGGGGTATTTACTGAAGGAGTGCCGTGGGGGTTGGACTTGGAGGCAGGCGGGGGATCTGCTCAAGCATAAGTAAGTACGTTGAGCGCGAGGCGATGGCAACCAATTCAGTACTTATTAGTTAGATGAATGATTCGATAGCCACTAGCATGCACGACAGGCTACGATAGGTTACAGCCTGGATGCTGCGTGTTGGGCTCGTTTAGGGCGTGCATTTGCAATAAATACTGGCCGCTGAGTAGGTGCAGGGTCGCTTAATATTGGCCGTGTTTCCTTGACATGGCCGCAGACTGAGACATTTAAGTATACCTAATTGACATTAGCTTCGGTGCCGCATTCTATATTAACGTGCGCACGGATTGAAATTGTCAACAGCTTACTTGGAAATACTGCGTTGGTATCTTGGCTGGGCAGTCGCCTTGGTTAAAGAACAACTTGAACCCTACGGCGGAGCAGAATAAGTAAGGCACAAAGAGTCATGACAAATTCAGAAGACCTGATGATCTGGACGATCATCGACCGCAGCGAGTGCATGCTAATCTTACGTGTCAATGTCAGGACTGACAGCTGCCAGTGGGGACAGAATATGGCTAGACCAGTGCTGGACCGCTAGTCACAAGGATATACCTGGATACATTACGGAAGGCTGAGTGAGTCGGAGATCAAGTTCAACGGCTTCAGAGCGATCTTGGTAACAATTGGTCGTAATGTTCGAACTACTCAGGCTGACTCTACTGTACAGCCAATGGAGTCGTTCGTTTGAGGAGAACCTGGTGAAGTTACTGATAGGTTTCGCTCACATGGTTATGACCGACTCACGGCTAAGTCCCACTGCTTCGGAGTGAGGTCGTCTGGAGGCTGATTGAAGCAAGCTTGAAGAAAAGCTCGGGGATTAATATCGATTAATGGCAGAGTGGAGTCGACACCAAGTCGACACTGTTGAGCTCCTAGCGCGCTCGAGGATAAGTCGGGGCCCGGGCCGAGCACAAGAGACGCCGACTTGGACCGTCGCCTGCATTCTCACCACCACCAAACCACCACGACTAAGTTACCTTTCTCTGGAAGTCTGTTTTCTAAGCTTGCGTCTTCTCTCTGAAACGTAAATTTCAGCCTCGATAATGTCGGAACAAATCACTAGAAACTGAGCGAGTCGGAACAACACAACAAGTCCAATGGAGGCCGAGATAGGGGTCCACCGAGGAAGAAGAATGAGGAACTCTGGTACGAGGACCGGAATATCATCCTAATAGCTGGAGACCCTGAGTTCTGCATCTTCAAGGCAGACCATTCTCTCGTTTTCAAGGATATGTTCTCCCTCCCACAGCCCTCCTCGTCCTCGTTAGAGCCGTTGTGTCTCGTGGTCTAGAACGTTACGGACTCCGGCCGCAAGACCTTCGCCATGTACTGCGGCTTTTTATGCCGAGGATGGACTCCAGGTGAGTGCTCGAGTGTTTCTCTACTGTACGATGTCGAACGTCAAGTACCCTAGTCCCTTCGAGCCTTCGCACCCGTCGTTCGACACGGTATCGGCGACCATCCATCTTGGACACATGTACCAGATCTCCAGCCTCGTCAACCACTCGGTCGTGTACCTCAAGCGGTACAAGCCAGGTCGTGACGGCTACGACGAATGGGCGAAGTCCGGCTGTGCCCGCCCTCCCTTCAAGCCGTCCATGCAATGGGGGTCGTCACCTTCGCCTGACTGGTGGAAGATGACGCGCTCCTCCCCGCCGCGTACCTCGCCTGCTCGGAGTTCGAAGAACAGATCGCCCATTTCTTCATGCGCGAGGACGGCTGCTGGGAACAGCTGTCGGAGGAGGACGTCGGGAAGTGTTTCCACGCTGGGGGCATCCTCGTCACGGCGTGCTACGTCAACGCCAGGCTGGTCTACGACCCGACTCCTTCTCGGTACTACCCGCGAGGGACGCGCTGCGGAGAGGAGCTCCAGGCGATGCTGGGGGGTTTCTCTCCGGCATTGCGACGCTGGCTTGGGGGAACTTGCTCCGGGGAACGCTGAGAGGCGCTTTTGTAGGTCGTGTTACAGGATGGTGCGGGAGCGCGAGGAGACGGAGCGCCTCACGACTTGGGAATGCCTCGCCACTTTGCTAGGCCTCACGCTGCAGGGATGGGGGCCAGCAGAAGCCAACGCGTCGTCAGGATAAGAGGCCTTTTGAGGGTGAGTCCAGTTGTTGGCTTCTTTGTGACATGTCATGCTGACGCGACTTGTTTTGGTTGTGATCGCGCTCTCTCATCCGATTTGAGGGAAAGGATTTCGGTATGTAACGTGATTGGGTTGAGAGGGTCACTGTGCGATTGAAGCTACTCGAGCTGACGTTTGAAGAGGAGAGCTAGAACCACTGTTCGCGAGCTCAAGGTCGAGCGCGTTGTGTAAGGTTGTACCGTCGTTGCCAGTCATTGGAGTCCACCACCTTGTGGTAATCACTAGCCGTTTTGCGGACTTGGTAGCTTATGCTCGGGAGAATATTCCATTACCTGGGAGGCTCAGGAACTTTCGTAGGCTCTGGCCGGCCATTCCACGTTGGTATGCTGCTGCAGGCATCCAATCGTTTACGAGGCGCTCGAATGATTATCGATTTTAGCGCTACGTGTACTTAGCGTTGACTAGGATGCGTTGGTCTATACGGCTGATCAGCGTCATACGTTTTCGCTGGCGATCTATCTGTTGAAAGTCATTTTGCCGGAATTCACCGTGTTGCACAAAAGAGTAATGCGAAGATTCCTCCTAGTACCCAGCACGACCACAGGCGCGCACTATTCAATTACTCATACTAATCAACTAAATTTACGACACATTACAATGGGTAGTACTATGAAGCAAATGACTCGCCGGCACCGATAAGCGAGACAAAGCCGAATGCACAAGCACGGCCATGTGCGGAAACCCACCATGTGCACCTCTATCTGTAGGGGTTACGAGCTGTATCCTTGTACTGAGATGAGCGAGCGCACAGGAAGAGCAGAATTCTCTCCGTATCCGCTAAGTATAGAGAGGCATCAGAACTGAAAACAACGACACATGGAATGCGTCAATCTTACCTCCGACCGCACCAAAGTGGCTATAGAGGACTCGCAGCAAAGAGGCCTGTAAACCCCGACTTAAGGATGCTGACAGCCAGAAAGGACTCACCTCATGATACCACGCGAGCGGGTGATGTGTACTTCACCGCGCATTCATCGTGAACTCGAAATCCTAATGAGAACCTGATCGCATAACATACCACCACAAAATACTGATAGAGTGCGTACCTCTCCCCCGCCTAGGGGTGGGCGATCTTGACGCCCCTTCGGGTCCCTACGTTCAGTAATCCACCTCGCGATCGAGTTCATGTCTTGTCGAACAGCGATGTGGGTTGAGGTTGCGGCTAGTGCACTTGCGCGCGACGTCGACTCCCATCGCTTCGGTCGCGCCTCGCAGGTCTTCGCTCCGGTGACCAACCAGCCAGGGTCCGAGCGGGTTTAGCCCTAAGTCGACAGCCAAGAACAAGGTCACTGGACAAACGGCAGAGACAACGAGCACGCAACAGCACCCAGATGAGCAGCACAGACGCAGGATGGACGCAGGTAGGCAGGAGACGTGAGAGGCTTGCGATGGTCCAGGAAAACGAGACGGTTGTGACCTGGTTGTGACGCCGCAAGCGCAAGCGCCCGTGTTTAGGGCAGGCGATCGCAACCTGCGTGCACTGCTGGACAGGCTGATCACCAACCTACTGCACCTGTCGACTTTTCACCGGTTCACCCATCAACGTTCAACGTTCAACGTCAACGTTAACCCCGGCCCGGTCACCACTTTCCGGCGCACAAACGTCAGACTCATAGCAGGTCATGGCTTTATAGCTTCCGCTGTTACACCGAATTTTCACTCCAGCCTATGGATTCTTCTCAGTGGGATAGGGATTCAAAATTTCAACACCGAGTTTACAATGCCCATATCGTGGCATGGCGAAGAGTGCATTCGAAGTTGTCGCGGCCCGGATGCGGTTTGATAGTGGACGCAATCCACCCAGCACGATGCGACGCGTGGCGGTGCGTAAGCGCCCCGGCCTTCCATATCGAGTAGAGCTTTCAGACTCCGCCTTATCTGCCCTTGACGCTGCTATTTGGGCGTTTCTGAAGTTTCGGCCCGTCTACGGGCGCCAGGCAGAGACGTGGGGTCACTTCGATGCCGAGCGCCTTGATTCAAACTCCCCACTTGGAGCGCGGTTTGAATAACACTAATGTAATTCGAAGTGCGGTTGTAATCGAGGAGTACATTGTATTGAGTTCAAGGCCGCTGTTAAAGATATAGTAATAAGTAATTAATGCGGGTTGTACACTGTCCTTAGTCAGAGTCTACAGTCATAGGTGAGGACCGTCCACCCCGAGACGCCTCAGCCAAAGTGCTGGTGACAGGCTGGGGTTGATATCCCATAGTGTTCCGAGAGCGGCGTTGTCCCTCCCGATCTCCCTTCCGAGCCCAGGTTGTCTCCCTTTTCCGGCCTGTCTTTTCGACGTGTCGGACATCACTAAGAAATAAGCTGATGTCACCGCCGAGGTTCCGATCAACCACGCTGTTGATCCAGATCTTGTTCTTGAATGGAAGCTGTGCTTCTATGACATCCGCTGCTTCCCGGAGCTCTTTGACACGACACTTCAGCCGTTGCACCTTTTCCTCCAGCTTTCGGATGTTAGTTAGTTATATATTTATATACAATGTAGCATAGATGCACTTACCTCTTGTTCCTCATTCTCACTATCCTCATCTCCGTATGGTAGAGGAGATGACGATCGGTGAGCATGATCGGAATATGCGGGGGTGGCTGTGCGGCGGCGTTTTCTCTGAGTGAGCCCGCCCTCGAGCGCGTCCCAACTGGTTGCCATCCGAAGCTGCTCCCGGTCACCAAGCCAAACATGGTCGTCTCCATCGGTAATTGTCCCTTCATCTGCTTCCGGATAGCTGTTCAGCTCCTTTTGGAATTTTGCTCTCAGCTCTGGATGCCGATAGATAGGTGTCGTCTGACGCCGGTATACTTCACGGAAAAATCGGAGTGATGGATCAGGGACTGCCTGGACAAGGTGCTTGCAGAGATGTTGTGGATGATACTTTTGCTGGCCACAGTTGCACGTCCATGAAACAACGTCTGTGGTGTACTCACGGCCACTAAGAATAGCAGACTCTAACTTCTCCCACGCTGTCTTGAAATAGCGCTGATAGGTTGTGAGTGGGCGAGACCGACCAAGGCGAAAGGTATCCTCGAGGACCTGGGCACGGGCAACATATTCGGGGGTCACGCGATGGATGAGGATATGGGTAAGTTGATCTAGGCGAGGGCGGACGATGTGATGAAGATGGTCGCCCTTGAGTTGTTGCCAGTGCTTCTCAACGGTCATTGTCGTTCGCAGGCGAGAGATGTGATCGGGTTCCGATGATCGCGCCCAGAGCGCCCATTTGGACTTTGCATACCACGAGGTCCAAAGATAACCCCAGACCTCGGTAAGCCCCCGCATCCGGCAGAATGTGTACATTTCATGCACGGCATCATGGCGAATAGAGTCTGAAGTGTGAGGGCGGGTGTTAGAGTCGGGTTCTGGAAAGAGGGGATGAAGGCAGAAATGCTTGGTAATCAGCTTCAGGAGCTGCTTCCGATGGGGAGCCGGGCAGAAGACGTATTCCGGATCGGGGGAGCGCAGTTCATCTTCTTCGAACATCCAGTCCGGTCCATCCTCGGCATCCTGTTCATCCTTGTCCAGTTCCTTTTCCAGTCGCTCTGGCAGCTCTTCTCCTTCCAAATTCTGGGCACTGGTGTCATCGGCAACCATATCGACCAATAGGGTAGACTGGGCCGGAAGCTCTGGCCGGAGCGAGACCAGCTCTCCATTGAACCGGAGCCGAAAGGTCGGTACAGCCTGGGTGGCAGCCGTGAAAGCTGGGGAGCTCTGATCGAGATTCAGCACATTACATAAATTCAAAGATTTCTGGAAGCGTAACTCACCGGATCTGTCTGTTGTTGCCGTGGCACGAAGGCTGGATCAATCCAGGAGAATTCCGTGTGGGCTTCCTCGGCACGATAGTACGCAGGCATGCGCCGGAGAATTGATAAGCGAGTCTTGATGGCTCGAAGGACATGCCAATAGCAAAGCTGGTGCTTCGCATCTGGGTACACATTCTGACAGGCTTTGATTTCAGATAGATCCTTGTCCGTCAACGTAAACGCTGCATTGAGATACCACCGGTCACGGACAGTGCGGAGAAACCGTGTGAGAAAGCGCTCCTTCCCACCCTTCTCTCCACCCGATGATCGAAGCAGAAGATATGCGAGGGGCAGCCCTGATCCATATGCCTCTCCGAGAAGCGCGAACAGCTCAAATCCGGACCCATTAGTTTTAACTTGAAATTAAAATTTATTAGTTATATATTTAAACAGCACGATCAGAAAAAACACTATACAGGTTGAGTCGAGAGCAAGCTCGCGGATACGCCCACCCCATTGCCGGAGCAGTTCTGGCAGTGCGAAAGCGAGGCCTGTGAAGCCGTCCTCATTGGGTAGTGCAATCGGCTCTACGGAGTACAGTCCGACACCGGGTGCCTGTGCCTCGCTAATGAGACACGAGGCTGACTTGTATTCATCGTCATCGCGCTTCCAGTTCGTACGGTCTTGCTGCGCCCACCGTGCGTATACGGCGGCACGCGTAAATTCCGGACGCGGAAACTTCTTCAGGACTTCGGTCCAAACCTTAGAAACTATTTAGTATTTATCTCACGCTGCCATTGGCCCAAACGTCATACCTGGGATGGGGTAAGGTTTGGACTCTCACGAATAATATTGCTGACATCCGTGGGGAGGTCAATAGGGCAGTACGAGATATGCGACAGGCGATGGACAAGTGTCACGGTGACTGCATCAGAATGGTCGGCAACCGTGAGAGACAGCCACCCATGGCAGTCGAAGGTGTCCATCACGTCTTTGTCGCGATGCTTCCCCGAGTCGGCAACCTTCTCTGGTTTCTTCTGGCGCTTGGAGTTCTGCGCGCAGTGATAAGTGTAAGTCGTTTGCGACTCCATGCTCGACTGGTGCTTGCTATGATATCTGGGGGAATAGCACGTCAACGCGAGTTTCGGGTAGTTACATAACCACTTACATAAAGCGAAGCTCCATCCGCTTCCAGATCATCTCGGCAAGGGAATCCGCGCGCTCGCGGCTGTCTCCTCGGAGATCGGGTGCGGAAATGGATGCCTCTAGGTCACAGACCTTCCCTTTCTCCTCCAGGAAGCGGAGGAACGCGGTGAGAGAAATCCGGTCCAGTGCGTCGTTTCGCGCCTTTTTCTTATTGGCTCCGAGAGGCTTCTTCCCACCAGTCGCTTCTTCGGCTTTATCTTTGGTTCTCCACGTCTGCTTCCGAGCCGCGCAGTCCTCGCATGTCCTGTTCCGTTCTTGATGGGCGCCAGCACCCTTCTTCTTCAAGGGGAAGTCCGTGATTGGGCGCGTCCGCTTGCATCCCACACACTTCCTATTGAGCACGGTTGCCCCGGGGTCGAGTTCCAGGGCCAGTCCAGTGTCGCCAGTAGACATTATATACAGAAGCGCGAGATAGTATGTACAGCAAGAGGCATACACGACACGACGCGTCCTGTAGGACGCGTCGCACAACCACCAACACCCTCCGACACGATCACGTGCACGGTAAGTTTGCAGCGCGAAGCCCAATGAGGGCAGATAAGGCGGAGTCTGAAAGCTCTACTCGATATGGAAGGCCGGGGCGCTTACGCACCGCCACGCGTCGCATCGTGCTGGGTGGATTGCGTCCACTCGGTTTGATTGTGGTCGACCATCGTGATTCAGGAGGTGAGTATACCGTACTAGTTCGCAGGCGGTTCGACTGCTCGTGCCGGTACCAGATCAGATATTTGGGCACAAACATCCACAGGAACGCCAATGAGCAGAGAAATTGAACTGTCCTCCGAGTCTCGGGTTCCCCCGCTTCCGCACTCTGCTTCTTTGCCGTCAGCCAGACCCTGAGGCCGATGTGCATCACTGCCTCAACAATTGTGTTGTCCTCATTGCCCGTGGGACTCAACGGTGCTGCATCGAGCGCGCCTTCACAATCTTTCCCGCGACTCGGACTGAACTTTACAATATTAATAGCGTGTGGTGGACAGGAACACATGGTCGACACACATTTCTCCCCTCCAACCCTTCTCGTTTGCTCCTCGCCTCACTCTCCACCTTTAACTCCAACTCCTGCTCCCGTTCCCGTCCCCAGTCCTCGCTCTTATCGTTGAAACGAACTCACTACCGCACTACTCGAACCCGTCCCGTCAACCCCAACCCCAACCGCGCCGTGCACGACCCGGTATAGTGCAGTGAGAATTCAGCACCTTCTGGTTGTTCACGCACACTGATTATCTATGGTCAGGACATCGCATTATGTGGCTACTCAGCACCGACCGCGCAGAGTTGCACTACTTCACCAGGAACTTCGATAATACCGGCGGATACGCAATCCTCTCGCACATCTGGGGAAAATCCGAGCAGACCTTCCAAGAGCTTCAAGCTATCACCGAGCGATGCCGCGTGCAAGCTTTGAACCCTCGAGATTTTGTCCACGAAAAGATTCGCAACTGCTGCGTCCTCGCCGAGCAGCACGGTTACCGGTGGCTGTGGATCGACTCGTGCTGCATCGACAAGACGAGCAGCAGCGAGCTGTCGGAGGCCATCAACTCGATGTACCAGTGGTACAAGGAGGCCGAGGTTTGCTACGTGTACCTCGCTGACGTTCCCGACGACGACGACTTGGATGCACCCGAGTCCGCGTTCCGGACGAGCCGATGGCACACGCGCGGCTGGACGCTACAGGAACTCATTGCTCCCGCCTTCCTCATCTTTCTGTCCGCCCACTGGCGGGAGTTGGGGAACAGAGCGGCGCTCGCGGGGTTGCTCCAGGAGATCACGGGAGTCCCTTTCGGGGTCTTGACTGGAGAGCATATGCCAGCTGAGTACTCTATCTCGATTCGCATGTTCTGGGCATCCAAGCGCAAGACGACGAGGGTGGAGGACGAAGCGTACTGCCTGATGGGTCTGTTCGGGGTCAGCATGCCGACGAATTATGGCGAGGGCAAGAAGGCGTTCACCCGGCTGCAATACGAGATCATGCAGCACGACGAGTCCGACATGAGCCTCTTCGCATTCGGCCCTTCCGTTAGCCAGGACGACACCGTCTCACCTTCCACGCGCAGAACCAGGTCAATCACCCGTGGCAGTATCTCCTGGCGGACTCGCCGCGCGAGTTTGACTACGGCTTTGGGTACATCCCGGACCTCGGAACGAACACCAAGCAGCAGTACCCTCCTCCCCTTGTCAGTTCAAGACTGCACAGTGTCTTGCTCTGTCCACTAATGTACCTTTCTTGACAGGACTCCGCGGTGACTGGCCCCTTCGATATCGTTGAACTCCCAAGAGCCACTGTCACAAGCTACGGGATTAAACTCCGCCTTCCCGTCTACACAGCCGATGGCACCACGATTGCAGTGGTGTTATGCACAAATCATAATCGCCACTTCGGGCTCTTCCTGACTCCAGACAGGGGGAGGAAGGACCCAAAGCGGCCTCGTTATTTCACAGGCTGTGTCTACCAACGCCCCTCGACGACAGGCTCCGCGACGTATGTCGCTCGTATAGCCGATCTTGGGGACAATCTGTACAATCTCACCTTCAACGGGAAGCCAGTCCGCGCTGAATGGCGGACAATCTACGTCGTGCCTACCGCCTCTTCCGGAAGGTCAACCGCACCCAACCTTATCCTCAACTGCAACCCCGCCTCCCGGTTCCGCGTCCCTCAGTGGCTCATCTCCCGTTTCACCACCCTTCAGTTCGAGGTAGACCAGGTCCGGAACACCGACGCGCTCCGGGTCGTGAGGATTCTCCACCGCTCAATGCTCGCATCTTCGTCTCCCTCGGCTCATGCACCGAGCACCAAGAACACAGCCCCGACAAGCCTTCGGCGCTCTGGGCGAAGGTCGACGTCTTCAAGTCCCTTTTTGACATGGACACCTTCACTCACGACTGTGCCGAGGACCACCTCGACTCTGAGTCGTGGGCGGCGCGCTCGAAGGTCTTCGGGGATGCGGACCGCAAGGTGCGCCTGTCGTTCACACCGTCCTCGCGGAGGTCAGAGAACGTTATCGTCATCCATCTGGAACTCGGTGGTCGCGTCTTTGAGGAGATGCTGCGAGAAGCCGCCGTCTCCTTCCCATCGCTCGCGGCCCTCGAGATTGACATGCTGCGCCCGACTCCCAGTGACGCTGCGACATCAATCCAACCGCGCACCCTTGTACATATCGAATCGCCTTCTCTCTCGGAGTCCTTCATCGAGTCCTACAAGGGAGCCGCGCACACGACCCTCTTCCTTCCCTCATAGATCGCACCTCACTCCCAGTGACCCTATCACACCAACCCAGCCGCGCGCCCTTGCACGTATCGCATCGCCTTCCACATCATCACATTCTACAAGGCAGCCATGTGCAAGGCCCTCTACCTTCTCTCGTACATCGCGCCGCACTCCTCGTGAGGTTATCGCATTGTCCGCCCCTCGCTTTCCTCCGCAGCCTCCTTCCATTGCCTCTCCGACCCCTTCGTCGAATTCTACGTGGAAGCCACATGATCCATCCTTTCCTTTCCCTCCTCCTGTCACGACTCACAGACTGGGTATTCGCGCAGTGCAGGGTAAGATCGGGGATGGCCATGTCTCGTGGCCGGACCCACCCAGTGCTGCTCATGTAACTCCCACGAGAATGTTCTACTCTGATGGGGCGCACAGAAACCTTTGGCGCGGCGGTAGAGGCGAAGGCACCCTGAACGGATTCCCTTGGCCGAGCGCTGGTCGACCTCCTATAGGCCCTTGGTCGAGCTCTCATCCCCTACTCCTCCTCCGGGAAATTTGCCGAACCCGCAGTCCTTCTTCTCCCTAGGCCTCTTGGTCGTGCATTGGATGTTAGGCGGATTTGAGGCCGTGGTTGGGACGGGAAGCGTGCCGTTGGAAGATACAGAATGAGTCCAACTTCATAGGGAAGGACGTAGTAGACTACACGGTACTCAACGTGTACCTGAAGCCTGCATCCCGTGCCTTCTGTTCAAGTTCTTGACGACCACTACCACGATGTTTGAACCTGGAATGTCAGCCCGTCGTCCCGTGGCAATCGCACATCTACATCTTCTCGTGAGCATCCTCACGCGCTCGTGAACCGGATAATACTTAATACTATAATCTTCAACTTGTGAGCAGGTGAACGCGTGGCTCACATGCGTTATCGCTGCATCAACTGCAGGAACACGAACAAACATATACATTGAACTACCCTCTCGGGTCCCTCTGCTTCCATACCCTGCCTTTTTGCCATCCCCCATACCCTGACTCGAGGCCGGTGTTTGTTATGTAAGGCGTCTTATCCTCAAGTTGCCGTGGCCGTATCGAGCGCCTTCGTATTCTGTTCTGCGGCTGTGACCTGTCAACTCTAAGTTACAACGCGTGGTGGACAGGAACACATGGCGGCCAACACGCACTTCTCCCCTCAAAACCTCCTCTACTCCTCGCCGGCCATTCGAGCTACACCTTCGATGCCAACTCCTGACCCCCCCCTCGCCGTCCTCACTCTTCTTACGCCGCTGAAACAAACAATCCTACTCTAGTAACCCGCCCAACCGCCCTGAACGCTTCCTGGTACATTGTGCTATAAATTTATGGCCTGTCCGTTATTCAGGGAGGCTGATTACCTGCTTGTAGAACCCCAGACCATGTGGCTACTCAGCACTGACCGCGCCGAGTTGCACCGCTTTGTCAGGAACTTCGATGCTATCGGTGGATACGCGATCCTTTCACATACATGGGATGGGGAGGAGCAGAGCTTTTGGGAGGTTCAGGCCATCGGCGAACTATGTTTACTTAACAAGTCCAACCCTCGAGACCACCCCAACCTCTCCGCGAAGATCCGCGAGTGCTGCATCCTCGCCGAGCAGCACGGTTACCGGTGGCTGTGGATCGACTCGTGCTGCATCGACAAGACGAGCAGCAGCGAGCTGTCGGAGGCCATCAACTCGATGTACCAGTGGTACAAGGAGGCCGAGGTTTGCTACGTGTACCTCGCTGACGTTCCCGACGACGACGACGACTTCTTGGATGCACCCGACTCCGCGTTCCGGACGAGCCGATGGCACACGCGTGGGTGGACGCTACAGGAACTCATCGCCCCCGATTTCCTCATCTTTCTGTCCGCCGACTGGCACGAGCTCGGGAACAGAGCGGCGCTCGCAGGGTTGCTCCAGGAGATCACGGGAGTCCCTTTCGGGGTCTTGACTGGAGAGCATATGCCAGCTGAGTACTCTATCTCCATTCGGATGTTCTGGGCATCCAAGCGCAAGACGACGAGGGTGGAGGACGAAGCGTACTGTCTGATGGGTCTGTTCGGGGTCAGCATGCCGACGAACTATGGCGAGGGCAAGAAGGCGTTCACCCGGCTGCAATACGAGATCATGCAGCACGACTCTGACATGAGCCTCTTCGCGTTTGGCGGTGTCGTCAACGGTGATGTTGTCGACAACCATCATGGCCGTCCTCAGGAATTGCCCGGTCATTATTGGAAGTATCTCATGGCCGACTCACCGCACGAGTTCGGTTACGAGTCTGTATACATTCCGGACCTCGGAACGAACGCCAGGCAGCAGTACCCTCCTCCCCTTGTCAGTTCGAGACTGCACAGTGTCTTGTTCCGTCCACTGACGCACCTTTTCTGACAGGACTCCGCGGTGACTGGCCCCTTTGATGCCGTTGAACTCCCCAGTGCCACTGTCACAAGCTACGGTATCCAGTGTCGACTCCCCGTCCATGAGGCAGACGGCATCACGATTGCGGTAATATTATGCCAAGGAAGCGGACGACACTTGGGGCTTTTCCTAACTAGGGACAGCAAGGGGAAAGACCCGAAGAAACGACGCTTTTTCACTGGCTGTGTTTACCAGCGCCCTTCGATGACAGGCTCCCAGCTCCGGGCCGCGACATATGTCGCTCGTATAGCCGACCTTGGGGACAATCTGCATAGCCTCACCTTCAATGGGAAGCCACTCAACGCTTTGTGGCAGACCATCTACATCGTGCCCACCGCCTCCGGCCTGGATTTTGGAAGCTCGACTACCCCCAACCTCGTCGTCAACTGCAACCCTATTTCCCCGTTCCGCATCCCTCGCTGGCTCATCGCTCGATTTACCGCCTTGCAGTTTGAGGTTTATCAGGTCCGCAACACGGAAACGCTGCAGGGTTTTGGGATTCTCCATCGCCACGACGCTAATATCATAGTCCTACTCGGGCTATGCGGAGCTACCGCTCTGCTCTGGGCCACTGTCCACATAGCGTTTGATTTCAACTTGGACACTTTGAAGGTCACCCACGACTGCTCCAAGGACCACATCCACTCCGAGTCGTGGGCGACACGCTCGAAGGACCACACCGACTCCGAGCCGTCGGCGACACGCTCGAAGGATCACATCGACTCCGAGTCGTCGGCGGCCCGGACGCGCTCGAAGGTCTTTGGGGATGCAAATCGGGGAGTGCGGCTTTCGTTTACACCGTCCACGCGAACGTTGGAAGACTCGGACATCCTCGTGATCCATCTAGAACTCTTTGGTCACGTCTTTGAACCGATGCTGCAAGCAGCCGCCATCTCCTTCCCATCGCTCGCAGACCTCGAAAAGGCCCGGCCGCGCGGCCGCGCCCAGCCCAATGATTCGCTCACATCATCCTACCTTCGCTCCCCCGCGTGGTTCCTCCCCATCGCCTCTCTGACCCATTTCCCGAGCTCAACGAGGGAGCCACGCGCGAGGCCTTATTCCATCCTTCCTCCGGTGCGGAATCGCAGCCTGGGCGCTCGCGTGGTGCAGGACCAGGTCGCAGATGGCCGCATTTCGCGTCCGGGTTCACCTGCTGCACGACTCGGAGGCGAGTCCCTGCAGGGCACCGGGGTTAGGGAGCACGGAGACCCTTCATCTTGTGCAGGTGCCGGATGGGAAGGAGCGGGAGATCCATACTCGGGGCCACCCCACGAAGCGCGTCGTCGAGAGAATGAGACGGAACAGCTGCAGGGTGATGCGGAGCAGGGTAACCCCCAGCCGAGCCTTGTCTCCTCCGGTCGGCGTGTGGCAGGCGGTACGGCGAACGAGGGAAGGACGTACGCTGGCACTTCAACCAGATTCCCTTGGCCGGGTGCTGGGCGTCCTCCTCTGGGCCCGTGGTCGAGCTCTCGTCCTCCTCCTCCGCCTCCGGGCCCTTTGCCGAACCCCCCGTCCTTCTTCTGCCTAAGCCTCTTAGTCATGAGCTGGATGACAGGCGAATTAGGGACTCAGGTCGGGGCGGGATGCGAGTCGTTGACGGATGTAGAATGAGGCTAACTAGAGCTTGGGACGCCCGGGCCGCCTGACCGTAATCGCCCTGTACGTGCACCTTTCTAGACATACTGCTCACTGCGACGTGCATAGATACATATCAATACTTGCCCTCCTACTACTATGTTGTTGCGACGTACCTCCATCACCATATCTAGCATGTTTTTCTAACGTACATTCATCACCGCGTCTGTGGCGGTTTGGGTATATCGCATACGTAGGATCCGGACCTGGTATATACTAGTGTAGAACGTCCTGTATTTATTGGACATACGGTCCATGTATGTCACGAGCAGGCTCTGTATAATTGACGTACCCTCCACTCGGAATACGTAGCACGCACCGGACATTGCAACGCTTCCGCTACGTGTCATGAGCCTCGCAGCACGCAAGGAATAGAGGCTCCGTCTCGGGCCACGCAACCGCCTGGGGACAGCGATCGTTAATCTGCTGAGGAAGACTAGTTCATCGGCATAGAACGATCGCGCGTGACAGGCAAAAACCCATACGTTCATGGCACGTCCTGAGCCAAACCAGATTCCATTATCCACTGAACATCGCCAAGTCAGCAAAACCAGTATATCGAAGTGTGATCTCGCTACCTTCGCAGGATCCGTACAGGTGCTTCGAACCCAGTTGATCGCTCCGTCGCGATGCGGAACGCAACATGAAGCTCTTCGGGCGTGGATAGTCCTTCCAGCCTACAGGCGGACATGACCTGGGTCTCTGCTCGCAAAGCCCAGCCCCCTGGGACCATGACGCAATGTCCGACGCTGAACAACCCATCGATGCAGCCCCTAGGACGACAGAACATTAATTCAGAGCATTCACGGCGCTGGATGACGAGATGAGATACGTACCACCGTCATTCCAGACCAGAATACGATGTCCGTCAGCGGCAGCTCCTTGCAGCGAAGATCTGTCCGTCCGAACCTCTCCGGAAATCATTCTACGGAGAAGGGAAATATTTCGACGTGAGCGGCTGGAGAAACACGGAACGGACATCTAAGACTCAACGCACCGAGATGCTTAACGGTTGAATGCAGCATATATAAGCGGTAAGGCTGACCGGTGCCCTGGGCAGCTCCGTTGCCCCTCACTCTATCCTGCGCGCGATTATGACTCGTGCAGCTGAACGCGGTCGCGACGGATATGAAAGACTTACTCAGACGACCAAATTACGACCCACAACACCAATCCATATTGTCGTCTCCGTTCACGACGGGAAATCAAGGGAGCAGACGGTATCGCATCGTGTGCGATAGACATTTGCGGTTCTGAAGCACGAGCAGTCGGATGGACATCCGCAAGTCCGCGCATTCATCGGATCATCAGATACTTGCACTCGGGATGGATACAATGACTGCACTCACCATCAGGCCTGATCCGAACCTTCCACCCTCACGATCAATGGATACGCTGTGCAGTGTGTGGGCGCGGGAACATCTTGGTGCACCATGGGGCCTTACGACAGGTGACTGGTGAAGATCGCGCGACGAAGCGGCAGGGACCGTTCGTATGCGGCGGAGATGTTGACGACAGTGACGGTATGCTCGAGCTCCGCATCGAAGGTTGGGGGTCTGAAATAGTCCACCGTTGACTTGAGTCGTACAAGGTCGGATATGGTCTGTGAGCTGGTCGAGGACGTGTCCGACGAGGGGGAATAGCAGTACGCCATGTCGATCAATCGGCCGTTTGTACGGACGACCTGTCAGCCCCATGTTCAGATGGGCTGTGCCAGTGTGTCAAGCGAAAATCAGGCAGTGTAGGACGTACCTTAGGCAGAGAGAGGGAGACGAAACATGCTCCTAGCTATATTGGATCTCGAAGCTTGAGGATGTGGGGTGCGTCGCGCTTGCCCAAGGTCTAAATTGAAGGAGAGTCGAGATGAACAGGATCACAGGGCCCCCGCGCGCGTAGTATGAGATACAGGTTTGGGACATGGGGGGCTATTTGAATCCAAGGCGGTCGTCAGTGACAGTTTCAGTTTCGCCGCTGTGCCGGTGGTGGCGAGAGCACGCAGGTCCAGGTCGGAGCTAGATGGAACCATTTGAGATAGACAAACTTCAACTAGGGGGAAATGGATAGATCGTGGCAGAGGGAACGTATGTTGAGGCCAGGGAAGTGGTCGGCGGGAACGTCTCATGCCAGCGGAAGTAGTAGCACGAGTCTACGATGGTGCTTTTTAGCGCTGAAGATGATTAGAATTAGGCGCCTACCCTCGACTGTCTTCGCTCGAGACCCTCATCTCATACCCTGGCAGACTGCAGGCTGCAGCAGTGTCTCCTCGCGCTTGGACTGATGGCTAGCTCCATCCCAAAAGTCTTTCTTGGTGGGCCTTCCAATCGTCCCCGGCACCGTATAAGCAACCGCGTATTACAACCCACATCGTCCTCCGTCAGCTTCGACACCGCGGTCCCTCCTCGTTATGCGCCTACCGCAACTCACTGGGAACGAGTCAAATTCTCAAAAACCATCCGGAAGCTGGATACCTGGCAATCTGACACTGGAGTTTTACTGGGACAGCTTGGAGTCTGTGAACTTCGATCAAACCTCGCAGCCAGGGGCCCAAGGCAATTGTCGGCTGCACTGCAACTTGGTTCTGGGTACGTCCATCTCCTTGGAATTTCCGTTCATATGCTACCTCTCGCTATGAGCCATCGGGTCGTTCAGCATTCAGTCCTCCATCTCCCCGCTTCTCATTGTCTTCTATGTATCTTTTCCGCCAATATCATCCCGCTTGAATGTTTTCTAGGCACTGTAACGGGTGCTACTCTGGTGTTCGGTTCGTGTGTGTATGGGAAAACCATCATTGACGCACTGGATGTGCGAGCAATCGTTTGGCGGCCTCGCTTGGTGCGTTGAAGTGTCTTCCACGTCCACGTGTCCTCCGAGTCACCGAGGATTCCTTACCGCACCTCGAAGAGTGCTTGCGTTGGGGCCAATCGTTCCAGAGGTGAGATCACGTTTCACATGTGTTTCCGTTGTCCATGTCGGTACGGGCCCCCGATATTAATGAGTATGACCGTCTACAGGAACATGAACGAGCATGTATGGATAGCTCCGAGTCCGTTCCGATATCCTACTTCTTTTCCTATGATCTGGGTCCGGGGCCTGTGTACGTAACCCCCGTGTCTTCCTCGTTGCCCACGAAACTGAGCGCCGGACAAAACGCGCGATTGCAGTCTCTGCGGTGACTGAACTTTGATACTACAACCCGTGGTGGACAGGAACCCATGGTCGACACGCACCTCTCCCTTCAAAGTTCAAAGCCTGGCTCTTGCGTTTCCGAGCCCCCCGCTCTCCTTCAACAGCAACTCGCCACTGTTTTCGTCGAACGCCATTCACCTCTACAGTCGTCACCAGTCTCCGTCGTCCCCACTGCCCTCTCACGTCGTCCTTGCTCTTCTCTCACGTTTTGGCCAGGGACTTTCCCCGTTTCCCCCACTCTGACCCTGCTCACCGAGGACGTTTGCGCTGCGCACCACCGAGTACGTTGTATTAAAAATCCATAGCCTTCCCATCGCTCACGCAGGCTGATTATTTGCGGGCAGGACAGCGCACGATGTGGCTACTCCGCACCGACACCGCCGAGTTGCACTACTTCGCGAGGAACTTCGACGCCCCCGGCGGATACGCGATCCTCTCGCATACCTGGGAGGGGGCCGAGCAGACCCTTCAAGAGCTTCGGGCTATCATCGAGCGATGCCGTAAGGCTCGTACTAACCCCCGAGACGACCCCGTGCTCTCCCCGAAAATCCGCAACTGCTGCATCCTCGCCGAGAAGAATGGGTACCGTTGGCTGTGGATCGACTCGTGCTGCATCGACAAGACGAGCAGCAGCGAGCTGTCGGAGGCGATCAACTCGATGTACCAATGGTACAAGGAGTCCGAGGTGTGCTACGCGTACCTCGCCGACGTTCCCCGCAACGATGACTTGGGGGCGCGGGGCTCCGCATTCAGATGTAGCCGATGGCACACGCGCGGCTGGACGCTGCAGGAGCTCATCGCACCCGACTTTCTCATCTTTCTATCCGCCGACTGGCACGAACTAGGCAACAGAGCGGCGCTGGCGGAGTTGCTCGAGGATATCACGGAAGTCCCCTCCAAGGTCTTGACCGGGCACATGAGACCAGCACTGTACTCTGCCTGCGTTCGCATGTCCTGGGCGTCCAGCCGCAAGACGACGAGGGTGGAGGATGAGGCGTACTGCCTGATGGGTCTGTTCCGGGTCAACATGCCGACGAACTACGGCGAGGGCAAGCGTGCGTTCATTCGGCTGCAGTACGAGATCATGCAGCACAGCCCCGACATGAGCCTCTTTGCGTTCGGGAGTCGTGTCGGCCACGATCATAACTTTACCTTCCATCCACAGGAGAAGCCCGTCAACCCTTGGAAATATCTCTTGGCAGTCTCCCCACGCGAGTTCGATTTCCAGGTCGATGACATTCCAAAACTTGGCACAAATGCCAAGCAGCAGTATCCCCCTCCTCCCGTCAGTTCAAGGTTGTGATGTATCCTAATTTCGTTGATTGACATACTTTGACAGAATTTAATGGTCACCGGCCCCTTTGACGATGTAGAACTCCCAAGAGCGACAGTGGAAACTCCGGGTTCCCATCTACGAGGCGGATGGTATCACTATTGCCGTGTTGTTATGTGGAGGTGATGGGCGCAACGTCGGGCTCTTCCTGACCAAGGACGGGACGGGGAAGGACCCAAAGAGGCCACGCTATTTCACAACTTGTGTCTACAGCAGCCCGCGTACCTCTGGCCCCGCAAGATATGTCGCTCGCATGACCGACTTGGGGGATGACCTCTACAACCTTACCTTCAACGGGAAGCCGGTTCAAGCCTTATGGCGCACCATCTACGTCGTGCCTACCACATCTGACTTTGACTCCGAAAGTACGACCACCCCCAACCTCATCCTCAACTGCAATCCTGTTTGCCGGTTCCGGGTCCCTCGTTGGCTAATTACCCGATTGGTTGCCCTGCAGTTTGAGGTATGCCAGATCAGAAACACCGAGGCGCTTCAGGTCGTGGAGATCCTCCGCCGCTCCCCTGCCATTGGTATTTACGTCTTCCTCGGCTCGTGCGCAGAGCACCACGATCACGACCCGGACAAACCTCCCGTCTTCTGGGTGAAAATCGACATGAAGCCCCACTTTGTCGTGGACACGTTCACTCATAACTGCTCTGAGGACCATATTGACTCCGAGTCATGGGCGACGCGCTCGAAGGTCTTCGGGGACGTGGATCGGAATGTACGGCTGTCCTTGACGCCGTCCACGCGGATGTCGGAGAGCGTCTTCGAGATACATCTAGAGCTCTTCGGTCGCATCTTTGAGCAGATGCTTAAAGAAGCCGCCATCTCCTTCCCATCGCTCGCGGACCTCGCGAAGGATAGGTCGCGCCCCTCTCCCCGTGACCCCGTCACGCCATTCCGGCCGCGCGCCGTTGCCCACGAACCGACTTCTGCTCGGAATTCTTCACTGACAAGTTCTTCTTGGAGCCCGTCACCCACTTCGACTGCCTCGTCCCACACACGATCCTCTCGAATCCCTCGTCTGGCCGCGTCCCCGCGTGGATTCGATACTCAGGTGCAAGACAGACCGCAAGGGAGCCATGACGGGCTGCGCACGCCTGACCCTGACCGGCGTACGGCGTCCCCAAGACAAGGCGGGGTGCATGTCCGCCCCAGACGCACGCATTGGCACCTGCCAGTTCACGTCTGCGATCCGCAGCCCTAAAAGAGAGGGTCACCGCTACGAGCAAGGGAGGACAGCTGTAAACATGGAGCGTCGCTAGGAATTCGGATCGGCGGGGGAAACTATTGCTCGAGGGGAAGGCTAACGGAACGATCGGGGGGATGCAGAAAACGGAATGACGAGGCAAGGGTCTATGCACCCGGTTCAACGGCGCACCAGTTTGACCGAGGGCGTGGCGACGCAGACCGATGACTCGTATTCGGGTTCCCGCGATGGCCGTTACATATGGATGTTCACTCCGGCGTCGCGATCGTACGCATCATATGTACCCTTCATACCTACCCGCGCCGCGTCGACGTGATGCGCACACACGTTCCGCGATGTCTTCCCAATACTCTCATTCTCATCGTATGATAGTACGGTAGTCGCATCAAAGGACGATCGCATTACATTAAGATGTAGAATAGATTGTATTGACACGATTGAAGCGTTTCGACCGCAGTCCAGCACATAACAATACACTTCATACAATATCAACAGCCTCTGGGCTCGCCCCATTATATCCCCGGCGGACGAGGAGGATTTGACAAGCAAGAGTGGGAGGGAGGTCGTTCTTCTCGGAAGGGGGAAGGTATGGGCTAGACGACTCCGGCGCGCATCTATAAAGTCGAGCATGGGAACGAAGTATACGACTAGTATACGAGGCCATCCCATTCTCGACAGCCCTACACTCTCCTACACTTGGGTGATGGGCCTGTCTACGCTTGCGCAACATGCAGACAGGCCGCCAGGTACCCGGAATCTGGATTCACAGGAGGTAGGCGATCGGTGCGGCGGACCGCTGGGCATGCGAACGGGCGTGGGGGTGGACTCGCCTGGCAGATAGATTCCGACCCCCTCGCCGTCCCCGCCCCGTTTTCCAGTTCGGATAAGTCAACGCAAGACGTTCAAGCTTCGCTACTGTCGATTCCCCGCGATCCTGTCGACGTTAGCGAGGCGGTCTGCGCAGATGGCGGCGATGGATACTGCCGGGGTTCGATCCTCGGCCGATTGGCTATGGCCTGAAAGCGAGAGGAAATGGACGCAGAATTGGTTGAAGGATACCGGCTTCGATCAGCTGCTGGCACCTGGGCCGGTTATGGAACATAGAGGTCTTAAAAATCGCCTCGCAGTCAACGCATATTGAGAAACCCTCAGGCGCGCCCATGCGCGTAAGCTTGTCTTTCGCGAAAAAAACACCGTCCAAGGTCCTCTGGACCCACATTCTCTCGTCCCCACAAATGAAATCCCTCGCGTCATTTCTGTACTGAGCGTCCAGCTCAAGAGGCACAAGCGCTCGGGAGGGGTTGCTTTTGGTGAGACGCGGGAGACCGGAAATCTCAATCACGTACCTTCTGCAGACGGTCGTTGACGAATCCTTCGGCACTACGTAGTACTTCTCCAGTATGTCGATGACGATAGCCACGTTGATGGTCCGCAGAGGTGTGGGCGAGGCCATCCTCATCGAACCGGTCGACCAAGGCGGATCCTCCGGAGAACGCGTCAGAGAGGATCGGGTTTGAATCCGCCGACAGCCTGAGCGCAAACAAGAAGAGGACGAGGTGAGAATCATACGCTTCGCATGGAGGTGAAGGAGGAAATCAGAACTTACCCGATCGAAGGAATCTCTCGCCCATAAGACGTGCCTGAGGTCCGGCAGCAAGTCATTAAGACGGAGCGCAGTCACAAAACAGGTTGAGGCAGGATGACTTTGGTAGGTGTTCCGGAAGACTGAGAAGTACTTTCCGAGAGGTATGCGGTAGAAGCAAAACCCGAGGTTCAAACCGGCCATCGACTTGATCGAGGGACGATGGTTGTCCCATTGTCGTCATTCTTGGGAAACTGAGGGTCTTCGACTTTGTGACCATAGACGTGCACTCTATTGGAGAGCATGGAGAGGGTATGGGGCCAGCTGAGCATAGGCCGGTCGTGGTGTCACTGGTGACGGTCGTGGCCGGAGACCCGCCGCGGCGGGATAATGGGGTGACTCCGAGTCACAAGTGATGTCACGAAAACGTCACTCATCGCCGCCGTGACTCTGCCTCCGCCGCTGCATCAGCAAGTTCGCCAAAACGTTGCAATGGAGTGGCAATGGTTTGCAATGCAAATTTAAGGTTTGCAATACATCAAAAGGTTTGCAATACATTAAAATGCATTAGAATCCATTAAATCGCCATTAGAATCCATCGCCACTCCATTGTAACGGATTGGCGCTTTCGCTGATGTGCCAGTGACGGTCTCAACTTGGTCTCAACCATCCCAGTGACTGCCAGTGCCACCGTCTCTTGGCTTCAGGTTGATCATGACAAGTTCTGGATAATCTGAAGAACCTGCTTGACTTCCCTGTGCGCTCATCTGCTTCTTCGCTGGACCAACGACACCCGCTCCCGAATTCCTAACGCGTCTTCGTTCAAGCACGATAATCTGTCAGGACCTTTCAAGTGTCCACCGCAGGAGTTCGTCGAATTTTCGCGCAATGCGGTAGGCGTCATATGTTAGCTATTTTAGGGACGTTTTGGTGACCGCGTACACAGGCCTTCATCGCGGGACCACCGTAAGATGTCATCAGCAACGGATTCTAGTGCGATCCCTGTTCGTTTGCACCGTTCTCTCCACAAGGGATTATGGCTTCTCACACGTCCCGTACAGCAAGTTAAACCGAGATAAGTACGGTGCGAGAATACGCACGCGAGCATGACGGTATGGGCTCGGTTCATCGAACAGCCCGCACTTCTCCATATCCCGACGTCTGCCGTCAGAACGCTTGGAAGGTGGCCGTTCCATCCGAGCAGGTGCGCTCTGTTTTCTGAGAAATGAGCACTACGCAGTTGAACCGTGGATACTTAGTACATTGTTCGGAAGGCGCGCAGTAGCCTATCTCCAAGCATATGTTTGTCCGTTCGGACCGATGACATTAATGAAAGCGACCGAAATTGTGGATCATAGGATCTACGATGGCATCGTGGCGTACTCTCAAACCGAGGAACGAATCCTGGTCTACTCGGCGGTTCCTGCGACTTGAAACGGTCACTTTAGGTGAGGACTAGCCTTTGAAGCTCTTCAGAAGGTTTTACTAAATCGTCGTATCGATAGTCCTGTTCAACACCCATATGAATTTCTTTGTTCCAACATTCGGAGACAGGGTTCTCTCAACCACCACACATCAACTTGAAGGTCAATGATGCTACGTGGTACTGACTGACGACAGGTATGTTCCGATTTGCACGCGGTGCTAACTTGACCCTTGTATTAACCGTGCAGGGCCATCGTCGTATCCGGGATACTTATAGTCGCCTAACCTTCCCTTAAAACGACGTCAGATATTCGTCCAATCTTTCCTCCGTCTCCCTGACCCGCACTATACTATGTCGGACGCAGACACTGCATTCCCTCTGCCGAAAGCTCTGGTGAGCCCTGACATGTTCTTTTCCCATTGCGTGTTAAAAATAAGCTGATCAGCGCCGTCTGTGTCCAGCTCGTTGCGTTGTTCCTGGAGTCGATCCTCTTCGGAATCTTCACTGTCCTGTATGGAATATCGATATGGATCCTCGTATATCGGCAGCAACATTCCTACCGCTCGAGACTCAACAAGAGGCTGTTGTGGACGGGCACCATCATGTTCATCCTCGCCGTCGTCGTGAGTGACCTAAAGCGCTCCTTCCACAACGACGGTGCCAGTCTGATTGTAACTTACGATCCAGCACATAGCCTTTGACATTCAGCGAGCACTCGAGGGCTTTATCACGCATGGGGGCATTCCGAATGGTGCCGCGGACTTCTTCAGACTTCTGAACAACCCCCTTTTCGTCGGCAAGTCGACCGTCTACATCACACAGACGTTGGTCGGAGACGCTTTCGTGGTATGTACGATCCTTGATGACATGATCTCATTGTACTTACCCGGGCCGCATCCGTGCAGACGTATCGCCTTTATGTCGTGTACAACCGGAACCCCTGGATCGCTGTCCTCCCTCTCGCCCTCGTGGTCGGCACCGCTGGTAGGCTCGTGCTCTCCTTAGATATAAGTAGATGCTAATCATCATGACGGCGGACGGCGCCCACGTAGTCGCGGGCTACGGCGCCTGCAGCAACCTCGCGCAAATCGGAGGATTCCAGCCTATATTTTCGAGCCACCTCACGCCATGGATCACGTCATTCTTCGCGCTTTCGCTGACGACCAACGCACTCGCGACAAGTGAGTGCACCAATACCTCCCATACCGAGTTCTTACGCTCCGTAATGCTCATTTCGCGATATCAATGTCTAGTTCTCCTCTCGGGACGCATCATATGGTCGAACTACAAAGTCAAATGGTACCACGCAGGCGCGCGCTGTAACGTCCTCGAAACGGCCGTCCAGTCCGCAGCCCTCTACTCCGCCGCGCTCATCTCCCTCCTCGTCACGTACGTCGCCGGCTCGAACGCGCAGTATGTTTGCCTCGACGCGCTCCAACCCATCATCGTAAGTACTGGGCCGTACTATATATTGCCCACTCAGAGAAACAATAACGTGGACTTCGCAGGGCATCACATTCACTCTAATTATCATCCGCGTCGGCCTCTGGGAGACGACGAGTGAACATTCGAAGGGACACAGGGGCCAGGAGATGCGACAGGTGGCCCGCCGCTCGGATCGCCTCACAGCCAGGGGCAACCACTCCCGTTGCGGCCGCTCGCCGTCAACATATCGGTATCAAGGACACACGATCGCGCCAGCTTCGACGTGTACGAACAGAAGGACGCGATGGCGGCGGCGGTGGCGGCGACGAACACTGGATTGGATATTGAGGATGGGCGCGGGCACGGACATGGATATGGACACGCCGGCTATCCATGAACCTCACCAGGCTGTACGTCCTTGTTCCTAATAGGATTCCTAACGTTCAAGGCATGGTTCGCGTCGTCATGTCATATTGTTGAGACTCTTTTCGCTTGGAGGTCTCCAAAAGATGGACAAAAAAGAATACAAACGCGATCAATTTTCGTATTTTCAGGGTTGCTATTATGTGTACAATGGCTGACCGGAGACCCATGTACATACAGGGAAGCGACGCGGAGTACGCGGAGTACTCAGAGGGCCTGAAGACGACACCACTGCGCATCTGTCAAGCGACCGAAGAACGGTGGGAAGTCATGTATGTGTGCGATGGATAAGTATTTTCCAGGTGTCCATCAGCTTCTGGCGTGCACTAGCCATGCCTTCTAACAAAAATTGTTGTCACGAAATGGACGTAGGTAGCCTACACAAGAACAACAAACACCATTCGCGGAGCACTCACCGAGACGTTGCAGAAATGCGGTCTTGCAGCACTGTGCGTGCCATCAGCACTAGCCTTCCCGGCGGCGGCGGTTACGAGCCGCGACATCAGTCGTAGTGGGAACTTGAACTTGCATTGAAATCTTCGTACGTGGCAGAAGCGACGCCTAGAGTCCTATCCGGTCAGTTATGACACCACAGTATACGTACGTCAGTGTCCCACCATTATAACACGTCAATTAGCGATGTAACAGACCGTTTCGCAACGTCCATATCTTCGGTGTAGCCTGCGTGGCAAATACCCTTGTATGCGAGCAAACACACCGTCAGTACGCGGTGTAAATGCATTCGAGGGATGTGCAGCAGCCGGGCTGTGTAGACGTCCGTGGTGATGTCAGAACTGAGCAGACAGTTGACCAGGATCATGGATTCGTGGCATAACCATCCCACCTGGGTTGGGCTACATAGATGCGTGGGTGTTGGCATTTGCCGGACGTCCAGGTGTCGGTGAAGTTTAGACGGGGCGCTGCGCTGTGGGGTTGCAGGGGAGAAAACATATAATTGCCAAAAACAGGTAGCGGTAAACAAGACGCATTGAAGAGGGATCTTCAACGTCACGGTTCTACACGGTACGCTTTCAGAGCGGGATACGAAGACATCGAGAAACACTGGCCGTTTAAACGTTTACCTGTCAAACTCCGTTTGCTCTCCCTAACATGAGCGCCGCTTCAGATTGGATATTATATACAGTTCTAGGCCACGCTCATCATCAACCCGTCATCTCTCGGCCGCTGATTGTGGCTTGGGTTCCCGTTGCGGGTGTTTCAATGCCCGAATGTTAAAATTTCCGGACCCTCTGCAAGAATTGATCTCTCAAAAGCCACTTGATCTCATCCGCAGGACGCCAACGCCACTGGAAAAAAGTCTCGCCTGTTCTGTTTACTTATGTATCCGACAACCCATTCTGATTATCGCTTGTTCCCTGCACAGCGTTGAGTTTCGACAAACGGACGAGAGGAAGTGGGTCCGGATACTTACATCCTCGCTATGAGACAACCACCCAAATTTCTCGGTGCCGATGGCCGTGAGTGGCCGTGCAGTGGATACTGCCAGTTACCCACAGCGTTGAGATGAGATGTTGTCGGGCAACATCGAGCATCTCACGAGTCACGAGGTCTCACGACGCTCTAGCCCCCGCCCTGAGTCTCCTTGAGTGCCTGTGGAGCAGCGTGAACATCTCGACAGATGACAGGTCTTGCTCGAAAGCCTAAAGCGATCTGCCATATCCGCCTCCACGCTCCCACACAGTGGAACATCACGGGGCCTAATCCATTCGCGAACGTCATGGTGTGCTCGGGAATCGGTATCGGTTCCCACCTCATCTAACCTACATCTTCCTTATACATAGATACGTAGGAAGCGCAACGCTCCCACCTTCTCCTGTATGCCACATGCCCGGCATTCCCTCGTCCCCTCTGGAGCGTCCTGGGCCCCGCGATGTTAGAACATCCCCATCGCTCAGACGCGCTGCCTCTCCCGAAAGCTGCGGTGCGTGTCATTTTGAACAACCTTTCCTTGTTGCAATCCCCTTAGCCCCCGCGGATATCAACGAATTCGTGGTGCGCGGGGGCGGAAGGGTGCAGAGAGGACTTGCTTATACTCAGACATATCTCCTGCAGCTCGTCGCCCTGTTCCTCGAGTCATTGCTCTTTGGCGTGTTCCTCGTGCTGTACTTGATATCGGTATGGATCCTCCTCTCGCGCGGCCACCGCTCGGGCCACCGCCGCTCGACGGTCAACAAGGGTATGCTCGCGACTGCGACCTCCATGTTCGTCCTCGCCCTAGCAGTAAGTCTTCCCCCACCCTATCACCGATTCCGGGTCCGAGGGAGGTGGTTCACGAGTGCTGACGGTGCGCACGCAGCATCTGTGCGTCGACGTACAGCGGGGACTCGAGGGGTTTATCTCGCAGGGTAGCACGCCGGATGGGACCCTTAGATTTTACTTCCAGCTGAGCAACCCCACGGAAGTCGCCAAGTCGGTCTTGTATGTCACGCAGACGCTGGTCGGGGACGCCTTCGTGGTACGTTTTATATTATCGGTTTCTCTGGAGAGTTATTGTGATTCTGACGATCGAGAGTCAGGCGTATCGGATGTATATTGTGTACAACCGGAATGCGTGGATGCTCGCGCTCCCTCTTGTACTCCTCCTCGGCACTAGCGGTAAGCTCACCCAAGGGTCTGTCTCGTGTCTACGAAGGAGCGACTAAACACGTAATGCAGTCGCGGGCTACGGCGAGTGTGCTACTCAGTCGCCCATGCACAAGGCGAAGTATTTGACAGCAACCTCCGCCCATGGATTACGTCCTTCTTCTCTCTGTCCCTGACGACCAACGTCCTTGCAACCAGTGAGCGTCCCCCCTCCTCACACCTTCACACGCGTTCCCCTTCCCGAGCCCCTCTTCTCTTCCTTTCCTCCCCTCGCCCGCGTGTCCGAGTCCTGTGAAATCCACGCTCACGCTCATATGTCCTGCCCCGCGGAACGCCGCCGCTGCCGCCGACAATGCCAGTCCTCCTCGCCACGCGCATCTTGTGGTCAAACCACAAAGTGAAGAAGTACCGCACGAGCTACGCCGCGCTCACGCACTGGGCCATCCTCGAAACAATCGTCCAGTCCGCCGCGATCTACTCCGCCGCGCTCATCTCCCTCCTCGCGACGTACGTCGCCCATTCCAACGCGCAGTACATCTGCATCGACGCCCTCAACCCCGTCATCGTGCGTCCCCCCTCCTTGCTTTCTTTTTCCCCATGTTTATGCCCAGCTGAGACGAGGCACTCGTGGCAGGGCATAACGTTCACGCTGATCATCATCCGCGTCGGGCTGGGCGAGACCGCGAGCCAGCACTCCAAAGGCCCATGGCGGACTCGCTCGGGGGCGCGCCCTCGACGATCCACAGCCCCGGCCAGCCGTACCCCCTCCGCCCGCTCGCGGTCTCCGTCTCCGTCGCGCGCACGACGGACCGCCGGAGCTTCGACGCGTACGATCAGAAGGGCGCGCGGCGGCGGCGGCGGACTCGGACGTCGACATCGAAAGTGGGCGCGACTCCCGTGCCTCGCCTCTCGCCTGAGTTGTGACCGTGCACCTCTTCGTGTGAGGCGTGTGAGGAGGCAGATGGGAGATACTTACACATGGACTATGGTTGCGCGCGGTGTATAGAATGATGTACTCGAGGTGCGCTCGCTGGACAGTTTCCGTCGGAGTCGTCTAGAGTCGTCTGCACATAGGTATACTGTCTGTAATAATGATGTGTAGCGTCTATCTATGAATATTGTATCTCTGTCTTTCCCTCTCCTCCGTTGACGCGACGCAAGCTGGGTGGAGACGGCACACCGAGGACGACGGGGGGAGAGGGCGCAGATTCAAAGGAATGTGATCGACATGGAGCCAAAGGAAGGAATAAGTACATATTGTACACGCTTCGGCCGCTTCGCCGCATTTCCGTGCTGTCTATAATGTACACCCTGGCACGTCCTGGGGTTCTAAACGAATGTCTGCGTGTCCCGCGTGACGACGACGCGGGATCACAACGCCTCCGGCCACTCCTCCGATCCCGACGCAGCCCCGTCCTGTCGTTGCAAATAGCGATCACGGGTCACCGGTCAGCCTCCGCCCAATCCGCACCACGAGAATACAAGGCATTTTTGGCACGCACCTCGGGGTCGCACATCACGTATCCATACTCGTCAGCTTCGCAAATGTCCAACGACGCCCGCCGGCTTGCTGAGCCCATCTCGACCGTGACCGGTGGCGTCCGCGGACTGTGCACGTCGACGCTCTCGTAATAGTCCGACGTCGTCGACACCGACACGTGTATCGCGATCGGGCTCGCCACACGGGATGGCCGCTCTGTCCGCTCGCGCTCGCTGCGCGCATGCACATGCGCGTGCGAGGCCCCCTCGCGCTCGACGTCGAGTTCGGCGTCACGGGGGTCTTCGGCAGCGCCCTTCCCATGCCCATGTCTGTTGCTGCTACTAGCGCCGCCTTCCCCGAGCCTGCCGGTGCCGGGAAAAGGGCCAGCGAGAGTCGACGAGAGCGAGAGCGCCGAGGTACCATTTGTGGAAAGCATCGAGCGATGCCTGGACGCTGCAGCGCCCGCGCTCGCGCTCGACGAGATGCGCATGGCGATTATGAGGAAGACCAGGCCCTGCATTTGCATTTGTATCGCCCGCGATGCCCGAGAATAGAGCGAATGCATCGGAAGAAGCGGTGAGGTAAAGGGGGCGTAGGGAGGAAAGCGGTCAGTTCGAAGCTCGGGGCGATGGGAGACAGCGATGACTTACGATGACAGACGGGAACACGCTGTGGCACGCTGGGAAGGCGGCCGTGGGACTCGCGAAGGAGGTCACGGCGAGCGAGATAGACGCGACGGAGTAGATTGCGGCGGACTGGAGGATGGACTCGACCACGCGCCAGGTCACGTTCCTGAGGCGTCCGTCTTGCAAGTCCATGGAGACTCGGAAGACCTTTTGCGTGCGCGAGTTGAACCAGAGTATACGCGCCATGATGAGCCCTGTTCTTTGAGTTGAGCCTCGAGAGTGCAGGAAGGATCTCGACTACTCACCACTCGATAAAATATTTGTCGCGACCGAGAGCACGAAGAACGCGTTGGAGAGCACTTGGATATTCAAACCCCAGGCGTCCGGCGCATAGGGACCCGCGAGAGACACGAAGTAGCCAAGAACTAGGGCCGTAGGTCGGTGAATGGTTGACTAAGAGATCAAGGGACAGAAGCCTACCGAGTTCCCCGGCGAGGAGAATGAACGGGGGTATAATGACCTTAAATGAGCGGTCCCACACCACGTAGGCACGGTATATCTAGCATCCAAAGTCAGCCACTCTAACGGATGTGTGAGAAAGGCAAATGGGTGTCATACCATGATTCCGTCGCCAATGAGAAGCTGGGTGACGTACACCGCGAACTTCCCGGCGCCGACTGCGTGAGTGACTGCGTCCAGGTCGTCGAGCTGTACTGCGATGGTGACAAGATTGTAATGCTCCATCAGAAAGCTAGACAGCATAATATGAATATCGATGGCCTCATGCTGTATACAATACTGCGTAAGCTCGAGAACATGGGAGACAAGGGGTAAATCCTCACTATGCACGCGAGCATAAACATGGCTGTGCTTGCTGCCAGGAGCGCCAGATGGCGCTTTGAACGCGCGGGGGCTTGGGACCTGTGTCGATGAAGCAGGGTCCACGCACAAATGCCGTATGTCACCACCAATGTCCCGAAGGCAATGGACTCCAGAACGACGGAGACAATCCCAGCGGTCAGGGTTGAGTGAACTGCATTACTATTGACCTACGGCGTTGCGGATATCAGGGACGTTTGGGACTTGAAGTTATGGGACCAAAATGAATCTTACCGGGTAGCCACCGGGAATCACATCGCCGACGGCTTTGACCATGTCAACGACGCAAACGAGGCCGATAGAGGTAGTCCGAGGGAGGGGTCAACTTCCAGCATGAGCGGAAAGGCGCATATAAGCAGTGCGATTCCGTGGCACAACAACACGGCGTTACAGTGGGCAAGAAGACGCGTTGCCATCGGTCATCAGAAGGCTCTGGGAACGACGCGATGGAGACTGTGCGCAGGAGGAAAATGACTGACGCAACGCCAGCTACCTCGCTTCCCCTCCTATCCCGGTCGCAAGAGGCACATGGAGGCAGAGCGAGGAACACTGATCATCTGCCTATGTTGGAGGGTGACGTCCGGTTTGGAAGGCAGCCTGAGCAATACGCCGGGGCGTCTCGTGTGGGATAGATGAGTTTCGGCGAGGAGGGAGAATCGCAGGTCGAGGGCAGTGCGCGTCAAAGATCCCGACGCCAAGTCTGTCAAAGATATCAAAGTGATTGTGCTTTAATATCTGAATGCGACACGATAGCCATGCATACTTACCTTCGCGTGCTACATGTTGGATGATTCATAGGATTGGGGAACAAGGTCACAGCTGAAGGAAGCACCAGCTCTGACTAGGCTGTGTTAGAACGGGGCCCGGGTTAGAATAAGGAAGGGGCATGCCGATCATGAACTGAGCGAATGACGTGGAAAACACAATGGCCCTACAGGCAGGTAGACTGCCGTGAAAACGCGAGCCTCCATTGTACACACGGAGAAAAAGTGGGGCGGAGATCTAATACTCACTACGCTCCCAATTTCCTCTCCGTTTGAAGACTGGCCCCACGGCGAACGCGATGCATGCAGAATATCTCCCAAAGTCGACTACCGTGACGTCAAATTGGCAGTGGTAGGGCGTTCTTCGGCGGTGGGTATATGCGACATTCTTCTTCCGAATGCGGTAGGGCGCGGCGGTGGATGATACGAAAGACTGTGTTTGTCGACACGGATGTCCTCGATGTAGAGTGAGCAGCGAGAGATGGTGGGAGACGCCAAGGATGAAAGTACTGTTAAAGCCACGATTCGGACGAGAGACAGGCATCCGGCGGGAATCGGCGGTAAGGCGGAGCCGGCCCGCCGATGCCGACTCGCTCAATGACAAGTGCCGAACTTGGTTTACTCGAAGCTCGTTTGAACACTTGAAATGGTCGACTTTCTATCCAACTTTGTCAAGCATGTGCCGTTGTACTCCGATGTGCTACTGAGAACATTAGGAATCCATCAACATCATCGTTTGCAAGAACACGGACGCTGTAACTCCGTCGGCGAACCGATTATGATATTGTAGACAAGTATGCGCATGCAACCCCATGAACGTAAATTGCAGCTCTCATTTGCTTGTGTCTCCCAATCTCCAACCCTCCACTCAGTCGGAAGAATGTGTAGCTATCTCTGTAAGGAATAATATGTGGTATTAGGCGAAATACGAGGCAGCCGGATCTACTTGCCTTCACCCCTGTCTATGTGCGTTCTCAACTCGTCCAGGATAGAACGCTTCGTCCTCAGACTTGCGCGAACGAGGTCCACGGGGATGGGTTCGACCGAAGGTGAATGAGGACCTATCCCCGTCCACGGTCGTACACGGCAGATGAAACTGGTGGCCAACAGTGTGTATGTGACGTAGACAACGTTGCGCGACTCAACCCCACCACTCCAGCGGTAGCAGGACACCCAGTTCTCCGAGTCCGACATGCGCACGCCGAGATCCTGTCGGCAGTGGCCACGCAAAGAATCCCATCCACTATCGGCAGGAGTGTAGATGAAACCCCGATTCACACAAGGAGTTCCATCGACGACGAGCTGGCCATACTCGCTCATGGGTGTTCCATCCCTCCGATACCAGTACTCTTCCCGTTGCGGAGTGCCAATGAAGGACGGACATTGACCTGTCCCGCTACACGGGAACGTTTGCGGTAGGGACAGTTGTACGTCTTCCGGAGGAGATGACGTTGACCCGTCGTTTGGAGCAACCACGGTGAGCAAGACACTAGGGGAAGCTATCGAAATGTTGGGCTCTTGCACTGTCAGCTCCATAAAAGAGACCCTTATCCCACCAAAGTCAATTAATTAATACCGTCTCCACAGGACAGATCATAATGTATGAGTTTATGTTTATGACATACCTCACGACAACATTCCGAGCGTATACCAGCACGGGCAACCCATTTTCCGCAGACACGACGCTCCCATCCGCCTGCCTGACAACTCCGTCCGGCAGCTCTCCACGGGCGACATCCCACAAGCTAACCATTTCGTTCGCGTACCCAGTCCATCGGAGGTCGATTGGGGGCTTCGGCGTAGTCAAGAGGTCGCACAAGCCCCGTAGCTCGTAGAACCGCGCGTCCTCGAGCAGGTACCGGTGCAGAGCCGCGGCATCCATGTGGAACGGGAGCGCGTGCGCGGCGAGCGGGAGGATGGGGTACCCCGAGAGGTAATCGACGATGATCGCGAAGGTCGTCGGGCTGCGTTGGAGCGTGAGCATGCGCCTGGCGGCCTCGGCGAAGCCGGAGGAGAAGCAGGTGCTAAAGAAGTTGGGGGCGTCGAAGTGGATTTGGGTGTGATCGAGCTGGAAGGTCTCGCCGCGCACGATGACGGTGTAGACGTCGTCTGTGCTGCCTTGCAATGCGGAAGGGGGCATGGGGGCTGGTTGAGAGGACATGGTGGTCTCCAAGTTGGAGTGCGTGAGAGATCCGATACGAACACTCGCTTGAGAGTCGTGGCCCCTATGTGCTGCGGTAGTCCGAGGCGCCTCGAGGGTGCCCATTTATTCATTGTCTGAATTCTGACGTCCCGCAGGACGTTCTGCCTCGTCCGAAGCCTCGCACGGACCAGATCCGCTGCCAACGCATCGTCCAGTGTGTTCGGCCCCACCCGATGTCCTCGTGGAATAAGTCGAAACAAGGCCTCGTCTGCCCACCACACAAACGATACTTATCTCCACCGCAACAAATACGCTCGCCGTTCCGAGAAGGTGTCCAAGAGTCTCACCCGCGTACCCTCGTCTATCCGATAAAGATCATCAAGTGAACAAATCCGGTCGAATCGCGTAGCTTTTCATCGATATAGACGATGAGTCTTGCACCGGTCGCCCATCCAGCTGTTCCCAGTAGTGCTCACGCGCTACGGATATACAGAAGGACCCGTAATCCGTCACAGCATGCGTAGAGAGATTAAGCATTGGGGAGGGGTTCAAGGACAAAGTTATGTCGGTAGACGGCGTGGTCAAGGTGGAAGACGAAGTGAGTCGAACCGAAAAAGCCAAGTAGGGGTCCGTTTTAGAATATGGGCACGACAAGAGTGCCTGTTCTGCCAACTCCGCCTTAAATGAAGTGTTCACCAATAACCTGGATCAAGAGTCACATTCTGACGCGATGACTGTTCAGGAGAATACGTACTAGAACACAACGCCCTTCGCAAACACCAGCGGGGGAAGGCCACTGCTGACCGAGGCGAGCGTCCCGTCATCGCGCCAAACGACGCCTGCGGGACGCTTCCCTTTCACGATGTCGCGCAAGCTGACCATCTCGTTGGCGTACCCTGTCCATCGGAGGTCTATCTCCGGGCCACGAAGAATTCTGCGTCCGCGAGGAGGCAGCGATGCGCGCCGGACACCATATCCATAGATGAGTGTATCGCTTGGACGGAGAGGGGCAGGACGGGGTATCCGCTCAAGTACTCGACGATGATGGCGAACAGAGTGGGGTTCCGGTTTAGCTTGAGGGTGTGTCCAGCCGACTCTGCGAAGTCCGACAGGAACTCGGAGGTGAAGTAGTTGGGAGAGTCGAATGTGATCTGGTCGTGATACAGCTCGAAGCGCTCCCCACGGACGATGACTGTGTACGCCTCATTTCCTGGAGATGTTGGATGCGATTAAAGTACTTGAGCATCCATGGGCCAAGGCAGAGGGCGGGCGACGTTGGAAAAGACGGTGGGGAGAGCCTGCAAGTACTGTAAGTTGCGAATCATATGTGCATGTGCGAAGAGTTACAGCGACGGTGGCTGTGCGACAGTCAAGCGCTCATTCCCTCTTTGGCCTGTGCCACCGCAGTGACACGTCGAGTCTTTGAACCGTTCCCGTCATTTCTCCGTTCAAGGAATGCCAGTGCAGAGACAACTGTAGCATCGCACTATATCCTCCGATTCCAATGAGGTACCCAGAAAGCGGGCCCGTGTCGATTCCCCACCTCCAGCTGCAGGCAATGTGGAGCAAGCACCCGAGAGGAAGCAAGACGCAGAGTTTTGGTTCGACGACGGCAGCATCACCCTCATCGCCCGCAACGTCGAGTTTCGAGTCTACAAGGGGATCCTAGCCAGTCGTTCTGTAGTGTTCCGCGACATGTTCTCCTTTCCGCAACCGGAAACATCGTCAACCTCGGCGTCGTCCGCTACCTGCCCTCTCGTCCATCTCACGGACTCGCCAGAAGATATTCGTGAGCTGCTCCGAATCCTCATGCCTGGCATGGAGTCATCTACGTCCGTCTTTTATATCTTCCTAGTTCTGTTACAGGTACTAACGAGTGCCTAGACCGTTTGCGCCCGACGCCCGTCCCACATTCCAGGCTGTCTCCGCCTGCATCCGTCTCGGACACAAGTACCAGCTTGATCATCTCCTGGAAGCGGCACTTCGCTACCTTCGGCGGTACTATCCCACCGATTTCAACACCTACGCAAACTCCCCCGCCCCTCCCCCATCGTTCAGACCCATCCATTCCATAGGCGTCGTTAACCTCGCCCGTCTCACTGGCGCTCACGATCTCCTCCCCATTGCTCTCTATGAATGCTCTTCACTCGACGCTGCAGAGCTTCTCGGAGGTTTTCGGCGGGACGACGGGACGCGCGAAGCACTCTCAAGTGCCGATCTCGCGCTATGCATCAGGGCGCAGGCCACGCTTGTGAGGGCGCACGTCGAGCGCGCGGTCGGCGTCTCGACGACGATAATGCAGTACATCCCCGCGCACATCTGGAATGGAACCTGCAAGTTCGCGCTCGACAATATGGCACACGCCCACTTGGGGCAAATCGGGGCGATGTCCAACACGAGGGCCCTCGCCGACCCGGCTGTGGCTCTGGCAAGGTCGGGATCGTCTCCACCTTGCGCGAATTGCATTGCCTTCCTTCAGGATCACGATTTAGCTCAGAGGCGGTGGGTTTGGAACCGTCTTCCCAACCTCGTTGGAGTCACTGTGGCGGAGTGGAGGCCGGCGTAGGTCTAGTCCATGGACCGTCCCGTTCTTTCCTATTGACGTTTGGCACCGGCTACTCATTGTACGCTCGAATGATAAACATTGTAGTATAAATACCACCAGTCGCGGCTATTTCTTCGCACTCCATCGTCCAATAACTCTAGCCCTACTATAGTCCTTCTGTAACGCATTGATCATGTTTTTAGGACGCCCATGCGAGTAGTACGTAGCATACATTTCACGTATTCCATCTCGTTCCGCTTTGTTCTTGTCTTCCGTCAGTCTGCTCCAGCAAAAATAGAACATTCTTGGGATCATTGCACTCTCTCCGCTATGTAAGGGGGAACTTGAGAACGAGTTGGACCCCATCCCCCCCCCCCCGAAATACGGGTCACGAGCTAGACGTCACGGAGAGCCTTGCTTCCGTGTCCGAGCCCGTTCTCGATATCCAGCCCAGCATTGACAGTAGCCGCCGCGTTCTTCTGTTCGTACACGCCAAAGTTCGCTCCATCGTATGTTCGTGACACCGAGACCTTGACGGCGAGCGGCCGCAGTGGGAACGGCCGCCCACTGTGGTCTTGGAACGACTCGGACGCGAGCGGCGGCGCCGGCCCCCCCACGCCCACCGACGTCCTGTGCCCCCGGGCCTTTGACTGCTTGCTCGCTGCTTCCACAAGGCCGACGCGGATGATGATGAGCGTGAACGTGATGCCCTGCGAAGTGCGAACATCATGTTAATGCGGCGCCCGCACAGATGGTCGAGCCGACGACTCGGACGCGGGGTGCTTACGATGATCGGCTGGAGCGTGTCGAGGCAGACGTACTGCGCGTTCGAGCGAGCGACGTAGGTGGCGAGCAGGGAGATGAGGGCGGCGGAGTAGAGGGCGGCGGACTGAACGACCGTTTCGAGGACGCTCAAGCGCGTGCCTGTGTGGTACAGCTTGACCCTATAGTTTGACCACATGATGCGCCCCGAGAGGAGAACTGGACGTGTGTTCTGAGATGAGCTTTGGTGAGGGAAACTGGAAGGGGGAGGCGGGGGGTTCTCGCGCAAAGGGGAGGACACTCACTTGTCGCGAGGACGTTGGTTGTCAAGGAAAGCGCGAAGAAGGATGTTATCCAGGGGGTGAAGTGCTTCGAAAAGATGGTCTCGGATGCTCTGGCTCGTGCGACGTTGATGGGAATGCCATACGCCGTGACTACACCATTGCGGTCAGTAGTCTGCTTATAGGCAACGGAGTGGCTAGCCTACTAGCGGTGCCCACCAGGAGGATGATAGGAAGGATAACAATCCATGTTCTCCTGTTGTATACGACATAAAGCCGATAAATCTGCATGCAGCCCCCAATGAGCTCAACGCACTGATAAAGGTTTGATGCAGCATACCACAAAGGCGTCCCCGACCAGTGTCTGTGTGTTATAGATAGTCAATTTGGCGACGAAGAGGGGATTGTTCAACTGTTTGAAGAATGTAGATGTGCCTGTCGGAGTGCCTCCGTGTGCGATGAAACCCTCCATTGCTCGTTGAACATCAATAGCCATATGCTGGTCTCAAGCAGTTAGCGTAGCATTGGCACCGTACTCTATAAGAGTACCGCGAGTATGATACTCACTACAATGGTGAGGACAAACATCAATGTTCCTGTCCCGAGTAGCCTCGTATTGATTTTTGAGCGGTGGCGATGTTGTCGCGGATAGATGAGGATCCAGACTGATATTGCAAATAACACAATGAAGGCACCGAAGAGGATGGACTCCAGGAACAATGCAACTAGCTAGATATGCAGTGTAAATAGGATACGTTCTGGGAGGATTGGGTGAGAAATATGTCAATGCTCACCAGAGCTTTTGGTAGGGAAAATATAGCATCGGCATCAGATGACATGGTGGAGCTAAGGCCACAGCACGGGAAATGGGAGAATTGGAGGGCAGAGGGTGTTCGATAATGGGCTCCGAGACACAGAAAAGCCCTAGAATACGGGGCACTGTCTCTTAAGCCCTGCTACAAAGTTAACGTTAACGTTAACGCTCCGATGTCTCGTAAATCAGATCGTACCTCAGACTGGTTGACATGACGTGGTCAGAGGGCACTCTCGGTCACCAGTGTCCTGTCATGCGGCTGTGGGTTTGTGGGGGTTGGCGTTCGGCTGAGCTGGAAGTCTGAAAAGAAAGTTTGAGAACGTATCTCTCGGACAAGGATGGTGCCCAGGCTTGGCAACACTGGTATCTCGAAACCTTGCCGCTCTGTCCCCCTCATCCGAGCCCCCCTTTGAGCGCCCCGATCATCACCCTATCTTGCTCGCTGTCCCGTAGAGCGCTGATGGTCACCGGCAAGGAAGTCCGACAACCACAATATGCTCGAAGCCTGCTACTGGGGACATCTGGATCGGAGCTCGTTGGTCAAGTGCAAAGTCAGTAGCGATGGACAGCCACCACGCGTCGACTGCAACGTCGAAGCGATGTAGGACGTGGCAGCAGTGTTCAACCGCGCCGAGGCGAGGCAGAGCGTGGCCACAGGATAATGCCACGAGTTCCGCAATCATGCTGGACGCCGGTGGATGGCATTGGCAACGTGCCTTTCACCACTCCACGCAAGCCGACCGTCTCGTTTGAATGACATCTGTTCGTGGTAAAGGACATGCTGGCCGGAAGGGCTCCTTGACGTCATCTAAGCTCGGGTCCTCTCTTGTGTCGTGTTCGTGTGCGCATTCTGACGCTGACACATCTCGAAATCCGTTTCAACATGTCACATACCGTACGCGTGTTTCTAATTCATTTCCTCCACTCCCATAGCAAACGCTTGAGGGACCGGGCTTCGACAGATTACTGGAGCATTGCGGTGGCACGGGAGAAAGCGAAGTGCAGAAGAAAAAAACTAGGATGATGCAGCAGTATTTAAGCAAGATTTATCGAGTGATTAAACTCTGCTTAATTATCGACCTCAAGTCCTAGCTACGAGATGGTGGCGGTTAAGCTGGTCGAGGACGACTCGGAAGAGCGCGGGCCAGCAGACGCTCTGGAACCGTGACGGAAACCATCAGTCACATCCACGTCGGTTGCGATGGTCAGTGCTCTGTCCTCCATCCTCAGGGGTTGCTCGGTTCTTTTTTGACAGTTTCTCCTTATTTTTTGCGTCTATACGGGAGAATTCCGATAACAAATCCGGTGACTGGGTCTCCGAGTTGGTAAGACTGTTTTGTGTTATCAGATGCACTAGTTCTGATCTATAGACTGCATCCTTTCCAGATATTTATGACTGCAAATAACTGGTGCGTGTCACGACTGTTGCTCCCATACAGTGGTGCTGGAAAACTCGGGGCGCCCGTCCACTAGGCGACATGCACTGCACACCTTCACCGACGAGAACGCGCAAGCGTATACAGTGACCAATGTCCCCCCGATCATCAATACTGTCACTTCTGTCGACCCAGGGACTCTAGTCAACACTACATTTGGTACCCTCTTGCGTCCTAAAATCAGCATCGACAAGTATCCCGAACTGCCTTTCCTCCTGCGTAGGCTGCCGGTGACCGACCCACTCCTTTCCCGCCTTTGCGCGAACCCAGACAGCTTGGCACCGTCACGCTTTGAATCCGGATGGGCCTTGCCGGACGACATTCGAAATTCCTGGATCAGACTGGAGAAGGGCCTGCTCCACATCTCCGAATTGCTCCTCACATCCACTGAGCAAAGCTTTTGCGGCACATCTGCCCGCTACGCCATTCGTGACCAGGAACACTGGCCGCACCCGGAGGACTATGGATACCGAAACGTGCACGCGTCTGCGCATGCTGCCCAAATCTCTACCCGTCGTGCACATACGGCCTTCCAACTCCTCGCCGCACGATGCTCCCTGGCCGTCGCCCTGTGGCTATTTCCCAGACCGGTTTCCAGCTCTCTTCCACAGGTGCCTACGACCGAGAGTGACTCTACGACGACGACTGAGGTCCCGGAATGGGCCACATTTCTGAGACGAGCACGTGTGCCCTCGTCTTGGATTGATGCCCTTGGCGACTCTGTCATCACTGACTTCGCCCTCAACCTTCGGGTTGGAGCCGTCTTCAACCCGTCCCCATCCGCCAAATGGCCTCCGATCCTTCCTGTTCTTCGGGCCGCAAATGTTCCTGTGTTTATCATGTGGCGGAACCCAACGCAAATGCTGGAATGTGCCGAACGATGGCCGTTCATGAAGACATTTGCCCCTCGTTCGCCAGCTGAGGTTACTCTCGCTCTGCAGCACCCTCCAACCGGGAACCCACGCGTTGTCACCCTCTGCTTCGACGCGAAGACACGTCCGCTCCCGACGACTCCTCGCTAGACGACAGCGCCCCGCCATTCGGACCGTACCAACAACCCGGAGAGTCGAGGTTGGAATTTCTCACGCGAAGAGAACATTATCGTCAGGATCAGGAACTTCAGGAAACCCAGCTAGGGCTAACATGGCGGCGAGAGCGCCTGGCACACGCGCAGACGGGCTTCGCGCCGTATCGCCGTTCGCGCGTGTATCTATGGGTGAGCCCCGAGCTCATTTGTCCTGATTTACCACCTACATGGCGCGAATGCGAGTACCGCCATCCCATCCCCCTTCCGCATACAGGAGCATATGGATGGTGCACCCGCTCGGTTGTCGACAATATAACCCCTTCTACGACGAATGGGACTTGTGGTTCCCTCCGAGCTGGGGAACTGCTCAAGGGGATTCTGAGGAGGCTCGTACCGCTGACTCGGACACGGATACTGTCTTGGAGGCATTGCTTCCGGCGTCCCAGGCCGCCGCTACCGCCAGTGCAATGAGACAACAACTGGCCATAGAACAATCGCTCGCGAAAACGCTCGATGACGACGACCTCCTGAACCCCACGCCAGAAGACCGCGACATCCAGGGCGTCGAGATCGAGCAGAACTTCCACCTCAGCTCGTGGTCCGGCATCACCATAACCGACACGCGCACCTTCCCCGGCGTCGACTACGAGAAGTGGGCCGCCCGCGTCCACTTCTTCCTCGGCGAGCTCGAGACAGGCCTGCCCCAGGACCCCGCCGCCCGCAAATGCATCGCGGGCTGGGCCGCGGCCATGCTCGAGCGCGCCTCGCCTTCACCTGCCAGTGGGACCTCGACGCGCGCAACCCGTCCAGGTTCCTCCCCCCCAGGGCGGACTCGGACTCGGAGCGTGGCCCGGCGGATCCCCGCCTCTCGCTCTCGCTGGAGTATCGGCGTGCCGCAGAGCGCAAGATGGATCCGGACGACGTCCGCCGGTGGGTGCTCGTCAAGTTCCAGCGCGACCCGGACGAGTGGCAGGCCTCAGGCCTCAGGCTCCCCTGGGGGCTGGTCGCTGCTCACGTCCCCGATGGGCGCGCTCCTGCTTGCGCGCCGCGTGAGCGAGGTGGACACGAGCCGCGCCGCGCTCTCGACGCTGGTCGCGGTCGGCGTCCCCGTCCGCACGGGCATCTTGCGCCCAGTCGGCGTCGAGTCGACCCGCCGCGCCCTTCGGACTCGGAGTCCGCCCGAACACGAACATCCGCATATGGGGCCGAATCGACGCCCCTCCAGGCTCCCGCCTGCGCCCTCGCGACGGCGCTTGCCGACGGTGTGGCGCGAGAAGGGGGAACGGCCGACGGTCAAGGACTACGACGCGTACTGCCAGCGTGCTGGGCTCTCGCATCGGCCGCACGCGCGCAGGGCGTGGCTCAAGGCCCAAGGGCGGCATCGTGTGGCGGATCATGCTCGAGGTGACGGGCAGGAACACGGGCCTACCCACGCGGCTGGCGCTAGAGGAGGGGGAGCTCTCTCTCGGCTAGCCCGTGTGGCCGCCCCGAGCACTATGAGCCCGTGACTCGGGAGGTGGAGGGCGCGCCGGCCTACTTCGATGACACACTGTCCGCCGATCGAGCAGCTGGACGTCGTATCTGGGGTCGTGAAAGTCTACACAGGTCAGCTTCGGTCTGCGGCCTGACTCACTGATTCAAAATGCCCTCGATATCGATAGGCCGTGGCGGCCAGACCGAAGACGTGTCGTGGTGGCCCAAGCACTCGGCGTGGGTGGGGGAGGCGGGTACAGCGGCATCCGGACGCCCTCCAGGGAGCAGTGGTTCCAGCGCAGGCTAAAGGATATTTACGACGGAAGGCGCTGCCGCGGAACACTAAAGAATGGAAGCTCGCGCTGTACACGAAAAAGAAAGCCGGGATGCTGGCCGGCATCGTCGATCAGGCGTCCTGGGAATTTACATACCAGAACTTCATTCAGAATCCAGATCCTGAGCACGTCTAGTCTTGACGGTCGCATGGCTAATAAAAGAATACAGTTCGAGCAAATGAAATGTATTGAACATCAAATGTGTGTGCACCAAACCGCGGGGTACAAGACTTTGCCAAATCCCACTCAGCACCGCCCTCCTATCGCGGTCGTGTTCTCGGGCATCGCATCGACGTTTTCGTTCTACCAGCAGCACTTCGGTGCCTACATTGCTAGGAGACAATCGACCGGAATATGCGCACGGCGAATACAACGTGCACCGAGATGGGCGCACACGCTGAGTGACGCCACACCGCGAAGAACAGGGAGAAGAAGGATGTCCTGGGTGCAAGGCGCGATGAGGGTTGATGGATGCAAAGTGGGGAGGGCGACTGGAGCAAAAGTTGCCAGTGTAGTGAGGGCAAAGTCTATTGAGATGATGCGTGTATTTGTAAGCACACGGGACACTGCGACTGACAGTCAAGCATCCAAGCTATCTGAAAGATGTTTTGAATAGGATCCGGACAGCACCATTATACAGATACCCACCTTGTTCAGCCGGGTCTATATGTAGGTTCTCCAAGAAGTGCTGGCGCGTCCGTAGGTCCGCCTTGACGATCTCTACCCAGGCGTCGGCTTTCATTGGGGAATTGGACTGTGCCCGGGGTATGATGCGACAGAGGAGTTCATCTGCCCAGAACGTGAACGACCTGTGCTCGAGCTCTCCCCTCTGCTGCGAGGCCGGATCGCACGCCGTCCGCCAGATACGTGAGCCCAGATCGTAGTGACGTGCCAAAGGATCCGAATAATGATGGCGGATGGAAAACGGCTCGCTATATATAGAATTTAGATTATCCCTCATCCCGTTGATACTGAGGGCGCCGAATTCGCGGATGTAACGATCCCCGGCCAAGCCCCAGTAGGCACGCCTTTGGGCGATACGCAGTCTGGCTCCTCGCCATATGCCATGGAGGTAGGAGCGTCTATAATTCCAGCTGGAACAGACAAACAGATGTCGGTCGAGCTGTCCGACCTGAACGCGACCTTCAGCATGATGGCGCGAGACGAGACGTCAGCCTCATCTGACTTCTCGCCAGACAGCAACCGAGTGCATATGATTCTACAGTTCGACAGTGCATCAGTACGAAAATTTTGTTGACAACCCTTACACGCACGTAAGGATGACATTGTGCACGAATGCGATGGCCGGAAGTCCGTTTTCAGCGGAGACGACGCTCCCGTCGGGTTGTTGGACGATCCCCCTGGGCAGTGTCCCGCCAATGACATCCCGCAGATCGACAGCCGCATTCGCATAGCCCATCCAACTCACATCCAGATTGAGGGCCGGCGTCGCGAGGAGAGCGGAGAGCCTTTGGAGGCCGTAAAATTGAGCATCGGCGAGAAGACAACGGCGGGCCATCGCGAGGCCCATCAAGGGCGGGATAGATTCGGCAGAGAGGGGAAGAATAGGATATCCGCTGAGGTATTCGACGATGAGAGCGAAGAGGGCGGGGTTGCGGTCGAGAGTCACGGTGCGTTTGATGGACTCGGTGAAGCCGGAGGAGAAACAAGTGGAGAAAAAGTTGGGGGCGTCGAAGTCGATCTGGTTGCGACTGAGTTGGAAATGCTCACCGCGAATGATGACGGTGTATGCATCATTCGAGTTGCCAGCTGGTGACAGTTGAGAAACATCCATGGCCGTATGGGTGCCAGTGAGAGAGCCCTAGTACTACTAGTTACTACTAGTAGCTCGAGAGGGGCCCGTGTGCTTACACATGAACGCGTAGTGTCACAGGACATTCTGGTTTGTCACACAGCTCCTCTCAGAGGCACGTCACGCTACGCCCTTTGTTGTTGTTGTTTCTTTCTCTTTCCTGCCGCCACCAGACCATGGCCGAGGACTCGGACTCTCGCCCCGCAAAGCGCTCCAGATCCTCCACCGGTCCTAGTCCGCTTGTCATTCTCGGTCCTGGAGAACCGTCTGAATCTACACCGGCACATGGCCAAGAGACATTCACACGCGATACCGACTTCTGGCTCGGAGATGGCAATCTCATCCTTCTCGCCGGCCGTACCGCCTTCCGCGTCTTCCGGAGCGTCCTTATGAAGAAGTCGGCCGTCTTCATGGACATGTTTACCGCTGGGTCCCTGGACGCGACCGAGACGTTCGACGACTGTCCCATCGTCCGCCTACCAGACCATCCCACCGACCTCCGTGACTTCCTTCAATATCTGATACCATGCTCCGCACTTAGGTGAGCGCTCCCTCGTCACTCCTCCATCCTCCACCTATCACATCCATTTGTCGTCCCCTCCATATCCGTATGCATGATGATCATTATCCATCCATCCCCAGATTGCGCGACGGGTCGCCCACGGTCGAATTCGCCGAGGTCCACGCCGCCATCCACCTCGCCCACAAATACCAGTGTCCCGACGTCGAGGCGCGCGCGCTCTTCATCCTCAAGAAGTACTACACCTCCCGTCTCCCACAGTACGAGATGTACGACCCATCTACCTCCACACTCTCCATTCCCCCGCGGAGTGCGGCCATCGCCACGGTGAACATCGCGCGCCTGACCGACACGCCCTCCATGCTCCCCTTCGCCTTCTACCGGCTCTGCGACCTCGAGGGCGAGATGGTGGAAGGGTACCGCCGGCGCGACGGGTCCGTCGAGCACCTCTCCCTAGACGACCTCAAGCTGTGCATCGGGGCCCAGCGCCAGCTCGCGTGGGAGCTCGCGGGTCTCGTCGAGCGCGTGTTCGCACCGACCCCGGGTGCGCGCTGCAGGGCATTTGCGAAATGCACCATCGCGCGCGAGACGATACACGTGTACGCGCAGATGCACGCGCAGGGAGGGGGCGAGGCTCTGGGCTTTCAGCGCGACTATATCGCGATGTGGGCGGCGAGGTTCGGGCTGTGCAGGAGGTGCAAAAGGCAGATGCTGCGGCGCGACGTCGAGGAGCGGCGGAGGGTGTGGATGCGGCTGCCGGAGATGTTTGGGCTGGAGGATGACGAGTGTGGGTTCGCCGACGGAAACGACGGGGAGAGCGGTTCAGACAGTGATTGAGGGCGCTTTCGGGGTGTATCATCATGGTCTTCTGGGCATGCGCACTTCTACTATTCTATTCTCAGTCATGTCAGAGCTTACTCACAACACACTCGCGGGTACACAAGGATGCCCCACACTTCCGACAGGAATGCTGCCGCCAGTTGCTTCAACACAAAGGGGTACCAGCGTGAACAGATACGCTGTGGGCATGTGTGCACCTAGAGTCTACTCAGCTATCCGTACTCCGCTTTTTGTCGATCTGCAGGGATTGATTCGCTCATTGTTTGAAATCTGTCACCACAGAGCTGATGAACGAGATTGGTTTGGTGCGGTAATCTTCCGGAATGACTGCGAATGTCGCCTTGGACGAGGTAGACGTGAGGTTTGTCGTGTCGAATTGAATAATAACCTAGGAGACGGTGTCGAACATCAGTGATTGGTATGCCGCCTATTTCGGGAGTTGAAGTTACTTGGTTGTCAGATTTGTACTGAGGCCAAATGGTTCCTGAGGTACGCAGCGTCTCCGTTAGCATAACCCGGCGAGGACAAAAGCACGTAACACCTACTGAAGAGGCCTTGCTATCGTTAGGCGTGCCGCTCACCGAAAACGACAGCCATCTTCCGTCAGCGAGAACAGTGAGTAGGTCTTCGGACGGTCTTAACGCTGAAGCGCGCCGGTTCAGGAAGTTGATTCCATGGTAGATAATAGACATGGAAACAGCTTGACGCGAATGAGACGTTGAACAAGCATAGAGATGGTGGTTGGTACGATTCGTTCAGCGGACCAAGGTCTGTTGACCAAAGCAGACTTCGAGTCTTGATCATACGCCTGCAAATCTGCGGCGCAAGGTCATTCCAGTGTCCGAACCGCGCACCATCGGTCGCACTTGCTTACCTTCCACAGTCCCGCAGCCTGCATCTGGAACCCGCCAAGTATGTGATCCTCGCGCTTGACCTCTCGCCGCTACTACTCTTCGAGGTGTCGATCACACTGTCCTCAAAGGCACCGACGCAAGATGTCCAATAGATGTACACTCGAGCAGAAGATGGGCACCCATGCCAACAAGGAGAAGAATGAAGACATCTTGGCTTAGTGCAAGCGCAGCGGGAGGGAAGGAGAAAGGAGAGGTGCGACCATGAAACAGGAACATTGACCGAGAACTCACCTCCAAAGCCCTGCCCACAGAGGACTCGAGCGATTTAATCTTGCTGAATCTAACCTCTTTCAGCAGATCCAGGCTGACCTCCGTCATCTCAGACAGCGTGTTTGTCTAATGGCCTCGTCGACGCCTCTCCAACTTGCACGGCGGAATCAGGTTGCATCGCACGGAGGAAGCACCGAGTGGTCACAAACGAGAGATAAGTCGGAAGCAAGCCTGTACTGAACGCGGTGCAAGAATTCGAGAGAAATCCCTTGAAAGAAGAGGATACTGTGTCGGCACTAGAGTCTGGTTTCGGTGGTATGGAGTTGGAGGTCGCATCACAAGGTCGTCAGTGAGGGCGCTTCGCACTTGGCCTTCTTGCCATGTTACCACCGCCATGGTCATCGCACCGCTGAATGTTTATGCCGTTCTCGAGTCCGTCCCATCCTCTACTCGTCGATACTTGGAAATGCCACACGTTGCTAGAGAGACAGTAGCCATGAGCCACCTTGGTACAAAGGTGCGTCGGCTCACCAGCTCGGACAAAACAACGGTACCGCTTCATACGCCACTCCTCAACACTTAAAAGTGTCATGGACGCCCCGATGTCCTCGTTCAAACCAACCCTCGCCTCCCTCCTTTACACCCGTTACCGTTGCCCGCCTATAGGTGAGAGTGGCTTAGGGTTAAATGCGTATAGAGCTGAACGTCTTCTCCCAGAAAATGTCGGACCATCATTCCCGCCCAGCGTCCGGCGCGGCAGTCGTCGCGCTGAACATCCATGAGATACTGTGCCAGATATTCGAAGTGGATAGCAATGTCGGGAAAGACAGAAGGTTCCTCGAACACGAGCTTCTGTCGTGCGCCCTCGTGTCTCGCGCCTTCTGCGAACCCGTCTTGCGCTCTCTTTGGGGACACATGTCGTCACCCACGCCACTTTGGCGTCTTCTGGCGGCTACTGGCACACATTCTGGGTGGATAAACAACGTCGACTTCTTTGATACGGTGCGTTTTTCTCATGCTCGTGTTGATCTGATAGTTTGTAACGGATGGAACAAGGTCTACCCTCAGATTCTATCGGAAAAGACGTACGCCGATCCCGCTCGGTGGACCCGCTTCACGTGGTATGCCCGGTTCGTCAAAGAGCTCAGAATCATGCTCAACCCCAGGGAACATGAGCACAAGAAGCTGGTCCAGGCACTTGTCGAACACAACGGCGGGGAAACCATTTTCCCTTCCATGCAAACGCTGTGGTGGCCCCCATCCACGTACTCCGACTCGTCGTACTTCGTACTTTTCACTCCCCGGCTCCGCTCTGTGTCGGTCGACTTTCATGAATGCATGCTGAGGAACGAAGATCATCCCGACCAAGACCCCCAGAGCCACATATTCCTTGCTCGGTTGCGCACATCCTCCCCGCGGTTACATCACCTTTCCGTGTCCACCCCCTTGAAGCGCATCGGGACGAACCACTCGCATGCCATCGTATTGTTCGGACACCTCACGAACTTGCATCTCCTCGCCCGTATCTCTTTCGCCTCATTCCGCGAGCTCGTCACCATGCCCAACATGCAATGCATATGCATCTTCCACGTCAGCTCTGACGTACTGGACCCGTCGCACCCGCCTGCCCAAATCCACGCGCCGCGTCTGGCAAGCCTCGCCGTCGGTGGGACCTTGCCATCTCTCACCCAGCTCCTCGTCGCGCTCGATGCCCCCTCGCTCGCGTCCGCGACGGTACAAGCCATGTGGGACGGGCCCCCACGCACACTAGCGCACGGCTACGTCGACTACGTCCCCCTCATCGAGGCGCTCGCGACCGTCCCCTCCCCTGCCTCCCTGACGGACATCACCATCGAGTTCGACGAGGACGGCGGCCCGCGCATGTGCGAGTGGCTCGTCGACCTCCTCGCGCCCCTCCTCGCCTTCCACAACATCGCGCGGTTCTCCCTCACCTGCCCCACCGTCGGCCTCGTCGCCCCGGACGACGACTTCTGGCTGATCAGCGGCGCGTGGCCGCGCCTGCGCGCGTTCGAGCTGTGCCGCGCGTTCTGGGACCCGTGCGTCGACCCCGACGACGACGACGACGACGATGACGACGGCGAGGGGAGCGAGGGCATCCCGGGCCCGACGCCGCAGGTGCTCGAGTGCTTCCGCGAGGACTGCCCCGACCTCGCGGAGCTCCGCCTGCCGCACCTCGACGTGCACGCGGACGTGCCGGGGCTGTTCACGCATGTTGGGAAACGTAGGGACCACGCGCTGGGGCGGCTGTGGTTCGGGGAAGAGGAAGACGAAGGGAGCGTTCGGGATCCGGACGCGGACGCTGAGCTTGGGGACGAGAAGGTCGCGGAGTGGGCGCGGTACATCCTCCACCTCTTCCCGGACCTGAACGCTGAGGAGAGCCTTAAGTACTGCTGCTTGAGCGAGGCGGCGTTCGGGTGGATGGAGGTACTCGAGCAGGTCCGCGCTCTCCAACGGAAGTCTGAAGAGGGTTCCGAGTCGGGTGGCGCGGTCGCGATGTTGTCGAGACGTCGATGCATATGATTGTTGGTCCGAATGAGAAAGCCACCGTCCCCGGGCCCCGCACCACGTCATGCTTGCGGTTGTGTTCACAACTTTTTTTATCTCAAGGTGTTGTCACACTTGTACACATTCACTTTGTCCTCCAACTATGTAAACCCCTCGATCTTCGCGTTGCAACATCCTTCGGGCTCATCGGGATACGTATGCGATAACTTCCGAGGTGGGTAGACTATTGTAAGCTGACGTAGACAAAATTTTCTGCTCAACCGGATGCAGATGGAGGCTCACTCCGGTCAGAGAATGCGGCGAGTGATGCTGTTGGACGAAGAGACCAGTCCCACCAAGTTGACGCGTGGTGTCACGGCACATGACCGTTACGTCGCACGCGCCTATCCAAAAGCGGACACGTCCCACTGCTGCGTCCGAGCCGTCGAGTCGACGAGTGATTCTTTCAACCCAACCACTGTCGCGACATGACTGAGGGCTATTGCTCTTCAAAACGCCGCAGAACTTCCACCAGTCCTAAATTATTCGCCATTATCGGGGTCGGTGAGGAGTTCGAACCAGCCGAGGGTCAAGACACATTTACTTTCGATTTCTACTTTTGGCTCCATGATGGCAATATCATCCTCCGAGCTGGTCATTCAGCCCTTCGTGTCTACCGGGGTATCCTTGCCCAGAATTCGCCCGTTTTTCTGCATATGTTTGACACGCGTTCCCTCGACGCGGCTGAGACGTTCAACGGGCGTCCAGTCGTCCGTCTGTCAGACCATCCGGAGGATCTGACAGATTTTCTGCAATATCTGATACCTTGTACGGATTTCGAGTGAGTCCTGCCTCATTTTTTTCCTTAGGCTTGTAACTATATCCGCCGTCCTATGCGCCACCAGATATTTTAGCAGCGAGCCACTGCCCGGATCCCTCTTCGCGCAACTGCACGCCGCCCTTCACCTCGCCCACAAGTACCAATGTTTGGATGTCAAAGAACGTGTCCTCGTAACCCTAAGTACTACACCGCCAACTTTACCGAATATGACGACATATACCACGACAACACACTCCAATTTGCTTTGGTTCGCCCCCCGCCGCAAGCCGCCATCGCCGCCGTCAATATCGCCCGGCGTCTGACGCGAACGCTTCCGATGCTCCCATACGCCCTGTACCTGGCTTCCAATCTCGAGGGTCGAATGACGGACGGCTACAAGCGCCCGGACGGAACTATCGAGTATCTCTCCACCGAAGATCTCCGGCTGTGTATCGATGCGCGGGGGGTACGGGAGATGGCGAGCCTCGTCAGACACGTCTTTACTCTCACACCGACTGCCGGCTGCAAGACAACCAAAACGTGCGCAGCAGCACGGAAAGCCCTTCTTGGGAACGCGGAGATGAACGCCTCGGGAGAAATCGACGTTTTAAAGCCTTACATCGGCTCTATCAAGGAATGGGCGGACGCGCATGATTTGTGCAAGACGTGCAAGAAGGAGATGCTCGAGAGGGAGGTGGAGGAACGGAGGAGAGTGTGGAAGACGTCACCGGAGGTATTTGGATTATCGGCCAAGGAGTGTGGCTTTCCCAGTGGTGACGAATCGGAGTAGGGTCAGGCAGTGATTGTGTCGCAATTTACGTTCTCTTTGTTCTGCAGCCACCAACGGTCAACACATAGCGGAGCCGTGACGTTTAAGGCTCACCATAGTGAACGATCCCGTCCAGGACAACAGAAGGCTACATGTTGTCGGCAGCCTGAGGAGTTCTGCCGCAAGTAAACCCAGAACAAAGGTACACGGTCGTCGGCTCATTCGTTGAACAAAAGGACATGAAGCTCTCACGCCACTCGGGCCCGACCACTTATTAGAATGGCCCAACCCGGACGTCCTCACACAGCTCGTCCTCCTTCCATTTCTTACTTATACTCGTGTGTAGGTAAGCGTATCTACATCTTGAAGCATCTGGGTGGTGTTTAACGTCGACTCCCAGAAAATGTCCGATGATCGTTCAACCCTTGGGCTCGAGAACAGCAGCCCTTGCCCTGAAAACTCACGACCTTCTGTGCCACATATTCGAAATTGACAGACGCATCGCCAACAAGAGGAAGCTTTCTCACAAAGATCTCTTACGCTGTGCCCTCGTATCCCGGGCATTTTGCGAACCTGCCTTGCGCGCCCTGTGGACGGACATGTCGCCACCCACCCCCCTTTGGCGACTTCTAGCACCCACGAACACGGAGTCGACCCAGAAGGCGTTGACGTCCAAGTTCTTTGATTCTGTGAGTGGTTACTTTACAGCGCGCTCTAATCGCGAGTGCTTGACTGATGGGATGAGGTTGCCCTCAGATACTGTCTGATAAGCTGTACGCCGATCCCATCCTATGGGCCCGTTTCATGTGGTATGCGCGGTTTGTCCAGGAGCTCCATATCACAGACTTCGGCATGGAAGACAAGCACAAACAGCTCATCCACGCCCTCGTTGCTCACAATGGTGGGGAGTCTATCTTCCCTTCCCTCCAGACGCTATGGTGGTCTCCATCTTCCGACTCGGACTCTTCGTACTTCCCGCTCTTCACCCCCCAACTTCGCTCCGCAATTTTCCACTTTCCCCACTCTACGGACGCGGCCGCGCAAGACCCTCAGACTCACACTTTCCTCGCTCGGTTGCGTGCATCTTCCCCGCAATTGGGTTATCTTTGTGTCGACGCGTGCTGGGAGCGCATTGGCGTGAGCCACTTGCGCTTCATTTCGTCGTTCGAACGCCTCACGGATTTGAACCTGGCCGTCAGTGTTTCGCTCACGGCCTTCTGCCAGCTCGCCACCATGCCCGGCATGAACTCCCTGCGCATAGCCTACGTCCAGTCGGACGAGCAGGCGCCGTCGCCTCCCCGTACACAGACCGACGCACCCCAGCTAACTCTCATCTCTGTGGGTGGAGACTGTCCCACACTCACCCATCTCTTCAACAGCCTCAACGCCCCCCGACTGGCGTGCGCGTCTTTCCATGCCATGTGCGACGACCGCACGAAGACGCTCCCCGACTACGTCTCGTGCATCAAGGCGCTCGCCACCGTATGCCCATCTTCGGATGTGATGCAGGACCTCTGCATCGCGCTGGACGAGAACGGCGGGCCGCGGACGCTCGAGTACCTGACCGACCTCGTCGACCCGCTCCTCGGCTTCGGCAACCTCGCGCACTTCTCCCTCTCGTGCCCGACGGTCGGGCTCGTCGCGGACGACTGCGACTTCTGGGCGATCGCGCGCAGGTGGCGGAAGCTGCAGACGTTCAGGCTCTGGCAGGCGTTCTGGGACCCGTGCGTCGGGCCCGGCGCAGAGGAGGACAGCGATTCGGAGTCGGACGGCATCCCCATCCCCACGCCCGGGGTCCTCGAGGCCTTCCGGAAGCACTGCCCGCATCTGCGGGAGCTCGTGCTGCCTCACCTCGAGTTCGACGCGGACGTGCCGAGCAGGCGCGTCCGGAGCGCTCGACGGTGCCACGGGCTCGAGCTTCTGGCTTTCGGAGAGAAGGTGCTCGGCGGCGGTGAGGATGAAGAAGATTGGGTCCGAGGGCGGACCGAGCCCGACGTCGACGATGGCCAGATTGCGGACTGGGCGCGATACATCCTCGACCTCTTCAAGAAGCTGGACGCTCAGAGAAGCTTCGCACAACGCAGATCCATGTCAACGGAGACGGGCTGGGTAAAGGTATTCAAGAGGGTTCGCGAGATTCAGAAGGCGAGGGTCTCTTCGCCATCGGGCGGCTCTCTGGTTTGAAGTCATCGCGGTGCTGATGGGTTGCATCGTGCGAGGTTATGTGTCCGTCTAGCGCATGAATCGAACGCTCCAAAGGCACCTGTATTCGATCCTCCTCCTCGATGTGGTCCATTGCGACGAGGGGTGCCGTAATTCGGATGCATTGTATTAGCGCTCTCCCTCTCGGTGTTTGAAGTCAGAAGCAGGCTGGATGATATGCAAAGTCAGGATTGACTCGCTATTGAGGTCGTTTAAATAGAGAGGGTACTTACCGTATATCGGTCGCAACTGTACTCTACTGTTCCCGAGCGTACGACAACGATGCAGACAGTGTGGAAGGCGCGCGATACTAGGGCGCTAGTGGAGCCTACAATCAACGTTGAAAAAGAATGTCATTTGGTTACAACGGCGTCATACACCTTTCCCCCAATCCTCAACTTCAAGGTCAAAAACATCGGGGAAGCTTCTCCAGATGTTCTCCCGATTATCAACTTCCCTATTGTTCACCTCTTGTCTGCATGACGCGCACAGGCCATGCTCAAAAAAGCCCGATAGCCAGGGTTCCATGATGCTGGAAGCGTCGGTAATACTTTCTGGAAAACACCCGATTAGCTTGTCAAGCAGCTGGCGCAGGGTGGCTTGGCAGAGCGCCTCCCGCGTGCATCCGTCGCTCGCCTTGGGGGACAATGTCGAGTAGGTAAATTCAACGCGTTCCACGGAGAGCGTGCGAGTGGCGGTGATGCACCGTTTGATGTCGTCTCGCGAGAGGTATTCGACCGATCCGTCGCTGCGAGTCCACCCATCGATGAGGTCGGGCCCGAGTTCTAGGCATTTGTAGAGCGCGATCGGGAGCATCTGCGGCACGTCCAAGAGCCTTGCAAGGTTGACCGCACCGATAGCGCACGGCCCGTAGACCTCGATCACCTCGTTGCGACTTTCCTTCCACGCTGCGAAGTCGTCGTTGAATGTGTATTCGCGCAGGGAGTGCAGAGCCTGCCTCTGGACATCTTCGATATTGTACTTGTGCGCCAGGGTGATGACGGCGAACACCTCGTCGAAGGTGCGTTCCGGAGCATCCTTCTCCCGATGGTAGCTGTTAATATGGAACGAATTTCCCATGTGAAGGTCAGCCCGACACGGCAGAGAAAAATGGACCATGGAAACACTGGCAGGCGTACCATCGTTGGGTCGTAGGCACAAGCACTCGTAGCAGACACGCCAAGTCCTCCGGTGAGTCCGAGAGATGTACAACTGGGCATCCGTCAATCGTCTCGTCCGAGTTTGGGCTGGAAGAGGTGAACATATCCGCGAAGACCGTCGATTGCGCAGCGAGGAGGCCGCGATAGACACGGAACGCTACATTTCGAGCGAGGAGGACGATGTTGCCGTCATCGAGCCAGAACTCTTCGTGGTGTTTGGGTAGCTCTTGGGCATCTTCCGCAGTTCTAGGGCGCTTCTCTGGTCGACTTCATGGGACATGCGAATTGGAGATGTAGAGTGCCAGTGGGGGAAGTGCAGGCTGCGAGGAGTCCTTACTGCGACCCGCGCAGCGAGGAGCGAGGACGTTACCTTAGCGTCGTGACAGTGACACCGTCACGAGTGCGTCAGGTCAGTGTGTGAGTATGTCACGCCATGGCAACCTTCAAGTTCAACGTCAACGTTCAAACGTTCACCGGTCACCGCTAAAGTATTGTGGACTGCTTGAGGACCCCGGTGCAGTCCGTAGTAGTCGGTATAAAGGGTGTAATACGTACGCCCACGCCCCGCGCCAGCATGACTCTTGCAAGATCGCAGATTCGCATTCAACGTTCTGGTTTCAATCAATCCTGTACTAATCTAGTGTACTCTAAAGTGACGGCGATAATCATGTACCATGACAATGTAATCTACTTAGAAAGCGATAAAATGAGACTCTTCCTTTGCTATAGCTATACATGTAGCATGTGTTCCCGCTAAACTCCCCGAGCCTATTCCGAGCGCACTCTACACCGCTTGGAACTCCAGGTCTCCCGCAGGCACCTTGCAGTCGCGCGTCGGGCTCGAGCCGTCCGCCTCCGATTCCATACCGCTCTGCTGGCCATCGTCGTGGTTGGGATGCTTGAGGTCGCCCTCGTCGAGCGGATCCATCTGGACGTCCTGCTCGACGGCGATACCGATCTCCTTCGGGAGCCGGCGCATGCGTTCAGCAAGGCGTTCCCCAGCCTATATAGAACACAGACGCAAGTCAGAGGGTTGGGACGTCGGGAACGGCAGGCAGAGGAAAGGGCGCACCATGGATGCTCCGGAGTAGAGCTCTTCCCGCAGGGTTGTGCGGGAGTTGAGGGTCTGATGGGGATGTTCAGACGGTAAGAGTGGGTAAACGGCGCCCTGTGACGTACCGAAAGGAGAGTCCCACTGAGATTGAGGAGACGAAGATCAGCAACGTGCGCCAGACGACTATCACGGAGGACTCACGTGTATATTCGGCCGAGTGGCTATACCATCATGTCGGTAAGCCATAGAACTGTGCCATCGGGAATAAGGTACGTACCAAGGAGAACATGATGTGAAAGTTAGTGCCCGGGACGATACTCTATCGCAAGAGATCAGAAGCACGCCGCGCCATTGAGTAATGATACGTACAATATTCAGCAAATACAATACCTGAAATCGCGGGTGAATCATCAGCGTCAACTTCATGCAACTGCAACGTAAAGATAGCGAAAGCACGTACGCAAAATAGAGCGGAGAGGGCAGTCGTCTCGACAGAGGAACGCATCAGTCGGCCAATAACGGTGTCCGTATCTGCGGGCGCTATCATCAGCGACCTGTGCGCATGAACGCAAGGGGGGGGGGGATGATACGCACTTTGGAAACCCGTCTTGCTCTTCATCAGGTGCATGTAGAGGAGTACACTTCGCCAAGCCAGCGTCAACGCGCGGATGACGGGGACATCAAGAGATGACTTACGCAAGGATAACGTCGCACGTCATCCCGAGAGCGAGCCACGCGTCAGTGGTTGGAACTAGAGAATCCGTGGATATGCCGCTACAAACGGAAGAATAAGTACTGTGCAAAGAAGTAAGAGCTGTGAGACCTACTGCTCGCGCTTCAAGCCCAAAACAGCGGTGGTGACCCCAAAGCCAGCGGACGCGATCGAGAGGACTGAGAGCACGACGAAAAGCGGCCACCCATGTGTGAACTGCTTGATGCGCCACGCGAAGAGCTGCTGGATCGGTGCGGCGGTCCTGCACATACAGGCATAAGAGAGCGTCTCAAAGGATTTTCGACGGCGGTTACGGCTTACATTGCTAGAAACGAGACCGTTCAACCCTGGAGCACGGAGAGTAGGAGGACAGATATTACGCACCGACGAACAGCGGGATGGAAGTGATCGGCCAAAGACTCAGAGAGACAAACGCGATGTCCGAAAAATGCCGAACAGCGATGTCCCACAGCAGCCAAAGCGCCGCGATGGAATGAGCACTGTCCACGAGGAAACACCAGTTCACCATAACCCTTCGAGTTCCAGCGCGTCAGCCTAATACCTCCGAAACGCAAGCCTGCACAGGAGCCTCCGAGTGTGGGGAAAAGACTCACCTCACGCCCCACGAGTCGCGACTGTACCCGAGCATATACTGGACATAGTGCAGGAACACGACGCCATAGACGAAGCAGTTGAGGAGGACGCCCACGAGGATGGGCCCGAGGATGTACTTGAGCGGCATCGAGCTGCCACCCGCGTCACTGGAACCGTTCCCCGCGGCGAGGACCGACCATTGCTCAAACATCTCCCAGTTCGTGTCCTTGTTCGTGCGACAGCACAAGTCCCAGACTCCCAGTCCGCGAGATCAGGAACAAAGCAGGAAGGCGAGCAGCGAGGCAGCCTTAGGAAGAGGAAAAGGTAGGCGCCGCGGGCCCCGGCAGCAGCGTTATATATATGGCGTCGAGGACGGTAGCGACATTCAATTTTGATCCGGGCCTGGTGGCCCTTCAAAGTTTCAAGTTTGTGTTCAACCCCGATCCATCCCTATACTCCGAATGGGAGAGTCCCGTCGGTGCCGCTGATGGGGGTTTGACGTGTCGTCATGGCGGGTAGCCGGTGGTACTGTACTGGCAGCGAAACGCCGCGGACCGGTTTGCGATATGAAGGGGGCCACAGACGTCATCTCGAGCCTACGTCCCGCATCTTCAGGGACACGAAAAGGTATGTGTATGCGTATGTCGTGCCGTTGAGTGAGCCTTGCGCGCTCGTTTGTGTTGTGATCTGCTCGATTCGGTGTTGCCCATCGCCTCGCAGATAGAATCCTCTAGACCAAGGAAAACTTTCAATAAGTGCGGAGGTATAAACTATGACATCGCACGGGCAGATAGCATGGCACCAAATCGTAAGCGTCTTCCGAGTTAGCGTTTGGGGAGGGCCCGTTGACAGGACCCCTGACAATTCACCAAAATGCCTGATCCCTTTTCTGAAAATTGGCTTCGATTTGTCCGAAGGATCAGGCCCCAATTTGGGGGCGATTTGGCCGGATTAAATCAGGCCTTCCGGCCTCGAGCCGCCGTTTGTCCGGACGAGCGGATGAGGCGTTCTGAAGCGCGATTTTGTCCGGATTCGAGAGGATCAGGCTAATTTTCGCCTCGTTTTCACTTTTTGGTGGCGAAAATGGCCATTGTGCCGCATTTGACTGGAGAACTGAAACCCTGCGATACCAGCATATGGGGAGCGAGGAGTCAGAGGACTTGCGAGGTTATCCGACGCTGGACAACTACTTAGCGCCGATTCCGGTGCAGGCCGACCGCCATGTGTTACCTCCTTTCAAAAGTCATTTAGCTGTCTTCTAGTGTCCTAAGAGCTGACTTATAATAGTGATAGATGGCATCAATGAAGTAGATTCAAGTTCGGCAAGGATCCCGGCCAACGAGACCGGACCTGGATCAGGCGTCGGTGCCATCCCAGGCGAAACGTCCGGATTTTGGGATCAGGCTGTTCGGCCAAATGTCCGGATAAAAATCAGGCATGGACCTCTCCAAAACGCGAAAATTGTCCGGATTAGGCATCAGGGATCTGGGTGAATTGTCAGGGGTCCTCCGTTGACACGTCGGAGATGCATGTTGATGGTAGATCCGTGTCGCTAATTAGATGACCGCTTGCCGAAAGACACCAACCTCCTCGATCGCGCTAGGAGTACTGTACCTGACGAAGGGAATCTGTCGCGCTGCCACAAAGCTCGTGAATATATCCGCGGGTCCCAAAAGGACACTGACTCACGTTCTGACTGAGTGTCTTTTTAGGGATACGCATTCGACATCCATTGTCCCCAAATGTACGTCCAGAGAAACCGAGGCAGTAAAATTGAGGCGAGCGAGCCAGTGAAAGCAATATTCGCCTAACAAGCGTCGGCAAAGGGTTGTCAATATCGTGTGGAGTCGTGTCGTGGACCCTTACTTACTTACCAGTGCCGGTACCGATATGAATGCTATTGCCTACCCAAATTGTACTAGTGGCGGTGCTCGCAGCAAGCCGCCAGAGAGGGTTCCTGGGTCCGGTGGTGCCCATACAGTTAGATGCCCTGTCAAAAATTAGGAGGAATACAGAAGAGCAAAGGGAGCGAGAACCCCAGATATAGGACTTGAGATCAACTTCAGATATTCAAAATTTGTGTGCGCTGCGCCTGGGCCACTAATAGCAAGGTAATGAAACGAGACTGGCAAGGACTGGCATTGGATCCACCGACCCTGCACAACCTGGATCGATACCGATCCGCACAGGAAGTACTTATATGCGGCAGGCAGACGATAGCGGCCAAGGCCAACACTCTGCTTGAAGCACTGCTTGCCGTTAGTGTTATTAAGCCTCATGTGAGGACACTACTTAGGTGGTACGAAGCACTGGTTGAAGGTCGCCAATGGTACGTGGACGGCCGCTTCCCTGCTGGTGTGCAGTACTTGCTGTAACTTTGGCTTTCTGAACATGCACATACAGTGCAAGGGCGATGGGTTGCTTGAAGCAGAGCAAGTTGGGATCGGCTGCAGTGGATCTTGAAATCGAAAGCGTCTCGGTCTCCTCGGAGTCTAAGGAAAACCGGTTACTGCCCACGTGATCTTCGCTTAGAACGAGCCTCAATCCCCACTGCTGCAAAGAAAACAAATGAAAGGGCGAGCCGGATTATATACGTATGAGACTTGGATGAGACGAGGAAGAACAACAGAAGGACATGATAACTTGACATCACCGTGACCTTCAGAAATCCGAACAGGAACAAGACCGGCCTATGCCGGCCGAGGACCAAGCAATAGACCCACCGAACGCAAGGCGATACAACCGGAGGTAAAGTCCCAGTTGGAAGATGGCGAAGGGGTTCATCCGATTCCGAAAGGGTAGAACGTTGGTACCCACCTGCCAACTGCACGACCAACGCTAGGAAGGAATGCACACGTCCTCGCCCGCCCGCGCCAGCACTTCTTGAACCGCAACCATATGGTGCGCACGCCTACTGTCCGACGCATCGCCGACGGTGCCAGTATAAAAATTCGCGATGAGACGAGGTGTGGTGCACTGGTGGTGGTGTGGCCTCGCGTCGACTTCGGGGGTGGGCCGGACCTCCAACGTACGCGTATTTCGAGCTCTGGAGGCGGTCACTAAAAACCTCCGTCTCTCCGGCGTCCTCGGGAAGAATGGTGCGCACCTGATGAATACGATCGGCGTACATACTTCGTGGGCAAAGATTTTCCTCGGACCGTGGTAGACCGCGGTGCACGAAGCCGATCGAGCTTCGAACGGGGTTCAGGTGCGTGCATCTACGCGAGGGGGGCGGGCCGGAGATCGGGATGAATGATGAATAGGATGATGGGAGCCACATACACGACAGGCATCAGCAGGCATCTGGGAATTGGGTACCGTGCACACACTCACCTTTGGAGCGGATTTGTCGCAATTGTTCTTAGGCGCCTAATTTCTCCTTCCTCTAGCCTTTGTCCAAATTTTGTCGCCCTTTCTGTTCGAGGACAAATGAGAGATGTGGCAAAACCTTGCAAAAATTGGGTGAAGGTCCGTGAAAATCTCAACTCCCTGGTCAGATCAAGGACAAATGGAATATTTTACAGGAACGTTCCCAGCGGAAAGACGTGAGCGCGTGAGCTCGTACAAAATTGGCGACAAAGGTCGGCAAAAGGAAACATTTAGGCACCTGTGAAATCCCGTTCCAAAGGTGAGTGCATGTCCCGACTTTGGCACGATGCCAAAATCCCCAATGCCTGTCGTACGCGTGATAGAGGATACAGTAATCATGCAGGACGACGCGCAAGGCTCGCGGCCTAACAAAATGACACTGAGAGGATACATCACCACGCTCCTGGTACTATACCGAAGAACGTTGGGTAGCAACGCTTGGCCGGCGGCAGGGCGAACAGAAGGAATGGAAGTCGAACTGAAGTACTCAGAACAGACCGGCGACCGTTTACGACATCGGACACAGCAGGAGTACAGCAGGCCAGTGAGCCCAGGCAGAGCGAAGACCCAGAATGAGGGCGGCAAGGGGCGGCAGAGGCGGCCGCCGGAAAGTGTCGGCTATATAGACTATTGAGGATGGTCATGAGAGCTACTTACGAGAGCTCCTGAGGGACGGGGCGACGGAGGGGTCACGATGGACAGTGTTCGCGTGCGCTGGCGGGACGATATAATAGTATAGAATGATGGGACTCGCGCGGAGACATGAAACTGGGATGAAGCGGTCAGAAACAGTCAGAAACAGTTGACGGGCCACTGGCCGGATAATGAGAATTGCAACTAACGATCATGAGACTCCGCACTTGAACCGCACCGAGCCTAGTCCCGACGGGGTACTTGTTCTGGGTGTAGCGGCGGGCATTGGCGGGTAACAAATCGTCGTTGTCTGGGGCACTCGCGACTTTTGGCTGGAGGCTGGAGCAGAGAAGAGAATGCTCCGCGGCAGGAAGGCGGCTGAAGGAACAAGGAGGATGGGCGGAGGAGCCAAGCCGAGCAAAGGCACGGACGGAGGACGCGGGGGACGCGGAGAGCGGTCGCCGCCAACATTACGTCACGCGGGCGTCACGCGTGTGTTGAGGCAATGGACGCGCATAGAAGCTGATCAGAGAGCTCGGTGCTGCTCGCTTGCCGCTTTTCGCGATGGAAGTTTGGAAAAGGTCAGCCCGACGTGAGCCACATGTTGTCCCCATCCCTCGACGCTTCCTCCTTGAACGTTATAAAATGCCCTTCGCCATGCTCCTCCGAGCTTTCCCCGGTCCCACTCGCGACTCCCTTTCGCTGCAGTCGACCGCGACGCCATGGCCCTCATCCTCAACTCCAGGCTGTCGGCCCTCTGCGCCCTCCTCCTCCTCACTCTCTCTGCCGATGCTGCAACCTCTGACCGTCCAAGCTCGGGGGTGAGCTCCTCGCCTGCAGCCAGCTCGACCTTCCTTGCCTCTTCCTCCGCGCCGAGTTCAGCTCCTACGACTGGCTCGACCTTCCTCGGTCCTCGAGCCCCAGCTCGCTGCCAGCAAGCAGCTCGTTTTTCTCGACCGCAACTTCGTTGCCCGCAAGTAACTCGAGCGTCGTAGGCTCCTCGGTGTGGGTTATTCGCCCACAAGCGGCGTGTCGGCTCCAACGAACGCGCCTACCACCTCTGTCCCAGCGACCACCACTCCTGGTGCTCCTGCCACCGAGACCAGTACGTGTTCAATTTCGTTCCTCATGCATTCGCATTCCCCACTTTTCCGGTCGATTCACGGTCCCGATCTTCCCCCGGGCGTGCTCGTTCGCGACCCCATCATTTCATTCCCATCATGTCTTCACAGGGCGCGCATACCCCGCGACCCCGCATCCCTAGCCGCCGTTTGCCCGACTTTGATCGGGGCCATGCGGCGGCCGAGAATAACTTGGGCTGCCTTCTCGGTGAGGACGCCACTCCTGCGCTACGCCTGACGTCGCGTCTCCCAGCATCACCACGATGTCTACATGACGAGGCTCCGGTGCCGTACCCACGTTCCTCTCCAGAGATGGCGCGACAGCGGAGCATATCCGCTTCTCGGGGAAATGACGCGCCGTTCGTGTCAGAGATATCTTTGGCAGCGTGGTATGCATAAACCGATTCTCCAGGGCTCTACAAGAGTCCTTGCGGAGAAGAACACTCACCGACGCTACGACCGACGTAGTCCCTGTCGGCTTTGTGCGCTGTTTGGATGGCTAAATTTCGGACGTAGCGCGTACACTTCTCGTGCGCACGAATTTCCTTGCCGTGCCAGGAATATCATTGTTATCTTGGCACGATGGGTCTCAGCTTCCCGGAAAACGGCTTTCTGAACCGTTCGGTGATTCGGCCAAAGGTTCAATTATATGCGCCGTAGATTGCGTTGGGGTTGATGCTTCTCCGTGCGCGTGGTACGGCGTGCCGGAAGGGCGACCGTTCCCTCTATTTTGGTGCAGCGGCTCGGCATTCACATATATGCGCGGTACAAACGCGCATGCATGATGTCGTGCAGTTGGTCTCTGCGCATACAAGCACCGCGGCTTGCCTTCCGTGTCTCTTCTCGCACCGGGGATATCTCACCATGTTTTCGTCACCCGAACGTGGCTCGACCTCCGGTGTAAGAAAACGCGCTCTCCATGCTCCCATTGCGCCATGGTGCAGTAAGGCTCAATAATTTTCGCGCTTCTCTCCTTTCTTCGTCCGGTGCGGAGACCGGCCCGTGTTCGTCCTCCACACCGCCGCTCAAGGGTTTCAGTTGGCTGCGGTACTCTGACGTAGGATCGTCGATTTTCTTTTCAGTCATTCCGACAGATGTCAGACAGAGTTGTTAGTTGTATGCGGGCGCATATAGCCACCTTTTCCTGCCCAGGACGCCCATTGGTATGCGCGCAGCAGCCCGTCGCGATCGTGGGCTCAATACTCAGACGCGAGCGAAGCAACTTGCGGCCTTCGTTGTTTTCCCCTCCTGCTTTCAGTTCTGTGACTATCTCCTCACCGCCTTTTCCCTTCTTCGTCTTTTGCGTCTCCTTTGAAGACTCGTGCTGACCCATGTCTCTCAGCCCTCATCACACTCCCCATCTCCTCCTACCCCTTCTCCGCCTTCCCCGTCCCCTCAGCCAACCCCATCCCAGGCGTGTTCCCCTCGACCTCCCCCAACTCGCCCCTCCCATCGGTTCCGAGCTCATCCCGGACTTCGGCCCCGCCTGGGCCGCCGCAAAGGCGAAAGCAAAGGCGCTCGTTGCTTCCTTCTCCCTCGAGCAGAAGGTCAACGTCTCCACCGGCGTCGGGTGGATGGGCGGCCGCTGCGTGGGCAACATCCCCGCCATCGGCGACTGGCCGGGGCTCTGCCTCGAGGACTCGCCCCTTGGGGTGCGCTTCACGGACTTCGTGACCGCGTTCCCCGCCGGGGTGAACGCTGCGACGACGTGGAACAGGACGCTCATACGTGCGAGGGGCAAGGCGATCGGGCAGGAGTTCAAGGGCAAGGGCGCGCATGTGGGCTTGGGCCCGATGATGAACATGGGGAGGATCGCGCAGGGGGGAAGGAATTGGGAGGGGTTCGGGGCGGACCCGTTCCTTACGGGCGAGGCGGCGTACGAGACGGTGCTCGGGTGGCAGGAGGGCGGGGCGCAGGCGTGTGCGAAGCACTACATCAACAAGTGCGTCTTCGGTCTTTCGCGGCTTGGGTGGTCGCGGGAATTGCTAACGCGGGGTTGGGATACAACAGCGAGCAGGAGCATTTGCGCGACCACGAGTCATCGCATGCTGATGACAGGACCGAGCACGAGATCTACGTGCATCCGTTCATGCGCGCCGTCCAGGCCGGCGTGGCGAGCGTCATGTGCAGCTACAGTGCGTAACCTTGGCGTCCTTCCTCGCGCTAGATGCTGACTTCGCGTATCCGTACCAGACCAAGTGAACGCGACCTGGGCGTGCGAGAACGACCGCACACTGAACCAGATCCTGAAGGGCGAGCTCGGCTTCCAGGGTTATATCATGTCCGACTGGGGGGCGCACCACTCAACGCTCGCGGCTGTCGCCGGTCTTGACGTAGGTATCTTTCGCGGATCCTCCTATGGACGCGTTGTGCTGACGCTCTACAGATGTCGATGCCGGGCGACATCACGTTCAGCTCCGGCACGAGCTGGTGGGGTGCGAACCTGACCGCGTTCGTCGAGAACGGCACAATCGCAGATACGCGTGTGGACGATATGGCTGAGCGTATCATCGCGGCGTGGTACCTCCTCGGCCAGGACGAGAACTACCCGGACGGTGGGTTCTCCCGCTTGCCGCTCGGCACACGGTACTGACGCGCGCACTATGCACGGACAGTGAGCTTCAACGCGTTCTTCCCCAACGACCCGGACACAAACGAGCACGTGGACGTACAAGATGATCACTTCAAGGTCGTGCGCGAGATCGGCGCGGCGAGCACGGTGCTTCTCAAGAACGTCGGCGATGCTCTTCCACTCCGCAAGCCGAGATCGGTTGCTATTATTGGTGCGTTTTCCTTCGCTTCCCTCTCTGTTTCTTCGATCCCGTTCTAACGGTGAATAGGCAACGACTCTGGTCCGTCCGGTCGTGGGCCGAACGGCTATTCCGACCGTGGGGGTGACGATGGCACGCTCGCGATGGGCTGGGGCTCCGGCACGGCCAACTTCCCCTACCTGATCACTCCCCTCGAGGCAATCCAGCAGCGCGCGCCAGGACCGGTCCAGCGTCTCATGGTTCTTCAGCAACTGGGACCTCGCGGGTGCCGCAGCGACCGCGCTCGACCAGGACGTCGCGCTCGTGTTCGTCAACGCGGACTCAGGCGAGGACTACATCACCGTCGACGGCAACGAGGGCGACCGCAAGAACCTCACGCTCTGGGGCAACGCCAACAACCTGATCAACGCTGTCGCGGAGGCGAACCCGAACACGATCGTCGTCGTGCACTCGGTCGGGCCCGCGATCCTCGAGCCGTGGATCGAGAACCCGAACGTCACCGCCGTCCTCTGGGCGGGGCTGCCGGGCCAGGAGAGCGGCAACTCGCTCGTGGACGTGCTGTACGGCGCTGTGAACCCGTCGGGCCGCCTGCCGTACACGATCGCGAAGGACCCCGCGGACTACTCCGCGCAGCTGATCACGGGCGGGAACACGAACGAGATCATCCTGATCGAGTACACGGAGGCGCTCAACATCGACTACCGCCACTTCGACGCGAACGGCATCGAGCCGCGCTTCGAGTTCGGCTTCGGGCTGTCGTACACGACCTTCGCGTACTCTGGCCTGCGCATCTGGCCGGTGCAGCAGTGGGACGGGAACTCGGTTGCGCTGGAGCGGGCGTGGGCGAAGGGCGAGCCGAGCCCTAATGTCGAGGGCGGGTCGACGGCGCTGTGGCTCCACCGGCCGGCGTTTGAGGTGACGTTCAAGGTGCGGAACACGGGCAAGGTCCAGGGCGGCGAGGTGCGTTTCATCCTCCTTCTCTTACTTTGACTCTGAGCGTGATGCTGAAGACGTTGCGCATAACTGCAGATCCCGCAGCTCTACTTGCACTTCCCGTCCAGCGCGGGGGAGCCCCGAGCGTGCTCCGTGGGTTCTCGGACGTGCTCCTGCACCCCGGCCAGAGCAAGACCGTCACGATCACCCTGTCGCGCTACGACCTCAGCATCTGGGACACCGATGCGCAGGGGTGGCGCAAGCCCGAGGGCGAGTTCACGTTCTCGGTGGGGGCGAGCAGCCGCGACTTCCGTTTGAAGGGCAGCATCCCGCTCTAGAGCTATACGCTCGGAGCGGTTTGGTTGGAGGATACCCGTGCCGCGGTTTGCATACTGATTATGTTTGATACCGATAGCAAAACTGACCGGGACGATGATTGCACCTGGATCTAGGGGAGGGACAGAGCGTTAGCATTTACTTTGTGGACCTACGTAGTTGAAACCAGACGGCTTATTGTTCATGATATCTCACCTGAATTTAGTGGCTGCGTGGGTGAATCAGAGCGAGACGCGATAAGTTAAAGTAAGTACCGCACGACGTGAGTGCGCAGTGAACTGGTGTGTCTATTGCGGCCCCCATGTAAGTTCACTCATCACCCCGTAAAGGGTCCTGGGCCAGAGCATGTGCAGGCATGTACACGCCCTTTGCTGTCTGGCGCGTTCACAGCTATCATGTCAAACCATAAGATCATAGGTACCAAAAAAATCACGCTCAGGTGGATGATACACTGAGCGGGAGTCGAACCCGCGCCGCTTGCTGGAGATGGAGACGTTGATGGAAGGCAAGCATGATACCGTTTCACCATCAGTGTATTGCTAGCGGCTAGCGATGCAGCCTGAAAAGAATGGATTGTCATTTTCATGAGTTCGTAAAGATCATAGTAAATGCGAGTCTTCTCGCGAGAACTCTCAGGAGAACGCCCTACCACCTAGAAGACCTCCCTGATATCATGATCATCATGCGTACACTATGCTCGGGTATCCTATCCTGCGAAGAGTCTAATACAAATACAGGCGTCGATAACGACAGCCATCCGAAGTTATAAAAGCATCAGGCAGTGACAATGTTGACGGCATTCATGTGTGCGATGAGGCTCCGAGTCTGCTCTGTCCGCGGCCGGAAGGCACATTTGAATTGTTTCGGTTGACTGCGGTCGCGATTGTACGATTAGCGAGGCGGAGAAGACCCCGGCCACAGAGCTCACCTCACGAAGCCAGAGATGAAGGCCGCATCAGGGACGATATCGCGCCCGAGGGCGTTTTTGGCGAAGGAGAGGTCCAAGGCAGCGATCATGTTCGCTGCGGCCAGCCACACACTGGCGTCGGCAAACACTTGTCCAGGGCAGATCCTGAGGTACAGGAATTCAGTCATCGGATATGGAACTGAATGCGTGAGATGCGGAATACCTTCGCCCAAATCCGAAGACGATATTCCTCGGGTCCATCCTTTCAGACTCGTCGCTAGACATCCGAAGATAGCGATCGGGGTCGAACTTCTCCGGGTTGGAATACACATCCGGGTTCTGGGTCATCCACCTGGCGGGTCGAGGACGTAAGTATGTGCGACCCTGAAAGAAAGAAGGATGGCACAAACCATATGTTGGGAATAACCATCGCGCCGTCGGGGAGGTCGTAACCCCGGTACACATCGTCCGAGTTCAGCCTGTGGGGCACGCCTAATCGCCCATGACTCAATTAGCGACCATGCGTGCCTCATGTCAACCGCACTCACCGAGAGGCACCGCCGCGTTCCATCTAAGGTTCCAGAACATGTTGTTAGCTAGGGTGATATGTCGGTTGCGGAGCATGGGCGTACCGATACACTTCTTTGACCACGCATTCCAAGTAAGGAAGCTGTTCACGATCTTCGAAATCGGGTAGTCTGTCCGGACCGACGACACGATCGATTTCCGCTCGCGCCCTCTTGTACACTTCGGGGTGGAGGACCATGGCGAGGACGAATGTCTTCAACGTCGTCACAGTCTTAGACAGAAAAATCAGTCAAAAATCATCCATGACACCGTGGATGACGCACTGTCTCCGATCCAGCTGAAAGTGCGGAGTTAGCATGTGAATGTGGTGCCGTCGAGAGAGGGGGCACTCACCGGCATATACGACACCAGCCGCTCCCTTGATGTCTTCCTCGTGCTCCGCCGTCAGGGTGCCTTCGGCGAGAGCTTCCTCGATAAGAGTGGCCGTCAGTGAAGGCGCCGCTGTCCCCGCCATCTGCGCGCGCATCCATTTAATTGCGGAGATTGCGACCAGAAAAAAAAGGCCTCCGATCTTACCAGGGCGCGCTTAACCATCTCATACGGCGTGTCCAGCGTCCGGCGAACGAGTGTCTTGACATGGAAAGCCTGGTGCTTGAATTTGGAGCCGGGCATCCAAAGCGGAATTCCCTTGACTGTGCAAACTTTCAGTGCTGCCGCGGGTGTGCTTCGGAAACGATAAGGACGTACGGATCGGGAAGAAGTCCACCAGCATGGAACCTGGGCTCCCGGCGAGCACAGTCTCCACGGTCGTGCGTTCCGCAGTCTCGACGAGGGGGTCGCCGATAGACGTAACCCTGTAGCCATACGCGATGTCCAGCACCATCGCGCCTGCCCATCTGTACGCAGCCTTAGAAACGCGTGGACCTACGGCATGCGAAAAAAGGCGGCGCACCGTGTAATGTGGTCCATGAAGAGCTCCGGTCGCTCGCAGAGCCCGGACAGCAGGGTGTAGGTTTCCCGCCGTTGTATGGGACGGTAGCTCATCAGCGCTGCCTTGGACGTGAACGCGTCCTGGAGCCACTTCCGGTGCTTCCGGAAGCGTTCTCCATATGGGAGGTTGTTGATCACGCTATCCCAGCCCATGCTTGGAAGAGGTCAGTCGCAACGCGGTGGCAATCGCGGGGGGCGAAAAAACGCACAGCTCCCTGAGCAGGACGAACGGCGGCCGGTCGGAGTACTTTGCGCTGCGCTTTTCCATCAGATCCAAGGCCGCTTCCTTGGAGTTCAAGACCACGACCGGGGTGCGGAAAAACTTCGCGAACACGACGTCCCCTGTGGGCGAGCTCGTCGTCAGCGACCGTGAGCGAGGAGGAGCCATCCAGAGAAACGTACCAAACTGTCTGCCCCACTCGGCGAGTTTTCGTTGTTGGTACTCCATCGGGAGCTGGATGGACATTGCCGAGGAGGGGGACAGCCGCCGGACCAGGCGGATGATGATACTTGACGCTCTTGGTATACCTAACGTACGCGCCTGCGATGACGAGCACGAGGATGAGGGCGGTGGGCGCCAGCGAGGTAACGAACGCAAGGTGCGACCAGAGAGCCATGATCTTGCTGGGCGGGAAGGGGGGTTAAGGATGGCTGGAGCTCTGAGAAGACCAGCTTATAAGAAGCTCGGCTGCACGGGAAGGTCATTTCAATCTGAGTGTGTTCTGAGTGCGACCTCGAGGTGTGGGGGCGCGGATTGAAATCCATCGGGAAGAAGACGTTCTGAGCTGGCAATCGCAACGCTCCGTCTAGACGCCAATGGTCCCCGATGGCGCCGACCGCTGTGGGTCTGCCTCGGAGCTGCGCGCGTATCACGCAAACGGGAGCGCGCATGCTGCTGAGTGCGAATCCGGCAGTGTTTTTGGCGAAGGCAAACTCGGACGCGGTTCGTGCGCTTGGCGAGCCCCCGGCAAATTTCGTGTCGAGGCTTCGGTCTCCGATCGAACAGTGGCACTGTGCAGACGGGACTCGGGTGAGTGGGAGTTGCCTCACGTGTGACGACATCCCGGCGGCTCGGCATTTACGCCCACATCTCTCGCGCCAGCGATATGGCCGGTAGGCTGCTGACCATCCCGCACGGAAAAACGGAAGGTTCTGTCACCCTGTATTAGACACGCACCAGGGATTCAGTGGATCGGTGGGCTCCATGCGACAATTCGGGCCAGCCGGGGCATCAATGGTCCCCGTTTTGCTCACCGCTCACCCTGATAGAACGTACCTTGTCAGTCTCATACGTGGAGATGATGGGTAAGATAGCGAAGCTCTCACAGAAGCTCCAGCGCGCACAACAACAGCCCGCAGCCCCATGGGCCACTCGCAAACCTCATGATACGTTGCTCGTACGAGGGGACCTAGGGACCCGGGCACAGTGACACACGCGTCTTTCGCCTGCGGAAGTGAAGTCGCGATAGAATCTTGAAGGGTCTATGACCCAAAGATCGGCCGATTGACCTCTGATAGAGATGCCAGGCCACTCTAGGGACGGATAGAGATGGGTCCTAGAGGGATCTAGATGGGACTGTCGGCCTCCAGGTACTGACGGCGCCGACGCCGTTGCACAGTGCGTCAAACTCGTGATCGTTGTTCGGGAACCTACGCCCATATCGTTACTCACAACATAGGACCGCAGTAGTAACAACGAGCGGACCCTTGCACTGGGCCTTGCGCTGGCTCGGTGATTTCGTGGCTGTATCCCCCCGCCGGCGTGTGTCATTGAAATCCTCGATGGAAATCGGGTGGAAAAGGACCGCAGCGCATACAATTTCTGCAGGGATGCTAGGAGACGAGTGCTGTTCAGATGAATTGAGCATGGCAATTCGAGAAATTTTCAGCACGCACCCTGATACTGTGCGCTTGGCACGAGTCCGCCCACTACGTAAATCTTGGCTCAGGGAATGACCAAATCAATCCTAAATCTGCGGGGCGGAGGGAACGTCGTTCCAAAGGGGAAGGAAAATAGCGTTGTGCACTTCATCGTCTGTCGGCTGTCGAGGATCTTGACGAGGTGCTAGCAGCGGCGTTCTGTGACATGGAGAATGTACCAGTTTCGCGGCTGGTGCTAGACGCTGTCGGAAGGCATTGAATCAATGAATGGCCTGCGGGCGCCCCGCATAAGTCCCTATATCTTCCGTTCCCGTTTGGGATGACGTGGAGATGCGATGCTGTGTCCGCTCAACGATGAGCCACAATCCTCTCTGCGGCGTTTTACCACTCACAAGGCAGCGTCAGGCCGGTGTTTTCCATTGCTTGAAAGCTAAGCGTGTAGGTGCGGTTGCGCCCGAGCACTCTATCAACATATTGTCAGAATTAAATTTATGGATCAGAACGGACTGGCCAGGACAACGGCCCTCGACGGAAAGCATGGGCGGTGCCGGTCCTAGGTACCGCCAACAGCTAGCCTACTTACGCTCCGGTCGCTTTGCCATTTCCTCAAGGAACCTATGGCTGAATTGAATACCAAGGGCAGAACGGTGTTCGGTCGGTAGTCTAGCCAGTCAAATTGATGATTCCTTCGTGCCGCCGGCTCCGGTGGTCGACGATGTGTGCTACGGATGTGTGCATCAACACCGGGTCGGTTGATGTCGCCAGGCATGTGTTTAACGAACGAGCATGTTAACCGCAACGGTTGAGGGTGGTCGAAAGGCCGGTGTTAAGTCGAGAACACGGCTATAGAATATTGACTTGTGGCCAATGGCTACCATGGCAAAGAAAATTAGGAAATTGGACGGACGGTTTAACTTGGAAGTCTGACAACTTTCCACTTGGAAAGTTTCACAGCTTGATTCTCCGGTCCTAGTCGGCGTAGTTAGGTTAGGAAAGAAGCATGCTAGTTACATTGAACCTGACGGGGCAAGACTGACCTGGTGTATCGTCGCCATTGTCCGACTCGGAGTCTCGGACGACGTTGCAAATTTCCTTGATAACCCTAACCTCGGCCGCCTATTAAGCGCCGTTGCAGACGCCCAAGTCGGTTTTGTAGCCGCTAGCGACGGCGTCCTTCTGCTTGCCACTTGCTCTCTCTAACTTGGACTTCGACAAACTCCTTCACCCTCACACACATCCGTCTGCACATTGAACGCGTTGCCGGCTCGTGGACAACGTGAATGCTGCATGAAGCGAGCTCTCTGGGGTGCCGGGTCCCGCGAGTACGACCGGGGTATCGGCGACAACGTGGCGGACACAGAGACGATCCGGGATATGCATTCAACCAGACGGCGAGTTCTGCTTTTGTTTGCACGCACTTGATAAACGGCCTGGTCCACGCTTATGTCTCACTTCAGCACCGTGAAAGCCTAAGTATTCTGATGGTGAGTCCCCCAGCACCTGCTCTTGCGCCTCTGATGTGCCTCTTACCTTCGAATAGTCAGGCATGTTGAGTGTCAATACACCACCCACTCTGTTGTGCAAGGAACGCGTTAACGCCGTCATCTCCGACGTGCGCGTGTGCGTGATGTTCCTGCTTCTGCGAAGAAGTATCGCGTCCCCTGTCCCTGCCCGTTTCCCCCGTTCACGGGCCGCGTGTCATATGGTGGCGGCCGGCCCTACCAGCCCCCTTTTCCGAGTCTCGAAGGTCCACATTCACCGATGTCGAACACGCTTTCAAATCACGAGTCTATTCTGTCTTGCGATCTGTGGGTTCCGCTTCGAGGAATCGATGTTTGGGGGCAGCACGGTTGCTATATCAACGTCCTTCGGTGAGTTCATTCCAATCGCTCATCGTCCAGATGGCCATAATCAGGTTCTGATCATAGGATTGCGAGCAGATATCTAGTGCCGCAGTGTGTCTTACGTTCTGGTGGTTGAACGGACCTCGTGCTTTGCCATCCACAGAGCCAATGAGCTTTCCAATCCATACTTCATACGGCATTATTCTCATGGAATGATACGACGTACGCAGGCTCAAAGTGCCGGTGGAAGTCATTTCTCAAAAACAGGAATGCGGCTACCTAAGCACTGTGCCTCCCAGGTTCTAGAAGCCAAGGGATGCCGTACGGCGGCATTAACTCGTAAGCAGCTTCCTGATCATGGTAGATGAGGGACTGACGGCTCATACTTGCTGCGCTCCTTTCCTTTCCCCCCTCTAAATCTTGAGACGTGTTGAAGTGACCAGAAGCACGACTCCATATTGCGAGCGCCGTTGTCGGTGCGCGCAACACTTGCAATACGATCGAGGTCCCGCCAGTCGAATCCCTAACTAGCCGCGAGATCGGGGGTCTCACGACCCCTCGGGCCGGTCATTTACAGCGCGGACCAATCGCCGTGTCTTTTGCTGTGTTGGGTGGAGCACATTCCGCCGTTTGCGCGCAGAGGGACCCGGCGGTGTGTTCTCCCGTCCCGGACGCTTTAATCGCCCTTCTGGCGCCTCCCGTTGCGGGCCAATCATTCCAACGAAGGGCAAGAGGGCACCTAGGTCGCAATCTTCTCACGGTCTGCGCCGCGGACGAAGGCGAGGTGTGTGAACGCACGCCGGGCGGCGGGCGGCCCCCGCCCGCACTTGTTTCCGACGCGCCGCCATTGGTGGACGGTAAGGGGGCTGATGTGCTTGTTGCCGACGCGCGTCGCGCCCCTCGTCGTTGACGGTTTTGACTTTTCGCCATCAGGCGCTGCTGTTCGTGGGCATCAGGAAGCAGATGAACGCACCCAGCGCAGGACGCCTGGCCCGTGCGGTCTCGCGGGGCGAGCTCTGGTGCGTGGCATCTTGGCTACTTAGTTGGTTTGAACTTAATGCTGCAGTGGCCTTTTTCGGATATTCCGTTGTCTGCGGCACGGAGGCGCACGCCGGCATGACTGAGTGTCGCCAAGTGCAATCTTGATCGTCCGACAGGCTGCGACAACTCCGAGTATGTTCGGGTCGACGGCATAGCGCCGTCGTGGGTCGTGTCGCATCGGACTCGAAGGACGAAAACAACATGCAGGGTGCCGCAAACCTTGCCGTGAAGCCTAGCGGTACGTTCTTCCTGTCATGGGCGTTGGGTTTCATCGCGGTTTGGGGAGCACGACTTCGCAGCAAGCAGCTAGTGCAAAACTCGATCGAGGATGCCACCTTCTGCAATACGCGATTGGCTTACCGTTTGTCTCATCGATTCTCTCCGTTTCGGACATTGCCCACGAGTACGTACTTGAATTCAGTTGAGTGCGCTAGACATGACCTCACATGCACAGCGGATGACAGTCGGCGGCCTTTCCTATCTGCTTAGTCATAGACCTTCGGTGTCTTTATTTGGACCTCGCTAACGCAAGCAAGCAATTACCGGACATTCCCCCAAAGTCCACTGTGAGCAGCCCGGTTAAGATTAAGGTGCGGATTTGGAGTAGCGTAAATCCGCCAATGGCATTCCAGTGTCATCGGTGAACGACGAGTAAGAATGGATCGGCATGTCTTTGTCGGGTCCGCAAACAGCGCAAGCTTGATTCAAGGAAAGGCATTGTGGCGTCACGGCATCATGGTTTTTCGGGAAGGTTGAAATTTAGTTTCCTCGAACTGTGCCACGCTTCTCGAGAGTCATAGGTGAGGTTATTACTCGCTTCTTCAAGCTGGCTATATTTGTCTATTCCGTTGTTGACGTCGGCTTCCCCGGCCATTCGCAACAGGTTGGTACCCGTACCGCCCCGAAGGCCGTAGACAGCCCATCAAGCCCTCAGGTCACTTATCTGCTGATTTCCCTCACCCATGAGGTCGGGTTGCAGTTTTTGATACTGCGGTTGGGCGCGTCGCAAGCGTAGGATGCATTGATCTCGGGGGATATACAGGCCCCCTCATCAATTGATAGCACGTCAAGGAGCTAGTTCGAGTTCGACTTCAGGAAACCTCGACTATCGCACCCACGGCCCCCCACTCCACCGTCATGATCACCGGCAGTCGAGAAAACGCCTCCCTTCTCCCGTCCTACCCTCGTTTGGGGAGTCGCGTTGTTCTATACATGGCACGCTCCCATGCCAAAGCGTCTTCTGGGGGCGTGAGTAGCCACAGATCTGCGGTGCGTCTTCTCTTCGGGGCCGTCGTGCCATGGTGATGCACGGAGAGGGGGCAGACTGAGAGCAATCAAGGAACCACAGAGCATGGCTTCGATCAAGCGTTGCTCACGGCCAGCTCCGCAGGTGTTGTATTGGCGTGTGTGCGAGCCGTCCGCTCTCCGCCTGGGTTCTCACTTCTCGCCCGTTGGCCCATTTGGCACGGGGCGTCTCGTCGGCCGACTTCTTCTCATGGGCTTCATATAGCGGCTCACGCTTGCCTGCGCTCCCTGCCAGATAACTCAACTCTCCCCTCCCCCGCAGAGCGCTCTGGCCCTCCACTATGGCGGACGCAGACCCTTCGTTTCCTTTGCCGAGAGCTGAGGTGCGCCCTGATTTGATATGTCCGATACGTGCAGAACATACTGACGCTGCTATATGGACGCCTGCAGCTCATCGCGCTGTTCCTTGAGTCCCTCCTTTTCGGCGCCTTTATGGTCCTGTACTTTATATCGATATGGATCCTCCTATATCGAGAACAACACCATGGACGGACAAGGCTCAACAAGTGGATGTTCGCGACGGCGACTACCATGTTCGTCCTCGCCATTGCAGTAAGTGCTCGCCAGCGCCACTTGCGTCAGAGAGGGTCCCCGCGCAGGCCTGACGGTACGAGCACAGCATCTATGCTTCAACGTCCAACGAGCAATCGACGGCTTCATCGTCCACGGCGGAACACCGACGGGCACGCTCGACTTCTACAACGTGCTGAGTAATCCCACGCATGTTGGAAAGTCAGTCATCTACATTACACAGACGTTGGTCGGGGACGCCTTCGTGGTATGTACTTCTCGTCTGCTCCAACAGATTATGCTGAGAGGATGTACAGACCTATCGGTTATTCATCGTCTATAACCGAAATTCGTGGATTCTCATCCTTCCTCTCGGGCTCGTGATTGGCACCGGCAGTAAGCTTGCCCTATCTCGTGTCTTCGGATGAAATCCCCACTGACGACCGACCTAGTCACGGGCTACGGCATCTGCGTCGTACTCACAACGCTGACGGGATCCGACGCGATATTTTCGGGCAACCTCGTTCCCTGGATAACGTCGTTCTTCGCGCTTTCCCTGACCACCAACGTCATCGCAACGAGTGAGCATCCTTCCATTTGCAGCCGTTCCCACCGCCTCCCTCGTGCCCCTGTGAAGCTCACCGGGCGGACCGTTCCCAGTTCTGATTTCCGGCCGCATCATGTGGTCCAACTACAAGGTCAAACGGTATCGCGCGGGATATGCGGCTTTGACGTACTGGGGCGTGATCGAGACCATCGTGCAGTCCGCAGCGATCTACTCCGCCGCGCTCATCTCGCTGCTCTCGACGTACCTCGCCGGGTCAAACGCCCAGTACATCTGCCTCGATTCGCTCCAGCCCCTCATCGTAAGCCCCCCTCCCTCTCCTTTACTCGCTGTGTGCCGCAGCGCGTGTGGTCACGGATGCTGACAACAACTTCGCAGGGCGTGGTCTTCACGCTGATCATCATTCGCGTCGGTCTCAACGAGACCACGAGCGAGCACTCGAAGGGACACATGGCCGACTCGCGCGGTGGGCCGCCCCCTCTCCAGAGCCACGGACAGCAATTTCCTATGCGACCCCTCGCTATCAGCGTTTCGGTATCCAGAGAACACGACCGGGCGAGCTTCGAGGCGTACGACGACGTCGACCAGAAGGTAACCGGTACTATGAACGAGTCGGATGTGGAGAGCAGTAGCGGGAACGGGGAGGCCGTTGTTCCTGACGCCTCCTTTCTTCAACTGGGAGGCAAGGCGGATGCGGTTTGAGTAGAGGGATGCGTGGGGTATTTCTTGGCTTGTGGTTTGGAGGGAGTGCCGCTTTCGCTTTTAGTGGACTGTTTTGGTTTAGGTTGTCCGTAGCAAAAACGTGACCGTCTGTACGATTGGGGAATGTAGCAATAATTACATTGTAGTCGGCATCATGTCCTTCGTTACTATAAGTTGATAGAGTATGTACGTACTTCCTATACGACTGTTGAAGTAGTTCAAGTCGTCTGTAGGGTGGCCAAGTTTTCGAGATACGTGCACGTGATCACGCGTCACAAGTTATGATACGCGACGCGACGCGACGGTGTGCCACGATTCAGGCAAGTTCCGCGAACTGTCTGCTTCTCCGCCTCAACCTGTTTGCCCCCATATTCCGCCCCGACCTTCTTCCATGGCTCAAATTCGGCCAGCTAAGCGGCCTCGTACTACCGCAGTCGAAAATGAGCCTCAAGGTCCCCTCGAACGTCACGAGGAGTTTTGGCTCGTCGACGGCAACATCGTCCTCGTCGCTGGAAACGTAGCGTTTCGCATCTACCGGGGCCTCCTTGTCACGCAATCCACAGTCTTCGCCGACATGTTCGCCTCTTCCAGCCCCGATCCGGACGAGACGATTGACGGATGCCCTGTCGTACACGTGGAGGACTCGCCGGAGGACTTCGTGCACCTTCTACGCGTGCTTTTGCCCACAACCCACCGACGGTGCGTCTATGCCTCCAGTATATTTGCTGACGGCTTGCTGAGATGCTATTCACGTCAATAGTTTCTATCGGGAAGACGCATACACCGATTATACCTTTGAAGAGGTGTTCGCCGTCATCCGCCTCGCACACAAGTACAACATTGAAGACGTCCAGAAACAAGCGCTATATTCCCTTCGGGAGTACACCTTCAACGACGACTTCGAGAAATGGGAGGGGGAGCGCGAAGAGTCCATCGCCGTTGATGGCCGCTGCGCCATCGGCGCGGTCAACCTCGCGAGGCTGCTGGACAGGCCGGAGATGCTGTTGATCGCTCTCTACAAGTGCGTCGGCCTCGGCACTGGCCTGCTCGACGGCTGGAAGCGCAGGGACGGGTCAATGGAGCACCTCTCTCAGGACGACGTGAAGCGCTGCATCGCCGCGAGCTCCGAGCTCTCCCACTCTAGCGTGGCCTCGGTTTACGCCATCTTCCGCCCGGAATCGAGCGAGAGGTGCAAACAGAGGTCGTGTTGCGAGGACGCTCTGCGACGGATGCTTGCGCACGTGTTGAAGGTCCACGCGAAGGAGGCTTCAGATGGATCCATGGTCATTGACACTTGGAAACACGTCTTCGAACAGCTTGGTGGATACGAACTGTGCGACGCGTGCTGGAACGATGTGAGGGATAGGGATGTAGCGGGACGACGGGCGATCTGGAGGAGGTTCCCAGACATCTTTGACGTTGAAGCTGAGCATTGGGGATATGGTCCACTATGACGATTCAACGCATGTAGCTCCCCTTCTCTCGTGCTTGGGACTCTCTCGTATCACATTTTGACATGATCTGCAATGAGGTTGAACCCGACTATATTCCTCCGCCGCCATGTCAGGATAGCGCCTCTCATTCTCGTTGGACCTGCCAGAGCCAACCCGAACATAAATTGCGGCATAATTAGACTGACTTAGTCCGACCCGTCTCCATTAGGAAAACCACAGTCGTTGGCCGTCAACCCAAAGATCTCCGGTAACATCTTCTACGCCGTCTTCTGCCCTTCGACTTCCCGCTTTAGCATATCCCGCTTGCACACCGCGCACAACGCATGGAGGTCCGCCCACTCCTCGATGCACTCCGTGTAAGGCTGCAACAAGCAGATCACCCCCGGGGCGTTCAGCTCCACGCTCTCGAGAATATCTTCCCGCGCAGCGGCGCATAATTTCGGTGCCTTGCAGCCGACGCTGGGGTTGAGGGTGAATACGTGCTTGATGAAGCTCGCCATCTCCCGCGCGAGCGCACCACGCGCGTCGATACACAGGCGGAGGTCTTGGGCGGAGAGATACTCGAACGACCCGTCGCGCCGTTTGTATCCGTCCATCATCTGACCTTCGCGGTTGGAAGCCAGGTAGAGGGCATAGGGAAGCATCGAAGGCGTCTCCGTCAGGCGGGCGATGTTGACCGCGGCGATGGAGGCTTGCGGCGAGGGGCGGAACAAAGAGAATGTGTATGAGTCGTACACATTGTATTCGAAAAAGCGGGAGGTATAATACTTCTTGAGGGCAAAGAGAACGCGTGTCTCGACGTCGGGACACTGATACTTGTGCGCGAGATGGAGGGCAGCGTGGAGTTCCGAAAAGAGTAATCCGGGCGCCAGCACCCCTGCAAACAATCTGACAACACGCATGGAGTAGTGGGAAAGAGAGAGTTCAAGGATAAGCACTCACTCGAGGTCCGAGCAGGGCATCAGGTGTTGGAGGAAGTCCTTTAGGTCCTCCGGATGGTCTGGCAGACGGACGACGGGGCAACCGTCGAAGGTCTCGGTCGCATCGAGAGAGTCAGTGTCGAACATATCCGCGAAAACGGCAGACTTCTTGACAAGGATACCACGGTAGACGCGAAGAGCAGTAGTGCCAGCAAGGAGGATAAGGTTGCCGTCTTCAAGCCAGAAGTCGACATCGCAAGTAAACGTTTCTTGGCCCTTCGCTGGTTTGGTCGATACTCCGGGGTGGACGATATTGAGTGTGTTAGGGGCACTGGAGGTCCGACGACACTTTGCAGAGCGAGAGCCCTCGGCCATGACTCGATGTGGCGGCTGGGGAAGGAGAGCGAATGTCGGCTAATTTAAGACGCGGTCGTCTCGTCTAAGTACTTGAAGCGGCGTCACAGTCATGTGCCGTGACACCACGCGTCGATGCCGAGGCCCCGGCGCCGAGTCCAGTGCTAACACCGTACCTACCCTCGACTACTTCAAGTTGACTTGCAACATGCTTCTCAGGTCACGGATGTCTAACTCGTACAAAACTGCTTGCAACCGGGCAGCCACTATGCCAGTACTGTCACCGCTCAAGGCAGCTTTCAAGTCGCCGGGGACTCGGATTCTCGACACTGCCGCCAGTACGGGCTCGCGCTCTCATGGAATCATAGGTTAATACTGTATGTCGACATTGCTTAACACAGCGGAGGCCCGGAAACAGTTCCGCCGACCGCCAAGTTGTTCAAATGAGAGCATTTGCGCGTGACCGTGTCCGTACGTGTTGCTGCAGCCTGCAGCAAACCTGCAGTCCTGTCCACCTCCCTCCCCTGCTCTCTCCTCAGTCCCTCTCTCAACGCACCGTAACACTACCACTCATCTACATGTTGGAAATGGAAATCAGGTCATCCACCGCTACTGTTACTCCCCTCGATCCCAACTACTTCGTCGCGGGGACACCACTACCTTTTCCACTCGAGGGTGTTACAGCCAGCGATGAATACTGGTATGCCGATGGAAATCTCATCCTCGTCGCCCGAGACGTCGCATTCCGCATCTATCGTGGCCTTCTGGCCGATCAGTCGACCACGTTGGCTGACATGGCTGCGGCCTCGAGCGACAATTTCTACGAAACATTTGATGGATGCCCCATTGTGCGCCTGTCCGATTCCCCCCAGGACTTGACCCACCTTTTCCGCATCCTCGTACCAAAATCCCAGAGACGGTAAGCACTCTAGTCGTGAACATCCCAGTCGTGTTATTCATTGCGTACTTCCCTAGATTGCACCCAAAGGACAAGCACAAACACACTCTGGACGAGCTATCCGCCCTGGCGCGGTTGTCGCACAAGTACCGCATTCATGATGTCGAGGAGCAGGCATTGGACTTGTTGTGGGAACGCTATGCCGATGACTTCGACAAATGGCGTTTTGGCTTGGGACAGTCCCTGACAAGACCGACCCTCCACGCCGACTGCATCGGTGTTGTGAACATTGCACGACTGACCGATACCCCATCTCTACTACCCGTCGCCCTCTATTCCTGCTGCATGCTGGGCGCCGATCTCATGGACGGCTGGAAGCGAGAAGATGGGTGCGTTGAGCACCTTTCCTCCGATGACCTCAAACGGTGTTATACCGCCCAGGAGAAACTCAGCAAGGCGCGGGCCGACATATTGTGCGAGATCCTCACGGTTCAGGCAAGTAGGAGGTGCCCAGATCCTGGCGAGTGTTGCGCTGGGTTGAAGGATTTAGTGTTATCGATGGTCGAGGGCAAGCTGTCATCGGTGGTAGGCCGCGCTGCGTTGCGTAGCTCGGTGGATTCTATCCACACCAAGGCCATCTTTCGCAATGTTTGCTCCGCGTGCAGGGGGGAGCTTCAGGCGCGAGATGTGAGAGCAAGAAGGAAACTGTGGAATAAACTTCCCGAAATATTTGAGATCATCGTCCCAGGTTGGGGAGGTGCGGATGAGCACTCCGAGCCCGATGTCGCTGATTAGGGAGGTAGGTATGTTACGAATTTGGTCAGTGTCCTCCTAACACGTTGGTATTTACAGGTTTCAGCAACCGCCGAGTCGTTCCGCAGTATCAAAATGTTCTGTACTTGAACGTTTCGGTGCGTGTGGTACTAGACGTTGCATATGTATGTACCCCTTTGTCATTAATCACGGCACTCATACTCACCCACAAGTTTGCAAGGTGAATGGAAATGAGGATTTCAAGGAGGAAGACGGCCACCGCTATGTATGCTGAGATTAACCATAATTCGTAACGGCGTATCAAAGAGATCATGATGATTGTACACGCGCGAATCTCGTAATCTATTAAGCAAGCATCTCATCAAGGGAAGCGCGAGACGAGAAGGAAAAGGAGAAGATTAGGCTACTGCACTACGTAGTAGGCCAGCCTTCAACTCTAGGGAGACCAAAGATCCCCGGCAGCCATGCCCATACCGTCCGCAACACAACCCTATTTCGGTCTTGTAACATCGCATGACAACGTTCACAAAACTGCCCATCCTTCTGCCCATTAGATAAGGAAGCGGTCACTCCAATCCCAAAACGTCGGCCGAGGCTCCGCCAACTCGCAGTCCATGATTGCCGCGCACAGCAAGTGTAGTCCCGCCCGACACTGGTCCGGTCGAGCGCAGGAGGGGCTGAGCTTGTCGTCGTCGAAGATGATCCTGAACGTGCGCCACACGACCTGTGTAACAGAAGCGCGTGCGTTCACGCAATGCTTTATGTCCTCCTGCGCGAGGTGCCAAGTGGTCCCGTCCGTGCGGGCCCACCCGTCAAGGAGATCGCCGCCAAGCCTGCAGCAAAAGTACAGCGCGGCGGGGAGCATGGAGGGGGTGTTTGTCAGCCTGGCGAGGATGACAGCACCGATCATCTTTACAGGCTCTATAGAGAGCTTCGTGGTGTCGGGGCTCAGGAAGCGGTCACATTTGGTGGAGAAGTAGCCCGTGTCTTTGAGGAACGAAAGCGCCTGGGCCTCGATATCCTCGATCCCATATTTATGAGCCAGGGTAACCACTGCAAACACCTCCTCAAATTCGATACGAGGCTCTCCCTGGCGCAGATGAAAGCTGGTGGCGGATATCAGTTGCAAAACCAGTGGAGGTCAATAAGTAAAGCCGGAACTCACATTTTGCGAGAGGTAGGAAGCAGCACATGTAGAAGATATGCTAGGTCCTCTGGCGAGTCAGAAAGGTGGATGATTGGGCATCCGTCGAGGAGTTCATCAGTGCTAGAGCACGCAGACGTGAACGTGTCCTCAAAGACTCGTGATTGCACGGCAAGGAGCCCTCGGTAGATTTGAAACGCAGTGTTGCGCGCTACAAGGACCAAATTTCCGTCGGTAAACCAGAATTCCTCGTGCTGTTCGAGCATCGTGCCATTGTGCACGACTCGAACCCGCTCTTTGGATCGATCCTTTCTGGACATAGCAAGCTGGGAAGGGGAATGAGGGAGTGGCGGAGTAGGGTGAGTGTTCGAGACCAACTTGAGCGTGCCAACCAGTCGGGTCAAGCGCTGGCGCATCGATGTCGGTCCGGTGCAGGCGGTAGGCGGTGTCGCGAGTCGCGACCGTGCGCGCCCTTTGTCTTCACATCCCGCTCCATCGGTCTCGCCGTTTATCGCTTTGAACCCGCTCTCTGGCGCATCTAGGAACCTCCGTCTGCTATGTCAGAAAGCCCACTCCCGAAAAAGCGCGCTCGTGTCTCCTCGGACCACTCATCAGCCTCGTCGCTGCCGTCGTCCGCCCCTTGCACAAGTACGGCATCCCGGCCCTCCGTGATGAGGCCATTACCATCATCCAAAACCACGACTTCCCCTCACTCCACCCACGTGCATGGAGAACATACCCCAACCCCATGCTCCTCGTACAGGACGTCCACGCCATCCGCCGTCAACATCGCGCGCCTCGTGGACGATTCCACCCTGCTCTGCCCCGCACTCTATCGCTGTACCGTCCTCGGCAGCGCGGTTTTGGACGGCTGGACGCGCAATGACGGTGTGGTGGAGCACTTCGCCCCCGCGGACCTCCGGATGTGCATGGACGCGCACGCTGCGCTCGCACGCGAGAGCGTCGCGATCTTCGCTGCCACGTTCGAGGACACGCCGCACGCGGACTGCAAGAGCACGAAGGAGTGTCGCGCGGGGCTGCATGCGCTCGAGGATGTGATGCTCCGCGAGGAATTCTGGGGTCACCGAGACGTGTTCGACTGGGAAGGAGCGAAGACGGATATCGCGGAGAGGGCGGAGGCCCACGGTGTGTGTGATCTCCGCCAGAAGATGTTGGAAGACCGGAGAAATAAGATGCAGTGGGACGGATGGAAGCGGCTGTCGAGGCTTCTCGGGATTGAGGTAGAGGTGTTGGCATCGGATTCGGACGAGGATGAAGAAGACGACTAGAGCCGAGAACGAGGTCAGGCTGTTTACTTTATGAAGTGGGTTGGTCTGCGAGCGTGAGCGAGACATGGATGAACGTTTGAACGCTTGCACTGACTCGACCTCTACTGCAACAGGGTAATCTATCGAATATCTTCGTGCTCGTCGTTCGTAGGATTCGCCTCAAACAGCAGGTACTCTAGCTCATAATGATGCCATGTACTGTGGTGGTAGGTTGGCAAGGAATTGATTGGTGAAGCTAACGATGGCGTTGCTTACCTAGACACTGGAAGCTCGACAGCAGCGCATGCTGATTGGTCCTGACCCTCTGTCGACTACCACACGCCATCCACTACGACTGGGATGGCTCATCGCCTGTAATGAATCCACAAGCCTCGACTGTTAACCCAAAAATACCGGGCAACAGCTTCCACACCCGCCTCCGCTCCTCCACCTCCCGTGCGAGCATCTCCCTCGTGCATACCTCGCACAGCTCGTGGTCCGCCGCCCAGATCTCGATAATGTTTTTATAAGAGAGCAAGCCATCGCATTCGCCTAGCGCGTTCTCCTCCATCTCCGTGTGGATGTTGCTGAGCGCCGTCATGCACCTCCCCACCGTCGTGCACCCGGATCCATCGCTGGGGTCGAGCGTGAAGACGGTCTTCAAGAGCCTCGCCGTCTGCTTTGTAAGCTCGGTCCGCGCATCGATGCACATGCGGAGGTCGGTGTCGGCGAGGTGTTCGATGGAGCCGTCACGGCGCACGTACCCATCCATCATCCGACCCCCAAGGTTGCAGACAAGATACAGCGTGAAGGGGAGCATCGACGGCGTCTCCGTCAATCGGGCGATATTGACCGCGGCGATAGCGGCGATGTGGGGCGGGGTAAGCATAGACGAGTTGGACGGCATGTACTGGTTGTTTTCGGTGAAGTGCGCGGTGTAGTACCTCTTGAGGACGGAGAGTGCGCGGGCTTCACCGTCGGGACATTGGTACTTGTGCGCGAGGTGGATCGCGGCGTGAAGTTCGGAGAACTGGGATATGGGGTGGCCGTCGCGCAGCCTGATGTGGGCATAGAATGGGGATGGGGATGGAAAGAAGATGGGTCGGCACGCACCTAAGCTCTGCACAAGGCATGAGATATTGCAGGAAGTCGGCGAGATCGTCCGGGTGGTCTGTAAGGCGGACAACGGGACAGCTGTCGAACGTCTCGATTGCATCTGCCGAGCCTGCGGTGAATGTATCTGCGAAAACAGTAGATTTCTTTGCCAGGAGACCCCGGTAGACGCGGAAGGCAGTATCGCCGGCGAGGAGGATGAGATTGCCATCGTCGAGCCAGAAGTCGGCATGGCGAATGAAGGTTTCTTGGCCCTTGACAGGTTTGATCAATCCTCCGGGCTGAATAATGACGATTGAGCTCCCGGAGTTGGTGGAGGTTCGACGACATTTGGTGGAATGAGAGCCCTCAGCCATAGCGCGACAGCAGCAGTGAGATAAAAGAGGATTGCAGCTACTTAGCGTGACGACGTTGTCATGGCGGTGTGGTGACACTAGGCATCTATGGTGCTTTGCTCAGCGGCTTCTTCTTCTCTTGCTTCATCGCCGATGTCCAGCTCAGACGTCTTGGACACTCGTCTTTTGAAGCGCACCAGGCTCTCCGAGGACCACCCAGCTGACTTTCAGACTAAATTCTCGGGCCCCTCGTCTACGCCTCCCTCCAATCTCCAACACCACCCCGAGATCTGGTTCGATGACGGCAATATTGTCCTCGTCGCTCGCGACACTGCCTTTCGCATCTACCGCGGGCTACTAGCTGGACAGTCAACCGTATTCTCTGACCTATTTGCCTCGTCCACCTCCAGTCCTGACGAAACATTTGAGGGATGTCCGGTCATCCACCTCTCCGACTCTCCCCATGACCTGGCCCATCTCCTACGCGTACTACTCCCTCGGTCACGCATCCAGTGAGTGTTTCATTATCGTGTCACTACATCCTATCGGTGCCATCCCTCCTTATGCATGCACCACCTACCACCCAACGACAGCGATCCCTGTCCAAACCGTAACATTCGACAAAGTTTCCGCCATCATCCGCCTCGCCCACAAGTACAACATCCAGCAAGTTCAAGACCAGGGCCTTGCCTTGCTCCAAAAATGCGCCTTTGTCAACTCCTTCACCGCATTTTCCCGTTTACCCCGGAACCCCAGATTGCCCTTGAACCCGCTCACTCCATCGGGGTGGTCAACCTCGCTCGTCTCACCGATACGCCCTCCCTTCTGCCCATCGCACTCTACAATTGCGCCCACCGCGGCAGCGCCCTCTTCGACGGCTGGACCCGCGAGGATGGCACCGTCGAATACCTCTCAGAAGCGGATCTCAGAAGGTGCTTTGACGCGCTCCGCGTGCTCACCAACGAGCGCGCGTTGTTCATGTGCCACCTGTTCGACGACACCGTCGGTAGCGGCTGCCAGCGGCCAGAGCGCTGCAGCACGGTGCTCCTCCGGCTGCACCGCGGCAAAGTGCTGCGTTCGGAGGTGCTTTCGCATCTGACGCATGTGCTTGTAGACTGGCGGAAGTCGATCGAGTCGAACGGGGAGAGCGGGCTACTGTGCAAGGCGTGCATCGAGGAGCTCCTCAGGAGGAACGAGAGCGAGCGAAAGGAGATCTTCAACAGGCTACCTGAAATATTCGACATCAAGATTGAGGGCTGGGGGGCTGAGATGGAGGTAGGGGGGGGGCTGGCGCAGGGGAATTGAGAAACAATGAATCTTGGTCTGGTGAGTTCTTGTTGTTTCCCTGCTGGCTATACGTGAGGCCGACTTCCTGCACCCTGTTGGAGGACGAGATTGGGATGTTGGCCCATATCCCTGTCGCTCGATGTATCTGTCAAGTGTAGATGAGGCCCGGGATGGAACTGTAGGCGAAGCGAATGAAAATGCAAGTGTATTGTTTCCCTACTCTACCTCGCCCTAACGAGACGTATCGCCATCCCTGGCGTGTATACGAGGACACTTCCATTCTTCAACTCAGCCAATTCCACCCTCCGGACGTGCGTGTGGGGGCCCATATCGTTGCGGCGGTCCATCGTGTCTACTGCGCCAGGCCCGACATCAGATGGATGACCAATGGGAAGACTCAATGATATCGACAGCAAACAAGTATACGCCGTTATTAATGGCTACTAACGAACTCAGCAAGACCCATTACTGCTCTGACAACTTCGCAGCTGTTGTCTCATGATGTTGAATCCTCCTGGATCGTGTGGATATCGCAAACCCTCTCGAGAACCTCAACCCATGCGCTCGCAGGCGACAAGGATCTGCAGTCCGCAAGGCTCGCACCGGCGTCCAGCGCCGGGAACAGGTTCAGGATGTACCGCGCCCACTCCTCGGCCTCGCTCTCATCCAGCACGGGTACTACCTCGGCCGCCCCTGGCTCTCCACCCCGTCCCCCTTCGCCTCCGTTGGCCGGAGTTTTCGCGTAGAACACCAGGCGCTTCAGACCATGGGGAGAGCCTGCCTGCGTCGGATGGGCTAGCTGCAGGATGTCCGCGTCCAAATCGAGGTAGGGCAGCGCCAGCTCGCAGAGCTCCGGGCAGTGGTCACGGAAGAGCCGGAGAACATCTGGCGTCGGGACCTCGACTGGGACGGTGTTCCCGCCCGCATCACCATATCCGTCTCCATCTTCGCCGTCGCCGTCGACGCCGTGGGACGAGTCCCAGTACGCCGGGGCGAGCCAGAACTTCTGCAGCCGCGGCCACGCGCGCGCAAGCACGGCGAAATCGTCGTCGTCCGCAACGAGCCGCAGCCGAGGGCACGAGAGGGCGAAGCGTTTAATGTTTCGGAGGCGCAGGAGCGGGTTGACCAGGGCGGTGAGGTGCATGCGCGTGGGCGGGATGGTGTCTTTGAGCGCGAGGCGCAGCTCTTCCATCGTCGTGGGGGTTCCCAAGGTTGCGAGAGCCTTGAGGCAGGGGACGTAGCCGAGGTCGGCCATGCGCAGGTCGCTGGAGATGGCGCTGAACGACGCAGCCTTGAGCTTGGGTGCTTGGAGAGAGGCGAAGAGGCTCGCGAGGAGATGGCAGTCGCCGGAGATGGATAGAGACTGCAACCGAGGTGCGTAGATTTGGGCCACGGGAGGCGAGCGTGAGAGAGTCAGTGCTGGTTCATCGGTCCAGACATGACCGACTCTGAGAGATTCCAGGCGGGGCATTGCAGCGAGTTCGCGGAAGGACGTGGCTGATATACTACAAATGAGTTGCAAGTCCACCAGGTGATCGAATGAGGACATGGCGTGGGTGTGGGACTCTCCGAGACGCTGACAGGAGGCGTTGACCCAAAGATAGTGCAGCCTTGGCGAAGTTGCGAGCAACTGAGCGAGAAAGACGTGGCTGTCAGGAGTTTTGTCTGCGCGGCGTGCGTCTCCTTTAACATAACAAGGGAAGCTAAAGGCGACTAGGCGTAACCGGGATGTAAAAAGCGGGAAGTACGAGCTGTCGGAGTATGTGGACGGGGACCATTGTAACTCCAGCAGGGAAGGGAAAAAGGAGGCCCCGCCGTTGTGCTCTACGAGGGCGTAGATAACCTCCCTGTGCTTGCCTTCCAAATCGGAGCCAATGATACGGAGCTTCTTGACGAACCGGGCGTACCACATGAAACGAGCCCACCGAGCCGGGTCCGCATACGTTCTTTCAGATATAATCTGACAATACGAACACCTCTTCAGCTGTGGTACGAGTGATGCGGTAGCGGACTTTACTCACACCGTCGATGAACTCCGAGGTTAATTTCTTCGGTTTTGAATCTGGAGGTGCGAGGAGAAACCAAAGAGGATCGGGTGGCGACATGATGCTCCACAGCCTGCGCAAGGCTGGCTCACAAAATGCGCGTGACACAAGGGCACAACGAAGGACATCACCCCTAGAGAGCCTCTTCTTGTTCCCCCGGATAATCCGTTCGTCAGTGTTAAATATCTGGCAGATGATGTCGTGGGTGTTGAGGGCACGGGCCGTTGCCCCGGAATCTGCCATGCATTCCGGCTTGTCCTGACGTCGGAAGATGTTCAAATGATATACACCATAAGATAATAATGTGCTCATACCTCCACTGGCATGTCCATGAGGCTGGGAAGAGAGATTGAAGGAAAGAATTATGCCGGGGCAAAGGACGACCTGTTGCGAGGCTTTTAAATGCTAAGCTCATAGTGGCGTGAGTTTTGCACCACCTTTGTTCGGGCTGAATACCTACATACCTTTGTATAGATATACACGCATTGCATTGTGATAAGTATACGGTATCGTTATGTAGATTAAGATTAAGTTCCCCGACTGACCAAGGCATCCGTATCGAACTGCAGATCCCGCTATATTGTGGCATCAGTATTTCTATGTTCAATTCGTCTAGGTCGACAGGAGGCCAGGGATGCTATATGCGTGATGGTGGTGTCTGGGCAAGAGGGGATCACTCCGGTAAACGCCGAAGCGCACGCAGTGGTCCTAAGGGCCAGTTCGGCGCGGGTCTCTTACGCCTAATAGACCCCATTAGATTAACTCTCCATTATCAAAATTCAAGCGCTCTATAATCCAACCCGTGGGAAGCTGACTTGCTCTGGGCGCTCGTTTTCCCTCCATGCTGCATCCATCCCTCTCTGTCGGTCTCTCTCCACTGCGAAAACTTACCTGGATCACAAGAAAACTCGACATGCCATTCAATATGTTTTTGTAAAGTAGCCTGCAAATTTTTGTGGGCAAATTCAAGGGGCAAGGGATAATATAGAGGCCTTTGACTCGCAACAGACGGGCGTTCGATTTACTTAATGGAGGTGTTAATGGAAGGGGCGCCGAACACAAGGTCTGTTAAGTCGGCGTCTAGTTGATCAAATCGTAATGTAATGGGGTCTATTAGGTGTAATAGACCCGCGCCGAACTGGCCCTAAGTAAGCCTGGAGATGACCTGTCATTATTACCACCACCACTTCTCTCTCGCTCTGGTGCTAACGCTCTTCTTGTGCGCTCGTCATTCGCACGGATTCTCTGAACGCCTTTTATTTTCGCTAATATGGGCTCCTCTCGATGCTGCCCCCCACTTTGAACCCGAACTTCTCCGAGTCCCAGCTCTGATGACTGCCACACTACCATCGCCGAACAAGGACTTGGTCAAGATTGATGACGTTTTCTATTGTGGTGGATAAAGGCTGATTTGGCATGGATGGATGACTCTTGTTGTCTGCTGACGGGTGTTCCATGTGAGTACATGATCCTGTTCTCCACGTCACCCGTGCCGCCTCCGTCATCGTACCACCATGAAATCGATCCTTCAGGTGTCGGATTGCGTCCAATGTGCCACAGCCGTAATGCAGAAAGTTTCTTGGAAACGTCCACGCTTGCCGATATGGGTGGAATGAGAGACCAGGCACTATCATACGGAGGGCTTTACAACGGCGCGGTTGGTTCGTCCTAATCTCCAGATCCAGCGTCGACTTACGATTGGGATGGCTCATCGCCATCCGTGAATCCACATTCCGCGACTGTTGACCTGAAGATACCGGGCAACAACCTCCGCATCATCTTCCGCCTCACTACTAGTCGCCTTCTTGCATCTCCCGCACAACCCAGATTGTGACTCGACAATTTGTTCGTAAGGCTCCAAGACGTCGCATTGGCCCATCGTGCTCCTCTCTATCACGTCATAGACGTGATTGCTCCCACAAGCATATCGTGCCCGTCAGACATCCATCGTGGGTCCTTCATCGCGGTGGTGCCAGAAAACGATCTTCACGAGCAGCGCCCTCTCCTTGGTAAGCTCGGTTCGCGCGTTGAGGCATAGTCGTAGGTCGTCGATGGCGAGCTCAACATCGCCATCGTCAACATCGCCCGCCTCACCAACACGCCCTCCTTCCTTCCCCTCGCACTCTATCGCTGCACAAACCTTGGCGGAGATCCCCTCGATGGCTGGACGCATGAAGACGGCACCAGTGAGCACCTCTCCACCGCGGACATCAAGCGCTGCATTGATGTGCGCATCATTCTCGGCCAGGAGCAGTTTCTCTTCTCCCGCATCTTCGACGCTATCCCCCTCGCCAAGTGCTCGACTTGCGGACAGTGCGCCACGCAGCTCACTTCCATTCTACTCAACGCTGTGGGGAAGGAGGAGATGGTGAAGACGCCCCTCCTCTTCGACCAGTGGTCTCCCTCGATCCGGGCCACCAGCCTGTGTGAAGGATGCAAGCAGGTGCTGCTCGAGCGGAACCAGGCGGAGCGCCAGCGCACGTGGGACTCGCTGCCGCAGGTGTTTGAAATCACCATCGAGAGCTGGGCGAAATCTGGCGGTGCGGGTGCCCCGGCGGGTGCTGCCTGAGTTCTTAGGACGTGAGGCCTGTCCCGTGTGGGTGCGCTGCCCTCCATGCCCCATCGGGTGTTGCAAGCGGTCGCCCCTAGGGAGCCCGCTGTTCGACGACCGGCCGCGACAGCAGCATCGTGGGGCATCGTGGAGGATCTTAGTGCCTCTGGACGTCTTGAAGCGCATCAGTGGTGTTCTTAACTTATTTGCTTGGCCAGGTTCCATCTCGGTGGCTTCATGTCTGTCTTCAGATGTCTTAGAGCTTGTCAGACATCCGACGTCGCTCCTTTATTGACCACGGTACACCCTTGCAATATCTCTATATCATTCACATCTACATTTACACCCCTCGTGTTCTATTGCACAACTATCCTGACGACGTCGTCCTCGACACATCGACGCCCAAGGGTCCTAGCGCTGAAGGCTACCCTGCGACGCACCCGTCGTAGATGGTGACCGTGACACCGAACCCACAAGCCGACCACCCCGGGCCCCCTTACACAAGCCCCACTTCTGTCTCCATCTCCGCACCCCATCCCTCGACTATGATATCAAATATCTCTGGCAGCCTGATAAAAACCTTCTTTCGCTCCCTCTCGTTCCTCTGCAGGAGCTCTTCCACGCACCGCTTGCACAGCGCGCCGCTCTCCCGAAGCAACTCAATCGCCCCTTGCCAGCCCGCGTGAACATGCACACGGCGCGAGAGCACCTCCGGGCGCATCGTGTTCCTGTGCAGCCGGCGCAGCTCCTCGACACAGCGCTCAGGCCGCTTGCACCCTTCGCTGGGCGTGTCGCGGAACAGGCGGCAGAGGAAGAGAGTGCGCTCGTCGGTGAGCACGACGTGCGCGTCGATGCACCGGCGGAGGTCTGCGTCCGAGAGGCGCTCGACGGTGCCGTCCTCGCGGGTCCAGCCGTCCAAGAGCGCGCTGCCGCGGTGGGCACAGTTGTAGAACGCGAGGGGGAGCAGAGAGGGCGTGTCCGTGAGACGGGCGAGGTTGACGACGCCGATGTAGTGTTCGGGTTGGAGGGTGATCATGGGTGGATTTGGGGATGGGGATGGGCGGAAGAAGGCGGTGGGGGATGTCACGAAGCCGCAGCCTTGCAGGAAAGCGAGGGCCTGGTCTTGGACTTGTTGGATGTCGTATTTGTGTGCGAGGCGGATGACGGCGGACAGCTCGTCGAAGGTGCGAGTGCGGTTCGCTTTTGTTGCATGGTAGCTATCGCAGAAGGGAACTATGAAGCGAAAATCTCATAGTGATATCAGAACAAAGTACCTACTGTATGCGTGACTGCGGAAGCAACACACGGAGGAGATGTGCCAGGTCATGGGGGGAGTCTGAAAGGTGGACGACTGGACAGAGATCAAAGGTTTCGTCAGGACTAGTGGAGGAGGAGGCGAACATGTCGGCAAAAATGGTGGATTGCCCAGCAAGGAGGCCTTTGTATATGCGAAAGCCAGTGTCCCCAGTGACTAGGACGACGTTGCCGTCGTCGAACCAGATCTCAGGGTGAGGTGAGATCCCGAGATTGGAGGAGGTGGTGGATGCCGAGCTTGAGGGACCATTCTGAGAATTGACTGGGCCGTCTGCATCTGAAAGCCCAGTGTGTGCCATAGGATGAATATCTAATTAGACGGTATATAGGGCGGACACGTCGACGAGGCGAGAGACCAATTTGAGGCTTGTCCGAGTCCTTCACCGTGGGCTCCAGCAGTGTCACGCTGACCGCCACACAGACGCGAAGCGTCACAGCACATGACTCTCATGTCACGCCACCGCCGCCGCACGGACCTCATCGCCACCGTTCGTTTGTGGCTTGGGCCTTTCCGTAGACAGTGCACGTCCATGTCCGCTGGCGAAACGAGTACCTGTCCTTCGGGGCGTGCAAGACTTTTCTCAGAGCAGGACATCTCGTCTGTGCATGCCTCACCCTTAGCCTTCTCACTCACCGATCTCGAGCACCACCCAGCAGTTTTGGTTCGACGATGGCAATCTTGTGCTCGTCGCTCAGCACGTTGGCTTTCGCATCTACCGCGGCCTCTTAGCAGCACAGTCGATCATCTTTGCAGACATGTTTGCTTCCGCTAGCTGCAGGGCTGACGAGGCCCTCGAAGGATGTCCAGTTGTACACCTTACCGACTCTGAAGACGACCTGGCACACCTACTCCGTATTCTCTTACCTACATCCCCAACGTGGTACGTGTTTCTCCCGGTTGAAATCGCGCATTTGCACAATACACTAACCCATGTCCAGCTATCGTACACCTGACCCCGAAATCGTCCATTCCTTTGGCGAGATCTTCGCCGTGGTCCGCCTCGCGCACAAGTACCACATCCAGTTTGTCCAGGATCAAGAGATCCGTGCGCTCCAGGAATACTGGCTTACGAGCGACTTCAACGTCTACTTTGGCCCGCCAAAATCGCACATCTCGATGGAACGCGTCCACTATATCGGCGCCGTGAACCTCGCCCGCCTCACCGATACCCCGCTCATGCTTCCCCTGGCGCTTTACCAGTGCTGCTACCTCGGTAGCCAGCTTCTCGACGGCTGGATACGCGAAGACGACACGGTCGATCTCTCTCCAGAGGACGTCAGGCGCTGCTTCGACGCCCGCATCGCGCTCGCCTATCAAGAATCACTCCTCGTCGCGCGCCTCTTCGATGTGATCCCCCTGGAACGGTGCAAGGATCATGGCCAGTGTGCCCCCGTCGTCGCCGAGTTGGCACACGCTGCTAGGCGCGAGACACCAAGCCCAGTGATCCACGCGCTCTGGGAATGGTCGAAGTCCATGAAGGGGTTCGGGGGTATGTGTGAAGGGTGCAAGGGGGTGCTGTACGAGCGGGATAAGGCGGAGCGCAGGAGGATCTGGAATGCGCTGCCGCGGATCTGGGGATCAAGGTCCAGGGATGGGGTACGCCTGACGATGGCGAAGGTGCGGGAAATGCTGCTTAGTGAATCGGGGCTGTTGTGTTGTGCATTGGTCGAGGTGTGTCCTGTCTCCTCCTCTTCGTACCTCGACTCACATTCTTTTCCCTTTCTCCCATGCTCCGCGATGAAAATGGGATGTGCTGCTCGTCTAATGGGGTGTCAAGGTAAGACCAGAAATCGATTGCTTCCATTCGATTTTCATTTTTGACAATCTCCTCGCCCAACGTCAGCGTGCCCCGCCGTCTTCATCTCTATCGACCGTCCCTCAACTCGGGTCGTGTAAACCATCTCGAGCAAACGTATAAAATATCTTCGTCCCCCTCGAGAAGATCCTCCGTGCTCCAAGCTTGCGACATGTACCATACTTTTGAAACAACCTGGTTGTCGCCGCTCCACGGCCACGTCCACTCTATGTGCTCCTGTGGTGAGTACAGCCCATGCAGGCTTCCGGCTCAGAAGCTGCTTCGAAACTTCTTGCGGCCCCACTTGGGTGCGTTGTCGGCACCGACAGATACCGGTAGTTCCACACGCGGCGCCACACTGCTTCTTTTCTGCGGCGTGGTACCGTGATGCGGCGTGTTTACAGCCAGGCAACGGCTCGACCTAGGTTCGACGAGGGTGAGTTGCCCGTGTCTTCTGTGCCATATCCCAGTCCGCTGCCGATGCCAGCAACCCCAGGCACCCGCCGGAGACGAGTGACCCTACACGCCATCCGGAGTTCTTGTTCGACTGTTGTGACACTAGCGCGAAGTCCTTACTGCCTGCCGGCATGCTTACCGCCTCAAGCCCCAACTCTAACGAGGCCCTCGGCGGGTATCCTGTTGTACTAATAACGGAATCTCCTTGACGATGTGGTACACCCTCTTGTCGGTCTCCTGCCAACATCTTCAATTCAGTAAGTCACCAGTTTTTCGCTACTTTGCGTACCTAACCTTTGTCTAGCTGCTACGTATCCAGACCCGATCAGCCTCACTCGTTCGGCGATCTCGGTCGTCATACGCCTTGCGGACAGGCATCATCACAGGAGTCCGTCCAGGACCAAGTGCGCCGCGCTCTGTAGCGGTACCTTCACAGTGACTTTGATGCCTTATACCGTGGTCCCCAGACATTGAAATCTCTGTCGAGCCCATCCACGCCATCGGCGCGGTGAACGTCGCTCGCATGCTCCTCCTCTCACTCTACAGCTGATCCTACCTCGACGACGAAGCACTGCTCGCCCGCTGGAAACGCCCCGACCGACTGACTCGTTGAACACCTCAAACCGTCCACGGTGTCAGATGAGCGAGGTTGATGATCGTGATGGTAGCGTCGGACGTCGGACGGATCAGGGCCGACTTGGCCTTGTTGGGCGGGAATATTTGAATGTACGCCTGTTTCGACGTCGGCGCGTTGATACATATGTGCGAGGCGGATGTCGTCGCAGTGGAACACGAGCAGCACGTTCAGCAACCTAACGTATTATGGAGGCACAAAGTGTGAGCGAGCGGAGATGGCGGATGGCGGCGTAGAGGCTCTCGCACAAGGTGTGAGCCTGCAAGTCAGCCAGATCAGCGACATAACGTGGCATGGAGGCATACAGTGTTGACAAAGGAGATCTGGAAAAATCGGGTATTTTGTAAGCAGAAACCTTGGAAAACGGAATCGGATGAGCTAGCAAGCAGGATGAGGATGACCATCTTTTCGAGGGAGACGGAGTTGTGGATTACCGTGAAAAATTTTCTTGACACGTCAGAATGGGAGTTAGGGCAAAACTCCTCCGAAAAGGATGATTTCCCCTTTAGTCGACGTCTGGGACTATTTGATATGCAAAAGCAAAAGTTAATCGGAGTAACCGAGAGTCGTTCACTTTGATAGCAACGGAAAGAACAGTGACGAGGCACTGCGAGGGTGGTGTGTGACATACAGCACGTGTTGTGACACTACGCGTCTGTCTGACGATCGCCAAGAGAGTAGGGCGGCTGAGCTGCGCGTTTTTCCTCTCGTCAACCATGTCCGATCGCTCTGGATCCCATGCCATGTTGGAAACTCATCCTTCAAAGCGCACTAGGCTATCTGCAGATGATACAGTTAATTCTGAAACCCACCCATCAGGCTCGTGTACTGTCTCAGCCAGTCTGAAATCGCCATCCTGAGATCTGGTTCGATGACGGCAACATTGTCCTCATCGCTCGTGAAACCGCCTTCCGCATCTACCGCGGGCTTCTAGCTGCACAATCGACTGTGTTCTCAGACATGTTTGTCTCCTCCACCTCCAGCTCGGATGAAGCCTGGGACGGATGTCCGGTTGTCCATCTCTCTGACTCTCCCCATGATCTGGCCCATCTACTCCGCGTCTTGCTCCCAAAGTCTCGCATACAGTGAGTTTTCTGTTCATATATGCATGCCCCCTATCCGTGCTATCCCTCCATCCTTTGAATCAGCTATCACACGGCAAGCGCGAACCCCGTCCGCACCTTCGAGGAACTCTCCGCCGTCATTCGCCTCTCACACAAGTACAACATCCCCAAGTCCAAGAACAAGCTCTCGCGTCCTTGCACGACCTCGGCTTCCCGACCTCCTTCGCCATCTACTCCAATCCACACCCGGATTCCCAACTCGCCCTGGACCCCTGGCTTAATATCGCTGTCGTCAACCTCGCTCACCTCACTGACACGCCCTCTCTCCTCCCTCTCGCGCTGTATCGCTGCGCGTACCTTGGCGGCGACGTTCTCGACGGCTGGGCCCACGAGGGCGGCGCCATCGAGCACCTCTCGGAAGCCAATCTCCGCCGTTGCGTCGACGGGCGCGCCGCGCTCATGCACGAGGACACCGTCTTTCTCTCTGACCTATTCGACGACGCCGTTAGCGCCGGCTGCGTGCAACCCGCGCGCTGCGCAGTGAACCTCCGCCACGCCCAGCACAAAGCAGTCTGCTCGGAGGAGGTCGCGCTCCAGAACGGCGTGCTGAGGGATTGGGCCGAGGTCGTCGGGCTGCTTGGGGAAAACGGCACGCTGTGCACGAGCTGCAGGGGCGAGCTCCTGGAACGGAACAAGAAGGGCCGGAGGAAGATTTTCGACAAGCTCCCCGAGATATTTCGCATCACGGTTGAGGGATGGGGCGCTGAGCAGTCGGAGGCTGTAGCGGCTGTCGCGGCTGGGGATGGGGTGTGAAGCTGTGGAATTTTCCGTCCCATCTGGTGAGTTTCGATGTTACCAGCATTGCGTGGCATTATGTTACATCTAATCTCTCAGTTGTTCTGGACGACGTTTGCCAGTATATGCTATCTGTGTCTGGGCCTTCGAGCTTCAGGATCACGACGACGCCGAGAGAGGCACGTATTTCCCTATCTTATGCGTGTAATAATATGAAGAGTTCTTTGTCGAACGTGCGTCATGGTCTTAGGTTTCCGCAGCCGGATATCCGTCAGCGCCCGCGATAGCGCTGCAGGAGGTATCTTCACGTTCCACCTTCTCGCCGTGAGTGGGGCATTAGGATGGCATAAATGAGGAGTCGTCCACGGGGAGATGATCCCGAGAGTTACTGCCTGTGGTTCGTAGAAACATGTTTCCCCACGTTTCTAACTTTATATCATCTCCAGGCGATTTACGCACCGCCCCGCTGACACGGGTTTTAGGGTTCACTTTGCACAGTTGTCCCTAAGGCTGCCGGTAGAATACCTAATGGAGCATTTGCAGAGCCAGTTACCTTTTGAAAATATCGGCCGAGTCCGGCTACGCCTTTCAAGCGCCTTCTACGAGGGACAGGACCGGGTCCCTGAAGCGCGATAATGCCTCATTGTGGGTCTTCGTGTTGCGGAAATAACGATTTCATAATAGGCAGTCCTACAACCACCACGATGTCGAGAAGCTCGCCTTGCACAAATGGTGCTTGTGGACAAGGAGCACGAAGTGGGGTACCACTCTGGGACGCATAAGTGTTCCTCCTGGCTCTTCCCCAGATACATCTGAACTGCTCCTCCTTCACTTCACCAGGTGTCGCATTCGCAATGCCTACTGTCCCGCCGGCCAAGGTATTCGCCGAGGTCAGAGACCTCCCCGAAAACCACGGTGTCGTCGCACTCCCTCTATCCCATAACTCCTTCTCGTTCGACTCGTTCGGCGTCGCGGGCTTCTTCGGGGGAGACAGCTCTGTCGCCGCGATGGCCACCGTTAACCTCATCCCCGGCCGCAAATGGGTTGGGTGGTACAATAACCCTGGGAGCTACGAGATCGCTAAACAGTACGGCCCGCTCGGGAAGAACAAGCTGTTCGATGGGCTTTTCCCCGACGGCGAGCGCGACCCCGCACGGCTCTTCAAGCTCGACGGCAGGGTGGGCCCCCAGTTCGTCGCCGCGCACTCCGGGACGGTCTTCCAGCAGACGGGCCACCTTGCACACCTCATCACCAGCAAGGCCGCCGATATGCCGCTCGCCCACGAACGCTTCGAAGGGACGCACCGGAGACTCACCGCGGGACCCACCGTGACCATCGTTGATATGCGGCACGTGTCCGCAACCAGTTTGAAGGAGAGCAGCCAACCTCCGCTCCCGGAGAGCTGGACAGCGGCCTGGTCCCTCGTGCCGATCGCGGTGAGCGTCGTCGCATGTGTGACGTGCGGGCTCGTGGGGGACTGGTTCTGCTTCGCGAGTATCGCGGTGGGCATCGCAGCGCACGGCTCGCCTGCCTCGTCATCGGCTCGGGGAAGCTGACCTTCACGCACCCTAAGCCAGCCGTAAATGCGCCTTCCGGAGACGGTGTGCTCAGGGGGGACAGGGAATGGGTGATCTTGGTTGGGGCGGAGGGTGTCGTGAACGCTTTCACGCGAGGCCGCTTTCTCCTCCAGTACGGCGCGAAGAAATCGGACAAGGCGCGCGAGCCGCCTGAACAGAGCCGGTCGAAGGACGGCAACCGCACGCGCCACCACAAGGAAGGAAGCGACGCCAACACTGTCAGTCTCCCGTCTCGCACAGACCAGGGTGATCATCCCGCGGCCTCGCCGTCACCCCCGTCCTCCCGGCCATCTTCGTCGTTCTCGCCTTCTACATCGTCCGCGTTGTCCACGCCGTCCGTGCCAGCTACCCAGTCCACACCGTCCACACCATCTTCCTTCTCCTGCGTCCCACCCCAGTGGCTCATCGGGGCCTGCGCTGTACTCCTCATGGGGCAGTTCATCGGTCAACTCCTCGTTATCCCCCACGGCACGCTCTTCGGCCAGATCATGTTCATCGCGACCGTCTTCGCGTCGTGGATCTACAACACCTTCCTCTCCGCCATCGATCGCGATGAGCTCCAGATGCACATCCTAATGAAGGAGCTGCAACTCGAGGAGAAGGCCCACATGCACAAGTACGAGCTCAACACGTTCACGGCGACCGTCGCGTTCACGTGCTTCGTCCTCGCTGCGGCTAACCCTCTCAAGGACCCGCTCGTCTTCCTCGACGCGATGCTCCCGAACAACACGGAGGTTTGGAAGGTGTGGAAGGGCAAGATGGCTGAGAAGCTTACGGCCGGGGTGAGGACTCAGGTCGAGTTCTCCGAGGCCGACTTGCGTGCGGTGGGACAGTCGGAGAGGGAGTTACTCAAGACCCTCTTCGATGATGCTGAGGATGCCTGGCGTGCTTGGTCTGAAGTCCGCGGCTCGGTTTCCCCCCGCCTGAATGTTAGGTTGTAACTACGTTGACGGTATGCTCTGTCGTGTTTCTCTTGTAGCCCACATGTATAGTGTACAGTATTCTGCTTTGGTTCGCGAAGACATCATCATCACTGCCATGAAATCAATTTATGTACACAATCATTGTGTTTGGACCCGACAATATATATACATCATCGGATTGCAAGAAGAGAAAAGCATGGAACAGGAAGGAGCTCAAAAGCGCTTCCACCTCACCCGTTTCCAACCTTGCTCCAACCAGATTTGGTTGCTCGTCACAAATCTCAGCAGATTATTCTCAATGGGCGAAAAGTCCAGAAAAGTTCGACATAGGTGTTTTGATGATCGCCCGTCGTCTGTGGTGAATCCACTTTTTATCGACTTTTGTCCGGTCGAAGATAGCGCCTTGACCGATAACCCAAATATACCACGCAAACAGCATCCACACCCTCCTCCTCTCCTCGACCTCCCGCTCAAGCATCTGACTCTTGCACACCCCGCACAACTCAAAGACATCCGCCCACTCCTCGATAGAGTTGGAAATGTCGCACGTGCCCGGCGTGTTCAGCTCCGCCTGCTCTAGAATGTCGTTGAGTGCCATAATACACTTGCTGCCCTCGCACCCGTCGCTCCCCCTGAGCGCGAACACAGTCTCCGCGGAAGGCAGTATTACCGGCGAGGAGGATAAGACCGCCATCGTCGAGCCAGAAATCGACATGGCGAGTGAATTTCTCTTGGTCGTTGCCTAGTTCGGGCGACTCTCCGGGGGCTAAAATGACAACAGTCTTGACGCTGGCACTGGAGGCGCGACGGCGTTTGACGGAGCCAGTACTGGTAGTGTAAGCCATGGTGGGACGCGGTAGCAGATCAGAAATAGAGGAGGAACGGCGTGACGTATCCGACGTATCTAGTAGTACTAGTCCAGCTATTAGGCAGGAAATACTTACGGAAGGGTGAGAAGGGGTCTGTGCGGAAGGCGTGATATAAGAGTCATGTGCCGTGACGCTTCGCGTCTTTGTGCCGTCGGCGTGACACTGACTTACCCCGCGGTGGAGGCTAAGCATCGTCCGCCCTGTCGACTTGCTGTCGACCACGACCACTGCTCAGCATTATATCTCAGAGATGCTATGAATACCCCACAAATGACCAAGTCCATTCTCAGAGCGATCCCCCACAGCCTCCCCATCGAGTTATCGACTCATCACCTCTCCCGCAGCCAAGTTCCACCGCCAGTCCCCAAACTCCCACATCGCCCTCGAACCTGCACACTCCATCAGACTCATCAGCCGCGCACGTCTCACGGACACGCCCTCCTTGCTCGTCATTGTATTATACGACTGTACCAACAGGGGCAGCGCTCTTCACCATCTGGACACGCGAGGACAGCACCGTCGAGCATCTGAGACGCGGATCTCCGCTAGTGCATTGACAGACTTCTTGTTTGAAGTTGTGTCCAGATAGCGCCGCTCGATGCATTCGGCGCTATGTCACCGTTGGGACCGCATCAAAGGCAGGACGGGTCTTGCCATGCACCCTCAAACGTTTGCGGGCGCAAGATAACCTTCGGTACAAGGACACTTGGGAGCCTTGGGTCGAGGAATAAATCACGGAAATAACATTACAACGTAGCACGAAATAAATGAATACAGAATAGAGACACACCGTGGTCCGTACAGGGAAAGATGTCGGCAAGGAGGCTCCGCCAGTGAGCCGGAGGTGATGAGATGTACCACTATAGATCTGTGAACAGAACCGTCACTGCCGGCACCGCAGGCAGCAGAGTTATCCGCAACGAGGGTGATCCAGGCTGCGAGAAGGCCAGGATAGATCTGGAAGCCGCTGAGTCAGTATCTGGAGCGGAGAGGACAATAGTTTCATCGTCTGGCCAGGTAGCTTTTGGGAGGGTGGGGCATGTCGTCTGGGAGCTGCTTTACGTCTTGATGGACGAGTGCCCGCATGGTTAGCAGACATAAAGGCAGGAGAAGGACTCCGAGTCACCTCTTACCAATCACCGCCGATGGGGAACTCTAGGAGCGCTTGGAGCGCTTGATCCTGGACGGACTGGATGTGAAACTTGTGTGCGAGGCGGACCAAAGGAACGCTCGGGTGAAGGTCTTGCACGCTTGGAAAGACGGGTACTGGCGCGGCATTAGCGGACATGGTCGTGGTCGAGAAACGAGCTGTGTCACACAAATGTCACGCTGCCAAACTCTCGTTTGCCGCGGGGCATCACAACACGTGACTGGGACACGGAGATCAGCGTGACAACAACGCGACCCAGGTTTCGTTCGATGACTCTAGAGTCGCCTACCATGTCCGGTGCCCAGCACCGTCCTGCAAAGCGTACCAGGCTTTCTGACGACGACCCATCTCCATCTCAAGGTCTTCCTTTGCACTCGTCCTCCGCTGCTTCCTCCTCCAGTCTCCAATTCGAACGCCATCCAGAGATCTGGTTCGATGATGGCAACATCGTCCTTGTCGCTCGTACAACCGCCTTCCGCATCTACCGTGGTCTCCTAGCTTCACAGTCCACCATATTCTCCGACATGTTCGCCTCGTCGACCTCCAGTTCTGCCGAGACTTTCGATGGATGTCCCGTAGTGCACCTCTCGGACTCCCCCTCTGACCTGGTACACCTACTACGGGTACTTCTCCCAACGGCACAGATAAAGTAAGTCTCCTTAATGGCGGAAGTTACAGCTTGTTCCTGTAACTTTTATATTTCTAGCTATCGTCCAACGAAAGACGATCCTGTACGGACCTTCGACGAGGTCTCCGCGGTTATCCGCCTCGCACACAAGTACCTTATCCCACAGGTCCAAAACCAGGCCCTGACTTCGCTTCGAGAGTACGATTTCACCAGCTCCTTCGCCGCATTCTCTGGCACAACTCCAGAGTTGGAGATCGTCGTCGCACCCGTGCACGCCATCGGGGCCGTCAACCTCGCCCGGCTCACCGAGACGCCATCCATGCTCCCGCTCGCGCTATACCGATGCGCCTACCTCGGCAACGCGATACTCGATGGCTGGACACGTGCAGATGGCACCGTTGAGCGGCTCTCGGACGCGGACCTCCGGCGATGCCTTGACGCGCGGGTCTCGCTCGCGAACGAGCGGTTCTTCCTCGTCTCTCGCATACTCGACCCCACGCCGAGCGCGAAATGTCGCAGGACACACCGGTGCGGCCGGCGCCTGCAGGATGCCCACACTCGCACTATGCGCCTGCGGAGGATCGTGCGCGCAGAGGAGGAGGTGGAGGGAGGGGTGCTGAGGGATTGGGAGCTACTGATCGGGGCGTTCCGTGACAGCAAGTCGCTGTGCGGGCCATGTATCGAGGAGTTGGTGAGGAGGTCCCTGCACGAGAGAAAGAGGGTGTGGAACAGGCTGCCTGAGATATTCGCGATTGACGTCGAGGGCTGGGGAGAACCCGACGTTGAGCCGGACTCAGAGAACTCAGATGACGATGACAGCGCTAATCTGTAATAGCCATACAGGTCACTATGTCATTCTTCGTGCAGGTATCCTCTGAACCATTACTTTTTCCCAGCGGGGTCCGCGGCATTGCACGCGGCGATGGCGAGGTCCGGTGTGAGGCCAGGCTGCCAGAGTAGACTTGGCAGGAAGAAGTTCCATGGCTATCAAGCAGCGAGAGCTCAGACATGGCCAACACTGGCCACCTGACCGACTCTCCTCGGGACCTGACACATCTACTCCACGTTCTCCTCACATCCCCCACACGGTGGTCCGCCTCGCGCACAAATGTCACATCCAGTCCGTTCAGGACGAAGAGCTCCGCACTCTGCAAGAATACTCACGAGCGAGCGACTTCGACGTCCGGTTCGGGCCCCCGAAATGGGGGATCTCCATGAAGCGCATCCACCACATTGGCGCCGCGAACCTCGCCCGCCTCACTGACACCCCGCTCATGCTCCCCTTCGCGCTCTACAAGTGCTGCTACCTCGGCGGCAAGATCCTCGACGGCTGGATGCGCGAGGATGGCTCCGTCGAGCGCCTCGCCCCCAAAGATGCCCAGCGCTGCGTCAAGACGCGCAATGCGCATCGTGCTCGGCCATCAAGAGGTCCTCTTTGTCGCGCACCGCTTCGAGGCAGTCCCCCAGGAACGTTGCAGGGATAGTGGGCGGTGCGTGCCTGCCATCAGCCAGATTCCACGCAGGATCCTGCATGATGCCCCGTTTCCGGTGTTCCACGCACTCTGGGAGTGGTTGCGGCTGATAGAGGGTAACGAGGGTATACGCGAAGGGTGTATGGCGGTGCTGTACAAGCGGGACAAGGCAGAGCGCAGGCAAATTTGGGACGCGCTGCCGCAGACGCTTGGGATCACCATCGAGGAGTAGGGCATAGCTGACAGCTGCGGAGGTGCGGGGGATGATGCCTAGTGGTTTACGAGGGTGGTGGCCACGGTCCATTGTTCTATCTAGTAATGAACTCCAATGTGAGTTGGACTCGTTGTGATGCACCGCAATGCGAAATTGTACTCACTTCATCTCAATCGTCTTCCTCATCCTCCGCTTCCGACGATAATATCTCGGCTCCCCATCCTTCAACAGTGATGCCGAATATCTCCGGGAGCTTGTCAAAGAGCTTCTTCCGCTTCCTCGTTTCTCTCGCGAGCAGCTCCTCCACGCACGGCTCGCACACAAAACCTGACTTCCTCAACATCCGAATAACGAATCGCCTCGGAGTGACGTTGGATATCGGAGTTGCCAGAAGGAGTCAACGTGGATGAAGAGGCTACAGGATGGTTGTGAGAATGAGCTGGTTCATCTATGGAGAGTCTAACACGCTTTAATGCACGGTTCTCTAGAACTTCTGTGCCAGACATGGGAGTCAACGATAAGTACGACCTCAGCGAGAGTGACTGCCAAACGAGCCTCGGGAGCCAATCTAAAACCGAGGCGCTGCCAGAAGTGCTCATATGGTCACACTGCTCGTGATGCATCGGTCACAGCAATCCACTGACTCGGAGTGACTAGGAATGACAGGTTTCCGAGTCTCATCCACGCCCACTGCAGCTGCTGTTCACCGTCGTGTCAGGCCGCTAACGACGCTGCCGCCGCCGGCCATTCAAAGAGTACGAGTTTCTTCTAGGAGGAGGATGGCCTTGGAGTCCGAGTCTAGTACTATGCATCGCCGGCTGGTCCCGGGCCTAAGTTCAAGTTCTCAGACTCAAGAGAATGCCCGATCGTTCACGGCACCGAACAGTGGCGAGTGCTCACGCACCTTTGGTACAAGTGCGGAGGTTAGCCTCATGGTGTTGTCTTGTGACGCGGTGCCCCGTGTTGACGACGTGGCACCGGCTGGACCTGCCAGTGGGTCTCATGCCGGGTGAGCTCGTCTCTTGTCTTCTGCCACAATGTCCACTGACGAAGTTGCGGCTACTTCTCTGATAGAACCTGAAGAACCCTCAGACGACTCGCATCTCCATACATTCGAGTCCCGCGCTCTCAAACTTCGTCATCTGGACCTCTGGTTTGATGATGGCACTATCATACTGGTAGCCCAGAAAACTGGTTTTCGTGTCTATCGTGGCATACTAGCTTCACAATCAACCATATTCTGGGACATGCTTGCTGCCTCGAGCTGTAGCTCGGAAGAAATCCATGACGGGTACCCCATTGTGCAACTCAGCGATTCCCCTCACGATCTGGCACACCTGCTCGGTATCCTTCTTCCAATGTCCCCCATACAGTACGTCATTGAATTGATCTACGGCCTGCATATGGCTACATCTAACTCTTGTATAGTTATCATATGTCCAAGGCGGCTCAGCCGGGCACCTTTGAGGAAGCGTCGGCCATCATCCGCCTCGCTGACAAGTATCACATCGAGTCCGTCCAGGACCATGTATTGCGAGTTCTGCAGCGCTACCATTTCACAAGCGACTTTGCTGCATTCAAAGGTCCCCCGGACACCGAAATCTCTGTCCAGCCCATCCATGCTATTGGTGCGGTCAATCTCGCCCGGCTAACCGACACGCCGCGTATGCTCCCCCTCGCGCTATACAAGTGCTGCTGCCTTGGCGATGACACGCTGCTCGCTGGTTGGAAGCACGCAGACGGCACCATCGAACACCTCACGCCCGCGGATTTCGAGCGGTGTTCCCGTGCGCGGCCGCGGCTCCTCGAGCTTCACACCTCGCTGTACTCCCGCATTGTCATGGAGTGGCGTCCAAGCCCTGGGTGTACCCACACCCTCAACTCCATATGGTCTCTCGGTTTCACGTCGGGACTGAATGAGGAGCGTCCCAGCCGGCTGCCAAGGCGGCAGATACCATCCCCCGAGTGCAACGTCTTTCATGGCTGGGTGACGCTCTTGGCCGAGCAGCTGAATTCACATCAGTGCCCGGCGTGCATGAGGGAGCTGGTGAAGAAGACCTCGATGAGCCAGAGAACAATCTGGGACTCGCTGCCGGAGATCTTTGGTGTTGCTGTCGACAGCTTGACGCGTCCTCAGGGTTCGCTCGATACCTCCCATCCGCCCTCTAATCCATGCGAGCCATTGCCACCCCAAACCACGAGCGACTTCACGCGCCATTCCCAGTTTTGGTTCGACGACGGCAACATTATCCTCGTAGCTCAACACACGGGCTTCCGCACATACCGTGGGCTTTTAGCTGCCCAGTCAACTGTCTTTGCAGACATATTTGCTTGCTCCGAGTCGAGCTTCAATGCCGACGAAGCCTTCCACAGGTGTTCGATTGTGCATGTTGCCGACTCTCACCATGACCTGGCGCACCTACTCCGTATTCTTTTGCCTACCTCTCCTACCACACGGTGCGTGTCTCATTTCGCTGCCTATCGAGTCCCACACGTAACTTAATGTCCTCTCTAGATATCAGACCTCTGATTCTGAACTTGTCTGCTCGTTCGACGAGATTTCCTCTGTGGTGCGCCTCGCGCACAAGTACAAGATCCAATCCGTGCAAGGTCAAGCAATTCGCACTCTACAAGACTACTACTTTACCAGTTACTTCAGCGGCGGCACCGTAGGCGTGCCCATGAAGCAGCGGATTTCCTTCACTGCTCGGGCTCAGTGCATCGGCGTCGTGAACCTCGCACGGCTCACCAACACACCACTCCTGCTGCCCGCCGCCCTTTACGCGTGTTGCTACCTCCGCGGCGCGCTCCTCGACGGCTGGACACGTGAAGACGGCTCCGTAGAGCACCTCTCCTTGGAGGACTTGAAGCGCTGCCTCCACGCGAGCATCACGCTCGGCCAGAAGCAGTTGCTCATCCTCTCCCGCGTCTTCAGCGCGGTTCCCCCGGCGCGGTGCAGGAACTACGGGACATGCGCGGCATTCCTCGAAGATGTTGCGCACCGCGTAGTGCACGTGGAAGACTTGACGACGATGGGGCCGCTTGGAGACTGGTCGGCCTGGATCCGGAGGCTCGAGAACTTGTGTGGGGGTGCATTGGCGTCCTACTCGACCGGGCTGGAGTCGAGCGCAGGCGGATCTGGGATGCGCTACCGGAGATACTTGGGATCGCGGTCGAGGGATGGGCGAAGCCGTGTGAAGAAGGCGCGACTCAAACTGGTGCTCAGGCCTAGCGGTCATGACAACTTCCGTACGGCGCTGCGTTTTTCTTGCCTTTTCCTTGGCTCTTGGTCTTCAATGCTTGGGTAGTATCTCTACTAGATACATGTGCCTTGGGGCTCGCTGTTGTTGTGCTCCCACGCTCCCGACAAATGGTAGAATAATAGCTCGATAGCGAAGCGTATGTAGAACGACTGGAATTCGTTGAACAACACATCGATTGGAGTCTTGGCGATGCGTGTATTATTAGTCAGTGCTATGATATGTACACGTTTTCCGGAATACAACCTTTCCTCCTCGGTGCTCACAACACCACTGTCAATACATCGCCGCAAGTATGCGCGTGAGACCTCCTCGACGGTGCCATCGCGTTGCTTCCAGCCATTGAGGAGGGCACTGCCAAGGTAGCGCATTGATACATCGCCAAGGGGAGTATGGATGGGGTGTCGGTGAGGCGGGCGAAGTTCACGGCGCCGATGGCCTGGGCATCCTTGGAAATGAGCGACTTGGTTTTGTTCGTGATCCCGGTGAAGTAGGTGTTGAAATTCTCTGTGAAGTCGAAGAGTCGGAGAGAAGTGAGAGCTTGGTCTTGAACTGGTTGAGCCGTCTTAAACACCATACTTGTGTGCGAGGCGGACCAAGGCGGGGGCTTCATCGAAGGTACGGATGGGATCCGCATCCGAAGGCCGCCTCAATAAAAGGGGAGAACAGTCAGACAGATGTTCACACTCACTGGATGGATGTACGACTTCGGGAGAAGTACGGAGGAGATGCAACAGATCATGTGGCGAGTCGGAGAGTTCTACTACCCGACAACAGGCCAACGTCCCGCCAGTGCTCGAACTTGAGGAGGCGAACATGCCGGAGAACACTGTGATGCAGGCAGGCCATGGTAGATGTGAAAGGCAACACGTCGAACGATGAGAACGATGTTCCCATCATCAAACCAAAACTGAGCGTGCCGCTTGAATTGAGACTTCGTAGATGACGATGAATGCGCCGATGATGAGATACCTGCAGCTGGGTCCTGTGTCTCGCCAGAAAGCCTTGTGCGCTTTGCAGGGTGGGTATCTGTAGCGTCGGACATGGCGGTCGGGGAGGAGAGGCGACGGGCCTTCAGGAATCAGGACCTCTAGGCCACTTGCCACGTCACGAATAACATCTTCTGCACCATACCGATACATGACTCTAGTAGACAATAAGTTAGAACTAAAGCATACAGCAACAGCACGGCACGAGCACGCACCGAAGCTCGCTAAGCGTGATTCGGATCTCCACCCTCATCCTCCATGTCTGACCCCCAACCCTCGACTGTGATCCCAAAGATCTCTGGTAACCTCTTCCAGAACGCCCACCTCTCCTTCCGGTTCCTTTCCAGCAGCGCATTTTCGCACGCCTCACAGACGAATGCTTCGTCGGCCTCCTCCTCGACCATTGCCTCGATCACCCCCTCCCAGCTCCCCAGCACCCTCTGCCCTGCTACCAACACCTCCGAGCTGAAGATACGCACCAGTGCGCACTGGCGTGCGAGGCGACAGCGGTTCGGGGTCTTGCAGCCCTCGACGCGTGTCTGCGGAGCCGCAAAGACACGCGTGGGGAGGAGCGTGCTCTCGCGCGCGAACACGTGGTGCGCGTCGAGGCACCGCCGGAGGTCGGCCGCCGAAAGGTGTTCCACAGTACCGTCCTCGCGGACCCAGCCATCGAGGAGCCTGCCGCCGAGGTGGCTGCAGGTGTAGAGCGCGCCGGGGAGCATCGTGGGGGTGTCGGTGAGCCGGGCGAGGTTGACGACGCCGATCACAGCGGCAGTGTTCATGTCCCCTAGGCATGCTAAAGCGGGCGGCTCGAACCAATCGTCAAAATCCGAAGAGAACATGCATATTTGGAGGGAGGCGAGGGCTTGGTCTTGGACGTCCTGGATGTGGTACTTGTGCGCGAGGCGGATGACGGCAGAGACCTCATCAAACGTGCGAGGGCTGGTGCCGTGGTATCTGGAGCAGCAGGATGTTAGCAGTCATCTCATAAGAGTCTAAAAGGTGACAAGATCGACACACGTACAGTCTTTTCGACTTGGGCAATAGTACGCGAAGGATGTGGGCGAGGTCGTGGGGAGAGTCCGATAAATGGATGACTGGGCACCCTTCGAAGAGCTCATTGCTGTTAGATGTCGAGGCAGTAAACATATCTTCAAACACAGTCGACTGAGAGGCGATGAGCCCGCGGTAGATGCGAAAGGCTGTAGTCTTGTTAGCGACGAGGATAATGTTGCCATCTGGAAGCCAGAATTCGTCGTGCTGCTCTAAGGCGAATTTGGGTGACGCAGGTGAGGTAGAATCGATCCCGGACAGGCGAGCACGCTTGAGCGGCCGGTCGTTGCCAGACATATTACACAGCACAGTCAGGGCGAGGATGACGAGGTCGACGCGGTCGAAGCAAAGCCGATCGCAGTTGGATCACAGCGGCAAAACCGTACACGTGGTCCTATTTGTTCGTGCTTGTCCCGCCTGCTTTGGGTGATAACTCTGCGCTCGGACATAAGTCACATAACACTTGGCTGAGCTGGTTAAAATCATATCAATGGATGCATACAGTTACAAAAACCCCCGGGGAACAAGACGCAGAAGCATGCAGCTATATATCGATGTCGCAGAGCAATCACACACGTCGCCAGAGGAGGTTCGCTCTTAGAGCCCACAGACGCAGTTATAGGAATTCACCGAGCGCAGGGTTTGTAAATTGTATGCACCATTGAGAGGGAAGGGAGTGCTCGGCACGAGCCCGCAGAGGGGCGCCGTAGACTAGAGGTAGCGTCCAAGAGTGCAAGCTCACTTTGTTCGCAATCATTCGTCATCATCCTCAGACTCGGACTCGGACTCAGAGTCAGGCTCCCCCCACCCCTTGACCTCGACGTCGAAGATTTCTGGGAGCTTGTTCCAGACCTTCCTCCTCTCCCGCCGGTTCCTGTCTAGCAGCATCTCCCCACAAGTGTCCCACAGTTCATGCTTCGAAGCGTAGCTGCGCACCGCGGCCGCCCAGTCCCTGAGCGCCCTGTAGCCCATCGAGTCGCGGGAGCACATCACGGTGCTATGGATGGCGCGGAGCATCTTCCGGCAGTGATCCGGGTAGTCGCAGTCGTCACTTGGGGTACAGTCAAAGAGCCGCACGAGCAAGGTAAACTGTTCCTGGGCGAGAGCGACACGACCGTTGATGCACCGCCGGAGGTCCGCAGGGGAGAGCTGCTCGACAGTACCATCGAGGCGCTTCCAGCCATCGAGAATGGCGCTGTTCAGGTACGCACAGTTGTACAGGGCGAGGGGAAGCATGGATGGAGTGTCCGTCAGGCGCGCAAGGTTGACGGCGCCGATAGATTCTGCAAGCTTGTTGATAAGGGTCCTTTTGTTGGAGAGCATGGCGCAGAACATCTGGAAGTTGTTCGTGAAGTCGAACAGCTGGAGGGTGGCGAGGGCCTGGTCTTGCACCTGTTGAATGTGATACTTGCGTGCGAGACGGACTAGAGCGGAGACTTCTTCGAAGGTGCGGACCGGGTCTGCGTCTGTCACCTGATAACTGGTAGAGACGGGCAGCATGGAATGGAAGAACGAGTTGTGTGGATAAACGGAGCCGATAAATTTCAGAAACACTCACTGTATGCGCGCTTTAGGTATGAGTACGTGGAGGAGATGCACGAGATCATGCGGGGAGTCCGAGAGGTGTACGACCGGGCATCCGTCGAAGGTCTCGTCCGCGGTCGAGGTCGAGGAGGCAAACATGTCAGAAAAGACAGTAGACTGTGAGGCGAGGAGGCCGCGGTAGATGCGAAATCCTGTGCGCCGAGCCGCGAGCACGATGTTGCCATCCAAGAACCAGAATTCAGCGTGTCGCCGGAGCTTGAGCTTGGTGCGGGTAGAAGTGCAGGATGTCGATGATTCGGACCCCTCTGAGTCGCTGGAAATCCGGGCGCGCTTGGGTGAGCGAGTATCGGGAGAGGCAGACATAGTGGAACAGAGTCAAGAGAACTGAGAAAAGGATGTCCAACGGTGCGCGCATACATCCTGCGAAGGTTAGTCATCCTGCATGTGTCAGCCTGCACGTGATAGTGTCACACTGTAATGCAACGTCACTCCGGTTCGTTCCGACCGTCCAAAGTTCCAGTTTGCGTGCCTGGACGACCCCGGGGCCGCCTGCCACGAACCTCGTACGGGTGTTCTCCATGACCTCCTTTCTCCTTATACAGTGTCAACCTTCCGTATGCGGTCTGGAATCTATGACCTTTGACTTCAACATCGACTATCCCGTAGTGAAATTTCTTTTCTGACGGCTTCGTCTATGCTGACGCTGATCCAGATCTGTGCTCGAGTGAACTGCAGGTCCGATGCATGTCGCAGACGAAGGGTCAGTGCTGTGCCCTCTTCGCAAGTTCTAACGCTCGCTGAATCGTTATTTTAAGGTGGAGGAGGATGTGCTCGATACCATCCCATGCCACAAATCAGTGACAACGTGAGTGCATGACCGACCTCCGACGCACTAACATCGGGATCACCATGATTCTGGAGGTCCGGGGGCGATCGACTGCCAATATGCGGCCTCGCATTTCTGTCCAGAACCGTGTAGGTCCGTCATGATTATGCCCACCGCTCCCAGTGGTCCGAAACGAGCTCCCCGCGTGCCAATAGCCCAACTCAATTCTAATAGTTTAGTTGGCGACCGATTTCGTGCACACCCAAATGCGTTCGTGTCCATCAAAACGCCACCGCTGCCGTTGATGCCGAAAGCCAACCCAGTACGCTCTCGGGCGATGCGGCAAGCACATAGCTCCTCGAGTTCTTCACCTTTCCCCTTCGTTTTTGAAAGGCGGATGGAAACAATGCCTCTTGGCGTCCCCAGTTCGTGGCGAGGCGAGGGACGGCCTGCCAGACAAACCAACTGGCACCCCGCGCGACTGTGGCGGCCTCAAACCTCCATCACCGGCATCTGCTACGGAGCTCCTTATTTGGTGCGAGTAGACGGATTTGGTCGTACACGAAGTTGGAGGCCAACTAAACTACTAGAATTGAGTTGGGCTAATGATGGTCCACGGCATAGTCCCTGATGAGAGCTGCCCAAACAGAACATTCATTTTTCGCCATGCTCCCGTGGTTCCCTTCCCCTGACAACGTAACTCCGGACCCTATCGACCACAATAACTACATCCGATGTTCCATATGGTAAGTAATATTGTTACGTTCTTGGTGATTGATGGTGTCTTCTCAACAGCCTCACAGCCGCAGTTCTCCAGCGTCACGAACAGAAGATGAGCAATCCCGTGCGGTCGTGTCGCTTGCAGGGGATGGCGCTCGTAGCGGATGCACATGCATGCCGGCATAACCATGCCGGGCTTCGGTGCTTCCGAAAAACCTTCCGGCGTAGCGACGATGGCTACACACTTCATCTACCATGTAGATCACCCGCTCGATTCCGGTGTGGCCTGTTTCGTGGAGTAGCGCAAGGTATGCCATTCATTTGTCGTGCCTGTGCTCACGGTCATCGAATACTCATAGACTAACAGCGACTATAAAGGCTCGCCATAACCACGATAGACACCCCACAACCTTCAACTCCTCTCTGGGTGTCCTCTCCCTTTCCCCTCTACTAATTTTCAAACACCCTCCTAAGTTAACTGTAACTTATACACCATGCGCTTCTCCGCCATCCTCCTCGCCACCATCTCCGCTGCGGCGACCGGCTTCGCCCAGGAGATGTCGCTCACCGGCGGTGACGGTGCGTATTTCCACCGCGTGTCCGTGTCATCTCGCAGGCACTGACTGGTTGAACAGCGACGTACTACAACACCGGACTCGGCTCATGCGGCGTCTTCAACACCGATGCGGACTTCATCGTCGCCGTCGACATCAAGACTATCCAAGCCTTCCCCGGTGCCGGCACGAACCCCAACCTGTCCGTATTCCCGTCCCTTCCCCTTTTCCAGCCCCTTACTAACGCTGACGGGCATGTGCATACAGGAACCCGATGTGCGGCCGGCAAATGAATGTCACGACGGCCGACGGCAAGTCGGTGACCGTGACCGTCGAGGACACGTGCCCGACGTGTGCGGTCGGGAGCGTCGACCTCTCGCCCGTCGCATTTGAGCAGCTCGCGGCGCTCACAGTCGGCCGCCTGCACAACGTCACTTGGACCCTCCTCCCAGCAGCATAGGCCGAGGGCCAGAGGTACTAGTAAGGGCCCGCACGCACGTTAACGAGGCGGGGTTACGACGGGTGAGATGAGCGCGCGCAATCCGTCCTTCGTTAGCACCAAAGCAATATAGACAACCCAATGGCGCACCAGGGATCCACCGGGGGAGATTTATTGAAAGTGTGGGCCAAATATTCATAGCACACTAGCCAAAGTACAGGATGAGGAGCGTGTCCTTGTGGGGGCGAGAAACTCCTTCTCGCCCAGAGTGGAAAATCCAGCTGCTAGAACCTATTTTCACCCATTACGGTTAATTTACGACGGTTGACTTGGAGAGAGAGGAAATAGGCTCACCTAGTCAAGCGCATATATACAAACTCGTTGCTTGGACAGGGTGCCGGTTACGTTACCAAGCAGCCTGCTATAGCACGGGTCGCAGTCAGCACGTACTGGATATCCTTGCGGGGTATGCACCTGGACTTCTATGTGGTCGCTAGCGCTGCTGCGCCACTTCCATCTCCTCCACCCGCGCTCGGACCCCACCCGTCCACCTTGATGTCAAAGATAGTCAGGAGTGCGTCCCACACACGCTTGCGCGCCTTGAACTCGCGCTCGATCACCGCCTTCTCGCAAGGGGCGCAGATGCGCGACTCCTTCGCGCACTGTCGGATGAAGTCGTCCCAGCCTTGGAGGACACTCGCGCTCGACCGCTTGCAGACCTTGATCGCATCCTCCAGCATTCGCTGCAGACCGGTACGGGAGGAGGACATCTTGCACGCCTCGCACGGGCGTGGGAGAAAGACCTCGGAAATAATAGCGAAGGCCTCGTCGGCGAGCTTGTTCCGCCCGTTGATGCAGCGCTTGATGTCTTGCTGCGAAAGGTGCTCGATGGTCTTGTCCTCGCGCTCGTAGCCATCGAGGATGCTACCACCCTCTAGCGCGCATGTGTAGAAGGCGGTGGGAAGGAGGGACGGATTATCGACGAGGCGTGCCAGGTTGATGATGCCAATGGCCTGCTGAGGTGTCACATCGATGACTTTTTGGTTATCACTACTGTCCCACACGTTGAAGTCGGTAGTGAAGTAGTCCTGCAGGGAAGCGGTCACTTGGTCGAGAATGTCCGGGACGTTGTACTTGTGCGCGAGGCGGATGATGGTGGAGACCTGGTTGAAGGAGAAGCTGAACTTGCGAGAGAAAAATCTATGAAGTGACATGCAGTCAGAATTTCGCGGGGATATGCTTCGACTAGGTTGTAGAACTCACATCCGTTGAGAGATCGGAAGTAACACTCGGAGAAAGTGCGCGACGTCCTCAGGGGCGTCCGAAACATGAACCACCGGACATCCTTCCAACGTCTAGCTCGAAAAGATGAACATGTCGGCGAACACAGTTGACTGTACCGTTAACAGTGAGCGGAACACACGAAAGCCGGTGTCGCGTGCGGCAAGGATGACGTTTCCGTTATCGAACCACAGCTCGTCCGAGTGGCGCTTGAAGAGGCTGCCGAACTGCGTGTCCGACGAGGCTGTATGACTGGTCGAAGCTGGTGGAGAAGAGTCTTCCGTAGCGGGAGGTACTTCCCGTGCTACAGTATCCTGAAGAGAGGCTGACATTATGTCGAAACGGGTGGGAGGTGGTGTGTGCGGTTCAAGATCGTATTCGGAGTCATTCCGGAATCCGGACCACGGATGGCGACGTGGATTGTCGTGACATATACGCCACATCCTTGTCAACATGTGACTGTGCGCGTTTACAGCCCCGACCCTGTCACACTGCCTTCATCTTGCTTGCTCGCAATTGGACGCCTCAGCACTACCTCGACCTTAGGCCACTACCATAAATGGAGGGTAGAGAGCCAGGGGCGAATAGGGCATGTTATTCCCTATGAGAGGATTCTAGTATAGCATGAGGAGTCACCGTTGTCGGTCCAAGCATAGACCGTGACTTGAAAATGGCAGAGGAGGGACCGTGGACACGCAAGGGATTTGGGTATATATAAATATTTCTGCGCCTAGACAGTACCTGCGAGAAAGTTTGGCTAATTTAATGCTTTAAAGCTAGTGCGCTATTGAAATATGCTCACCGTGAACCTCTTTTACTTATAATGTCGCACCTCAATCGTCACTCGAACCGGAGGAATCGCTCGCCGAGTTCGCATCCCAATCCCCCACTTCCACCTCAATGTCAAAAATTACCGGGAGATCTTTCCACACCTCCTTACACTCACGGACGTCCTTGGCGATCAAATCCTTTTCGCAATGGTGGCAGATTGTGGTATCCAGCGCCCACTCCTCGATGGTGTCCCTCCAGCTCTGCAGGATGTCAGCGTCCGTAGCCTTGTCCTCTTCGAGCGCCCAGTTCTGCATTGTCTGCAGCGCTCTGCCGCATGTATCGCGGGTCTCGCAGTCCATGCAAGGGGTAATGTTGAAGACCAGCAAGAGAACCCCGAGTGCTCACATGTGGTTTCCCTTCTTGTAGTACAATATACCACAATAGTGGTAAAAGTACGATGTCTATTATGGCCACTATGTAATGATCTGAAAACTGGCCTATTGTCACATCCACAACAACTAGGCCTATTGTCAGTGATTACTGGGCAATCTGATCAGTAGATAAGGTCGACTTTTTGATCTTTTGGCTTATCTGTAATCTCTTCTACTGATCTAATCTGCTATCCGCTTTAGGGCGCTTTTTTGATATCTTTGGGTAATCAAGCTGTGCTGGCTTGATCTAATCTGTTGGGCACTTAATCAGGTCCATCTAATGGGCGCTTTTGGGCGCTTTTTTCGTGATCTGGCTTCCTCAAATGGTAGGTGGGTGCTAGGGGCAGGTGGGGCACCAGAATGGGGTACCTTTTGGCTCCATTGTGGGCTCAATACTATAGCTATTGACTTGGTTCTTTTTGCAGTATGTATATATGGATAGGGAGCATCAAATGGCACAGAAAGCACCAAGATCCATCTACTACAACTATTGATATAGCCTATACAGTGCTGGGGAGAAGAGGGTACTGTATCTTGGTCATTTCTTGGGCTTTCCCCTTCATTCTTTTGGTGTATGGTAGGTACTAATAGTGGTATATTGGGTATATATTTCGTTTGGGGCAGCATAGCCTGGTACCAATTGGGGGTGGCCTGTACTGTTCAGCCACTAGGTACTTTGGAGGCCTATATCTTGGTAACCACTTGGGCTATCACTAAGCCCTTTATACCTTTGGAAAGGTGTAAATTAGGGCTTTCTAACGGTATATCATACACCCAAATCCAACCACTTTACCTTACCCTCTCCTCCCCCTTTCCCCAATATTGATCCCTCTATATCTCAGCAACCAATGGTCAGATCACCCTGAAACTTTGTACACATGTTGTACTACATCTGTAATATATATACCAAATTACAGGTCATGGAATTATAGGGTCCTTTCGATATTGTATTTCCTTTATTAAAGTAAGCCTTTGCATTGTTAGGCATATTGTATAGGATTCTTGACAGGTAATCTGGGCGCGTTTTTTGTAGTATAGACTCTGTACTATCCCGTTCCAGAATCCAGCTTCAAATTCATTATCAGGTGCTTTGTGAATGTACAGAATCCTTATCAGTAGACATTAATAATAGGTATATGGTATTAGATTGACTTGATGGATAACATTATGTATAAAACCATTGGAAAGCCCTATATTACAGCTTTCCAACGCACCTACATTCATGTGATATGGTGGAGAAATGAGGGAGATATGGTGGAAACAGTGGAAAATGCACTGTTTGTGTAGCACAGCATGGTGTGTTGCCTCCGGAAATTGGTGCATAGCCCTGTTCCAACTTGCACAAACCACCCTCCAACCACTGTTTCACCCATATCTCCCTCAATTATCTACCATTTTCTATGATCTAAAGTGTGTTAGAAAGGTGTGTTCTTCCTCTATATGATGGTGGTGTTCGGTTTTAATGGTATTGCTTCGATCTAATACAGTAGTACTATTAATGGGTAAAAACCACTAAGAGTATAATAAGAGATCCAATGCTCTGATAAGGGATAAAATATATGATCTGAATACCCATAGTAGTGTGTAATAAAGAACAAAAGAGATCCTGGGAAAAGACAAAGATGGTGGGCAGATATGGATAAAACAGTATTACAGTAGGTTATAGGAACAAGAAATAGGATTGTGAAGGGAATAGTAATGTTGACAATATTTGGCTTTCAGTATATATATTACAGATGTAGTACAACATGTGTACAAAGTTTCAGGGTGATCTGACCATTGGTTGCTGAGATATAGAGGGATCAATATTGGGGAAAGGGGGAGGAGAGGGTAAGGTAAAGTGGTTGGATTTGGGTGTATGATATACCGTTAGAAAGCCCTAATTTACACCTTTCCAAAGGTATAAAGGGCTTAGTGATAGCCCAAGTGGTTACCAAGATATAGGCCTCCAAAGTACCTAGTGGCTGAACAGTACAGGCCACCCCCAATTGGTACCAGGCTATGCTGCCCCAAACGAAATATATACCCAATATACCACTATTAGTACCTACCATACACCAAAAGAATGAAGGGGAAAGCCCAAGAAATGACCAAGATACAGTACCCTCTTCTCCCCAGCACTGTATAGGCTATATCAATAGTTGTAGTAGATGGATCTTGGTGCTTTCTGTGCCATTTGATGCTCCCTATCCATATATACATACTGCAAAAAGAACCAAGTCAATAGCTATAGTATTGAGCCCACAATGGAGCCAAAAGGTACCCCATTCTGGTGCCCCACCTGCCCCTAGCACCCACCTACCATTTGAGGAAGCCAGATCACGAAAAAAGCGCCCAAAAGCGCCCATTAGATGGACCTGATTAAGTGCCCAACAGATTAGATCAAGCCAGCACAGCTTGATTACCCAAAGATATCAAAAAAGCGCCCTAAAGCGGATAGCAGATTAGATCAGTAGAAGAGATTACAGATAAGCCAAAAGATCAAAAAGTCGACCTTATCTACTGATCAGATTGCCCAGTAATCACTGACAATAGGCCTAGTTGTTGTGGATGTGACAATAGGCCAGTTTTCAGATCATTACATAGTGGCCATAATAGACATTGTACTTTTACCACTATTGTGGTATATTGTACTACAAGAAGGGAAACCACATGTGGAACCCGAATACGACAGAAAACACGGGGTGGCTCCCATTCCCGGTCTTCATCATCGAGTACACAGAAGGCTTGCACGTCGACTACCACCACTTTGACGCAAACAGCATTGAGCCGCGCTTCCCGTTCGGCTTCGGACTGTCCTACACCACCTTTGCGTATGCGGATCTGCATGTGCAGGCGGTGTACCAGGCTGATCAGGACTCGACAGCGCTGGAGGCGGCGTGGGCGCGGGGCGAGCCGAGCCCGAACGTCGAAGGCGGATCGACAGCGATTTGGCTGCACCGGCCGGTGTTCGAGGTGTCATTCAGTGTGCGCAACACGGGCAAGGTCGAGGGCGGCGAGGTGTGTTTCTGTTTCCTCGCTTTTGCGTGGCGGGGCAGGGGGCGCAGTGCTGACTTGTTGCTTGTAGATCCCGCAGTTGTATCTTCATTTCCCATCGGGGGCAGACGAGCCTCCGAGCGTGCTCCGCGGCTTCTCCGACGTGCTCCTCGAGCCGGGTGAGAGCAAGGTCGTCACGCTCACCTTGTCGCGCTACGACTTTAGCATTTGGGATACTGGGGCGCAGGGCTGGCGCAAGCCGGAGGGGACGTTCACGTTCTCTGTGGGCGCGAGCAGCCGCGACTTCCGGCTGAACGGCACCATTCCCCTCTGAGACGCCAAGTGGGTTGACTGTTCTTGACAGAGAATTTGACGGCGAATGTAACCCGAACGACTGTAAGTTGGAACAGTTTGGCAGACAACAAAGTTGTACTATTATATTGTTCGATGCGTCTGTAGGATTGGAACATGATACACTTCATAGTGACAATTTTACTCATCGCGCTCATCCATTCACATGTTCAGCTTTGAAACGCTAGCAATTACGTCTCAGCTCTGAATGCAACGGGATCGGGAGTACCCGAACGGACGACGATCTGCCGCAAGCTTTTTACTCCCACTGAGAAAGAGTCTGTAGTCCGATGGCGGTACTAAACCCCAGGACGTTGTTGCTTTCCGGATGAGGCGACTCGTGGGCAACGTAAAACCAAAGCCTTGACCGGCAGGGGTTGGTCCAGCGAAGAACAACGTCATTGCACCCTGATCTTTCATCTGGTGCGTGTTTTAGAGAAGTTGAATTTAATCAGCAATTCAGGTAAGCTAAATGTCAACGTCACGGTCGCCCACCGGCTTTACATTGATCTCCACGGCTTCGACGGACTCGCACTGTACCACGAATTCTTCAACTTATATAGGATAATCGCCTCTCCGATATGATTTCTTGTTAACTCGTTTTTTGATCTACTCGACTTCCATAAATACAGGGATCCTGTACATAAATTAAGTATTGCTGTCCTGACCGAACCAACGCAGAATGCACCGAGCTGGAACACATCACAACAAAGTACAACAGGCCATAAATTACGAAAGCGAGCATTCAATTGTCATTGCGGATCTGAGACCAAGCGCCCCAAGCATTCTCAGCGTCGTGGAAGAGGATCTCCAGCAATCTCCGTTCTTTTACATCAGCCAATATCATGTCGCTGTCATCGAACTTGAAGCCTGCGCCCCTGTTGAAAAGCTCCTTGTCCCTCAACTTCGTCGCCATCGCCTTTTTCCATGTCCTCCAAACTACCGTGTCATTTGGGAGCATCGCATCCAGGAGAACGTGCGGCTCATCGAGGTGATGGGCGGAGGCGAGCATGAAGGAAGTGAATGCGACCGTCATGGTCCACATGCTGAGCTGGTACTTCCGGATGTCCTCATCTTCGTTGAGACGCAGTACGTCGAAAAGAATCCCCATCTGGATTTCATCTCGATCGAGCGTGGAGAGGAAGGTGTTGTATAGCCACGACACTATGACGGTCGCGATGAAAACGAGCTGGCCGAAGAGTGTGGCGAGGGGAATGAGGAGTAGCTGCGTGAGGAACTGCACAATGAGGAGTAGGAAGCACCACCCGATGAGGCATTGGGGTGGGATCCAGAAACACTGGCACATGCCCAGCATACAGCAACACAGGGATGGCGAAGGTTGGGGATCATCCGCCTTGGGGTCCGCCTCCTTCGTGGGCAGAGTGTCATCGGCCCGGAGGGTCCGTTGCTCCGTGAACTGTGGATCGTTGACCGCCAACGCGGCAGTAGGCTCCTCCGCACATGCCTCCCCCTTCTCAGTGCTGCTTCCATGTCTGGGGTGAGGAGGGCGATAACCATGCCCAGAGGGTGCCTCGTCCACTTGTGCCCTGTCTGAAGTGTCCATGCCATACTGGAGGAGAAAATGGCCGTGAGTAAAGACATTTACTGCACCTTCGTCCCCGACCAAGATTACCAATGCCTTGTCGCCCTTCAGCACGCCGTCTCCACGAGGTGCTTCTTCAGCAGGCTTGGGGTGCTCAAATGTCAGCTTGCCAGAGCCGATGACGAAGCATGCCAACCCGTGTGCGACAACGCCAACTGCAATACTCGCGAAACAGAACCAGTCCGCCACGAGCACGCACAGCACACACGCGCCTACGCTGACGAAGATCGGTATGAGCGAGAACACTGCATTCCAGCTGTGTGGAAGAGAGGGATGCTCCGTCGTACCGGGTGAGTGCCGCAGCTTGACGATGGTCACGGGGGGGCACATGGTAGACCTCCCATTTGCCCCAGGGAAATGCTCGCGGGTTAGCTTCATGGTCTCCGCCTTGCTCATGATGAGGTGCCCGAGGTGTCCTGTGTGCAAGAAGTTGGTCCCGGAATGTGCAGCAATGAACTGGGGTCCATCTCTTCCATCGAGCTTGAAGAGGCGTGCGGGGTCATGCTCGCCTTCGGGGAAGAGGCCGTCGCACACTGTCATGCGCCCGAGCGGGCTGTACTACTTGGCGATCTCGTAGCTGCCACGGGTGTTGTACCACCCACCCCAGCGGCGGCCGGGGATGAGATTCACGGTCGCCATCCCGGTGACCGAGCTGTCACCGCTGAAAAAACCTGCAATGCCCAAATCGGAGAGTCGAGTGCGTTTGAGAGGACGGGTATCTTCGGACATCCTTCCATTCAAATAGCAAGTACGCCCTGATGTTAGCTAATAAGGTATACTTTTCATGCAATGTACTATATACGTGCCTTTCATTGGAGATTATTCCTAACCTAGTAGGGCACCAGTGTCAGCCAAGGCAGATAATCTTTCGACTTTAGTTACTGAAGTTCGTAGATTATCTTCGCCTTTAAGGATAGGCACCCTCAGGGCGCTTGAGTGTTAAACACAAATTGACCTGACGGCGGAATTAACTTTGCGGGAGGTTCAACCTATGGCGTCAAAATTCAACAAAGACACAAGCCAGAATCGAACCCTCGCCTTCGGAAGACACGCCGTGGCGCTGTCGCGCTCTACCCAGCTGCACCATAAGGGCTTTACATTGGGTATAATTAATTAAGCTATATCCCCTCCTTCCTTGGCTGGACTTAGACACTCCCCGAAAGACTTACGGTACTATTAGACATTTCCACCACTGTAAAGTGGGTGCGAGGCCTCTAAGCATGTATGTTATATGTTGAGATGCTGTGTAGGTATTGACTTTCTATGTTTTCTGTTTGATTTCATGGTTTTGGCAAGCGAGTGCATGCTCGCCGGGCATTTCTGACGTAGGATACAAGCTGCCGTTGTACATTTTCGGACCCATCCGTTTGCCTCTGTACCACGACGACCCCGTACAGGACAACCGGAATACATCTCTTTGCTTCACTCAGATGACATTTTTCGCTTGCTCCAACATTTTCAGCCATATAAGTTGTACCCGGCAGCCGGGACTGGGTGCCTATCGCGATTATACCTTGTATTTATCTACATGACTCGTTAACAATACCCCCGCGTGTTTGCGACATGGGTTCCCTGCACTTGTTCCAACAGATAAACTCCTAAGGATTTAACTCCTCAAGGAGCTTGCCTGAAGAGTTTATCTCATCACAAGGTCTACCTTTCTAGTGGAGTTTATCCGGCGTCAGACAGGTAAGTACTCCAGATTGGGGTAATTGATGTGGCGGGTGGGCGCAGGGCCGCGAAGTGTGTCTAAGTCCGGCCAAGGAAGGAGGGGATATAGCTTAATTAATTATACCCAATGTAAAGCCCTTATGGTGCAGCTGGGTAGAGCGCGACAGCGCCACGGCGTGTCTTCCGAAGGCGAGGGTTCGATTCTGGCTCGTGTCTTTGTTGAATTTTGACGCCATAGGTTGAACCTCCTGCAAAGTTAATCCCGCCGTCAGGTCAATTTGTGTTTAACACTCAAGCGCCCTGAGGGTGCCTATCCTTAAAGGCGAAGATAATCTACGAACTTCAGTAACTAAAGTCGAAAGATTATCCGACCTGACTGAAGTCCCTGAGTAGGGAGAGATGATGCCCGCTCGGGGATAGTGAGCTAACTGGAGTCTTAAGTTCCGGTTGGAGGACGGTGAAGGCCACGGACTGGTCAGATGCGGCACTTCAGGTGTGATGACTGGAGCATACGTTCGGAAAACAGTTTTCCCTCTCGGATCGTGCCACATATCACTTACGAGGAATAGGCGGAGAATAGCAAAGACGTCGGCAACGGTGGCGGCGGAAGTGGGATGAGATCAATAAGCGCCTGTACCCCGAGTCACGGTCTTTGTGACGTCGTTGTCCGTTACGTCACACATCACGCATCGGTCCGAGACCCCGACTCCCCTCGGAGAACATTTGTCGCCAACTCGAACATCCGACCGTCTTGAATTCAAGCGTACACAAACATCCAACGAGGACAGCCGCATTTAACGTGCGCACCGATTCAACTCGTTGAAAATCGACCGTGGACGGGCTATCATACAGGGGCATGGGTCACAAATTCGTTAACATCATCGCGATTCCGAGTCACCAAGGTCGTCACTAGATGAGTTTACTCGCACGGGAATTCGAGGAAGAGAAGCGCTCACCACGACATCAATCTCCGGCGTTCGCGTCGTCGTCCTCCCCCTCGTCATCCGAGTCCTCATTCCAATTCGGTACCTCGACGTCGAAGATCTCCGGAAGCCGATTCCATACACGCTCCCTGTCCCTGGCATCACGCACGTGAAGCTCGCTCGCGCAACGCGCGCAGTATCCGTTGGCCTTTGGGGACGAGTATCTTCGTTGATGGCGTTTGTCCAGGTATCCAGCACGGTGGAATCGGCCACCCTCTCGCGCTCCAAGGTCCTTGCGAGCTTGGCATGCAAGGCCGCTCTGCAAACATCCCGTGACCCGCAAAACCCGCCCGGTGTCGGATTGAATATCACCGAGACGAGCGAAAACGCTTCCTTGGCCAGAGCATTGCGCGCGTTAATGCAGCGTTTGAGGTCCGCGGGCGAGAGGTGCTCGATGGTGCCGTCCTCCCGCCTCCATCCATCCACTAGGGCGCCGCCCAAACTACAGCACTTGTAGAGAGCGATCGGCAGCAGAGAGGGGGTATCGGTAAGTCGAGCGAGATTGACCACTGCGATGGCGGCAAAGTCGTCTACCGCCACGGGAGCCACGAAAGAATCGTCTTCCCATGCCGAGAAGGTAGTTAGGATCGATTCGCGCAACGAGGAAAGTGACTGGTTGAGAAGGTCTCGATGTGGTACTTGTGTGTGAGCCGGATGATAGCGGAGACCTCGCCGAAGGAGATCGGAGGGTCTTTCTTGCTCCGATGAAAGCTATAAATGCGACATGTTTCAGTCGGGAGTAGGATATGCGCAAAAACAAGCCGCGACTTACAAGCTTCGAGAGGTAGGCAAGAGAACGCGCAGGAGGTGAGCAAGGTCCTTGGCGGAATCCGTGAGACGGATAGCCGGACAGCCGTCGTAACTTTCTTCGGCGCGGGGAGAAGAAGACGCGAACAGATCGGCGAAGACGGTCGACTGTAAGCTGAGAAGACCGCAGTATACGCGGAACGCTGTTTTGTCCGCGATGAGGACGATATTCCCGTCTGGAATCCAGAACTCTTCGCTGCGTTTGAGTTCATCGCTGACCTCGTCCTGCGAAGCTCTCGCGCTATATCTTTGCCCTCCTCTGACGCTTGGGTGGTCGTGAGTCTTGGAACATCGCGCATCAAAATAGAACAAAGACGAAGCGAATGCCCAGTGACAATGGTTCATGCGAGCCCAGTGGCGGGCAGGGACAGAAATAGGGGTACCTGCACAAGGAGCTCAGGGAGCTCTCCAGTCTGTGACACGGAATACATAACGCAGGGCGTGACGTCCGTTCGTCACCATTCCTCCGCTCGTCAAACCGTTGGTGGACGTTCAACGATTCATTCCAAGCTTAAGATGATGGCTTCAATCATCAACAATCAATGCGATTGTCTCCGACATTCCCTTCGGAGAGGGCTCCGAGTCACCGTCGAGTCGCTCCTACGGGCCGCTTCCCACTGGCAGACCGCTAGCCCGAAACTCGTATGGACGAGGGGCGCAACGAGCGATGGGAGAGCCGACTGGTCGGCAACGAGAGCCCGAAGGACGAGCGCGAGCCTCTTCATATCTCCCACTCGACAAACACCTCATATTGATGCACACAAATCACCACCATCGCATATTGCAGAGCACAAACGGCTGTCACGATGCTCGAATCTCCCCTTACCAAAGACAAACCTTCAGAGCCCCTTCGGAGTCGCCTCCCGCCTTGCCTCGGGCGCCGAACCACCTCCCTCCTCGCCCGTACCTTTCGCCGCGGCCTTGCCCCGCGACGGTGTCTTCCTCGTGGGTGCGCCTTCGCTGGCCGATTTGCCCGCCACCTTGCGCTTCTTGGGCTTGAACTCCTCCTGCGCATCGTCTCTAAGTCAGCATACATGCACCCATCTAGGAGGAACGGGGGAAAATCACGCACAGAGTACGTCTTGAAGAACTCGGCCGGCTCCTGCCCACGCGTGCCAAGGTAGGCGAGCATCGCAGTGGTCGCCGTGTAGTTCGTTTTGCCCTCGCGCACGAGCGAGTAGTACTCCAGCAAGTACTCTCGTTCAGCTGTTGACGCATATATGCACCCGGAGTCAGCTTCAATAACTCCTATATGCGACCTGTATGCGTAACTATATGCGCACCTTCGTCGACCTCGGCGCCCTGGTCCGAGTTTAAAATCTGCTTTGCAGTGTCGCTATGAACGAGTTAGGTTACACGCTGACCAAAAGATGCATACAGAAGGCGCATATACCCACTTATCGATGCTCTCAAACTCCATCTTCGTCCCGAGCGCCTGCGAGGCAGCCTGTGCGAGCTCGCTTCCCGACGTAAGCTGTGGGCCTATCGTTGCGCATATACCTTCAGTCTCCCGTGCACCTACTTTTTAAGAAATGGACTCACCAGTCGCCACCAACACCTGGCTCCTCACATTATCCGCCAGCCCATGCGGTCCCTCCGACGTGACCACAAACGCACGAGCTGCGCGACGTCGCCCAGCGCGATCGGCGCGAACTTGTGTCTATCCCCGACAGGGATCGGCAACCTGCCCTCGCCCTGCGCCTGCTTCGAGTACAGCAGCAGGTTCTCTGCGTAGAACCCCGCGCGGATGATGCACGGGCTGTGGCTGGTGTCGCCCGTCTCGGGCTCGCCCTTGGGCTGCATGGCAAGTGCCTCGAGGTCGATGAACTCGCGGAGACGGGGTTGGGCGTCGCGTTCGGCGAAGTCACAGCCCGCCGAGGAAAGGAGGACGAGGTTCTGGACGATCTGGGCTTTGCGTGCGGCTTCGATGAGCGTGCGCGTGATTTGGGCTTTGTCCTGTAGGGCGGGGGTGAGTATATGCGCATGGCTGAGAGAGAAAAGCGAGATGAATTGAGGCGAATGGACGGCCTCAGTGGACTCTATCACTTTGCGCGGGAGTACAAGTCGCTGAAGTCACGATCGGAAGAGAGCTGGACGTACCTTTCGTGCAGGCGGGATAAGCAAACACGTATCCACCGCCTCCATACACTTCACAAGCGCCTCCTCGTCGCTCGGGTCGAACACCGCGACCTTGACCGACTCGTACTCCTCCAACACGCTCTTCGCGGCCTCCGAAAAGACGAGGGCGGTGAGTTCCTCATACCTGTGCATGTAATCCTCGTTCGTCGCGAGCAGGTCGATGACGAGGCGCCCCGTCTGACCTTCCCCAGCGGTGATGAGAATCTTGCGCGAGGACTTGCCCGCAGCTGCCTTGCCATTGGACTTCGACGCACGTCTACCTTTGGTCGCCCCGGAAGCGATACCGCGCTTTGGTGCCATTGTTCAAGTGCGCTTGAGTTGTCTGATTCTGCAGCGGTCAAGAAGGTCGGTGAGAACTCGAAGGGAACGCTGCCAGTTGGAGATGGTTCACCAGGCAGGGTTATGAGTGCGTCCCATGCGGGGGGTGGGTGTCATATTCGACGTCGGAGAGCGTCATCGCCGTCCACATTGCGGAGCTCCTGCATGATGTCTTCAAGAATACGGAGGACCAGCCAGTATTGCAGCGACAGCTCGAGGCTCAGGAGACGGTCGAACCAGACGAAGGGGTCCATGACGCGTTGTGGTGCGTCATAAGCTACACGTAAGACGCTCCCACGATCCGGTCCGGAATTCGGCCCGCTTTGGTGCGACGCTCCGCTAACCTTGATTTGGACCACCACTTGCTCTCTGTATTGCTTGCATTCTGCAGGAAGACAGCAGAAAGGGAACGCAGAGCAATTTAAACCACCGACATGCACGCCGCGGCTTTTGAGATACATGCGGCGAACAACTTCGAACTGTCTCACAACAAGGGGACTTCGAGTCCGAGTCGGTGGCAGCGGCGGAGATCAAGGCAGCGGGACTGTCGTAAGTAGTTGGATTGTGCTCGACGACAGCTAGCGCGCACACATGACAGTCTCTTCTTCCATGTCTCCGAATGTCGAACCGAACGGGATATAAGGGAGTCCGCTGATCAAGGTGGCGTCGGGGGGAAGGTCCTCGGGATCGGACTACCAAGTCGGCGTGGGCGAGCGGCCATAGAGCCTTCTCCAGGCCGCGTAATCCACGATGGGCGCGTCCGACCCGTCAGCGCGTCAGCCGTTCTTCCTATGCTGGACTCCAGAGTGCTTCGAGAGGCGCTACGTCGCCCGCAGCCGATCGAGTCGGTCGAGTTGTCTGAGGGACACAGAGAACCCCGGTATAGGTATAAACGATGACAACAAACGCCGGACGGAGGTTACCACGTACATTTGACACATAACAATCTCAACATAATGTCATACAGCAACAAAATCCGCCTCCGATTCTCGCAGATATGGCATATATCTCCCCTTTCGAACGCAGGCGCTGCGGTAGAGAAGCACGATTGGCATTCGGGTCGCATTTAGAACTCAACGTCACGTAGGAAACACTTACATATAGGAGAGATTTCCGAAGCGGCCGGGAACGAGATCCTGAGTGCGGGGTCTCTCCCATACCCCGATTCACGGCGCTCCGTGGGTACGTTGATGAGCTCGATGTCGCTCATCAGGTCTTCGTCTGGAGGCGCGGCGCGGGAGCGCGGAAACAACACTAACCGGGAGCCCTACGGACGTCCAATCAGTCTCTTCGCAATCGCGATAGCATCGGAAGTTGTACGTACTGCGAACGACAAGACGACGAGCAGCCATCTGGATAAGCGCGGCGTTCGGCGTTAGAAGAAATGACAACGTACGAACGGGATCCCGGACTTACGTATAGCAGATGCCAGTGAGCGTCGAGTGGACGTATCTATAGAGCATCATGTTGAGGAGCATAACGAGGAAGATGAGGGTGTACGCCCATGTCCCGTCAGTGATGAACTGCTGGACGAAGACCCCGCGAGCCCGGCCATTCCGGAGGCCATCTAGGAACTTGACGATGGTCAGGAAGAAGAGCAGCGTCTCGAACGCGAGAGAGATGACCCTATGAACAGTAATCAACGTTCATCAGCGGAGCTGTGGAATGCACGCGCAGCGGTGGTACGTACCAGTAGTACTGGAAGTTCGGGGGGCTGGACGTCACGTAACACTCGTCGTTGTAGGTCAGCCGGGGGGTAACGTTGGCGAGGAGGCAGCATAGGGCCACGACTTCCGCTACAAACAGGGCTCCGAGTGTCGGTAATAGGACCCGGTGTTTGTCGTACAACGCATACACTTAAGAATTGTTCGTCTGAGCACTCTCCGCCTTCTGACTAATAAATGCTGAGCGACTCACCTCGGATGATCAGGATCACGTCGACGGTTGTGATAATAACTTGAAGCAAGACGCCCTGAACGATCTGCCAAGCCGCGCACTGGTCAAAAGTGAACGTGAGGCCCGTGCTGCCGTCGACATTGATCGCGAGCAATGCTCTATGGCAGACATTGGGACTCAATGGCAAAAATATAGAGTAAGAGCAGCAGGGACGTACAGCTGCACGAGCCACGGAAGGTAGCGAGCAATCAGGTACATGAACTTCGCGGCCGTCCATCTGCGTCTATCGCAGAGCCATCAGAGGTGGACGAGATCTGTTGTTCGCGCAATGCTCACTTCCATATGAGTTCCACCTGGCGATCCATCAGCGCTGGCGCAAGGTGAAATCAAGTTGTAAGGAGGCGCACCTCATCGGCCAAATTGATGAACACGTCCCAAGTAAGCAACGCGACGCACGCAACCTCGCTATAGCTCAGATTGCGCGCGTTCACGATCGCGACCGGATCCAGACCGTGGGAGGCATAAAGGACCATGGGAGCCGTCAAGAGGAGCGGGGACGAGCATGGGGGAGTGAGGCCCAGGGCGGAGTCCTGGCGATGGCGGGATGCCGTGGCTGATATACAACGAGAACGCCGGCGTTGGTTTTCTCCGCACTATCCGAGCGCTGCGGGTGACAGGGCGAATGGTGGGCCTGTCCCAAGGATCATGCGGCTCGACGTCTTGGACGCCGTCTGCGACTTACTCGGAATCTGAGCTTCCAATTTCCGCGCTGACGGAGCGCCCGGTGAACCGAAAGAGGTGAATCGGTATCGATGGGAAGTGGGACCACAGGGGACCGTGTTGTACAAGGTTTAATGCGACCGTAGGAGACTGACGTCTTGCTCAGGCGGCTGCGATGCATGCGGAAGCGCAGAGGACATTCTGATGTCTGGGAAAGGCTCGATGGAAGCAGAAGTTGACGTACTTGCGTGCAAAATGACACGGACACTGATGACAACCGTCGAAGGCGGCATGATGCTCTGTTCTCAGGGACAGTAATCCCTTCCACCCTTCGTACGAAAGTGCGATGGCTGTTCTGCCTAGGGGCGATGCAAATCCAAACAGCAACTTGAAGGGAATTGTGTCTATGCTGATGTTTCCGTGCAAGACTTGTTCTGCTCTCCATGATAAAGATTGGCCGGTGACCCGGGAGTAGACTATCGTTCTAGACAAAAGCCCGTGAGACCAGAGGAGGAGAGAATGCGGGGAAGACCATAGCCACAGGAACCTAGCTCACGAGCCGCGACAACAGGAGAATCGAGACGGGAAGAGCTCACCATTGAACCATATACCCAGCGTCCCCCGCGATTCCTAAGGGACCAGGCCCATGATCGCTGCAAGCTCTAGGACCAGAAGATATGACTGGCTCCAATCCAGGCTATGGTCAACGACCTCCGCTGTCAAGTCCAGACTCTGCTCCAAGGCCAAGTGAAGTGAATCAGACATCGGCTGGAAGACACGCCACAGGTGGACCAGTCAGATAGGTTATGGTACGATGAGTCTCCAGAACGCTGGATAGCATATATTCACGAGGAGGAAGAGGCATACAGAGGGATGGAGACTGGCCAGCGATGATCGATGAGGGCGAAAAAGCCAACCATGCCGTGGGTGACGCGGTCAGCGTGAGAAGGTGACGTGACAGTAACATCGTCACTGATTGGCGCTCCCACGGCGCTTGCTCCCTTTGGCTCCACCTCGAACTTGGCCGCCGCTCAGACTCGGACATCGTCGCAAGACTCAAGTCTATATAACCTCCCACCTATCCTCGCCGCCCACTATAATGCCATGCTACACTTTTATCGATGCTTCTTGTGGAATATGCCTCGATTTTGTCTGCCAGCTCGTAGGGTTCGTCGTCTTCCAACGCCCGGATCCTACACTCACTCTGATAGTACTTGCAGCCAGCGAGCCCGAACTCCATCATAATCGCGGTCGCTCAGAACACCACTGGATCCACACACCTCAGCGCAGATGTTGTGGGCCTCTGAAACGTACACATTGTTTCGGCTGAGGTGGCCGACTACACCTGGCACCCTTGAGGTTTGCGCGTTATTTCTGTCTCCCTTTGCTCGCATTCTTGCTCAACGTTGTTCCATTCAAGCGCACAGCGCAGCAAATATTGGACGTCGCCGGCGGGAAGCTGAACGTTCTCATCCACGTTGCCGCGGACGTCGTCATGAAAGGCTTTGATGACTAGTAAGCCTGCGAACCGCCTGTCTTGCGGGCTGCTATCCTTATAAGCACTCTTCATCTTCATAGCGAAAGCACGGAAGAGCTTGATGCAAAGTCCATGGCCACGGTATGTCTATTTGGGGCCTCGATAGGGAACAGCTGTCATTCATTTCATCGGCATCTCAGTACAAAGTCAACGCTTTCGGCCCCGTACGTACACGCCATCACCGCGTTCCTCCTGCTCCCCCGCCCCTCCTCGACGAGGTACGTCGTATCCATCAGCACTGGGCCGCCGAGCATAAGTTCAACATTGCCTTAGGGCATGCAAAAATTGTACGCTATGTACAAAGCCGCCGCCGCCGTCGCGACCACCAAGTCTGTCGTGAAGCTCGAGGACGAAAGCTTCATCGTCGTCTCGCTCAACCTTGGGCTTGTTGACATTCAGGGACGGATAGCGGACCTGGTGAGGTGACCTCGCACAGGCACGATGTTGGTGCTGACTTTCAAGGCTTAGATAACCCCCGAGACACAGCGCCCGTTGCGAGGTGGGCGGCCAAGTACGGCCCTGCGTTCGGGTTGATATCCCCTGAGGCGCCTGTGTCGAGGCAGATGAAGGCCATCATTGATGGATTCAAGCCGTCGGACAACGGCTTGCACCTTCCCCGAGACGGAGAAGAATGGGCTCCTCCTAGCCGTGCGCCCTCCAGCATTTGAGCTCCCCTCATATCGCCGATGCGAATACACGTCGAGATGTTGCCGAATGCAATTCCCATCTATTTTCTCTCAATTCTAGCGCAACTCCTACTATCTACTAGATTCCAGCTGCTCGCTAGCCACCATCACCGATAGCCACGTGAGTTTTGTCACGTCACTGAGCCCGCAGCCTGGCTCGGCTTCTCCATTGCTCATCAAAGACCATTCCTCGAAGGTCCGTTCACACCCGCTCCCCCGGAACCCCCTTTACCATTACGATCGCTTTGCGGGATCGACTGCGGTGCGGATGAACGAGGGACGAGCCTTCGGGCCATCTTCAGGTGGGTCGTCAATCATCTCTTTGACGAGCAGTAAACATATTTAAATGATCATGAAGGGACCTTAAACGGCGGCCGATGTTCGCATCTAGCGCTAAAGGCTCCGATCAACCTGTGTAATAGACATCCGCTCTATTAAACGCCCACCATACACTCTGGCGTTGAGTATCGAGTGACGAATTTGGAAAGAGGACAAATATTTGGCACCACAAGCCACGTTCGCCGATGTCACTGATTCTTTCCGGCCGGATCCCCTCACTAGACTACTTTAGCTTCGCCCTCGATTGGGTGTCGCGCAGAAGTAAGCAGTAGACAGCTAGTCTCTAGAATGGTTGCGTGCATGGTAAAGAACGTTCCTGAGTCGTCAAGTGATGGAGTCTAGGGGTCACAGTGTAGATTGCGCGTACTGACTGCAGGCTGCTGACACAGGCAATGCGAACACCTAGTACTACGGCCATCTGGGGTTCGCCGTGACATGCGCACGTCCAATGACCGTCAATTGGGGATCACATTTGTTTCGCATCTCTCTTCAAGTCGCCTCCATGTACTCGACGATTACTCAACTCGATCTCGGCGCAAGTTTATATCGGGTTAGGACGTTCAAGTGTGCCACATTTTGGCATCGTGCATTCATGCTAACTGCCAAGTTGCAGCCTAATCGACCCAGGGAAGCGGTGACGAGCGGTTTCACGTGGACCTTACGCTCCCTAGGCCGTATTCCTCTACTCTTCCCTGTCAAGTGAACACTACCGATTGTTTCTGATCTGACGTTCGAGATTTTCGAATAGCGTCCACGCTGCTGTTAAGTAAAGAATAATCTGTTGCCAGTGTATCTGATAGCCTCACACCTTCCTCCACCTTGTCCGTCACTTTCTCCTCTGAAATCGACATGCCCTCCTACGCAGTAGTTGGTGCGTCTCGTGGCATCGGCCTTGAGTATGTTCGACAGCTGGTAGGCCACGACTTCATTGCTGCATTCGATTCTCTACTAATTTCCCCCCCTTCCTTAGGCCAGTCGATCGGACACTGTCGTTTTCGCCATCGTGCGAAACCCAGCAGGATCGACCCACCTACACAGCTACTGCGAGCCTCAAGAACGTCCATGTAATCGCAGGCGATGTAGAAGATTACAGCACGCTTGAAGTAAGCTATCACTCCCCGAGCGGTGTGCGTGCTCTGACGGTGTGGTTTTCAAAGCGTGCAGCGTCGCAAGTCTCCGCGGTTACTGGCGGAAAGCTAGACTACTTGATCCATAACGCCGCCCTCTTGGACCTCGGTACTCTTTTCAAGGGTTTTGATGACTAGTACGTAACACTTATGCTAAGTGGTAGCATAGACCCACCAATACCCTCAGCGCGAACATGGAAGAGCTCGACACCGACTTTCTTTCTGCGGTATGTGGCGCAACGTATCGTCGTGGCCTAAACCTGACACCACCATCCCTCGGCTCATAGTTCAAGGTGAACAGTCTCGGCCCGGTCCACAGCATCACGGCTTTCCTCCCTCTCCTCCGCGCATCGAATACGAAGACGGTCGTCGTTATCGGCTCAGCCTCAGGGGACCTCACGTCTGTTCGAGCACTCGGCATGGCCAACATGGCCGCGTACGGAGTATCCAAGGCCGCCGCCACTATCATCACAACGAAGTTCGCCCTCAAGCTCGAAAAGGAAGGCTTCATCGTCGTCACGCTCGAACCGGGGGTTGTGGACACCACTGGTACGGCTGCAGCCCATGGTACGTTGTACATCGTGTAAAGTGGACACTTGGGAGGTCCTTTGTGCTGACCGCCAGACCAGCGAGGGATGTATTTGCGGCGATAGCTTCTGGGGTGAAGGAGGAGACCGGAAGAGACCTCGTGATGCAAACTCCGGAGGCGTCTGTTGCCGCCCAGTTGAAGGTCATCGATGGCTTCGGCCCGTCGCACAATGGCTTGTTCTTGTCGCACATGGGTGGGGAGTTCCGAGCTCCCAGCTAGGTGTGACCATGCGATTACAAGTGAGTATATGATTATCTTCTCTGTTAGGATGAAATCCTGACGTCGCCATACCATCACGTTGGTGGTTAGGTCCGAGATGGGTCCACGAGTGCTATCGTAGCAGATGTCTGAACAGAAACGCAAGTATATACTTCAATGTTGGTACCATACTTTCAGGCACCATAAAATCCTATCTATCTAGTTGCATGAATACTCTGCCATTCTACAGATCCCGTCAGATACCCCATCAGTCAGTTATCTCCGGCAAAGATGCACAGGTACTTCGGCCCTCTGCTAAATCTCTAACTCGATGGTGGGAACGCGTGACACCCATGTGTCGGACACGGGGCCTTGTTCGACGAGCAACACGGACGCGCTCTGATCTTCGGAGAGTTGGGAGGGAGGACAAAGCGTGCGGTACCGCCTACGGGGTGCGTTTTGGGACCTATGTCCGACGGTGATGTAGTCGTGCGTGTGTGTCTTCGGAGGGACCCCATGTGCTCGGTGATCTTCCGTCCGAGCGCTGCACCTTCAGGCGCCCAAACGAGGTTCAAGCGGCGCTGCACAGCGCATTGTGCGCGTTCTCCCACCGCCAGCCACGCTATCATCTGCACAGGTGCATGTCCTCGGGGATGAGCTGCTCGACGGACCCGTCCGAGCGAACGAAGCCTCGCGCGAGGTCCGCACTAAGCGTCGCGCAGATGCAGAAAGCGAAGGGGAGGATGGAGGTGGTGCTGGTGAGGCGGGCGAGGTTGATGGCGCCAATGGCGTGGATGGAGCCGGGCTGCCACTGAGCGGCATCGCAGTCGTCGATCCAGACGTCGAAAACGGTGGTATAGGTGGTGACGTAACTCCGAGCTCGTAGCTGTGATTCAGGCCGACCTTCTTGCTATCGCTGAACCTAGATTAGATATGAGGATAAAGCTAACGGGACGAAAAAGCAAAGAGCTTACTTGAGATGCTCAATGAATAGATGAGCCGGGGAAGCTCCCGCAGTTTGTTCGGCGAGTCGTAGAACCAGCAATAGCCCTCGACGATATCTTCCGGTCTACGGCATACCTTGTGCGACGTGGAATATAGTTCGGAATACTTTCTAGTGCTCGACAATAATACCCCTGCACACGCCAAACGCTACCCCTTGAGATACAAAGATCAGGTTCCCATCCTCGAACCAGTAGTGACTGTCGTGGGTTGCGGCGTTCACTTTGTCGAGGCCTAGACCAGCCGAGCGTACGACCGTCGATAACAGCGCTCTGAGTGCAGTCCGGCGTCCATGATGGGGCGGGCACGCCAGAGGATGGAGGACGCTGTGAAAGACACGAATGGGGGCGACTTGGATGGTGCGGCGAGTGGCGCCGGGTGGGAGGAACAGAAAGACAGGACAGTGGCTGCTCGTCGCGGAAATTAGGCTGGGACGTTTGTCAGGATTACCGTGTACAGGGGACGTTTTGGGTTCCCCTGGTCGGTGAGTAGCCCTCGGCGATCTGCGGGCAGTCGATGTGTGCAAAATGGGGGATCGTCAGACGATATCAAAGCGCGATAGGCCCCTAGGATGCGGCCGATTCCAACGACAAGCAGCCACATGAAATCGACGCGCGCGAGGTTCCCAAAGTAATGTAGTGATATACGCCTCGACGAAGACGAACGTGACGGGCGCAACATTGTACTGGCTCTCATCCGGTGAGGACATACCTGACAAGAGCGTGACGCATTATCCTCCCGCTCTTCGGCCATCCTGCCCAACCGTCCTTCTGCGAACTGCATGGGGGTTCGGATCCTGGTTGAAGAGTGGGTTGAACAACAGCAGTCAGACTAGCGAGACTTGAGGAAGCAAGCCAAGTGAGAACAGTGAGGGAGGCCGCCGAGGCTCAGAGAACAGTGTGCACCAAGACCAGCGAGACCGCCGAGACCGCCGAGACCAGGAGCATGAGAGCTTTCTGTTGGTGCAAGAGTGAGATTCGAGGGGACTGCACGCAAAAACGAGGACCTATGTGCGCTGATAACTCACCACGATAACAAATGTCCCTCCTTGCTGCAACATGGGGATGGGGCATTGTGCAAACGAGCCTCGCGCGATCCTTGGACACGGACGGAGGTCGGCCAACGACCCGTGCCGCAGACCAGGACGTGCACCGCTACGCAGCTGGCCCACTACCACACATGCCGAGCATCCTGACTCGTAGGACACGGACACCCAGCAGCCCATGCCATACGAATGGGGAGGGACAGGGGAGGGGAGGGAGAGAGTAGGTGAATGGTGGAGCTGCGCGCGAGCTTGCGTCCGATTTTTTCCGACCAAACGCGTCAACGCGTGTGTCACATGATGTGAAATCTTGTGACCTGCCGGGCTGCGGGCGTCTCGCAAGTCCCCCCTGACTGCCAGTGGCGACTGTCACTTCACCAGTGCACTCACTACAACCCCCATTCTCATTTCATATGCAACTGTTCTCGAGCGACATGGACACGCGCAGCAACCTTGATTCAAAAGCCACTCAGCGGCCAGGACTTGCTACGGACAACTACAACGAGGATAACGATGAGGATGAAGACTCGGAGGAGCCGAAGGACGAGTTGGAGCAGGGCACCTGTGGCGAACGGCAGGGCAGTGGAAGGAACGCAACTGGCCGATGTCTCTGGTAGGTACGCAGCTCGCTCTTTGTTTTGTCTCGACTCACAGGAGACGAGCCAGTGCTTATCAGAGCCTCGTCCCGCAAGCGGCCATGCGCGACATGCTGAGATCTTTTACACGCTGATGCACCGCTCGAAAGAGATCAGAGCAAGCGCGACATAGCTGCCTCACCCCGGGTCAGCGGAAGGATGCGACCTCGAGCATGCTAGGTAAGTCCTCACCGTTCGTCCCTATCTACCGTATTCAGTTGCAGTGTATCTTAATGGTAGCATGCGCATATAGCGACCATGGTCGAGACGAACTCCCCAAAGCTCCCATACACATACATACACGCAATAGCGTCGTGAACATCCAGTAAGTAATTCCTCTTCCAAGTGGCCCACGAGCTTATGCTGTTGTATCAGTACGAATCCTGAGGAGTTCGATAACGAGGTTATTTTCGCCGAATGTCGTCCAGCTCTCTGTCGTCGTCCGAACCTCATGCCATCTCTCACTCTGCATCTTGGGCTCATTCGTCTCGGACTGGTCCAGCACCGTGGATTTTCTTCGTTGGCCTCCGTCCGTCAAACGTGAAGATCGTCATCATGAGTTCCGATTGGCGCGGCTTCGAGCCTGTCCGAGCCCCGGCTCTGCTAAAACGTCCTCATATGGCGTGACGAAGGCCGCCCCCTAATCGCAACAAAACTTCGTCATCAAGCTCGAACATGAAGGGTTCACTATTGTCAAATGTACTGCGGATGGCGGACAGTTCTGCCACAGCTGGCAAAGACAGTACGTTGATTGGCGGTCATTACGTGCACTTGTAAAATAATACGTGTTGACTCGATCATCGTTAGGCGACGCGATGGCCGAATGCTATGGAGTAAATTTTTCCTCTGTCAAGCACTGGGAGTCTCAGTCGCATTGGCAGCGTAGACCTCAACAGCGTCGGCGGGAACACAGCTAGTGGTCAACGACGGGCTTGGGGCGTCACCCAATGGGTTCTTTCGGGTGAGGGATACCGTCATCCAAGTTAAGCGTTGGCTCAAGGTTCCTATTTTGTATCTGTATGGATTGCCTTCTGGCTACTGAATCCTCACACCGTCATACCATGTGTTCAGTGGCGTGTCTCGTGGCCCTTTCAGGAGCTACGGGCCTTCTCGTTCATCTGCTACAGCTGCAACCGTATAATTATTTAGTTAAAGCAAATGGACCTTCTACATCGGGGTCAAGCTCGAAGGGCCCTGATCAGCTTCGGCCGATTTTAATCGACTTAAAATGGGAGTTTTCGGGAGTCGAATCTCCCAGCGCGTGCAGAGACAGCCAGGCACAGGGCACGCGCCCTCGAAGCGCTTTATCACAGCCGCGCTGCCGCGCAAGGCTCTCCTCTCTTGCATACCCCGCGCACGGACTCGCACGCCGCTCGCTGACCCCCTGAGCCGCAGGATTTATGTAGGCAGCAGGGGAGAACGGAGCCGCGCCCTCCTTCTCACCCCCGCGCGCTGCCTACAGGTGAGATGCGTCTCGGTCTCACCGAATGCCTTCATGCTCACCCCCGCGCGCTGCCTACAGCTTTTTCCCGTTTTACGCGACCCACCGTCCCTCCCTTACGCATAATGCTCTGCTTAGTACTATGTATTTCCCATAGTACCGCTCGCACTCGGAATCGCCAGCTGGGTGCCCCGCGCCGCCGGCGCTCTGAGCGGGCACCCGAGTCGACCTGCACACTCCCCGCGCGTGCCGTGAGAAACGGAAAAAGCGACATGAGATTTGAAACATTGACGCCCACGATTTGCACGGGCGTTGAGTAGCGACTGACGAAAATGGAAAGGGGACAAATATTTGGCTACTTCAAACTGTTCGCTGGCCGCGTTCTCCACGCCTTTGATTTTTTCCTACCTTCGGACTCTACGCTCGGACTGCGTGGACACCAGTCCCTTTTGATGCACTTGAGCATGGACTTACCGAGCAACTGGGTTGCAGAAGACAGCACAGTGCATTATCGATCGCCAAGGATTCGTTGGTAGGGTACTCGGGACGTTTCTCGTTTTGTCTGCGACGCTTCTCCCTTCCGAGTCTTCCATGTTCACGCTTACCACTCATGCTCCTCCGATCACGCAGGTGACCCCGGTACGGTTTGTCCGTACCTGGAACAGTACGCCACAAACGCAGGCCGGGTGGACACCTTCGGTCGTCCGACGGTCGCGGCGCGCCCATGTCGACATAGATGGTATACGTTTTGCGACCCCAGGGCGGCTATTCCGGTGTATCTGGCACGTAGGCCATTCGATCGGAGGACCAGCATTTATCGATTGAACGCAGCTTGGACGTTTGGCAACCACGAGTGCTCCCTGGGTCGGCGTCCCGACCAACGATACGGCACGATACGACCCAGGGGACTGCTGGCGCGCGGTTGAAGAACAACTTATCAGCCCTCGTTCCTGCTTTGCTTGCCCCTCTGTCTTCCTACGCCGGTATGCCCTCGTATGCAGTAGTAGGTGCGTCTCGTGGTATCGGCCTCGAGTACGTTTGCCAGCTGGTATGTCCCAACTTGGCGCCTGCATTCGTCTCCTGAGCGATCGTCCATTATTCACTAGGCCAGTCGACCCGACGCCGTTGTCTTCGCCGTAGTCCGAAACCCAGCAGGTTCCACCCATCTGCAGGCTGTCACTGCAAGTCTCAAAAACGTCCATGTACTCACAGGCGACGTAGTAGACTATGGTTCACTGGAGGTAAGCTACCACCCCACGGCTTTGGGTTCTGCGCCTTTAGGGCTGACAGCGCGGTCTTCAAAGCGTGCAGCAAAGCAGGTTTCCGAGGTCACTGGCGGAAAGCTAGACTACTTGATACACAACGCCGCCCTCCTCGACGTCAACACTGTTTTAAAAGGGTTCGATGGATAGTATGTATAGCTCACGCTAAGCGATGCCCGGGCTTATACCGTGTCGTCAGTGCGAACATGGAGGTGCTCGACAACGATTTCATTTCCGCGGTATGTTGTCCAGGCCATCGTCATCGTTCGAAGCTGACGCCTCCCTTTGTCGCGCAGTACAAGGTCAACAGCCTCGGCCCGATCCACAGCATCATGGCTTTCCTTCCTCTCCTTCGCGCATCCAATGCGAAGAAGATCATCGTCATCGGCTCCGAGGCAGGCGACCTCCAGGCCACCCGGGCCCTCGGCATAGCGAACGTGGCCGCGTACGGCATGACGAAGGCCGCCGCCCTCATCGCCACCGCGAAGTTCGCCATCAAGCTCAGGGACGAGGGCTTCGTCGTCGTCACTCTCAGCCCGGGGATGGTGAACACCTCTGGCACGGCTGTAGTTGACCGTGCGTTCACCATGAGCGTGAGTCGTCGAGGTGCGCTGCGTGCTGACCTCCAAATGAACAGGCAACATGATCAAGGCGTTCGATTCCCGGGCGAGGAAAGAGGTAGGAGGAGAGAGTCCAGTGCAGACCCCGGAGGAATCGGTTGCGGCGCAGCTGAAAGTTATCGATGGGCTTGGGCCGTCGCATAATGGCTTGTTCTTGTCGCACGCGGGAGGGGAGTTCCGTGCTCCCGGATAAGTGTGTGTTGACAATTGCCTTACTTACTGTATGTGTACCTCTCAAAGTTGCGCGTGCGAACAAGACCACACCGGCGTTGGCTCCCGCCTCGCGCGTTTCTGTTTCTGCCGGCATATGAAGCAGACTGCATCGGAGCGCTGGGCAGTGGGTGGCGTATATTCTGACTCAGTCTTCTACAGATGAGGTAGCGCTCCAGGAAGCCATCGTGACACAAGGGCTCCGAGCAAGCTCGATTAAGATCGATGTCCAGTATTAGCCGCCGCCATCATTTGCCCCGGCGTTCAGTAGGAATTACAAAAATGGAAGGAGAATAAACATTTGGCTTTCCAGCTGGCGTTTCCGTGAGTCTGCGCTTAGTCTTCTTGCTTTCTGGTCCCGCTTCGGACTCTCGCCCGTTTTGTAGCCCATTAGGCGACTGTTTTACCTTCATTTCCTTGCAGTGTGTGAGAATCGCTCAGCTACCGCGTGGGGCCGCCGGCCCAGGCTATAGCCGCCCTGCACAATTCCCGATCGCTCTATAGACCGCGCTTCTTCTGGGAGCCTTACACGGCGATAGGAAGCTGACTCACACTGAATCTGACTGCAGTGGCATACACGCCACAGGCGACGCAGATTCGTTCGGCCCGAACAGCGTATATAAGTACGTCAGGACGCACAGACTCACCCCATACTTATAGCTGACAATCTCGTCTGTACAGAGGGCTGGCCGTATTGTCGCTTTGATCCAGTACAGTATGCTTTCTTACGCCATAGTCGGTGCCTCTCGTGGCATTGGCCTCGAGTATGTCCGTCAGCTAGTATGTCCTGACGTTGCTGCTACCTTTGACACGCGACTGATCAATTCTTGTTACACAGGCTAGTCGCCCCGACACCGTCGTCTTCGCGATCGTCCGTAACCCGGAAGGATCCACACACCTCAAGGCCATCACCGCAACCCTCAAGAATGTCCATGTCATCGCCGGTGACGTAGCGGAGTACTCAACGCTCCAGGTAATCCACTACCCCATGGACTGGCATTGGCTTCGCCCTGAGCTGACGACACATTCTCGAAAGCGCGCAGCAAAGCAAGTCTCCGAAATCACTGGAGGAAAGCTGGACTACTTGATCCACAACGCCGCCAGCATGAACGCCAACACTGTCCACAAAGGCTTCGACGACTAGTACGTAACTCTCGTTTTCGACTCTTACCGTTTCCGACCTCAATCTCTCCTCCCAGCGCTAACATGGAAGAACTCGATAACGAGTTCATTTCTGCCGTATGTCATCCAACACCTCGTCGTCTGAGCTTCTCCCGACCTCACATGTACGCCTTCATTTTCTCTATAGTACAGGGTCAACAGCCTCGGTCCGATCCACAGCATCACGGCTTTCCTCCCCCTCCTCCGCGCCGCCAACACGAAGAAGATAATCGTCATCGGTTCCGGCGCAGGTGACCCCAAGGCGGTCCAAGCCTTCGGCATGGTAGACATGGCGGCATACGGGATGACGAAAGCCGCAGCCCTCATCGCCACTACGAAGTTCGCTCTCAAGCTCAAGGACGAAGGCTTCATCGTCGTCACCCTTAGTCCGGGGATGGTGGATACCTCTGCCACAGCCGGTGCCGACGGTGCGTTGCCCGTCGTGTTGGATACATGCTCTCGGGGACGCTCAGTGCTGACTCGAACGTTGTTAGGCGACGCGGTGACCCAAGGCCTTGCTGCGTTCGCTTTATCAGTGAAGAACCTTGGGACTGGGATCCAACTCGCTGCGCAGACACCCGAAGCGTCGATCGCAGCGCAGCTGAGGGTCATTGACGGGCTTCAGCTGTCGCATAATGGTGCGTTCCTATCCCACACTAACGGGGAGTATCGCGCTCCCAGTTAAGGGTTGTGCGAGTCTTCGGCGATCACTGTAAAGTGCGTCTACAGTCTCGACGCTAAGCTGGTTTGCTCACATCGTCATACCATTCTTCCAGTAAACCGTTTCGGAGACAGTCTTACAAGCATATAAGAGTGGAAGGATGAATCGTAGATGATGCACTGCACTTCTGCTGGGTGTGGTTGTACGGTGTTATAATACATGGTATGGAAGCATCAAGGCGGCATGAACAAGGAGTACATCTCGGAGAGGGTAGTGCTGCGTGCGGAGTACGAACCGTACAAACGCTAGATCCCGAGAAATCCCCCAAGAAGATGCAACAAACACAATTCGAGGAGGGCGGCGGTCCACAATCACGTATCCCAGTTCTCGATCGTGAGCCCCACGAACTCCGGCAACCTACGCCATATCTGCCTCCGCAGCTCCCTATCGCGCACCTCCAAGTGGCTCCTGCACCCCTTGCACAGCGAGCGTGGCGGCGAGTACGACGACATGTACATGCTGAACGACACGCCCGGACCAAAGGGCTGCGCCTGCGCGGGCATGTACGTGGATGCGGACGCGGACGCGGGCGTGGGCAGGCTGTCCGCGTTCCCGAGCCAGCTGTCGAGCGCGCGCTCGGACGCGACGGGGTGCGGCGCCTTACTCAGCCCGGCGTGCTCGAGGATCTTGCGCCAAAGGTCCGCGCAGTGCAGGCTCCCGGACGAGCTCGAGCAGTGCTGCGGGGCGGGCCGGAAGAGGAGGAATGCGGTGTGCGCGTTCTCGGCCGCGAGTCGCGCCTTCATCTCGAGGCACAGGCGCATGTCTTCGGGGTGAGCCGCTCGATGGACCCGTCTGCGAGAATGAAGCCACGCGCAAGGTCTGGACCGAGCGTAGCGCAGATGTAGAAGGCGAAGGGGAGGATGGAGGTGGTATTCGTGAGGCGGGCGAGGTTGATGGCGCCGATGGCGTGGATGGGGTCGGGTTGCCATTGGGTGGCGTTACGGCCGTCAATCCAGGCATCGAAGTGGGGTGTAGTAAGTGGTGAGGTAGCTCATGGCTTGGTCGTACAAGGCTTTAAGCTCGTATTTGTGATCGAGGCGGATGATGGCAGAGATGAAAGCGATGTCCACCTTGTGCCCGGTGCCAAGCCTGGAGCAAAAATCAGTACAAAGGGTAGCGAGGGAAGGAACCAAGACTCACTTTATATTTGCGTTCAATGGATAGACGAGCTGAAAGAGCTCGCGCAGATCGCTTGGCGAGTCATAGAGCGTAACGACAGGACAGCCGTCGACGAGCTCCTCCGTCTCCGGCGTGCCTTGTGCTACATGGAACATGCTTCGAAATACTGTCGAGTGCTCGGCCAGAAGACCCTTGTATACCTTGAACGCTACTCCTTGAGATACAAGGATTAGGTTCCCGTCCTCGAACCAGTAGTCCTTGTCGTGGGTCGCGGCTTGGACTTTGTCGAGGCCAGTGGCCGGCGGAGGATCCTCGACTCCGGCGTTGCTCCGAGTGCGTTTCTTGCTTGGCCCCGCGTCCATGATAGAGAGTACAGTTGTGTATGGTTGGCTGAAAGATCTAGGGCTCTGCAAAGAAAGACTCTAACGGCGGCGACTTATAGCAGAGTCAGATGCTGCGGCCAGTGGCGCCGAGTGGGAGGAAAAGAAAGACAGGGGTGTGGCTGTGCCGAACATGTGTCCAAAAAGGCGCAGCGCGCTTATGTAAGTATATATAACAACGGTTTGTCAGTACTGTACTTACTATTAGTATTCGGGCTCGCACTACGGGTTGGATGTTGAGATACATATCTACGGTGTACGTAGTCCGAGGGAAATCGGTTTCAGCGAAGCGTAGCCAGGGGAAGGTCTAGAGAGGGCATAGCGGCCATGCTTACCCGTGAACGTGGTGCCGCTGACCTCCGAACATGGACAGCAAGTATGGAATCGCACCCGTAGTTTTCGAAAGCGAAGATAGATCGCCCAGGGGGTTGGGTTCAGGCGATTGGGGGACGTGTTGGCGATACAGGACGACTCCGTCGACAGCACAACTCGGGGCACCGTAATTCCACACGCGGTCACTGGCATGCACGGCGAGCAGCACGACAGTCGTAAAGTAAGAGTCAGCGGCAAGAAAATCGAACGAAAGCGCAAAATGTATTCCTGGGGTGTACTAGCGGCACACACCTTCCCATGAGCCAAGTTTATCGCCAGCGTGCGAGGGATCGCTTACTGAATGACTACGAAGTTGGAGTCGTCCTTCGACTCCTATCTTCCTCATCCTTTGACCTGCACGCAAGGATCAAGCATTGGTGGCGGCACTCACCCATCGGAGGACCCGGACTCAGATGGTGTCCCCGTGCCCCCTGTCGACACTGTCGTCCGCTTGCATAAAACACGCTACTGCAGATGCGTATCGAGACAGTTGCGCATAGCCGGCAATGACGCCCGTATCAGGCCAGAGTGTAGCAGTAGGATGTTATCGTAATTGGCACATAGCGATCCAGCGTCGAGCTGGGCACTCGCGCTTCTTCTCAGACATCTGCTTGGACAGTACTCCTGGGACCATCTCCGAAATACACTGCTGACACAATAGTACTACAACAATGTCAGAATTCCGTTCTACAGAAAAAATGCACATGTACTCACCGGAAATCGCACAACCCCACCGTGTTATTTCGGAGCACCGAACTCCCCTCCCATGTGCGACAAGAACATGCCATTGTGCGACGGCCCGAGCCCATCAATGACCTTCAACTGGGCCGCAACCGACGCCTCCGGAGTCTGAACAGGAATATCTTTTCCGGTCTCCTTCTTCATCCGGGCAGCAAAGGCAGCAAACGCGCTGGCTGTTACGCTGGCCAACGAGCCATCTGCTGTCGCTGTGCGAGAGGTGTCCACAGCCCCCGGGTCGAGTGTAACAGTGATGAAGCCTTCGTCCTTGAGTTTGAGGGCGAATTTCGTCGTCCGATCAGTGCGGCGGCCTTGGACATCCCGTACGCGGCCGTGTGCGCAAGGCCGAAGCGTCGGGTAGACTTGACGTCCCCTGCGCCTGAGCCGATGACGACGATCGTCTTCTTGTCCGATGCGCGGAGGAGAGGGAGGAACGCAGTGATGCCGTGGATTGGGCCGAGACTGTTCACCTTGAACTACAGGCCGGAGGGGAATGTGAGGTTTAGACGATGACAATGTGTTACGCCACATACCGCAGAAATGAAATCGTTGTCGAGCTCCTCCATGTTCGTGCTGAGGGTACAGGGTGAGTCCAGGGAACCGCAGTCCACTCTACATGGGCGTTTACGCACTACTCATCAAAACCTTTGAGAATAGTATTGGCATCCAAGAGGGCAGCATTGTGGATCAAGTAATCCAGCTTCCCTCCCGTAACCGCGGAGACTTGCGATGCTGCACCCTTTGAAGAACATGCCGTCAGCGCACACCCGAACAGATCCGAAGGTAGCGCCTTACCTCAAGTGTGTTATAGTCTACTACGTCGCCTGCAATTATATGGACGTTCTTGAGGCTCGCAGCCACAGCCTGCAAGTGGGTCGATGCTTCTGGGTTTCGGACGATTGCGAACACAACAACGTCCGATCTACTGGCCTAGAAAATAGGAAAAAATCAGTGGGGAGTCCAATGCGGTAACAATGTCGCAGTCTGAGCCTACCAGCTGGCGAACATACTCGAGGCCGATGCCACGAGAGGCGCCTACTACTGCGTACGAGGCCATGCTAGCGGAGAAGACAGAGTGGTAAGGAACGTAGACGTCGACGTCACATAAACTGGGTCGTGAAGGCAGGATCGTTTATATGCTAGTTTACAGGTAAGCGATCAGGACATCACATGTACCGTATGTACGTATGATGGTATGAGTAAGACGGCGGCCGAGTGAGTTTCACCATGGTATCCGTAACTGCGAGAAAAGTCACGGCATTATGCAAGGCGCAGTACTTTAGCATGGTCTTGCCCTTGAACGCGGTGCTGCTGACTCCCAAACATGATGATGTACGGAATCGCCGCCGACCCATTCTTTTCGGGTGCAGATTGTACAGATGATCAGGGAGCGTTTTGACGATACAGGATAACCCCCTTGACAGCACCACTTGGGTCCCCGCAACTTCACACACGGCCAAGTAATGACCCAGACGCAGGAAATCGATCCTTGCAAAACTGATACCTGGGGCGTAGTAGAACGCATCTCGTGAGACAAATCAATCTTCAACGTGTGAGAGATTACTTACCGAGTCACTACGAGGAGCAATAGGTCTCTTCCTCCGAGACCGGTTATTCTTCATCTCTTCCTATGCACACTGAACAGCCGAGGAAGGTTACGACAAGGATGTTTTTGATCACGCCAAAAGCCTCTGTACTTAGCGCAGTTAGGATGCCCTAGCTGGCGGTTTCCCCGCGAACGATGCACATAGGGTACTAAACGGGGTGTTGAGCGTCCATTCTCAACAGAATGACCAAAGGCAGAGCGATATACGCCCTAATGTAATGACTTCGCAGTCTCCCAAGCACGCGCGAGAAAGCTCTCCTCATGAGGCCAGTTTGCTATCTGTCGGCAGCGGGCAGCACACGGTGACATGAGTATTTGTCGAAACAACATCAGGCACTGGCAGGGGCACTCACCCAAAAGAGGACCCGGACTCAGAAGTCGTTTCGCCGTCGTCCATTCCCCAACCCAAGATGTACATCCCGAATATTTCTGGCAGCCGCGCCCATATCTCTTTCCTCACATCCAGCTCCCGCGCCCAAAGCATCCGTCGACACCTCCTGCACAGCTTCAACCGGTCCGCCTGCTCGTCGATGAACGTCGTCCACGGGCGCAGCACGGCGGGTTCCACAGGTGCTTCCTCCACCGCCGCGCGGACGAGCATCGCGTGCAGCGCCGACCGGCATATCCTGCGGCTCAGGCATCTGTGGCTCGGGGTCTCCTGGAAGATGCGGAAGACCAGCGCACGCGCCTCGCGGACGAGCGCGATGCGGCCCGCCATGCAGATTCCGCGGTCCTCGAAGCTGAGGTGCTCGACGTGGCCGTCGGGGCGCCGGCAGCCGTCCATGACGCCGTTCCCGAGCTCGCAGCACTGGTAGAACGCGGCGGGGAGGATGGAGCGCGTGTCCGTGAGCCGCGCGAGGTTGACGGCGCCGATGGGTCGGCCCATTTCATGTGGAACAGACCGTCTTCCCCGAAGCTCTCAAAGTCGTCGAAGCTGTCGGTGAAGTACAGCTTGAGGGTGGAGAGGGCCTGTCGTTGCGCGTCGGCGACGTGGTACTTGTGCGAGAGGCGGATGACCGCTGAGATTTCGTCGAACGTGACCGGCAGCGCCTCGTCGTTCCTGTGGAACCTGCATAGTCTCTTTGATAAGGAATCTATACAATCCATGCTCGGCCATACGTACATTCTGTGCGCGCTTGGAACGAGTACTCGGAGGAAGTACCTGAGGTCCTCCGGCGAGTCGGAGAGTCGGACGACTGGGCAGTCGTCGTAGTATTCGTCGGCGGTCGAGTTGGGGGAGCCGAACATGTCTGCAAAGACCGTAGACTGGGCACAGAGGAGCCCACGGTAGATTCGGAAGCCGACGTCGCGGGCGATGAGTACGACGTTCCCGTCTTCTAGCCAAAACTCCTTGTCCCGGGTCAGTTTAACGAGCGAAACAGCGGTCACTGGCCTATCATCTTCGGAGAGCCGTGGGCGTTTTCGTGGTCGTGTTTGGGTTGAGAATCCCAAATAGGCTGTGAGGGATGTGACAGCGGAGAACATGGAAACGGAGGCCTGCGAGGACGCCGGGTTTGCCAAGCGATAAGTTAGAATACTGGTACAGTAACAGGCGGAAATCTTGAACCTATTCAGTCAGTTTCTCACCATATACCGCCACATATACTGTGCTTACCCTGCAGTCTACGACATAGTCAAATTTCAGCCAAACGACGGGGTGTGGATGAGCGGAAGGAACCTGATTGGGACAGAGGACCCGTGACACAAGACGTTACGTCACGGTTACATCGGCGACTCGAACTCGCGTCAGTCACGCAGAGCGCTCCGGCCAGGCCCCTCCTTCTGGCCCATCCCACTCTGCACGGTCGACGTAGTCGTTGATTCCGGTTGCAAACACAACTATGTCCCAAGACCCGCGACCTCCCAAGCGTCCGAGGGACATGCTGGCCACCGGTGAAGCCTCCCAGAGCTCAATCGATGGCCTCAAACGGAGCGAAGAATTTTGGATCGAGGACGGAAACATTGTTCTCCTTGCTGGGGAGACGGCGTTTCGTGTCTATCGCGGTCTTCTCGCCTTGCAGTCCACGATCTTCGCCGATTTGTTCGCGTCCTCGTCTCCGAATGCAGAAGAACGCTACGATGACTGTCCGGTGATCCGCCTCACAGACTCTCCGCAAGACCTCGCTCACCTCCTCCGGGCGTTGTTGCCTACCTCTCGCGCCTCGTACGTGCAAGTTTGACCCTTCAGAAATTGCGCCCACACTGAATAAAATCCTGTCTTTACAAGTCTGTACCGAAGCAAGGGTGAACCACCTTTATCGCTAGACAAGATCTCGGCGATCGTTCGCCTTGCGCACAAATACCACGTCGAGGATCTTCTCCGTCAAGCGCTTTCTGCCCTCAGAGAGGCCTTGACATCCAGTTTCAAAGCATGGGAAGACGAGTCCAGGGACCCTGTTGTGGACATCATCGGGGCGGGCCCGATCGGAGCAGTCAACTTAGCCAGACTCACAGACATGCCTCTGATCCTTCCCCTCGCTCTGTACATTTGCTGTGCTGTGGGGCCGGAGTTGATCGATGGCTGGGAGCGGGAGGATGGGACTGTAGAACACCTCGCGCCAGCCGATCTGAAGCGCTGCATTGTTGCGCGCGAGGTCCTGGCGAAGGAAGCGTTTTTGCTCGTCTCGGCGATCTTCGTCGAACGGCACATTAAAGACTGCACGACGCCCGAGGATTGCATCTACGCACTGCGGTGCGCTCTTGCAAGGGTTCTGCAACTCGACACGACCGCTAAGCCCACCGTTCTTGACACCTGGGCTCCCCTCATTCATGAGTACGCTCAGCCCCAAGATGACGGCGGATACTGCACGGTGTGCGAGCGCGATCTTCTCGCGCAGGACGTCAGTCAGCGGATGCGCATCTGGAATCGACTTCCGGAGATTTTCGACGTCGAGGTTCCGAATTGGAATCAAGATCCGGATGAAGGAGGACAAGACGGCGATGCCAATGCTGTCGGAGATGCTGCAAACTGACCTGCGGGTGAGTATCATTTATGTGGTCGCTGAGCATTATCAACGCGGTGAGGATACTGACGAAAGCATCTTCATCTCAGTGGTATAGTGCCGCGACAGTCCTAGCCACGCGATAGTCGATTGCTTCTGCTCGAGAGTTGAGTGAGATGGGGTTGATTTGATTTGAATCTCTACTGTACTGTATATATTCCGTCCATCATTCTTCCATCATAAACCAATGGTCAAGCGTCGTGAAAGAGCTTCCAGTCTTGAGATATCCGTACTAGCGGCGGTATTATGATTATGGAGAGGGATGAAAACTCTGAGGCGTTGAGGTCGAACGGATGGAAGTCGATTTCCTCTCCGATAACGTCAGCGACGCAACCGAGCGCTTGCCAACGCACACACTTGTCTCTTCTCCACCACCTCCCTTCCCAACTCTGCGTTATGTCTTGGTCATGCATTCCCTGCTGCTGCCACGTTGCACCTAGGTTTCTCAGTCTTCCTGACATGCATATCAGATCGTGACTTGGCTAGGATTCGCGATATTGATGGGGCTCTCCGTTATCGATTCCGAGTCCACTCCATGGGCCAACCTCAACAACCGCGCATTGGGCACCCCGAGGAGGAACGGACCCACAGAAGACCTTCCCGGGAAGGATGACTATGGTATGGGAGGATCTTTAGTGGGTGTATGCGCGGGATTGTTGCAACGGTGCGTCGTCCTGTTGATCAGTTTATTAGCGTCGACGTGGACAAATGCATGTTGGCGCTCGTCTTGGTCCTCAGCGGTGCCTTGATCGGGGCTTATGGACGGCGTGTGCTAGTCGTGTCGGGGTGAACATAGTCGCGAAGGAGCCTATACGGATCACGAATACCTCAGCAATCAGTCGTGCGACGTTTCATGTCCACAGGTGTGCGAGAGTGAGAATGTGTGCCACTTCGTTTGTGTACGGACGGCTACGGACGGGTCAGGTAGACGACCCCTAGACACGTTCCTGATCATGTCGAATCTATGTCATTCTCTGGCTCGGGAATTATGTTGGGGAAGGGGAATAAATCGCCGGATGAGTCCTTTGACGAAAGCTGGAAGTGGGAAGATAAAAACCAGCGTCGCATTTCGTTTGCCCGGATCACCGGAAAACCCCGGCCGGCCTGACATACGTCATGACTGCCCAGAGCCAAAATTCCAGCTGAGCCACGATGAATATATGGTACAAGTTTACAGGTTGAGTGCGAGCGGGGTCTGTGCGGACGATGGTTAGCAGGCTCGGGATGAGGTCGTCGGAGCTGTTCCTCGGGGCTCGCTTAGGCTCGCTTGTGGTGATGCGACGCTGGTTTTTACATCAGCTGTAACATAGTCGCGAAGGAGCCTATACGGATCACGAGCACCTCAGCAACCAGTCGCGCGACGAAGATGAGAATGCGTGCGTTTGTGGACGGACGGCTACGGACGGGTCAGGTAGACGACCCCTAGACACGTTTCTGATCATGTCGAATCTATGTCATTCTCTGGCTCGGGTTGTTCAGCAAGTGACAAGCTGGAAGTGGGAAGATAAGCGTCTGTACCACACATATCATGCTAGCCTTCCATGAGCATGTACCCCCTAGTCCTCCTGAGCCAGGAGCGCTGCTGCCGCTGCCCTCCCAGTCAGCGACGTGGGTGAGGAAAGGGACCCCATATGCGGAAATGTGTTCGGCTTGGGGTAGATGGTCTACTTTTATTGCCCTTCTTACTCAATACAAACCGCTGATCCTTCCTTCAGTGTCAACAAATACGGCCACGCCGCTAGTACTTCCTTCGAGGGACCATGGGGCCCTCGCAGTTTTCCCCCCTATCATAAGGGCTTAGCCTGAGTGACGATGACATTAGGTACGAAGAAGGATCTTGAACAATGCGCGCACAGCACCTCGTCTGATACATATGACAGCAGTGGTCAAAACTAGGAACATGTCCGCGGGAAGCTTTGGTCAACATGCACCAGAGGTTGGGGCACAGTCACTTCATCAGTCGAATCCAAACCTGTCTGACGTCCGACGCGATCAGCGCCGCATTACATAGAGCCACATTTATGCCTTCATTTTGAGTAGCAGCCTCGTCGTGGCATCGTGGCGTATATGCCGGTCTCCCGGTAAGTGACTTGTACCTTCTTGCGCACATTCATTGCTCATGTCAGCTTGACGGCCTTGAAATAGTTGTGGATTTCAGCATCGCCGCACCAAGCGCGTCTATGGAGCGGGTATGTGGAGAACCATCGTTAGGCACTCCGGTTCCCGGAGGAGGCTGCGGACCGGAACGTGGGTGCGTTTCGATGTCGGGGAACATGGCATTCTATCGAGGTACGTCATGCAGTCTACATCTCTGGCATTTGGCGACGAATTGTTGGACAGTCGTCATTCATTCTCCAACGCCCCTTTCGCGATCAAATCCCACCATATTCTCAAGCTCATGCACTCCGTCTCTGCTTCGGGACGCACTCCTCCATCGGCTTGTTCTCCGCAGCCGATGGAGAATAGCTGACTAAGTACGGGCCCGGCGTGCCGGCTATGTCTTGTGGCAGGGGTATGTCGAAGAATCTCCTCATTTATGCTTCTCATTCATCATGACCCATACATCAGGTCCGCTTAGCATATGCTCATGACGCGAGACACCACGCTGCCAATGTAGGCCGTTCCCCGATGGGACCGCTGTATCTGTTCCGCAGGCCGCATATAAGCACCGCGGCCGTCCGGTGTCGTACCCCCAACGCCATGGCATCCATCGCAGTGTCTCTACCCACCATGCGCCTCTTGGGATGGACCACCCTGCTCCTCTCACTCGCGCCGCGGTTGGTACAAGCTGCCCCACCAACAGTCAATGTCAATGGGACGAACATCGTCGGGACGTCGCAGACGGTCGCAGACCTTATCGATGTGGAGTTCTTTGGAGGTCAGTCCTCAGGCACAGCATACCGGCTTCGACTTCGTGGCGCGGGAACGGGATCGCTGACGTTTCACGTTTGCGCGCCCATACAGGCATACCGTTTGCGAAGCCGCCCCTCGGGGACTTGCGCTTCGCGCCGCCCGTGGAGATCGACAGTCTCGGCGTACCTACCTTCAACGCCACCGCGTTCGGCGCGCCTTGCGTGCAGTTCGATGTACGTGATGCGTGTCTATATGCGATTTAGCGAGTGCTAAACGTCGTTCTACTAGGTGGATGGCGTTGCAGAAGACTGCCTGACGGTGAATGTCTTCCGCCCGTCCGAGTTGGTGCTCGGTTTTGCGGCTCCTGTTCCCGTAATGCTGTGGATATATGGCGGAAGTTTCCTCGAAGGCGTCTCTAGTGTCTTCAATGCCAGCGAGATCATCGTGCAGAGCGTCGTGAGGGTACGTTTTGCATGTACAAGGGATGTTGTTGCTTGAGCTGATCTTGCGGCTCAGGGAACACCTGTTGTCTACGTTAGCTTTAACTACCGCGTCGGCCCGTTCGGCTTCCCCCAAGGAACGGAGGCGGACCAACTCGGTGCAGTAAACCTCGGGCTCAGGGACCAGCTCGCCGCCATCTCCTGGGTACAAAAGCATATCAGTGCCTTTGGCGGCGATCCTACCAAAGTATGTCGACACTGCACACCCGAGGCAGTCGGCTTTCGCTGAATGTTCCCCAGATCACACTCTTTGGACAAAGCGCAGGTTCGATATCGATTGCTGACCTGTACCTCAACGCCGGCCTCGAGAACTACGGGGTTCGAGGCGCGGTGAGTGCAACTGCGTCTTTGTCCCCCAAATGCGACGCGCTGATGCCCTCTGGCAGATCATGGAGTCAGGGTCCTCTGGGACGCTGCCATCTTTCAACGCATCTCGGCGTGAGATCGTATGGGATGCGTTCGTGTCCAACACTACAGAATGTGCGGGCGCGACGCAGGGATCGACCTTCGCGTGCATGCGCAATACCACCACATCCGACCTCCTCTCGTCCTGGGAAGCCATCGCAGCAGCGTTCCCCGAACCCTTCCTCTTCGTCCCGGTCATCGACGGCCCGGACGGCCTTCTTCCTGACCTGCCCTCCAAGCTCCTCGCAGCGGGCCACTTCTCCAAGATTCCGTTCATGGCCGGCACAGTGCTAGACGAGGGCACGGACTTCGTGCCGGAGCAGATCTCCACGGACGAGCAGCTCGTCGAGTTCGTCGTCGTCGTCGGCAACCCGTTCGCGCCGTCGCTCTCGCCGCAGTTCCAGCAGGACGTCGCGACGCTGCTCACGCTGTACCCCGACAACCCCGCGCTCGGCTCGCCGTTTGGGACCGGAAACGAGACGTTCGGGCTGAGCAGCGAGTACAAGCGCGCGGCGGCGCTGTTGGGAGACGTGTCGTTCCAGGCGCCACGGCGCGAGTGGATCCAGGCGGCGACGGCGGCGGGCGTGACGACGTTTGGATATATTTTCACCGACCAGAATGCAGCCCTCGCGGATCCTGCGAAAGGAGGTATGTATGCGTTTTTAAGGGCGTCTTCACGACTATGATTAACTGACATCATTTCGCCGTCTTTTCAGTGCACCATGCCTCCGAGGTTTCGTACGTGTACGGGTCCCCCGCCATTGCGGAGGCGAACGTGGAGAGCGGTGTGGTAGCGTTGGCCATGGTGGACTACTGGGTGTCGTTCACGGTGAGCGGGACGCCGAACGACGGAAACGGTCTCCCTAGTACGTCGCATTCTATACGGCCCGCTTGCGTCCTCGCTGACTGGACCTCGGATCGTCAGAAACGACCTGGCCTCAGTACACATCCGACAGCCAGGTATGTTTTGTTCTGCTTAGAAGGACAACGCCCTCTGACGTCCGATGATCTTCTGCAGGTCCTGATTCAGTTAGATACTACGGCGCTGACGTCCAACTTGTCCGAGGCGACGTTTGCCGTCATTCCGGACAACTACCGCGCGCAGCAAATATCGTTCGTCAACTCTATTGCGGCCGATCTCGGGGAATAAACGAGTCGACCGTCATCGATTGATAAGGGTTAAGCTAGAGAACAGGCAATGTATATATGGCAGCAAATTCGCATCCTGTGCGTCTGCGCCAACAGCACATTTTGCGTCCTGACCTGGAGTAGAGCTATGTGCATCCACAAAGCCCGACATCTCGTACTTCATCAGCGCATCGACGGGTTGGTAGGACGTGTGCCTTCCTGCCCCAGCTGCGGCTCGTCGGCCCGTATAGCTCGCTGGCCGATCACGCCCCTCTGCCGCACCTGTCCATATACGATGCATTCAAGGGCTTCTTGAAGTTACTCGCTCGTGATATGGACAACGACGAGCCCTTCATTGGCGCGCCGACACGGGGGCGATTCGCATACCCCACCGTCGACGGCGTGCACTGTAACAACTATCCCACCCCGATGCTGCCGAGCCTCCTAGTTCCCGAAGATCGGTTTTGACGAGCGCGAGGTCTCCATGGTCGTTCGTGGAGTCTATTAAGCCGGGCTGGAGGAGTATTACGCCGTGTCTTGTGGATGCACCATCTACTCGACAAGTCACTCTCAGAACTTGAACTTGGTATGGCTTTGCATCTACCCTCTTCCTTCTTGAGGACGAAGATGGGTGGACAGGCTAGCATATTCGCAAGCGGCAAGCGAAGTAAGCCTTGAGCTCCGCCCCCGGGCCATTTACGCACTCTCCCGATTCTGGCGTGTTTCTGTGTCGGGTCGGATATGGACACCAGGCCTACATGTCTCGTCTTCGGAATCTGTTTTGGATCGCGGCGTCCAGCTTCGTCTTTCCGGTCCTCCTCAGCATCACGTGCACCCCGTTGGTCGTTCTCTCTTCTGGGACCCCGATCTCCGCCCTTCCTAGCACTCACGCATCGCACGCTGGGCTTGACATCGAGATGTGATGTACCCGTGCTTAGCATCATGAACATCCGAAAGATTCTGAATTGGCGACTGTACGCGAATAAATATATTCATCCACCGCATGCTCGGGGTACCATTCATCGGCGAGAACGTGAGCACCAGTTGCCTTTCCCTGCCTGCCATGGATGATGAGAATGGAGACACGGAAAACGGATGGCGCAAAAGGTGGAGACTCACGGTGGAGGTGCGGATCCGTATTTGGTCCACCCCAAGGCATCGCAGACTGGCACGCTATCTAGGTTCGACACAAACTCCTCCCCACGTTAGCGTGGACGGTCTTGGCATGAGACCTAGCACGCTATCGTACAATCATCCACTGACGGAGCTGGATGCAAAACCACGCTTCAACCAAGATGCTGGGGTACAGGTTGTACGTACAGGGTCAGGTTTAAAGCCGTGTCCGTTAACGCAGCGTAAGTACATGGTTCGTGTCAATGCCCTGTTGGTCCCGCAGTGTGGGCACCGTGAAACGCCGGGAACGGAGTAGCGAGGTGGATGACATACAACGACAACAACCGAGTCATTGAACTCCTCCGGATTCGTACTGATACACCAGTATTAGTTCGCGAACTGCTCAGAAGGGAATTCGTCACGACGACCTTGTGTCTATGTCGGCATCGCCTGTGTGCTGTGTCATATCTCGGCTGACGTCTTCGTCGGGGAGCTTTTCGGGTCCGTCGTGACCACGTTCGCCCGGGCTATATGCGCAAGCTTCCATCAGCACGCACTCTAAGAGAAACAAGATGGGAGATAAGGGCGGATGATCAGGACTTACGGGAGGATGCTCATGATGTCCTTTCCCCTCGCCGACCTGGTGTGTGAGAGCCTCGTCGCACTTGGTCAGCGCTGCCTTCTTCTCATCGACGATCTCCTTCGAGCGACGCATCAGCGTGTCTGAGACCTCCGCATGTGGCGAGTGTCCGCGCCGGTGGCATGGGGCAAGAGTGTACAGATAACGTCATCGGGGAAGGTGCGCATCGGTTTACGGACAACGCGGCCTTTGATCGATCGGTTGAGGTCGTGCTACAGCTGGGCTGTGTGGCAGACGGACGGGTGAACGTCAGATCCCACGGCGGCCACACAAAGAGAGTACGAGGGAGACACTCACAAGATATGCTCGAGAGATTCGACGCACGCATTCGAGAAGTTCTTGATAGTTACCGAACGAGAGTCTAAGTTGCCCGAGCATCGGAAGCGGGCCATCCGTCTGGTGCCGTCGACGGCTTGCTACCTGTCCTTTTCGACGCGTTTCTGGACGAATGAATGTATGCACCTACGCACGTAGTGTCTTCGTAAGCGATGAGGTGGCAACAGGCGATGCGAGAGTGCGCGACAAGCCTTGTCATATAAGAGCCTGTTCATACGGTTGAGACAGGCGTCGGAGAATGCGGGACTGAACATCTGTCATTGACAACGGTGCTGTTGGTGCTCTGGGTACACTCCCATATCATCGCGGGCGACGACGTCAGTGGCCGCAGATCGATGAGGAGGGTCGCACCTTGGCCAGTCGACTTCTCCAAATTTCCCCACTTGCACGATCGCGCCCAGCTCGACCATTTTGACCACGGCATGCCGCTTGAGGACACATTGTGAGGGCGTGGATGCAGAAGGAATTGACCCCTGCTGGTCCGTACCGCCGAGAGGGGGAGCTGAGATAAGGACTGGCTCGTCACTTTCTTTGGAGTCAGGTATCGGAGAACGCGCGAGCTGTGCGAATCAGTACGTACCTCAACCATCAATACATATATGTTGCCTTCCTTCCCCTCCTCTCCTGCCGTTCGCCACTGCTCCGACTTGCTCTTCGGCTCCCCTTATCGTTATCTTCGTTGTAGTTGTCGGTAGCCAGCTCAGGCCGCAGAGTGGCTTTCGAATCAAGTTTGGTCCGCGTGTCTGTGTCTATCACTCAAGAGCAGTTGCATATGAGGTGAGAATGGGGGTTGTACTGAGTGCGTTGGTGAAGTCGGCGTTGACGTTGAAAGATCAGTGCTGCGACTCGCGAGACGCCCGCTGCCCATTTCATCTCACGAGATATCACATCATGTGACACACGCGTTGTTGACGCGTTTGGTCGGTGGGAAAAAATCGGGCGCGCGCAGCAGTTTCTCCCCGTTGGTGTGACATGGACTGCTGGGTGTCCGTGTCCGTGTCCGTGTCCGTGTCTTACGAGTCAGGACGCTCGGTATGTGTGGTAGTGGGCCATTTGCATAGCGGTGCACGTCGTGGTCTGCGGCACGGGTCGTCGACCGTCCTCCGTCCGTGTCCAACGATCGCCTGAAGCCCGTTTGCACAGCGCCCCATCCCCATGTCTCAGCAAGGAAGGACATTCCTTATACCGGTGAGTCGTCAGCACACGTAGGTCCTCGTTTTTGCGTGCAGTCTTCTTCGAATCTCACTCTTGCACCGACAGAAAGCTCTCTGCCTGCTGGTCTCGGCTGTCTCGCTGGTCTCGGTGCCCACTGCTCTCTGAGCCTCGGCGGTCTCAATGTTCTCACTTCGCTTGCTTCTCCAAGTCTCGCTAGCCTCACTGCCGTTGCTCAACCCACCCCTCAACCGGGCTCCGAATACCCATGCAGTTAGCGGGAGGATGGTTGGGCAGGACGGCCGAAGAGGGGGTGGACAATGCGCCACACTTTTGTCAGGTACGTCCTCAGTGAATGAGAGCCAGCACAATTTTGTACCCATCACGTTCGTCGCTGCGGATCCGTCCCTCGCCACACTATTCTGGAGATCTTCCGCGTTCGTATTGCAAGGGCCGGTCATACTCTCATCGTCTGATGATCCCTGATTTTGCACAGAGAACACTCAGGGATTTGACCAACTGGTCGCCTTCACAAAGGCTAGGCAGGGACGGCGAGCAGGCGGAGGTGCCGGCAGAAAGGACGCGGCGAAGGAGAAAATCTCTGGACCCATCCTCCCACCGTCCTCGAATTCTTGACACCACCTCGCGATCCGCGCCTAGTAGGCGGGTGTTTAGTGGAGATATCCTAGTAGCGCACACCGGTGAGGATGCATTCTCCCAGCTCTCTGGCCTCATGTCTCCGATTGCTCACTCCTCGATACCATGTTTTCCCCAGTCCCGTCCGCAGACTGCCGAGGGCTACTCACCGACTAGATCATGCGCGGGCACCTATGACGTCCCAGCCTGATTTCCGCAACGAGCGGCGGCTGTTCTATCTTTCTGTTCCTCCCACCCGGCGCCACTCGCCGCACCACCCACCCAAGTCGCCCCCGTTCGTGTCTTTTCTAGCGTCCTCTATCCTCGGGCGTGCTCCGCCCCATCATGGATGCCGGACCGCATTTAGAACTCTGAGAACGACGGTCGTATGTTCGGCTGCCCCAGGCCTCGATAAAGTGAGGCCCGCAACCCGCGACAGTGACTACTGGTTCGAGGACGGGGACCTCATCGTTGTGTCTGAAGGGGTAGCGTTTAGAGTGTACAAGAGTCTTGTCGTCGCGCACTCGACAGTGTTCGGAATCACGTCGCACAAGGGATGCCGTACACTGAAGATATATAATCAAGGGTCATCGTTGGACTCTACGACTCGCCGAACACGCTGCGGGAGCTTCTGATTCATCTATTTGTTGACGAATCTCGAGTAAGCTCTTTGCTTTTCCGTCCCGACATCCTTTATCCTCACACCTGCTCTAGGTTTACCGATAGCAAGACGGTCGGCCTAGGTCACAGCTACGAGCTCGGACTTAGGTCACCACTACACCACCATTTTCGACGTCTGGGTCGACAGCCGCGACGTCGCCCAGTGGCAGCTTGGCCCCATCCACGCCATTGGCGCCATCAATCTCGCCCGCCTCACCAACGCAACCTCCATCCTCCCCTTCGTCTTCTACATCTGCGTGATGCTGAGTGCGGACCGAGCGCGCGCCTTAAGAAGTACATCACTTACAAAGGCGTACGAGCTAATCCACTTCTGGCCGCGTCCGCCATTCCAACTGCTCAGTCTGTTACTTCCCCTTCGCCTCCCGCGCCATCAGCTCCTGCATCTTCTGCGCCGCCATCCAGTCGGCAGCTCCATCGCCCGCTAGCTGCATCAGCCAGAACTGGATGGCATGCATGATGTACGGCATAACGTTCCTCCGCCCGCACCCAATCGACTCCGCAAGCGACCACGCGAATCTCGCGCTCGTCGGGACGGCCAAGCTCGGCGGCATCGGCGCCGGATGGTTGTCGGAGTGGACCGCGCCGACGGTGAGGTACGTGAAGCGCACCCCGGTCGGCGCGCCGAAGAACTGCTCGTCGTTGTCCAGGCCGCGCACAAGCGCCTTCACGAAGCCCTTGGATGCGCCGTACAAGGGCAGACGCGGGGGAGGGACTTCGGCCGCTAGTGAGCCGACGAAGAGGACCTACACGGGCCCCGACTGGGCGGCGCGCCGCAGCTGGGGCAGGAGGGCGCGCGTGAGGAACAGCGCGAAGACGGCGTTGGAGTGCACGACGCCCAGGAGGTATTCTTCGGTACGCTCGTCGATTCTGATTGGAGTGTTCGCGTTGATGTGAATATTTGAAGCGCTAGGTCCGATGATGCAGTCGAGACGTACCTCTCATCGATGATATACTCCCCGCCGATGTTGTGCACGACAACGGTAACGTGTAGCGCTTCGAACGGCTCGAGCAGTCTTGCCCAGTCGTGTTTGCCCGTCGACGCGTCGGCGAGAAAATACTGGATGTCGGCCTGGGAGGACGCGCGCACCTCCTCCACGACCTTCCGCATCTTCGCCTCGCTCCTGCCGTGCAGAATGACGTTGAAGCCTCGCGTGAGTAGTTCGGCCGCCGTTGCCTTGCCCGTCCGTCGCCCCCGTCACAATGGCGTACGGGGCCTCGCCATGCACGTAACGTTTGACAGAGCTGGGACGGAGAAAGTATAGCCACATAACGTCGAAGATGTGATAAACGTGTGGGATCGCGAGGACCATCCCAAGTACGGCGAGAACGTTGAGGATATTGACGTCCGGTGTTTCCTGCATGTCCTGAGATTGCGTGGTGGCCATGGCAAGTTCGTGGTGGTTTTTCGGAGAGGGCAGAGGGAAGCGCGCGCAGTGCACGCCGGCATTTGATGTTTGGGCGGTCGTAGTTGCGGAAAGGCTGTACTCATACGCCCTGCGTTTTGACCGTCAACGAAACAAAGCTTCTCGAGAAATACGATCTCACTATTCCTCAGTTCGCAGGAACCATGCTAGGATACGTCCTGAGTGAGTGCCCGTCCGGCAGCGGAACCGGACTCTAATAGAGCCTTCTGTCCGGTGGTGGTTGAATCTGACAGCGAAACGTCCAATATGTAGGGCATGTGCTACCTCACCAATCCCGGAGGATGGGAGTCGAATGCAGGTTTCTAAGCTCATCATCGCAGCCACTGGACGTAGGGCACACCAAAGAAGTTAATGGCCTTTGTTCGGCCACAGCAGGACGCTGATTGTCTGGTGCTCTGAACTCGACGTTGCGACTTCATCTCAGGGAATTAGAGGGAAAATACGGATGATTTCAAGCACCAACTGCATCACCGGAGAGGTGACTCCTACACCGAAAAGCTTTGCTTTCAACGTGTTTGTTCTGCCAAATTGCTCGGCGCGACAGTGCTGCTCCGCCCGCCCGCCATACACTTGCGTAATGCTTGAACCTCTGATCCTAACTCAAAATGCTGAATGCGACGTAGCATCACGTTCATGTGAATGAGGAGAATAACGACGACTGAAGGGCTCAATTCAAGTCTGTAAAGGTCGTACATAGGGGTGATATGTTTACTACAGAGATTGGCGTTTTCTGAACAATATTTCACCGCAACCGAGACGATTGGGGATGAATAGTAAACCAAGATTCCGGGGATGAGAGTTACTAGTGAGCTGCAAGTCGAAGTTCGTGATGATGTATGAGAGAATCACTTTCATTTGCATGGCAGCGTAGAATCGGCCTGGGCTAGGAGATCGTTAGTGGAAGTGTGACAAAAGTGATTCGAACAGGATTACCAAGCATGGACACCATGACCGAACGGTAAATATGTGTGCGAAGAAGCCGTGAACTGGTGCCGTGAGCTGCTCTCAAGGTCAGCCTCTCGTTCGCGGAAAAAGCGAAAAGCATCGAAGGTATAGGGGCTAAGGTAAAACGAGTCGTCCATGTGGGTAGCTCCGGCGGCCGCTGCGACTAAGGTTCCCTTGGGTATCAAAGTGCCATCCTGCAAGCGGACATCCGTCATGGCCTTGCGGATCATGGATACTGTCACCACTGTTAGTGACATGTCCCATGTGGTACGGAGTTGTTTAAGAACACTTACAGGGCACAATGCATGCATGGCGCTGGGATTCCTTCAGGAAACTATCGAGTCTTTCTAGTCGACCGACAGCGGACCAAGTCCACACCCCATCCCCAATGGTGTCTCTGATTTCGGCGCGGAGAGGTTCCACAATCTCAGGATACAATGCAAGGTAGTGCAATGCATGTGTCAAGCTCTGAAATGCAGAAGCAGACGTCAGTGTCGCTCGTTAATCAGGGAGAAGAACAACTCACAATGATGACTGTATGGGTAGCACCGAATCCGATTGAAAACAGTCGTCCTACCACGTGGGCATTTGAAGCCTTTCTCGGGACGGTCCTATCAAGTATTGACTGCAATATATCGCTCTGCAGCGACACGTAATTTTCTAATTACACCTGTGACAAGTGCGAGCCATAGATACTTGTAACACTCACCGGCTTGTCAGACCAATCATCACCGTATTCGTCCATAAGGGCTTTACGCTCCGTAATTGTGGATTCGAGGACCCGTATTCCCATCTGCACGACTGGGTGAACTCTGTTGAGGAAACGAGCAGCGATCCTGTAAAACGTAAGGTCCGTCCTAATGTCAATAGGTGGATTAGGGGGCATGGCACTCACGATTTGAGGAAGGTTGGAATTAATGTCAAAGCAGCGACAGTCCACGAGTACTCGAGGTCGTAAGTGTCCATCAAGGATGTGAACCTCTCATCTCGACCTAACAATGAAAACATATAAGCTTTTATACACTATTTCCAAGGGAACGACTCACAGAGCGGGATGCCAACAAATAGGCGGCTCGTACTACGGTAAATCACGTTTCGCATAAGCCTATTCGTGTCAATACTTGTCCATGCTTAACGCAACAGTATGTCAGCAGGTTTCAAGCCTCCGGATTAAAAGTATTCACCTTTCCCATCTTGAGGCATGTTATCCTCCATCCACGAATAAACCTCTTCTACGATGGGAGAGAGAGTGTTTGACAGCGAGCGTGCTAGATTTTTGTTTACAACATCCAACACGAGCTGCTGATCATAGACAATGTCAGGCCCAGCAATGTGTTTGAGTTGCAGTATCTACAAAGGGATGCGGTCAGGCTTTAACAACTGCATTAGAACCAAGCAAACCTCGCTCGTCCCGCCTGATGCGGAAAGCTCCTCTTCCGACCGTTGCCGGATATCTTCAACTAGGTTTATGCCACTCACGACAACAATCCACTTGTCGAACAGGGCTACCCTGAACGGCCGATTTCGATACTTAGGAAGGGTAGAGTTGAATGCGTATTGCACTTCGACGGGAGAGCGGATGGTGACCACTCACCTTCTGATAGCCTTCAACGAGCAACTCATTTCCTCGCCGTGCAAAGTTGATTGCACCGTATAGAGACAGTACTGGCAGAGAAGGTCCACCGCAGGTCGGTATATCCTTCAGCTGGTGTTCAATGCATGTCAGTGGTGAGTTGTGATACACGGACCATGACGCACGCACACAATCAATATTCCATCTGTGCCAAACTATCGCTGCTGCCAGTAAAGGGAGAGCAATAATCCACAGAGCAGTGGGGAGCCTGAGGTCGTACATTCCAAGGGAAGCTTGAGCGAAGCGTACAGACTCCGAGTCAGCTTCGGGTTGCGAGTCCTTAACATGAGAACAGAATCAATTATCTCAGCAAGGGGTGTACCCCATCCAAGGCAAGGTCCGGTTATCGGTGTGGAGACCTACAGAGTGGAATAATCAGATGCTTCGCATCTGCAGTACCTGCGGAAGAGCACCCACAGCATGTCAGTGGGAGACGGCGGCACTCTGGCGCTTCAGGGCGTTAAGTCTCCCGGGCCCCCACATTGGTATCATTCTGTCTTCAACAGACATAACAGCGTCCGAACCACATACCATACTTATTCTGCACTTCATCTATAGCACCATAAAGAGTCATGTTCTGGTTGAAATGCCGGGATGGCGACTACTCACCATATGCCACTACTACCGCCCGGAACAAGGGGAGTGCTGATGATGTAGCAGTGTTCCATGAGGCACATGTCGGACTAGCACTGCCGGAAATACAGGTCGACGTCAGCTTCTGGTCATCAGATGATTCTCTGTGGGCTTTGTGCACGTGGGCAACGGGCTTCGTCACACCCACTGGAAGCATCAAATCGCGGTCTCGCCATCTGGGGGTGCAGGCACTGGTCGGGACTAGAAGCGTATCATATCATGTGGACATTTAGTCGCAGCTCCGTGATGCTCGAATCGGAAAAAGAACCAGGACGGCGGCACTTGGTACCTTGCCGAGGCGTCTCAGTGGGCGTATACAAGTCTCACAGTGTTTTCGTGAGCAGCCTGGAGACTCTCGGAATCCGGGACGAATTTCACTCTATGCAGTGGAGATATATAATTACAGAATAGGGAAACAGCGTAACTACTTATTAATCTTCGACATTTCCATCCCAAATTGAACATGAGCCGGCGGCGGAGCGAAGGTAGCAGAAGCTAGAGAGTCCACGGTCGCTTCTTCGGCAAAACGAACTGGACCACTCGTTCCTAAACCCACAAGGGTTGGATTTTGCCAGTAAGTGCCGGAGCACCATACGGTCGCCAGAATGACGCAAATAATGTCGACGAATACGTTTGCCACCATAGCGTCCGCGAGGTGTGTAATATTCGAGTCCCGGAAGACGAAGATGATCATGATAATGTTCAGGATGACTGGGAAGACGAAGTTGAACGTTGCAATCCAGAAAAGTCCCTTAAGGCGTGCGGTGTATGAACCTGTAGCGTGTGAGGACCACACATATTTGGGATGGTAGAGCGAGGCTGTACATACTTTTTCCGCCGCTCGTGAATATACTGACATGCGTGCCGCTATGGGTTCTCAAGGCCCCTCCGTCATGAAGTCTAGAGAGGAACAGTATAGATGCGAGCCTAAGACAGTTGACAGCTGTTAGGTCACGAATGGAGCATGAACATGGCCTAGCGGACTACATACACATTGTGAGAGAGCTGCAAGACGAATTCCACCTTGACATAGGGGAGCTTCCAGTCTGCGGTCCATATTGCTGATGCGTCGGAGGCGTGGTCGACTAGCCTACCAGTGTGGACGAAGTCCACGATAGCATTGGCCAGTCGAGCCGTAATCAGGGCTCCAAAGGTACCGTAGATCATGATATTTTGCCGCCAAGTGGCCTCTCGTGGGGGATAGACAGCGACGACTCTGATAAGAAGGATGGACTGGGTGCAGATTGGAATGAAGAAGTAGAGACATGCGTCAACCATGGCCAGCTTGGGATCGATAGGTCGTAAATTGATGATAGCCCTCTAGAAAATGCGGTCGTTGAGCACGAGATTTCCATGGCCAGACATGAATCCTGTTCACGTACCTGAAAGTAAATGTCGAATGCACCGAATGCAAACCCTAGTCCTATGGCCGCGATGTTCATGGAAAAAATGAGGGTCTTCCATTTGTGGGTGCTCGTAACGAGGAGCGCAATAGCGACGGGTACAAGGAATGCGCAGAACATGGTGTTGAGGATCAGGGTGTCGACGGATGGGGAGATGATGGTGAGTATCTCCTGGAGGCCTGGCGGCAACGATGTAGGCTCAGTGGAGTTGGTGGGCGGCATGGTAGACATCGTGGACGACAGGATGGTGAAACGGCTTCATTGAGCTTCTGTTAAGTGATGCAATAGTTCGATGAGTGTACTATAGACTGACCGGGATAGGAGATATGGTCGGAGCCAGTGTCCCGGGGGCGTTCGTACATTATCTGTTTATATAAGTGTGGGGAGAGTTGGCATTATAGCACTACTATTCGGATAACCGGTGGCCAACCTACGGAGTAAAAGAAATGTGGATATCCTCCCTCATCAAGCCAGCACCGCCTGTAGCTGCATCATATTGCAGCTCAGGAGTGTTCGAAACAGCTTTCCAATGAATGAAACAACTGGTCACAGGCACCACTAAACCATACAGACCTCGGCGTAACTCTCTCCCAGTGCTGAGGCAAGGCATAGGGCAGGGCGTAGGGACGTCCCACAGAGCACAAAAGACAAGGATCAGGATCGGAGTTCGAGCACCCAACTCGCCTTCGGTGTGGAGGTTCACAGTTCTGTTCTCACTTTCTCCCCGCACTTGACAGCGGGCGCGGCCTTGTATGAACTGATGGTGATGTGTACTGAATTACGTGGTTGGGTCCTTGATTATAAGAGAGACGCGATCGTATCAGCTGCGCTATCCTGAGGACGCGCAAGGGGGTATTGCCGCCACCTTCATAGCGCTGGCGACGACTTCTCATGGAGTGTCCTTGCTTCTATGAATTAGATATTTTCGGGTGCTGATAGTTAAAGTGAGCTTATGCCACGTTTGGTGCATGTGTACCTGTTCACAGGGAGGCTCTCACCAACAGCGCTCTCGGAAAGCCTCCAGAAGAATCCGATGGTTCCGAAGAAGCCCAATTGATACGTCAGTCAATTTTGTACCTTGTTCGATCACTCACTCACCACTCACCACTGGCGCATCGGAACAGGACAGAACTGTCTTACACACCGCCCACGCCACGCATTGCGAATGCCTTGACTTCGGTCCAGTTCTCTCAAGAGTGAATAGAGTTCATCGCATTCGATCACTTCAACAGACACATTCATAGAAATCAGAGGCATGTATCACTGTATCAAACGAGCACGTAGCATGACCCTCAAACCTAAACTATTCAGCGCGGCGGAGGAGCATGGGGAAATTTGCCCCCTTCTCGCCCACAACACGAGGACGAGGGAGAATGACACGGCAGAGCTCAATCTGCGTCTCCGGCCCGTTAGGGAGCTCGAAAGTGAAGTTTTTAGCAAGGACAGCAAGAATGACCTTCGAAAGTGACCTTGTCAGCTAGTTTCGTCACAATGCCATAGACTGCAGCCTACTTTCAGCTCCGCCAAAGCGAAGAGACGTCCGATACACATTTTGTGTCCGTCCAAAAATGTGTGCAGGTGACGGTATCCCTGAAGCTCCTGTGCCTTCTCGGGAATGCTACCCTGGTCGAGCCAACGTTCAGGCTTGAACTCGCCTGCATCCTTGCCCCACAGTCGCGTGGACGTGTTCATGTAATGGATAGACACCGTGACCTCCTGTCCAGCATTGATGAGGACTCGGTCGACAAGTTTTCCATCGGGGGTGCGAAGGGGCTGTGAGAGAGGTATGATATCGGGCTCCGTTGCCTATGGCAGTGAGTGTAAGATAACGATGACGCCGGCCTATACACACAGGAGATATGGTGCTCACCTTTCTGACCGTACTTTCAACTGGTGGGTGGAGGCGAAGTGTCTCGTGAACGACTGCATCAAGATAGGGCAAAGTTGAGCTTTGCGCAAGTTGCTCCCACGTCGGGTCGGAACCGGGAAACTGGTCCACAAGCTCGCGTCGCAGGCGGTCCTGTTTCTTCGTGTGTCGTGCGAGCTCAATCATAGTCCACTAGATGGGAATCTGCTTAGTACATCGTTGGGGCACATACGACCGTAGCGACATACCGTGAAAGTGACTACGGTGGGGGTGAACATTGGCATCAGTTAGGATCGATTGCCGCAGTTACGAATGCACTTACTGGCCGTGGACTCGAATCCAGCTAGGAGGACTTCCTTCGTCTAAGAACCACGTCAGGAGACCCCTAAAACTGCGGCGAAAAGTACATACGTGGTCCACAATAACGGACTTGGGCAAGCCTTTGGCCTCCTCGGCTCGGACTGTGGATGAAGTACACTAGCATGAGATGAGAGAAGTCGAGAGATTTAAACGGAATACGTGCCTAGGATGCCAATAATGCTCTTGTCCTCTTTCCCACCCTCTTTGTCCGCATTCTCGAGCAGCTTATTGGCGATGGCCTCGAGAGAATGTCCAAGTTTGAGTTGAAGCTGGCCAATAACGCTGAACTTCCAGAGGAAGGGCAGAAAATACCCAAATCCGACAACCACCAAGGCTAGTGGATCCTTCTGAACGCTCCCGAGGGCGTCGAACAGCTCCGATACCGCAGAGCGCTTTCCGTCTAGTGCACCGAAATCGTGAGAGAAACCGACCATGCCAATCGCATCCATGCTGCAATGAGTGTGAGACAACAATTCGTAGGTGATGGTATACGGGATTCCTCACGTTAAGCGTTCCATCCTGCCAGCATCGTCATAAGCATATACCTTCAAGAAATTTAAGGAACATTTCTTACCATTTCTCGACATCGATCAATGTCGCACCTTGAGCGGCCGCGAGCTGTTCATCCCAGATTGCCTTGAGCTGGTTAAAGCCATAATTCTGCAGTGAGCGGACACCAGGTTCGTGCAAGATGTCCACATACTTTATAAGCCAAGTCGTAGTAGACGGGGGCCACACCTGCCATCACGGTCGGATGGAATGCCGGGGAAAGCATGCGACGCTCCCTATACCGACTCTCAGCAGGTACAGTAGGTTTGGAAGAGATGCAAACCTACTTCCTGTGTGCCTCTCCTCCAGTCGCGACGAGCGAATGAGGACCAAACTAAGCGAGGTCATGCCGTCAATACCCGGAAGCCTGACAATGGGATGGTGGTGGTACGTACAGTGCCCTCAACCATGATCTTCGGAACCCTCGGCCAAACATAGGTCCATCCATTCAGGGAATAGAAGTGAGCGACCGCCTTGGGGTCCGTGAGGACGACACGAGAGGACCCGAGAGGACCAGGGACACGAAAGACGGATCCGTATTGGTTGGCCCACTTGTCGTAGGTAGGGCCAAAGCCAGGATTGTTGAGCAGCCTCGGTACTCCCCAAAGCCAGCTAGGGCTGGGAGGGCCGGCAAGAGGGGTTACATGACCGTCGGCGGGGCGGTTACGTGTGATCCTGTAGATGGTGTAGATGACCAGAACGGCACAGAGAGACTCCCATCCTGGAAGGAACGTGAACACTTGTGAGACTTGCATGCTGTGAGGGAGGGAGCGGAAAAACATTCAGCAATTCGTAAGTGCGGAGGCGCAGCTTATAGTGCCCAGGTGTCACGGAGCGGCGGGAAAGTGCTCGGGGGGCTGATGCGTTAATATCCTAGACGCCAGCCGTGGGCGCTTCCCACGGGCAGCTGCAGGTTTGGCCGTGATTTGTGATCGTGAGTACACCCAGAATACAACCATCGTGCTCGCTTGAATCATCATCGCCCGATCAACTACCATGTCCATCCACTCCGCAAGCACGCTGCTTGAATATACAGCCCCATTCACACTCCTTTGAACCTAGCGCCAGGCTCCGTATCTGGCGTCACCCCACAAACGCAATGGACGTGCGTGCTTCTCCTTCAAATTCACTCTGTCGCTGCCCAAGGAACCATTCTTTTGCACAGCGCCCATCCCGGAAGTTTCGGGGGGTCGGGTAGAGTTGTCTCCGCTGTGTGCACACCATATCGGTACAAACCTCTCCCACACCCGAACCCACTCGATGGTCTTCATTAATCTTCATCGTGCGTATTTTGATTCTCCTTCAAAATACACCTCGACGGGCCCATTTCAGTTGCGGCGTACAAGGCAACTGCTATCGCAGGCCCCGAATCCAGATCGATACCTGGGCTTCATGCTTCTGGTTTCTGCGCCCATGTGGGTTTCCATCTGTCTGGGCCCTGGGGAGCATCTCCGTTCTTCCGCAGCCCTTATCGAAGTGTTTCTCTCAATGGTTCTGCGACGAGCTTTGAGAAGAATGGCGAAGAATGGTGAGGGAACTGCGGAGAAGGCTTCAGTGCGGGCTGTGTGCCACACTTCAGACAGATGGTCTGGTTCGCCTCCCCGGGACCGTGAAAGGGTTCTCCAACTGATTACAGCTGATTTCGAAAATGATGAGACGACAACTTTTTTTTCTTCACAGGTTTGGCACTTGTCGAACCTTCCGACCGATCTTCCGAGCCACCTTCCAGCGTAGGCGCCCAAGGGCGCTGGCCCATGCATTGCGACCTCTAGTTCACTCCAACACTGAGGAGGTCTTCAACATTGAGCGCGAGAGCGCGGTGGTCTGTGCACCAATACTCTGTACATATTTTCATATTCGCGCGCCGCGCTTGAGCGGACATCGTGTTGCAGAACCAGTCGCGATCACTCCCCGGCGCGCGCAAGGTTTCCAGCTCGCACAGCTTCTCGCGCCCCCTTCGCGCATTGACCAGGTATCTCTACCGTCTTTTACTATTGTCTACACTGGTTTAGTGACAGTTTATGTGGCCTAAACTACCATGTAATAGGTAAAGTATTGCTCTGTGGCTTGTGGCGACATGGGCGTCTACTTCGGAAGATAGGTCGGAAGATCGGTCGGAAGATGTGCTGACGTCGTTTTGGCAGCCAAAAAAATTTCGGCCAGTCTCATCATTTTCGAAATCAGCTGTAAACTCTATAGGACATTGAATGAGACAGGCGAGGCGCCTCCCAATTCTCCGCCGATGGTGAACCTTCACAGCTCGAGGGTAGTACTAGTGCTGTGCAGATGCACGTGAATTCTCGATTCGTATGGGCACTTCCGGGCCAATCACAGATTCCAACTTGAAGTGCTCTCAGTTCCTGAGACTCTGCTCGACAACCAGCCTCCTCTCTCTCTCTCTCCAGTATGCGACTAGCAGTGCTCACAGTCTTCGCTAGTGTCTGGCCAACGCTCCGCACCCTCCTCTCAACATATGTGATCTACAAGATTATCCGTAACCGCTACAACCGCTCCCGAGCGACGCCTCTGGCAGGGCCCTCTCACCTGAGCTGGCTTTTCGGCGCGGCTAGTCTTAACGATATGAGCAACCTATCACCCATTTACGAGGCATGGGTACAGCGATTTGGTCCTGTCTTCCGCATCCCTGGGCCCCTCGGATCGACTCGCGTGATCCTCACAGACCCACGAGCCGTGGCCCACTTCTACTCCTTGAATGGGTGGACGTACGTGTGGAGCAAAGCAGGCAGAACGGTAGTGGAGAGTACTGTGCATATTTCGGCCAGTTTTATGCTTCGCAAGGTACTGACACCCTTCTGTATCACCTAGTTTGGTCGTGGATTACACACACTAGACGGCGAAGAACATGCAAGGTGTGATGACTTGTTCCAGATATCAAGGTCGTGGTGTTGACATTGAGACTCCAGGACTCGCAGGGTGTTGTCGGCTGCCTTAAGCCCTACGTTCGTCCAGAGTGTCATCCCAACATGCCATAATTTAGCCCACAAGGTGTGCTGTCCATTGGGATCGTTCTCGATTTTACGCTGACGAATCTGTGCGGGATAGCTGAAAGCGACCTGGTACAAGCAGATTGCACCGAGCGACGCAACAGTTGTGGATGTGCGGGCTTGGTACGAAAGCTTAGCCATTTCATGCAATATACGGGCTCACCGTAAATGTGCAACAGGATGGACCGCTTGGCGTAAGCCGCACCACTCAGTCTTATCTGCTGAATGCACTCCCTGACCCTCCCTTAGATTGGATGCAGTCGGACTGGTGGTGCTGTCGTATGACTTTGGAACACTTGAAGGGAAGAAGTGCATAGTCAGCGACCTATTCGATGCAGCCGTCAGCGTCGAGAGGCATTGGATAGACCGCTTTGTCGACCCGCTTGGGTACTACATCCCTATGCTCTGGAAACTCGGCGCTATAGGTCGACTGCAGTCCAGAGTCGACTCCACATTGGATGCCATCGTCAGTGAGGCGCTCAAAGGCGTCTCGTCAGCGCGCGAACGAAGTAGTTTCATTGGAAGGCTAGGTATGTTGGCATCCTTCAGCACATGTTCCCGCGTAGAACTCATGTGTACCCTTCCAAACCAGTGCGTGCAGACGAGGGTGGCCTACCTTCAAGCTCGAGTGTAGTGACATACGTGCGTACCTCTGAAGGTTTGACCTTATATTCTTGCATAGACTGCTGAGCTTGACGACTAGTGTAAGGAATTGTTGTTTGCTGGGTTTGAAACAGTCGCAGGTGAGGGTTGTTCCCCTGATTATGCTCGTGCTCGACTCACCTAAGGCGTCCCGTGCAGTTATACTTTCAGTACGTTTCTACTTGCGTCATGCTCGCCGAAATCCCTCAACCGACCTTCTTCACGCTAGTGGTCGCTCATTGAGCTTGCTCGACATCCCCAAGTCCAAGGGCGCCTTCGGGAGGAGCTTTCAAACCAGTCCTCTGGTGTCGATCAATCCTCGGAGCAAGGGAGCCTTTGCTCGGGACACAGCTATCTCGATGCCTTCATACACGAGATTCTACGTTTACATCCCCCTATCAACAATACCGTGCGGGTGGTAGGTCGCTCAATCTGTGGTGCTCGGTAGTGAAACAGTGCTGAACGGGTTTTCAGGCGACCAGGAGTGACACGATTCCGCTGTCAAAACCTTTACTCACACCCATGGGGACCCTCATCGACGAAATCGTGGTATGTGCAGGGCAGGAAGTGGTGGTTCCTATCCAATACATGAACACGTCGACGCTCTTTTGGGGTCCTGATGCTCGCGAGTTCAAGCCTGAGCGCTGGATGAGCGAAGACTCCATTCCGATCACATCTTGCGATAGTAAGGGCCATAGATACTTACTCACGTTTCTCGATGGGCACAAGGCATGCATGGGAAGGGTTTTGGCTCTAGCTGAGTTGAAGGTGCGTCGTGGCTTCCACGTCCCATAGTAGTTTGTGGCTTAGGGCGAGCATATTTCGCATAGGGTTTTCTCTCTGTTCTCGTGAAGAGTTTTGTATTCGACGTTCCAAGGGGGCCAGAGACAGAGATCCAGGTGTTTCGGGCTGGAATAGCGCAGTTTCAAGGTACAACGGGGATGAAAGGCGCGCCCATACCGATGCGCATAAGTCGTGTATCCCATGAACTTCAGAATATCTAGCGAGTTGATTGCGCACCTACATGCCTATCAATGATCATCCTTAATTCCATGTCATTTGTCGTTGTGCTAATACTGCGCAGAGCTCATACACCCGGCCTTTAATGCGGCGAGTCTGATATGCCTGTAACACCTGAGTTTAAATCATCCGTGAGCTTGAGGCATGGGCGCCTACCACCACCGCTTGGAATTTGGGATATTGACAGTACGTTTAGGCGAAATGCATATTGCTCCGAATGGGTAACTTAGATAACCAAGAAAAGAGATAGCAGTAGCGATCGACGTCGACCAAGACTGGTATGAGCCGCGGACACGCGATCCAAAATTCTGCCTACCCCATGTAACCTAAGCTCCCACTTATCCAGTGCCCCCCATATTCTCCCGAGGAGAATGAGGGTTGGGTTCACCTCGCCGCGACTATCTTAAGATACAAGAGGACTGAGCAGGAGCTGACACCGAGTTGGAGCCGCTGCCGCTTGGCGATGGCATGACGCCCGTAACCACACTAGGGCAGTCCAAGGTGAGCGTCGGAGCGCGAGTTAGTTTAGGAAATGAGAAAGGCAAGGTGTCGCTGGCTCGCTGGAATGCGTACAACATGCTCCGTGTCTGGACACGCTGCGCAAAGTGCCTCCGGGTAATTGACCTTCTTGTTAAAGACCTTCGCTAGCGCGAGGAGTTATCCCGTCAAAGTGGCAATAAGTCGCTGATGGCGACGTTGCTTCTTCTGGAGAGGAAGCAACTGAGACCGGCGGGTTCATACCTCTGGGTCAGCGCTGCCTACTGGACGACTAATTTCCCCGGTTTAGCGTTTCGCGCTCGCTTCACAAGCAATACAGTACATGACTGTCCGGAACGACAGCCGAGGGAAGATAAAGTAACCCGCACTGCCAACTTGCGCGCTGCCGCGGTCAGCGTTGGCGGTCAGGGAGTCGCTGATATCCCGAATATGTCCCATATGCCTGTCGTGTCCCTCGAAGGGTTAACGTTGACGCGGCCGAGGTGGGGTATCAAGGGCCTCACCCTCCTTGCCGGGTAAGGTTCTCCAATTCTCGGAGCGCCTTGCTCATACTTTCGCGCACGGAGAATGTGACCACCGAACATGGCGACCTTCCATGACTACAACTATCTGAGGCTTCGTTATCCACCGCCGACTCCCAGTAGCACTAGAAGTTGACAAGACTCAGATGCACGCCCTCAAGTCTTCCACAGTAAATGTACCATTCCGTCTTCCGACCCCTTTACCACCATCTAAACGAGTGTGTTGACGCGCATGTATACAGTATGTCGGAGCCACCACGACCAGGACACCCCACCCGTGTGTCGATGTACGCCGCCTCGTCGATGCGCGTTGCGACTCACAACAGCATCCTTAAGCTTTAGAGTCTAGCAAGAAGCTCCAGCGTTAGCGTGGCGGCTTTCAGGGAAATCGACAGTGCGCACTCACCGTCGGACCGTATCGCTGTGTCAGCGAACTCGAGCGTAACCGTATTCTCACGGTGCGGAGCGCGTTCAAGGGGGTGGCGCTGCTCTACCGCGCCACTAGTGCTGAAGATCTCCATCCCGGAAGGGTTGAAAGCTTTGCGTTGCGGACCCGAAAATAAGGCTATGCGGCATTATCCTCTGTGAAACGTTTAGTTAGCGTGGAACAGGTGTGGAAGCCGACGGGCCCGGGGTACGTACTGAGGCTCAGACGATTGACTTCTCCACCTGCTCTCAATCGTGGGCGGTGGGACACGTCGGTACTAGGATGGGTGCCATTATCACAGAGCGGTGGCAACGACACCAGTGAGATAGAGCACTGGCGCAATGGGACGTTGAGCGATGCAACGTTGAGGATAAGAGGGGGCCCAGAGAGCTGGGGGAACGCATCCTCATTGGTGTGCGTTATCAGCATATCTCCACTAAACACCCATCTAATAGGCACGGATGGCGAGGTGGAGTCAAGAATTCGAGGACGTCGACTTCACGACGGTGGGAGGCGGAGTCCAGAGATCTTCTCCTTTGCCGCATCCGCTTCCACCGGCACCTAGCCGTTGTGAAGGCGGCCGGTCGGTCAAACCCGCGGGTCGTGCCTGTGTGCAAAATTGGGGATCGTTAGACCATATTAAAGTGCGATGGGCCCTTGGAACGCGGCCGAGTCCGACGACAAGTAGCCACATGAAACCGACGCGCACGAGATTCCCAGAGTAATGTGGTGATATACACCTCCACGAAGACGAAAGTGACGGGCGCAACATTGCGCTGGCTCTCATCCGGTGAGGACATACCTGACAACAGTGTGATGCATTGTCCTCTCCCTCTTCCGCCTCTTCGCCCATACTGCCCAACCATCCTCCCGTGAAGTGCATGGGTATTCGGAGCCCGGTTGAGGTGTATAGGCTGAGCAGCAGCAGTAAGACTAGCGAGACTTGGAGGAGCAAGCAAAGTGAGAACAACGAGGCCGCCAAGGCTCAGAGAACAGTGTGCACCGAGACCAGCGAGACAGCCGAGACCAGCAGGCAGAGAGCTTTCTGTCGGTGCAAGAGTGAGATTCGAAGAAGACTGTACGCAAAAACGAGGACCTACGTGTGCCGACGACTCACCAGGATAACGAATGTCCCTCCTTGCTGCGACATGGGGACGGGGCACTGTGCAAACGGGCTTCGGGCGATCCTTGGACACGGACGGAGGACGGTCGACGACCCGTGCCGCAGACCACGACGTGCACCGCTACGCAACTGGCCCACCACCACACATGCCGAGCATGCTGACTCCCAGGACACGGACACGGACACGGATACCCAGCAGTCCATGCCACACCAACGGGGAGAAGGGGACGACCGCTGCGCGCGAGCTCCCCCCCGATTTTTTCCCACCAACCAAACGCGTCAACAACGCATGTCACATGATAACAGTCCGTTTCGTGACACGTCGAGGCTGGGGGGACGAGCGTCTCGTAGCACCTCAGTCGGCGACTTGACCAGCGCAATCGCTTCAATCCCCGTTTTCGTCACATAAGCATCGGATCTTATGCGGTACGCACTGGCACGTCAAGGTCTCTCGATATACAAAAGCCAACTAACGACCTGGGCTAGTTCTGGACCAACAACAACAATGAGGAGAGTCACGAATTAGACGGACGGGTGTAAAGATGGCAGGCGGCGGACGAGCAAGAGAAGGAAGGCAAATGGTAGATGCTACGGTACGTACTGGCCCCTATAGCCTGCGCTTTGGCTTACATTCTTCTAAGAGACGGTCCAGTGCTCATCCCTCCCCTTCTGCCACGGAGATGGTGGCAGGCCGAAGTCGATCGCTGCCATCATTTCGATGCCCCGAAGCGGCTTTCGGTCCTGAGGCGGCGGCTGCACACGGTCGTGGAGGAGACGAACCACAGAGAAGTCGACTACGACGTGGACACGGCCTGCTCCTTGCACATCCCCGCACATCGACGACGTCGCTCGCGACAAGTTGGGACACACCCAAAACGCCAACAATGCCGCCGCTAGCGCAACATGTCCAACCCCCTGTTCTATACCACCGCCTATCTCCGCCATATGAACAGCCCCTTCCAAAGCAAGGTTCGTCCCGCAATGTCGTGTCACCTGTTGTCGCTTACAAGGACACACTGTGTGCGCAGATGCGCCCAACCATCCAGAAATCGTCAAAAAGGCAGGGTAGCAAGCCGTCGACGTAAACACAGCCGGGATGGATGGCGCCCATCGCCCTCGACATGCTCCGGCAAGCCAGGCTCGGGTACTCGTTCGACAACTTCCTCAGACGCTTCTATAGTCAGTGACCCCCCGGTGCTCCGTTTGTGTGCGGAATATCCCATTGACCCGTCTGTCTGCCACACAGCTGAGACATGGCGCAGTTCGGCTTGCCAAATGCAACCGGAATGAACGCTCGCCATCCGCGTAGGGTTCCTTAGTCGTATATACGAGGTGATCCTTCGAATTGTCTACGTCTCCTTCCCATCTCGAGCATGCCAAAGTACGTCTCAAGCCACCTCCCCCTTGCCACGTCCGCCTTCGCTGATCCAATACGTTCCTTTTGCCTACTCTATCTACGCACTTGACTGGTGTCTGTGGGTCCCTCAAAACGCGGAATTTTGTGCAGCCAATTGTTAGGATAGGAGAGCCACGGCTCTTCTTTTAAAGCTCTTAGTAAGTTTTTCGATGCTACGTCTACACGAACTCACTGAACTTGTAGCTTTCGAGGCATTCTGCGCGGCCTGACGCATCGAGTACTCTCGCCAAATCCATACCTCGAAGCGAAATGAGGATCCGTGGCAAGTCGAGCGAGACTCGGAGGGGTACATGGACCCTGGCATAAACGTCGCGCATACCCGACCGATGACCGCGTCTGGCGCCGAGGGCCGAGGGGGACCTCGCGCTCGTCACAACCGATATTCTGGAACTGGGAGGCTCGGCAGCATCGGGGCGGGATAGTTGTCACAGTGCACGCCATCGACGGTGGGGTGTGTGAACCGCCATCTGGGGCGGCGCGCCAACGAACGGCTCGTCGTCGTCCATTACGAGAGCCTCGTCTTCGCCGGGTTGGAGCACGTCCGTTTGGCGACACTCCTGGGTACTTATGTGGGAGCGCACCGTTACCGTCGGGTCCGCAGGCAGTACGTTGTTCGCCTGGTTCCAACCCTCCACGCTTACGTCTGATGGTGATTCTCGCTCGCAGAACTCTTCGCCGCGACAGGCTGGCGCGTCGGATGGCTCGTCGGCCCGCCATCGTTTATCGGGCCCACGACGGTGGCGACGACCCGGATCGTGTTCTGCTCAAACACACCCATGCAAGAGGCGGCCGCGGCGGGGCTGGAGCAGGCGCGCGCGGCTGCTTCGAGCAGCAGTTGGAGGAGTACGAGGAGAGGCGGAGGGTGCTCATCGGCGCGTTCGAGAAGCCCGGGTTGGAGTACGCGTGGCCGGAGGGGAGCTACTTCATCCTCCCTCCTGGTGAGTTTGAGTTTTTGTTAAGAGCCTTCCGTGGGGACGAGGAGTTGCTGATGTGCTCTTCTTGCGCGCGCACAGAACATCTCGAAGGTCCGTTGGCCTGAACACTATACTTTCCCGGCTACTATCGAGGGCCGCGGACGTGACTTCAAGTGCGTACATTCTTGTGGTCGCTCGCCCACTCTGCTGACCTCCATCGCGTCGTTTCCTAGGGCCTGCTGGTAACTGGTACATCGCGAGCGAGACCGCGAGCGAGTGCCTGTGCCTTCAAGAAGCCCTTGGGTGCATCGTATATGGATGCGGTAGAGGGGCGTGGTCGGCCAGCGAGCTCACAAAGGGAACCTGTAGGGGCCGGCGAGCCGTAGCTAGGGCAGGAAGGCACACGCCCTGCCCGTTGATGGGCCGGCGATGAAGTGCCAGATGTCGGGCTCTGTGGATGCACATAGGTCTACTCCAGATCAGAACGTAGAATGTGCCGTTGGCGTAGACACAAAGGATGCGAATCTGCTGCCATATTATACATTGCTCGTGCTCTGACTTGGCCCTTATCAATCGATAACGGTCGACTTGTTTATTCCCCGAGATCGGCAGCAGCAGAGTTAACAAACGATATTTGTTGCGCGGGGTAGTTGTCTGCAACGACGGCAAGTGTCGCCTCGGACAGGTGGGACGTTAGCTCTGTGGTATCGAACTGAATCAGGACCTGCAGAAGTTCATCGAACGTCAGAGGGCGTTGTGGTTCTAAACAGAACGAAACATACCTGGTTGTCGGATGTGTACTGAGACCAAGTCGTTTCTGATGATCCATGGCTGTCAGCGAGGGCGCAAGCGGGCCGTATAGAAATGTGACGTACTAGGGAGCCCGTTTCCATCGTTCGGCGTCCCGCTCACCGCGAACGACACCCAGTAGCCCACCATGGCCAGCGCCACCACGCCGCTCTCCACGTTGGCCTCCGCAATGGCGGGGGACCCGTACACGTACGGAACCTCAGAAGCATGGTGCACTGAGAAGGTGGCAAAACGACGTCAGCCAACCAACCGCTATCATCTCTGGAACTCATACGTATGTACCTCCTTTCACAGGATCCGCGAGGGCTGCATTCTGGTCCGCCCAAATGTCGTCACGCCCACCGCTGTCGCCGCCTGGATCCACTCGCGCCGTGGCGCCTGGAACGACGCGTCTCCCAACAGCGCCGCCGCGCGCTTGTACTCGCTGCTCAGCCCGAACGTCTCGTTGCCGGTCCCAAACGGCGAGCCGAGCGCAGGGTTGTCGGGGTAAACGTGAGTAGCGTGGCGACGTCCTGCTGAAACTGCGCCGAGAGCGACGGCGCGAACGGGTTGCCGACGACGACGACGAAATCGACCACCTGCTCGTCCGTCAGTGGAGATCTGCTCCGGCACGAAGTCCGTGCCTTCGTCTAGCACCGTCCCAGCTATCAACGGGATCTTGGAGCTGCGAGGAGCTTGGAGGACAGGTCCGGAAGAAGGCCGTCCGGGTCGTCGATGACCGGGACGAAGAGAAAGGGTTCGGGGAACGCTGCTGCGACGGCTTCCCAGGACGAGAGGAGGTCGGATGTGGTGGTATTGCGCATGCACGCGAATGTCGATCCCTGCGTCGCGCCCGCACATTCTGTAGTGTTGGACACGAACGCATCCCATACGACCTCACGCCGAGATGCGTTGAAAGATGGCAGCGTCCCAGAGGACCCCGACTCCATGATCTACCATAGAGGGCATCAGCGCGTCGCATTCGGGGGGGCAAAAATAAGTTTGCACTCACCGCGCCTCGAACCCCGTAGTTCTCGAGGCCGGCGTTGAGGTACAGGTCAGCAATCGATATCGAACCTGCGCTTTGTCCAAAGAGTGTGATCTGGGGAACATTCAGCGAAAGCCGACTGCCTCGGGTGTGCAGTGTCGACATACTTTGGTAGGATCGCCGCCAAAGGCACTGATGTGTTTCTGTACCCACGAGATGGCCGCGAGCTGGTCTCTGAGCCCGAGGTTTACTGCACCGAGTTGGTCCGCCTCCGTTCCTTGAGGGAAGCCGAACAGTTAAAGCTAACGTAGACAACAGGTGTTCCCTGAGCCGCATGATCAGCTCAAGCAACAACATCCTTTGTACATGAAAAACGTACCCTCACGACACTCTGCACGATGATCTCGCTGGCATTGAAGACACTAGAGACGCCTTCCAGGAAAGCTCCGCCGTATATCCACAGCATCACGGGAACAGGAGCCGCAAAACCGAGCACCAACTCGGACAAACGAAAGACATTCACCGTCAGACAATCTTCTACAACGCCACCCACCTGGTGGAACGGCGTTTAGCACTCGCTAAATCGCATATAGACACGCATCACGTACATCGAACTGCACGCAAGGCGCGCCGAACGCGGTGGCGTTGAAAGTAAGTACGCCGAGACTGTCGATCTCCACGGGCGGCGCGAAGCGCAACTCCCCGAGAGGCGGCTTCGCAAACGGTATGCCTGTATGGGCGCGCAAACGTGAAACGTCAGCGATCCCGTTCCCGCGCCACGAAGTCGAAGCCGGTATGCTGTGCCTAAGGACTGACCTCCGAAGAACTCCACATCGATAAGGTCTGCGACCGTCTGCGACGTCCGAAGCATAAATGAGGAAGATTCTTCGACATACCCCTGCCACACATGGCCGCCACGCCGGCCCCGTACTTGAACAGCGATTCTCCATCGGCTAACTCGGGATGCGGAGAGCAAGCGGATGGAGGGTTGGGTGCTATAGCACCCCAAGCAGACACGGAGTCCACGAGCTTGAGAATACTCTGGAATTTGATCGCAAAAGGGGCGTTGGGTGATGACTGTCCAACGGTTCGTCACCAAATGAAATGCCAGAGATGTAGACTGCATGACGTACCTTGATAGAATGCTAAGTTCCTCGACATCGAAACGCACCCACGTTCCGGTCCGCAGCCCTCCTTCGGGAACCGGAGTGCCCACCGATACTTCTCCACATACCCGCTCCGTAGAAGCGCTTTGTGCGGCGATGCTGAAATCCACAACTATTTCAAGGCCCTCAAGCTGACATGAGCAACGAATCTGCGCAAGAAGGTACAAGTCACTTACCGGGAGACCGGCATATACACCTCGATGGCATAAATGTGGCTCTACGTAACACGGCGCTGATCACGCTGGACGTTAAACAGGTTAGATTCGACTGGTGAAGTGACTGCGCTGGTGCATGCGATGGCTAGAGCTCCCCGCGGACATGCTCCTGGTTTTGGCCACTGCTGCCATATGTATCAGATGAGATGCTGGGCGCGCGTTGTTCAAGGTCCTTCCTCGTACCTAAGGTCATCGTGACTCGGGCTAAGCCCTGATGATAGGGGGAAAGACTGCGAGGGCACCATGATTCTCAAAAAAAGTGCAGCATGGGCCGTATCTGTTGACACTGAAGGAAGGATCAGCGGCTTGTAATGAGTAAGAAGGGCAACAAAGTGGAGCATCTACCCCAAGCCGAAAATACATTTCCGCCGCGTCGCTGACTGGTACAACTAGGGGGTACACTCATGGAAGACTAGCATATCCATGGCACGAACACTTATCTTCCCGCTTCCAGCGTGTTGCTTAGAGACCAACCCGAGCCAGGGAATGACACAGATCCGATAAACCCATCATCAGGAACGTGTCTACGAGTCGTCTACCTCAACCGTTTTACACGAACGAAGCAGATCTGTGGCCACGAAACGTCGGATGACTGGTTGCTGAGGTACTCGTGATTCGTATAGGCTCCTTCGCGACTATGTTCACTCCTACACGCCTAGCACATGCCATCCACAGGTCCCGATGACGGTACCACTGAGGACCAAGACGAGCACCAACATGCACTTGTCCGCGTTTACGCTAATGAACCGCCTAAGAGAAAAACGTACCATTGTAACAATCCCGTGCATACGTCCACTAACGATCCTCCCATACCATAGTCGTCCTCCCCGGGAACACCTTGCCCAGTGCGCGGTTATAGAGGTTGACCCATGGAGTGGAGTCGATAAAAGAGAGCCCAGTAGCGCAATATTGCGAATCTTAGCCAAGTCAAGATCTGGTGGGTATTTCAAGAATATGGAGAAACCTAGGGGACGTTGAAGGAGCCCAGACATAGGAGATGGTGGAGGAGGCAACGTGTGCGTTGGCAAGCGCCCGTTGCATCAGCGACGTTATCCGATCGGATAGGATCGGACTCGGATATCCTGGTGAGTCGTCAGCGCTCGTACGTCGGTCCTCGTTTTGCGTACAGTCTCCTTCGAATCTCACTCTTGCACCAACATAAAGCTCATGCTGCTCGCTGGTCTTGGTGTACACTGTTCTCGAGCTCTGACTCTCACTGTTCTCACTTCGTTTGCTCCTCCAAGTCTCGTTAGCTTCATTGCTGTTGCTCAACCCACACCTCAACCGGGCTCCGAATACCCATTCGGCTAGCGGGAGAATGGTTGGGCAGGATTGCCGAAGAGGGGGAGGATAATACGTTACGTTCTTGCCAGGTATGTTCTCACCAGATGAGAGCCAGAGCAATGTTGCGCCCGTCATGTTCGTCTTCGTTAAGGCGTGTATTACCACAGTACTCTGGGAACCTCATGCGCTTCGGTTTCAAGTTGTCATCGGACTCGGCCGCGTTCCAGGGGCCCATCGCGCTTTAATATCGTCTGACAATCCCCGATTTTGCACACACAGACCGCCAGCAGACCACCGAGGGCTACACACCGACCAGATCCCACGCGGACACCCACAACGTCCCCTGTACACGGTAATCCCGAAAACACGTCCCAGCCAGATTTGCCGACGCCGTCCGCGACGAGCAGCTGCTGTTCTGTCTTTCTGTTTATCCCCACCCGGCGCCACTCGCCGCACCATCCAAGTCGCCCCCATTCGTGTCTTTTACAGCGTGCTCTATCCTCGGGCGTGCTCTATCCCATCATGGACGCCGGACCGTACTTCCAACGCTATTAACGAAGGTCGTACGCTCGGCTGGCCCAGGCCTCGACAAAGTGAGGACTGCAACCTGCCACAGTGACTACTCGTTCGAGGACGGGAACCTGATTTTTTGTATTTCAAGGGGTATTGTCTAACTGAAAGGTCTCGTCGTCGAGCGCTCGACATCTTCAAGTCGTCGACCTCAACGTCGCGGTCCCCATGCTCGACCGCAGACTGTCGGCCCTCTGTGCCGTCATCGTCATCTCCGTCAATACTTCTCTATCCGAGGATCATTCTGTCATAACAGCGCCTTGCTCGCTGGGAATTCAACGTGGGGAATCCTCTGTCACCACTGGATCAGTCTCTCCGAGCATGTCGCTCGCGCCGATGAGCACCGAGTCGATTAGCCCCACCTTTGTCGGCCATCCAAGCTGGGGTTGCAGCTACAGTGTGTGCCTTTCTCTACGTTGATCTAGAATGCTGTCTTCATGTTTTTGTGCTAGACCTTGTCAACTGCACCTTTGCGTGCGAGAGCGACTGCCCTCTCAACTAGATCCTTAAGGGCGAACTCGACTTCCGGGGCTACGTCGTGTCTGACTGGGATGCTCAACGGTCCACTGGACGTTAGTGTTCCGTATGCGAATCTCGCGAGTGACTCAGGGCGCTGATAGCAACCACACGTAGATGTCGATGCCAGGTGGACCCATTCCGGGCGTGAACGCAGGCGGTTTCAATGGCTCGGACCCGATCGCGTTCATCGAGAATGGCACGCGTAGACGACATGGCAGAGCGAATCGTTGCGGCGTGATACTTCCTGTGCCAGGACGACAACTATCTGGCAGGTGTGTGTGTTGTGCTCCTGTGCATTTACATTTCTCGCTGCTGATACCGAAAATAGTGAACTTCAACCAGGTGCTACCGAACGACCCGGCCACGAACGAGCATGTGGATGTGCAGGACGACGCTTCGAGATCGTACGCGAGATCGGTGCTGCAAGTGTGGTCCTCCTCAAGAATGTGGTCGGCGCGCTTCCTCTCAGGAAGCCGGGGTCGGTTGTCATCATCGGTAAGGACTTCACTCCCATCCTCGCCCGTCGGACGTGCTGACCGTGTTTCTTTGGCTGTGACTGTGAACAGGCAATGACTCCGGCCCCTCCATTCGTGGTCCGAACGGCTACATGCTGTAAGTTGGGGACGACGGGGCACTCGTCGTGGGCTGGGGCTCCAACTCGAGGAGCTTCCCCTACCTCATCGCCCCGCTGGAGGCCATCCAGGCCCGTGCACTCGACGACCGCTCCAGCATCTTGTAATTTCTGAGCAACTGAGACCTCGAAGGCTCGGGAGCCACCGCGCTTGGCCAGGATGTCGCGCTCGTGTTCGTGAATGCTGACTCTGGCGAGGGTGCGGTCATCGTGGGGAGAACACCACTATTCCGCGCATGGCCTTCGTGGATGGCATGGCGAGCGACCGCTCCAACTTCACACTCTGGGGCAATACAGACGCACTCATCGATGCTGTCGCCGCGGTGAACAACGACACGGTCGTCGTCGTGCACTCAGTCAGGCCGGCGATTGTTGAGCCGTCGATCGAGAACCCAAACGTCACTGCAGTCCTCTTGGCGGGCCATCCTGGCCAGGAGAGCGGCAACGCGCCGCTCATAGACCTGCTCTATAGGGACGTGCACCCCTCGGCGGGGCTACCGTACTCGATGGCGAAGGACCCGTTCCGATGGCCCCAGCCCCCGGTCTCCGTTTGAATGGACAATACGCTCTATGACTCATCGACTTCGCCCAACTCATCAACACCACCATCTAAGTACCTTACCGACGCTCCACGCGGACCTCGCGTGCAGCTTCGTGCACTCGAACCGTCGGAGGACCTCCACCGCGGCTCGCGGTCGAGAACGCGCACACCACGTTCCCGCTCTTCCAGCCCGCCACGTAGCGCTCCTCGAACTCTTCCGGGAACATGTACTACGCAGAGCTCTGGCGCTAGATTTCGGGCAAGCCCAGCCTGTGGACAAGACGCTGCATCTGGTTGCATCCGGACTGGACAGCTGGCTCGAGAACACGGACTGCCTGCTCGCGTCAACGTCCGCGTCCGCGTGCATGCCCGCGCCTGCGCCTGTGCCACCCTTTGGGTCGGTCGTGTCGTTCCGCCGTCGTGCTCGCCGCCACGCACGTTGTGCAAGGGGTGCAGGAACCACTTGGAGGTATGCGATTACGACAGGGAGCTGCAGAGGGAGATACTATGGCGCAAGCTACCGGACATCGTGGGGCTTCTCATCTGTTTATTCGGTATCAAAGGGGAGACTCGCCTAAGGCTCACGAAAGACTGCATGCGATATTTTAGCTGTAACTCAAGGTTGCATGGACACGACGATGTGTATTAAAGAGCGCATGCGCATACGTCTGAGGGGAGCTCGGTGACAAAAGTCTGGCGAACTGGGATGAATTTCGGTCGGACAGACAAAAAAAATGGGTATAATCAATTTGCTATCGCACCAGTCTCGCCGGTTGCGTCATCCCCTGTAGGAGCCAACGTCGCCGCTTGGAACGTCTGATACAACCGCTCACACTTCTCCAACAGCTTCTCCCCAAAGTCCGGATGGTCCTCCCACACGGGGACGGCGATGATGCCAGTATACTCATTCCCCCATCGGTCCGCCTCCGATCCCATTCGGAGCGTCTGCATCTGGTCTGTCTGCAAGTCGTAGTATGCATGCCACGGCGGGTACTTCTCATCCGCCGGGAGGATCGTGGGCACGGTGCGGGCCGTCGGGATCGACTTGAGAGGCGCGAGAGCGAGATGGACGGTCGCTATCGCGGAAGAGTAGGTCGACAGGTGGATATGACGGCATCCGAGCAGGCGAGTCTGGGACACACATAGTCAGCATAGAGGGCACGATGGATTGTGCAACGAAAGACGGACAATCCAAAACACGAAGGCAGCGCTGGCCTTCTGGCGCGGGGAGTTTGTCCCCAGAAGGGACATCATGTTCGTTGGGACAACCCCGGGGCTGGATATGAGGTGGTGCACGGCCCCATCCGCAGAAATGAAGTCAGGCAGCGATGACATCGTGGCGTTCTCTTGCACTTCGAGGCCGAGCCGCTCTAATTCTGAAGCGATCAGGTCGATCTGGAACTTGGACCCTTCGTACGAATGCAGCGTTTTTGTGAGCTGCCAATCGTCCACGGGATCGAAGCACGGCGCCGCGACCAACGATGACATCCATATCACGCGCGCAGGCAGTCCATAGAGCCGCGCGCACGCAACGAGGAGAGGCTGCAGCGAGCGGTACTAATGTGATGGTGAAGGTTAACAGATTGCGAAGTGGTCAACGGAAGAGGAGACATACTACGCAGTAATGGCCGAAGACGTTGCACTGCCAGACGTATCCTAGATTGTCGTCGCTCAGGACGCCATTCCTCTGGATGTTCGATCGGGGATGGGTCGACGCGAAGAACGGACGGACAAGCATGTCATACAACTGGGTGAGGGTATCTAGATGACTATAGGTTACCGTGCCGGCATTCAGGACGAGGTGAGAAATGTATTCGTATCTGTGTCGTAACACTGTGAGTCGACAGTCTGAAAATGCGATGAATAAATACGCACTTCTGGGCTACGCTTCTCCCGAAGTCCAAGACGCTCTTCATGGATGCGAGGTCGAGGGTCTCTAGCTCCAACTTGACATCCGAGCGAAACGCGGTCGCATATCCGTGCTCCTTTGACCCTGGTTGGAGGGTTGAGATGTGTTGGTCTACAAGCGCGTATAATTGTGTTCGCGCGGTTTCGGCGCGCTTGACGTCGCGGCAAGCCATGATAATCGTGAGGCCGCCATGAGGAGGGGATGCGTGCAGCGAGCTCGGGTTGTAGGTTGTAGGGGCTGAAGCATGGCTGGAGAGGAAGTGCGGACGTGCGTCTGGAGGGTCGGGCCGAGAGAGCTGGACGAGCAAGCGGTGGCAACTCCGCTGGGGGGAAATACCAACTCAGCCCACTCTTCTGTGGGCATAACGAAAATGCAGAAGTCAGACGCGCACCGACGCGGCAAGACGCGATCAAACGCGACCCAGACGCGCACCGACGCGCACCGACGCGATACCGACGTGATACTGACGCAACACCAACGCGACCCAACGCGGCACTGACGCAGCACCGACGCGGCACCGACGCGGCACCGACGCGGCACCGACGCGGCACTAGACGCGCAACTGGCGCGACACCGACGCAGCCCCAACGCAGCACCGAAGCTACACCGACGCGACCATGGCGCGGTACTGACGCAGACCTGGGCGACACCGACGCCGATATAAGAAACGGAGGCATGGACTAGATGATCGTCGCACGCTACCGCCTCGATCGCACTCTGTGTTTCGGAAATCCATCCCAGTAGGGCACACGCACAACACGGGTACTTTGCGTAGCAAGACTCCGATGTTACATTGAATGTAAAGATACGGAAATGCAATAGTACAGTGTCGAGCTAGTCGAGGTTGAACCGCGGCATGGACTCCAGGTAGGTCTTGTTGTCCGCCGCGGTGGGCACACCTCGCTTGGCGGCGTCTGCGACAGTGGAGCCGAGCTCAGCATATTGAAAAATGGAGGCCTGGTTGAAGAAAACGATAGACCCTCGGCCCTTGACCCCGTTGATGGGCGTGCAGTTCTCCCGAGTGGGGGTCTCACCGTTTGGTGTGGTGACAATGTGGTCCAGGAAGTCTGCAGGGATGAAGGATGAGCAAAGGGAACAGCTCGGAGACATGGTAGGCAGCCACGTACCGGAGATATTAAAGTTAAAATGGATGAACAGAGCCGAAGGGTAAAGGAAGAGGACACCGACGGGGAGCTGGATGATGAGCCTCGCCTCCCAGAGAACGAGCCACGCCTTCTCATGCCAATCGAAGTCGCCTGAAGCATGTCAGGGGTGGCGATGGAACAAGAATGCAGCGTAAGGACTGACCGTAGATGAAGAGGGCGCACATCATAACGGCCAAGTTCTGCGCGTCCGTGTGGGGTTGGCAGCTGACGCCCTCGACCGAATCGTGGGGACGGGCACCGTTGATGCAGTAATTGTACCACAGTCCGAACTTCGGCTCGGCAATTTCACGACTGCAGCCCATTGCGAGCAGTCTTTCCATGCAGCGGTCGACGCGGGCGGCCAACATGGGAAAGCGAGACCGGAGGGTGGATGCAGCAAAATTGCTGTAGGGAGGGCGTCGTATGTGAGAATCTGGCAGGAACACAGTGACCAGGTGCGAGGGAGAACTCACATCAGTCGACGTGTGATAGGGGCGTACTTGAGCAGCCATTCATTGGCCTCCGGATGGTCGCGGTGAAACTTGGAGAAGTTTGGCTCCTGGAAAGCAAACAAAGTTGCGTAAGACAGTCATGCTAGACGCAAAAGAGACAGGGCCTTACGCCCTTGCACTGGCGGTCGACGCCCGGCCTGGAGGCCCAATGCTTTCCTCGATAATTTTTGCTTATGTCATTGGGGGAGTTGTCACCGCAGAGCCGTTGATACTCTTCGCACTCCCAGGTGAGGCATTCACTGTAGGTCTTATGCTTGGAGCCTTCTGGAAGACGGTCCAAGAGCCATGCGAGGCGTTCGGTTCGCAGCGCGTAGCCGATTCCGTGCTTGTCGACGAACCAAGTTGGCACGCTAGGGAGACAACCGCGGAAGGATGAGCGCCGTCTTGCAGATGAACGCGAACTTGAAAGAGCAGACACATACTCCTCGTATGGGACCGGACGAAACTCATACTTGACGAGGGTTGGTCCGAGGGTGCCATTTAGCCAATGCTCGCGAAGACCTTCAGTATCCAGGCGATGACGATAATCTTGGCCCTTCCAGTCGCCTTTCGTCTTTGGCAGAGCTTCCAACGTCACGGCGCTGTGGACGACCGAAGCGGCGCGTCTGACGCCTGCACTGATCTGTTTTTCGAGTGCTCGCCGTCTTCGGGCCCGGGGAGCTTTCCCCTGTGAGAGGAGATGTTGTCAGCGTGAGCGGCAGTCTAGCGCGGTAGATTGGTTGACAAACGGAGGGAGGTAGCCGCTTCCCTTTCCCATGTTCATCATTCAACGAGGCTGGGGTGGCGCCCGAATGATCTCCACCTGCGGGCGAGTCACACAGACTCGGCGCATGGTGTTCGTTTGGCCATGCGGTCTGTGATTGATCGACGAGAAGCTGGAGTGGAGACGGGAGCGATGAGATACATGACAAACGCTGAGGTGCATACGCACCTGAAGGGAGCCGTGAGTCAAATATGGGCCGATAATGTCGTAGAAATTGAGACGGCAGCGATGAATTTCATCGTGTGGCTCGGTTTGGGTACCGACGCTGCAGATTAACAGTTAGGACGCCCTCAGAGAGGAGAAAGGCTCTGAATCGTACATGGGGAAGGGGAGGACCTGTGGATTGCTCGCTGCGAATGCGCCGTCGGCTTCGGGCTTGGCAAGGGGGTCAAGAAGGACGGTGTGGAACTCGACTTCGAGGCGTTCGAATTCGGAGTCTTCCAACTCAAAGAGGGCCGTAGTGACATCAAACTTGTGCTCGGGATTAGGGAAAGAGAGCATTTCTTCAACATCCTGAGAATCTTGATCTTCGCGGTCTGAATGGTCGAGGGACGTCGTGTCTGGTGCGGGTGTCAGCGTATGGTGCATGATGAGGGAGTGGAAGATATTCATACCTGACGAAAAAGAGCTGTCGGGCGTAATCGAATCAGTAAGCATGTGCTCGACGAAAGCGATATCCCGCATGAGTTGATTGAAGCACTGGCAGTATTCGGGATGGGGGGAGCTCATTGTGACTGAGGAGTGAGGTGGTGGGGGTAACAAGGCATCCTGGACAGAGATAGAGTTCAATGATAAAAACCTTGCGGCGGCAGGCGCTTGCGAGCACACGGAGCACATCCTTCTCGAGCATGGCGACATTCCTTCTCTTCTGCGTGGTGCACTTATGGATTGAATTGTTCACTCGCTCACATTGTCACCGTCTAGCGCGCAATCTGTGCTATCGAGAATGTTGCACAACACGGCCCAACTCATTTAACTGTACAAAAATTTTGGGCCTGAAAACGATAATCCGCTGTACTACGTATACGGTCGCTTCACAGGTCCTCAGCACAGACTCCATTTCTTACCCGCGCAATACGCTGACTCAGATGTCGCAGCCCCGAGTAGCCTCCGCATCCCCAGGTGAGATCGTTGGCTAGGTTGGCGGCGGCTGGGCTCTGCAACAACGAGTGCAACGCGTACCTGCTCTCCAGCTTCGGGCGGAACGAGTTGCGGTTGGCGGACATGACGCGGAAGGTGCCAACGGAATTGGACGTGGATGTGGTCGTGTCAAGCAAGATGGGGCGTCCACGGCTGTGTTGGAGTTAAGGCCCGTCCAACTTGAAGTCGTGGGAGACACGGCGCGGTCGATCATAGAGAGAGGCGTTTGCAGGTATTGAAGCGGGAGAGGGTCAAGGGTTGTGACTGGAAGGGTTGTGACTGGGTGAGGGATAGCCTGGGGCTAGGTGTAGATGAGTGTTCTCGCTGGTGCTCCTCGGGGAGCTTCGCGACGCTGACCTCGCTCTGGTCCCCGACGAGCGCGCCGACGCTGCCCACGTGGCGCACGTCGCCCGTGGCCGCCTCGTTGCTGTGTAGCTCCTCTGAAGGCTTCATGGAGGGAGCGTGGACGATGTCATGGCGGTAGCATGCTGTTGCGCTGCCGGGCCTGAAAGAGGGAACAATGCGACGTGTTACAGAATGAAGACACCCAAGTCATCGTCAAGGCGCGAATGTGGCTCACTGGGTTCCTGTTCCTTCGCAGCGCCCTTTTTCTTCGCCCCTGAGCTCCCCACGACGGCTTCCTTCACGGTATACGCACCCCCGGCGATAGCTGCGCCCACTGCGCCGATGGCAGCACCAGTGGTGAGGTAGCGCCCTTGGTTGGTGTTCTCGTCGGGGAGCTTGGGGACGCCTGCCTCGTTCATCGGGCCAGGGAGCGAGCCGACGCCGCCGGTGTGCTCGTGTGCGCCAGCGCTGCCGTACTCAGTGGTGGGGAGCGAGGTCTTGTGCTCCACGTCATGCTCGGACGTGCGGGCGGTGCTCATGGTCGACGTAGCGTGTGACGTCGCTATGGCACAAGCCGGTCTGCACTGGTACTCCAGATGGATAGAGGGTTCGGGGAAGGGGAAGGGGAAGGGGAAGGGGGGGGTCGCGATAGAGTGCGGCTGGAGGACGAGACAGGATGGGGCACTCACGCATGTATGATGAGACAGTATCGATGATGCCTTTCGGGAGGTACAATGCGGCGGTCGAAGCGGCCGAGGCGGCGTATGCGTAGCTCACCTCCACGGCGTGCACCGCGGAGTCCTTCGTGGACCCATGGTGGCCGGAGTGGGCTTCGGCGGCGGCGGCGGGATACGCTCCCGGGACATCCTCATCTGAGACACCTGGCTTGGGGTCGGTAGGATGCTCCTTGGGAGCGTCAGTGGACGTTGGGTCTGAGCGAGCAAACACCGCGGTGGTGGTCGACTTTGCCCATTCGCCGGAGGGAGTACCGGTGTCGGTGTCAATGCGAGGGGGTATTCCGGACATTTCGTGCTTTCGTAGCTGGTGTGAGAGGTCAGACGGACTGAGTAGGAGAGTGTGTTGTGTGAGGGGTCGCCGAAATGGAGGTTATATCCAAGTCGTGTGCCCAAGACGTCAAGAGCCTGCTCACATGTTGGGTCACTCACTGCCGATGGGTTGTTGCTGCACTACATCGCGTCGGCAGGCGTACGGGGGATCCAGAGTTGGTCTCACAGCAGCTTGTATCAGCGAATTAGGGGGGATCAGGCTCATCGTTTTTACCAGCGAGGGCAAAGTCGGAGATATCGCGGTCGAACTCCTATCAGTTGATGCAAGTAGCTTGAGGACAGACGAGTGGATCCAGGACGATGGGATGAGCACCAGGGTGATGGTATGAGTTGTGAGAGAAGCTGGGATTCGGCATCCCATGGAACGCAATCACGTGAGACCTGTTGTTGATGCGTCGGGTGACGGGCAGACGCCAGCAGCGCGTAGCCGGGAGTGACGCGACTCTGCCCCTCTCTGCCTCGACTCTTCTTTTTTATGCGCGGTTGCCAGCCCGCAACTGGTTGTATTGGAGATGGCACAGGTAAGTGGTGTTTTTGGTTGCTCTATTCAAGCTCGTACTGGCTGTGGGGTCGGCGTATCCGCATGGGTTATGTCTGTGCGCGTGTCGCGCTGTTGTGCAGGCTGGTACCTATGGCCGTCGACCGCCCCTCCGTCACTGTGGAAGGCCTGCACAACCGCGCGGGTGCGCGTAGGAGTGCACACATGTCATGTTGTCTGGCAGCACTTGAACACGGGTCGCTGACCGCCCCTCCATAGGGGTTCAAGCGCTGCACGACAGCTTGGATTTGTGTGAGGGAATGCGCGTAGCCAACTGCATTGTTACGACTGAGCGTCGAGTAAGGATCAGGGATACGCACGAGACGAGCAGGAGCGCCGACGAGCACTTGTGCAGCGAGAGCGGAGCAAAGCTCGACGGTCAGGGCTGGAGACAAGATGTATTGAGTGAAGTATACTACAAACGAAATACAGCGAGGCTTACCTGGAGACAAGAGGTCGAAACTGAGGTCTCCAGGTAGCAAAGTACAGGTCTTATATACATGTACGCAACAATGGAACGAGCGGACAATAGGTAACTAGGGTCGCGAGAGAACAAGGGGAAACAATGGATGTAAGTACAATAGCGACAGTGGAACAATGGTCGTAAGTACAATAGCGACAGTGAGACAATGGAAGCTATTGTACTGAGGGACAAAGGACGGGTTACAATGCAACGGAGGACAATGGGAACGACGTGAGAAGTAAACAGTCCAAAAAAGGAAGCTCAGACGCTGGGTAAACAGCGCCGAATGGAAGCGTTCGTAACAGTACCCCCCTCCTAAGGGTCGTGCCTTCACGACTAAGCCTTGTTGAGAGGGCCAGGGGCCGTTGGATGCGTAGAATGGAATTTCTGTACCACTTGCGGCGCATTCGCCAAGTCTGCTGCATCCTCCCAACTATCGTGCTCTGGGCCCCAACCCTTCCAATGCACGAGGTACTGCAGTTTCTTCCACCGCCCATACCACCGCGACTCTAGAACACCTTCCACTTCATACTCCTCCTCCCCTTCTACTTCGATTGCGGGTGGCTCTGGAGGGTGTCGTCCAGGGAGTCGACTCTCCTTGTGTGGTAGTAAGAGCGACACATGGAATACGGGATGGAGTGCAAGGTCCTTGGGGAGCCTGAGCTCATAAGCTAGGTTGCCCACCTTGCGTTCGACTTGGTACGGTCCAGCATACCGGTCCACCAGTTTCCTCGAGACTCCTGGAACACGGAAGTTCCTCGTGTCGAGCCACACCTTCTGTCCCTCCTTAAACTCCGGGCCTCGCGGACGTAGCGATCGTAGTGCTCCTTCATCCGTTCGGCCGTTAGAGTCAAGGCAGCGGTTGCATCCTCCCTTGCCTGCCGCAACTCCTCTCTTCGTTCGTCTGCCGTGGGCACTGCCGTAGACAACATCGGAATGTGGAACTGGGGTTCGAAGCCATACATCAGATAGAAAGGCGAGTACCCCGTCGACGAGTGTTGGTGTGAGTTAAAGGCAAACTCTGCAATCGGCAGCCACTTGACCCAGTCATCGCGGCGTCGAGAGCAGTACATTCGTAAGTAAGCCTCTATCTCCTGGTTCCATCGTTCCGATTGGCCATCCGTCTGGGGGTGATAGGCAGTTGACATTGCGCTTTCTATACCGAGGCCTTTGAGGATCGCACGGAAGAGCTTGCTTGAGAACTGGGGTCCACGATTGGAAATGATCTTTCGTGGTAGTCCATGCAGACGGAAGTGTTCTCGAATGAAGTTGTCTGCGGCTCCTTCCGCATCGATCTCCTCGGTGCATGGAATAAGATGGATCATCTTTCCATGCCGATCAACAATGAGTTGCAGCGCGTTGAAACCATCTACGTCTGGAAGTCCAGTGATGAAGTCGCAGGTTACTACTTGGCCTGGGCCGTCGGGGATCTCATTGGGCTGGAGAGGACCGTGTGGTTTGGTGTGTGATGTTTTACCACGACGGCAAGTGTCGCAGGTGTCCACATAGTCCTTGATAAACTTGCCCATGCCCGGCCACCAGTAGTTACGAGTAACCAACTCCGTCGTCTTCGCCTGTCCCGGGTGTCCTGCCGGCGGCAGGTCATGGTGGATGCGTACAATCTCAGCACGCAGTGCATCATCCTTGGGGACATAGACTCGGCCACGATAGAGAAGCAGGCCTTGTTCAGTGTTCCAGTCCACCAAGTCGTTCTGGAGACGCGCTGGTCCGAGACTGTCCAGTTTGCTAAGTGCTTCCACCACCTCCTGCTCACGATCTCCACACTCGCGGATGCGTCGAAGCAGTGCCTTGTCTGGGACCACCGATAGGTGCCCTCGCTTGGCTGCCAAAACTCGGAAGCGTTCGGGTTGCAACAAGACACGTCCGACATTGTCATCTGCATCATCTTGCTGGTGGTCAGGCCTGCGCGACAGTGCATCGGCCCTACCATTGGAGGTGCCAGGTTTGTGTGAGATGACAAAGTCGAATCGCGACAAGTAGAGAGCCCATCGTGCCTGCCTACGGGTGAGGTTCTGTGCTGTACGCCAGTACTCGAGGTTTTTGTGGTCTGACTGGATCTCGAACACGCTGGGTAGTCCTTCGAGGTAGTGGCGCCAGGCTTGCAAGGCGCGGATGATAGCGAGCATCTCCTTGTCGTAGATCTCATAGTTGCGTTCCGCATCGTTCATCGATTCGGAGTGGAAGGCAACAGGGTGCCATTTACCATCCTCCCCCTCCTGAGACAGAACCGCACCCGTTGCGAAGCCTGAAGCGTCGACTTCAACCCGAGTGTTGCGGTCTGGATCGTACATGCTCAGGACAGGGCTCTCGGTGAAACGACGTTTGAGCTCCTCAAAGGCAGACTGCTCCTCTTCTCCCCATTGCCATGTGGTGTTGCCCGTGAGGCGATCCAAAGGTTTGCAGATAGCACTGAAGTCCTTAATGAACCGCCGATAGAAATTCGCAAAGCCGCGGAATTTCCGTACATCTGAGGCGTTCTGAGGGACTGGCCAGTCTGCGATACCCTTGACCTTTACAGGGTCCATCTCCACACAGTTCTCTGAAACGAGAACACCGAGGTATTCCACCTTGGGCTGTTCGAACTCGCACTTCTCCGGCTTACAGAACAAGTCGTTCTCCTTCAGCCGTTTCAGGACCTCACGCACCAGAGTGCGGTGCTCCTCCATGTCATTGGTGAAAATGAGGATGTCGTCGAGATAGATAGTGACTTTGCCTAAGACAATGAGGTCCTTGAAGATGTCGTTCATAAGTGCAGAGAATGTGCTGGGTGAATTGGCTAGCCCAAAGAACATGACATTCGGTTCGAACAGTCCCCGGTTGGTCACGAACGCGGCCTTCCACTCATCACCAGCTTTGACCCGCACGTTGTTGTACCCCCAGCGGATGTCGAGCTTCGTAAAGTACTTGGCCTTTTTGAGTCGATCCATCAGGTCCGAAACCAGCGGCAGCGGGTAACGGTTCTTAATGGTAATCTCGTTCAGCCGTCGATAGTCCTGGACTGGACGTAGACTGCCATCCTTCTTCTTGACAAAGAAGAACGGCGAGGACATCGGCGACTTCGACTCCTGAATATAGCCCTTGGCCACATTCTCGGCAAGAAACTTGTCAAGCTCAGCTTGTTCGCTTGGTGATAGGGGATACACCCGGGAGTGGAACATTTTCGCGTCCGGCACTAGTTCAATTGCATGGTCGTAAGGCCCGTGTTCTGGTAAACGTTCGGATGCTTCCTTCGAGAACACATGCAAGTACTCATGGTAGTGCTTCGGTACGATCTCTTCGACAGGGCGAACCTCCTTCTTCTGGTACTCTTGCTCAGCGAGTTGTTGAGAGTATGTGTACGTCGCTGAAGCAAATAATTGTGGAGTACCATAAAGGCGTTGTCCGTTGTCCCATGCGCTGAGAAGAGACTCCTCAGTTCCATCCCACCGTGGCAGGAATCCTGGCGGCCATGGCCGTTCCTCATCTTCTCTATCCTCCTCTGCCATTACGGCCACACGTATCCTTCCAACCTTCCTGACCTTCCTCACCCGTCGAGAACCTTGGCGCGCCGTAGTCGTACCTCCGTATCACGCGCTTTGGTCTCAACAGGTTTGGATGCCTTCGGGTTGGCTGGACACGTCTCTGGACATCTCGATAGACGCAGTGAGCCACGTTCCCAATCTACTTCAGGGTTGTGCTCGCGTAACCAGTCCAGGCCGATGATCACATCCTCCTCTCCGATGTCTGTCACCACAAACACCACCTTCTCCCGGTGGTCTCCAATCGCCATATCCAATACGGCGACCTCACTAATCGTCCCATCGCGGTTCTCTGTACCGTCGATGTTGTATAGAGGAATTGGTCTTGCCAACTTCCTCGTCGTAACACGATTCTCTACTATGAAACGTCTATGTAAGAACTTAGTTGTAGCTCCACTATCTACCATAGCTACAATGTCCTTATGCCGCTGCTTGCCGATTAACCGTACTGGTATGTGAAAGTGTTGACCATCATGATTCACTTCATACACGAACGATGAACCTAGTACAGAAAACCGACTATTACTACAAGAGCCAGCACGCGCAGCGTCCAATGCGGCTCGAATCAAAAACCCTCCTTCTTGTCCGCCACCGTAAGGGCAGCGATTTTCTCCTCCATCGCCTTAACCTGCGCTCGCAGCGTGTTGATCTCCTCGGTCCCGGCCGACGACGACGATGCGGTTTGCGGTTTGTTGACCCTAGGCTTGGGGCACTGGAACAGACGGTGTCCTTCTTCACCGCAGTTGAAGCAGGTGCCTTTGAAGGGCCTCCTACTTGTGCCCGTAGCCACTGCCTTTTCGCCTTTCTTCTTCCACCCAAACTGCTTCGGTCGTTCTTCTTCTCGCATGGCCAGGGCCTGATCGATCGACAGGGCCACCTTCTGGATCTTCTCGACGGTGTCGATGTCGTGGGCTCCCTGCGCGAAGATGTCCTTGATCTTGTAGGGCAGGCCGGTGCGATAGCGTTCATGCTTGTCGTAGTCACTGAAGTCCGTGCGGGCAGCGATGGCATTGAACTCGGTCGTGTAGTCCTTGACCGTGCCAAGCCTGTGCGAGGTCTTGCACAACTTGGTGAGTTCCGCAGTGGCAGCTTGTTTGTCGTCTGCCGCGCAGAAGTGTGCCTTGAAGTCGGTTTCGAAAGCCGCATAGTCTGCCCAGGGCATCGTGCCCGTGGCGACTTTGACAATAAACGGACCGGCCCATGCAGCCGCTCCCTCCGTTAGCTTGTTGAGAACCGTGACCCAACAGATCTGCGCATCGACACCTTGAGCCGTTAGAGTGGTGTGATAGATCCGAGCTGAGGCGACAAAACGAAGACCATCCTGTGCGGATTTTCCATCGTACTCTCGTGGGGCGAGCTGGTTGAGGAGTTTGGAGATGTCGAACAATGCAGGCGCGGGGGTGGTCATAGCTGGAACAACCCTTGGTGCGGGTGATGGTGCCCTACTAGGAGACGATGAGGATGAGGATGAGGATGAGGGTTCTGAGGGGGTGTTGAGGACAACGGTTTCTCGTTCTGACTTCGGTTCGACTACAGGTTCCTCTGGCTCTTCCGGCTCCGGTTCCCTTTCGGTCTTTGGGAGTCTAGAGGTCGAGGTGACTGGCGATCGGTCTGATGAGGATGCAATACGTTGTCGAACAAGTTCTAAAGCAACAGGAAGGGAAATTTCTCCGGTACGAGGGGATCCGGACGGGGTTGCAGTGGGAGTGGGTTTGCGACTCACAGGTCGCGAGGGTACACGGGAGGGTGGCCTTGACGTTGGACGTGAGGCCGGTCGAGATGAGGGGTTCTTGGCTGCAACAGCGGCCGCTTGACGAACTGGGGGACGGTCTGGGTCTCTTGGAGCGGGTGGCGGTGGATTAGCAATGTGTGCAAGGATTAACTCCTTCTGGTTGTTGGTCGTAGCACGTCGAGGAGCGATGGCTTCGACAACCGTCGGGTTCTCCTGAATAGTACGGGTTCTATGTGGGCACGGTTGCTGATCGCAGACCCTCCAGTTGTTGTGGTCCTTGTCCCAGTGTTCGTCGTGAACCTCGGCCGGGTGAAATACGTGTGCAGACCTCTGACAAGCCACGGTGTCCCAGGGGTGAAGTTGGTAAGGGGTAGGGAAACTCGCTTCCTGTCCAGGAATCAAACGGCAGGTGCACGATCCAACACTGTCTGCTCAGCCTCCTCGGCCTATTGCTGTGTCTTAACCTCCAGGGACACGAGCCCAGGGGAGTTCTGCCTTGGCTTTGTTTCGCCGCCTTTCTCTAGCCTCCCACGCCGTGAGGCGGACCACTTCTGTCAGTGCCGGGGTCTCGGGTTAGGAGCTTTCCGCGCACTGTACCACTAAAAGTGGCAAGCCTCGAGTTGAATCAAGACCACGTCCGATGGTGTGACTAGAGCGCGCACTACGCTAGGCCAACACAGAGGATCTATGTGCGTACCGTACGAGAGGGAAGTGATAAACGTGTATAAACTCCAAGGAAAGGGGATGTTGCGCTGGTGCTCGTGTAGGAAGTTTCGACCTAATGTTACGACTGAGCGTCGAGTAAGGATCAGGGATACGCACGAGACGAGCAGGAGCGCCGACGAGCACTTGTGCAGCGAGAGCGGAGCAAAGCTCGACGGTCAGGGCTGGAGACAAGATGTATTGAGTGAAGTATACTACAAACGAAATACAGCGAGGCTTACCTGGAGACAAGAGGTCGAAACTGAGGTCTCCAGGTAGCAAAGTACAGGTCTTATATACATGTACGCAACAATGGAACGAGCGGACAATAGGTAACTAGGGTCGCGAGAGAACAAGGGGAAACAATGGATGTAAGTACAATAGCGACAGTGGAACAATGGTCGTAAGTACAATAGCGACAGTGAGACAATGGAAGCTATTGTACTGAGGGACAAAGGACGGGTTACAATGCAACGGAGGACAATGGGAACGACGTGAGAAGTAAACAGTCCGAAAAAGGAAGCTCAGGCGCTGGGTAAACAGCGCCGAATGGAAGCGTTCGTAACATGCATGGGGATATCTACAACCGGAAAGAAATGCACAGATGCCCGTGCAGTACGTTTACCTGGTGCATTGCGTGGGATGGAATGGCTCTGGAATTCAAGTGCGAGCTTCTGGTGAGCATAACCTTGGCTCACACCCCTTTACCCTCCTAACACCGTGCGTCGTGCAGTTCTTTTGGTAGGAGACTCCCCACTTGGCCTTCCTATGAACCCTGATCTCGAGAAGAATGGCTACACAGCGATCACAGGTACGGTTACGCCCGAGACAGTTGACGAGATTGAGAGCGCATGCCATGGATGTGTCCGCGCTCTCATCTTTCACCCATCCAGAAGTACGTCCCTCCTCCCCTTTCCCAAGCCATCTTCAGCGAATCTCTCCCGGCCAGGGAGATGGCCCCCTTTGTCCTCCGCTCTCTGGCATCAACCACGTCCCACCTTTTCCTAATCACTGCCGCGGGCGACCCACATACGCCCCCCCCCAGCCACGAACATCTACGTCATCTCGCTCCTCACGCACCCCTCCCCATCTCTCGCCCCCGCCCCGCGCATGCCTCTAGATCACCTGGGCCTGCTGGGCGCGTAAACCAGGTGCCTCCAGGTCCTTCCGACATTCCTCCCGTTCCTCCGCGTGTCCCCTGCCCGCTCACCCGATGCACTCACAGCCGGCCTTGGTAAGTAGAGCATCATTGTCTGCCTGCCCACGACGGACATGTGCATCGGCCTCCCTTTAGCTGGCGCACAGGCAAGGAGAGCTATTGCAACACTTCGGGCGGCCGAGGTCCTCCACTACAAAAACCGCACCACAACTACATCAGGCATGGAGACAGAAACACCGGAGACAAGGCGCAACGTCAAGATCGCTACGTTTGATGCGTCTGCGGCGGCCTAGACGTCGAGGGGACTTGGCAAGTGCCTGCAAAGGCGGAGCATGGCAGACGAGCGGTTCCGTGGGCAGCATACGATGTAGGCCGTGGTGTTTGGGTCTGCTTTGGAGCATCACGGGCTGAGGAGGTGGCTGAGGGACATTTCAGGATTTGTAAATGCCGTCATAGACGTCGTGGGCAAGGGGAGAAAGAGCCAGGGGGCTGTTGCTCGTCGCGCTCCATCTTGCACTTTGACGGCTTCACCAGCTCATGCCAGGGGATCGTCGTCGTCGGACCTGGCGGTGCTTTTACTATTCCTCTCTATTGTATACGTGTGAGCCCACTTATTATGTTATCACGTTCTCTGCAGCGCGCACGTACGCAGTGTCATACCGCTTACCCGCAACAGTTTCATGCCATTTTGAGCCCCCCCCCCAGAATTCATATCTGCAAAATGCTCCCGTGTATAGCCTGGCAGGTGACTGTCCCCGCCCTGGCGTGTCGCACCTCGGGGCGGGGGCAATGGCTCTGGTCTTGTTGATGTGACTTTCCCTCAGGCTTTAAGGCCTCATCCATCACCACGGCGGCCAAACATACAGCGGGCTGCTGCGCGTCACCCAATCCCCCATGCATTCACCTCAACGAGGTGGGCTATATGTATTAAAAAGGGCAGGACTCTAACGAAGGCGGCAGCTATGAGAGAGTAAGGCTCTATGGCACCATTGAATTTAGCGCAGCATTGTACACGGTATTCTACTTGTGGAATTTCTTGTTTATCGCTCTTGGGGCTGGCTTTGACTTCTTAACGGAGGGGTTTTCGTGTTGTGAGGCATCTCTAGCAGGCAGATGTTCCCGCTTGCGCTTTGCGGAGGATAGCAGACTTTGATACTTTGGGCCCGTCTAAATTCAGACCTTCAGCATTGATATTTTCCCCAAATGTGCTCCGCACATACCTTGAGAAGTTCCTCATTATCTTCAGGATAGAAATCACTGATGTTCCAGTCGTCTGGAGCCTGGGAGTATGGGTCCCAATTTTCCTGATGGTCGCCTGCGTCGAGACCCCACTGGTACCATCCAGCCTCACCTGCAGCTGCCGATCGCTCGAACATTCTACGCTCCAAGAAGCGCACGCATTCTGCATCGACGTCGACTGGGTTTAGATCGTCGTCGTCGTCATATGAGTTGCATTGCAGTTGCCATGCGCGTGCAATAAGTTGCTGTTCGTCCTGCGGCTTACTTTCATTGCGCAGCTTGTCTGCAATAATTAGTGTTATGGCATGAGCAACGGCATGTCGACCAATCCAAACATGGCGGCATGTCTGGGCATCGGGGATGTTGGTGTCAATCCAGTTGTGAACCTCGGCTCGTTCGGTGAGATTAAGGTTGCCCACAAAAGGGACGACTCCACTTCGTTCCGCTGTGATTCGGGACATTTTGGATGCTTTGAGATAGGATAGAACAGGAATGTTGGCAGGATTGAGGTCGGTGGGCTGGCCAGGCTCCCATGTAAGGAGGGAAGACAGGGTGGCGAGGTGAGCTTGTAGAATGTTGTCCGTGTGTGAGGAGTAGGGTATTGACGTGGGGTCTGCCAAAATATCTTCTTCATCCACCTGCAAGCAACAGGCCAGTTCCCAGCGTCCGAGCTAGACAAGTGTAAGCACAAAGCATTTATCACATCGGGATCAGTCCAAAAACCTCACTCGAATTTGCCTACGATCAACTCGCTCGCACCAAAGCTCATCCTTGAGCTTCGACTCCACAACAATGTCCGAACGAACAGGTGCGTCCTTGGGAAAATGAGAATGCCTCCAATGCTTCACCCTCCACAGCCTCGGAGTCTTGGACTCCAGTTGGAGGAGGCGCACTGGATACCAGAAGTCACCCACTTGAACAAGGGCTCCTTTCCCAACGCTAGTATTCTCTGTCAGACGCTATGCATCCGACACAACGCAAGGGACGTATGCATACCTGAGGCGTTTGGAAAGAGGCAGGTTTCGTAGACCAGGGCGACGAGATTGCTGCACATCCCTGTAGATGGTCAGACATTTGGATCTGTGGAACAACAACCTAGTTGTCGTACAGCACTCACCTGTCTGTCGACATGTACAATGGGAACAAATCTGCGCCAGTGCATTCGTCGCACACAAAATCGGAATGTCTGGGAAGACCAGTAGCTCTTCCGTGATGCTGGCATGCAATGTGAGAGTAGTTCTTGCACTGAGAGCACTGGATGGTTTCGAGGCCGTCAGTCATTTCATGGCCATCACCCTGTGCTCCGCATCGGCATCGAACGGGATGTGGAGATGTGTCCCGGGGACTGGGTGGGGACCGCGACGGTATCACCTAGTGCACCAGTACAGCTAAGCAAACAGTTGCCAAATATATTTTGAAAGCCTCTCACCGATGGGCTTGAGGAAGAGTCCTCAGACTCAACAGGAAGAGGACTATCGGGGGTAGTCGAACCTTGATAGCTGGGGTCCTTAAAGGAGCAAGTTGCAAGGCTGCCTGTTGTACGTCGTAGTCCCTGACCTTTTGGCGATTTTTGGCATTCGGCGAGTACCAAGGCCTATTGGCCTCTGTGACCGGGTAGATGTTGTCGCCATCGAGGGTGAATTCAGCCTGGTACGCTTCAGATAAAGCTGGGCTAGAGCAGGAGATGTTGTATAGCTCATGAATTTTTTTCAGTTGGACCTGGTAGACGGCTTCTTGAGTGGCTCGGCCTCCTCCAAGTGATAGATGACTGTAGACGTTCTATAGCCCCTCGGTATGGGAGGAAGAAGGTCGCTATCCTTGCCCGCTAGATGCGTAGTTGGCTTGCTGTCTGGGAGTAGGACACCCATCCCTTGGTCCTTGATATCGTCGTACGAGAACACCTTGGGTGATTTGGGTTGGGATGCACCAAAAAGGTGTCGGGAGATGTAGTGTCGTCCTGTCTCAGCCCCTAAATCCTGGATACTGCCATCCCGGAAGATACGGCTAACCAGGCGATAGACTGCTGAAGGGGCGCTGTACTTTCCACCCTTCCGGAAGACGATGATCTTCTCTGGAAAGTCCCAAGCTTCAGAGTGTGGTGATTCGACGATGAGTGCGATAGGAATAGATGCATAGAGGGTGACTGTTGTTTTTGAGCCGGTGCAGCGAGTAACTGGCTCCGAATTGGAAGTCTTGTCGAGGAAGTTCTCCGTGTTACGCCAGCAGTTATCTTCATCGTCACCGGCCCTACTCTTGCTCTTCACCTGGAACAAATTGAGGACCCAGGCTTGAAACTGGCAGTCGAATATGAAAGCGTCCTCTTCCGTGAGCTGAAAGTAGAACTGTGGACAGAGCCTGCGATGGAGATCATAATGCTGCGCCGTCTTGGGCTTCCGTGTTGACGTCCCTTTGAAGTAGCATGTTCGAAGCTTCAACTGATATGCACGGAAGTATGCTTGCGCCATGAAAAAACGCGAGGCATCGGGCCTCTCCGAGATTGAAAGAACCTGGTTCAGCCACGCCTGTGCTCACTCGTTCAAAATGACTTGAAAATGAATGATCCGTTAAACACTTACAAACGTATTCTCCTCGCTATTCTCTGAGGTAACTATTCTTGCGGAGCTGTGTATGGCCAGCATTCTTCGAAAATCGTCCCGGCGATGACTCAGCACCTGGACGCTGTATTCAGACGTAGGGTCGTGATAAAGAACCCGGCGGTGGTCAAGCAAGGCGAATAGCCCATAGATAGGACTGGCGGTGTCTGCAGGGTCCTTGAGGTCGTTAAAGCACTTGGAAAAGCTGTCGAAGTCTCTCATTGACGTATTCCAGATAGATTCGAGTGCAGTGTCGAGCCAGCATGAATTACGAGCCCACTTGTAGCTGATGATGGCATGGGCGAGATCCTCAGAATGGCCATGGGTGACGTTGGTGCCAGATGTGCCGTGGAGCATAAGTGGGGAAGGTTTTGCCCATGGGGTAACCTCTACGTTGGCTGATTCTGCAGTGTCGGAGAGGAGACCTGTCCAGTCGTAGTCCCAGCTTTGAGTAGATCTCTGTCCATCAGGGCTTGGAGAACGGGTAGAGGGTAACCCCTCAGAGCGTGAATGGATTGACTCCAATTTTCCGTGATTTTGAGCCTTTTGAGAGGCCGGGCTTGACGGCGAAAATCTCGTGCCCTGTCAGGCGGTCGGCCGTCATTCTTGTAGCGGAACTTCTCAGGGTGATTTTGACGACTTCGAGACTTGCGTCGAGGTAGGTCTAGGTTATGAGGCTTCGGTGGAGCTTCGTTCGTCCATGCTCTGATGCGACCTGCTTCCATCGCTCTGCCTTGCCATATCGAATTGGCCTACCCACTGTAATAAAATTTAGTTAACCAATTTTCCACACCTCCCAAATACACACCTTTGACTGCATGAACTTGGGAATCAAAATGCTTAATGAATGCAAGGATAGCCCGGATGCCATCCATAAGGTTGTGGTCACGACCGACTGCTGAGTAGATTCGCCAGTGCATTGACTCCTCTGCGTTGGTCGTGTTAGGCATTGACTCCCATAGGATTGGGTCCATACGACGCCTTGACTCGAATAGCATAGAAGCATGGGCGTCGCGCATCCACCATTCTAGCCATGGCTTGATTTCAGGAAAGTTGACAAGCAGCTTGTGGGTGATGGTATGGAACGCCTCTCGGTCTGATATGGTGATTAGCTCTCCCGTCAAACGTCGGAAGAGCCCTTCTTTGTCGTGGTGTATAACTCCTCCGATACGTGCGACCCGTGTAACGCCGGAGTGAAAATGCTGACGACAGCCCTTCAGTAATTTTGACGCGGCAGCTCGGAGGTCATCTGATGTCCTTGAGGTTCCATCTTTTTGACGAAAGTCGACGAACGCCTCCATAAAACCATTCCGTTCTGCTTCACTGAAGTCTACCACCTTATTTTGACACGAAGGTAAGTATCAACTAGCAGTGTCATATGTAGCTGCTGTTGGCACGTACATTTCCAAAGTGCTCATCACCGCTAACATCCCAGCCAGCGTGATCGCCTCTCCCGTGCAATAGCGAGAAATAGGGCAAGGAAGTGGTGACGGTAGTGCTCTGTAGTAGCCCCATTGGTGTAGGATAGAACCCCAGGAATCCAACAGCGTAAGGTGGCTGAGTACGCTGAGCTGACAATGAGCAGGCAGTTCCGTTCCCTCCAAAATCCATGGGCAGCGTCTGACACGATCCCATTCACCGGTTCTTCGGCACTAGACGTAGAATTCTCCTTGACAAGTTCAGAGAGCATGAGAGGTTGGAGCATACAGATGACGACGACTTCATGTATAACGGAGTGAATGACGAAGCCTTCATTCTCTGCACAGAACTGCGAGAACTCTTTGATGTTGAGGTCGTCGCGCTACCTCCAGGACGTTTGGGGCGGCGAACTTTCTCCAGTTCATAAGCGATGCGATCCTTGTTGAGCAGGACGGCGAGATGTCGGCAACACTTGGACCAGGCCCGCGTAATGTAGGAGCACCCACGAGCAGTTGAAGTGGTCCTGACCGGGTGGTGGTCAACAAGTTCTTTGAACTTTTCGCGCTGATTTTTGGACATGTGGATGATGTGTGTTGGACGAGGATGGTTATGGTAGCCAGTGTGGATGAAATGGATTCCATGCTTGTAGGACCACAGTGTTTGACGTGTTGGGCAGTCTGGTTCTGACCGTTGAAGAGCAGCTCCACACGCGCATGGTTTGCTGAGTTGCTTTTCAATGAGGTTTGCGCGGGTTTTGGGACGGATGATGACATTGCACCATTCGTTGGCACAGAATATAACGCCTAGGCAGCGTCGTTCTGATTTGCGTCCTGTTGACCACGTCTCTGCAGTGCTAAACCCACTTCTTGCCCCAGATGTTTGGCATGACCAATTGACGGCGAGGTGATCTGTGTTCTTTACCTCCTCAGCCGTAAAGGTGCGCTCAATCGGTCCATCCGGCCATGCATCCCAGGCAACAGGAGATACATGCGACACAAGCTCCCTCAAACCAGTAGTGTCTGTACATCAATTCAGATAAGAAAAGCAGTTTCAAACCATTAATCTTTTAACGGACCTTCTGGTTTGGGTTGAGCAATCTCTGTTGTCAAAGGAGGGCTATTCACCACACCGCCCTCTGCATACCTAGGCTCGGCGCTCAATGCTGTAGAGGCATGGCCAGGGTGCTATGAAATAATACCTCAGTAAGTACTCATAATTCTTGTGGCGGAGCACTGAACCATTGGCCCCTGGCAGTAATGGCATTTATCACTCACAATTTGGCTGTGGTGAAAATTTTGTTCATACAATCCTCCTCTATGGCTAGTAGCTGCAACTCCGAGGTGACTATCGACGAGGGGAATAGAAACGCTCCCAGCAGCTCTAGTGTCCCCTGTTACCGATCGTCCAGGATGACTATCGACTACGGGAATGGAAGCGCTCCCAGCGAGACCAGTGTCCCCAGCAGCCGGCCGTATTAACCTGCTTTTAACCTACACACATTAAATGAGATAAACTTGAACACTAAATGGCACATAATATTGGAAGGAAACCAGCTAAACAAATCACTTACCTCCGAAGATTGCAATGGAGTCATTGACCCATATTGCAAGCCCATTAGTCTCCCTATCACCGATGTCAATATCTGAATAACGAATGGCAGTGGATGCAATCATCTTACCACGTTGGTCGTATATCGGTATAAGGCACTGACTGATATCTTGAAGTCTAGTGCTCGTCTCATCTGAAATTTCCCAGAATAACCAGGATACAATAAATAAACATCAAAGCAACTGAAAAACCACGCGAGGATTACTGTACCTTCATGACTTGGTCCCTGAAGGGGCGGTGTCACACCGACAGTCTCATCAGCTCCCTTTGGTGCAGACGCGGTGGCCATCTGGTTGGACGCATCGCTCGGAGAAAAGTATTTCAGAACATGTTTGACGAAGCCCTGCAAGAAATTATAAATTCACAAATAAGGGTTATGTGCACACAACGTACCCAAGCCATGGCTTGCAAAGTGTATTTCCGATATAAGAGCTCAGAGCACTGGCAGGTGTGAGTTGAATGAACGGGGCACATTTTGACCTGCCGTCCCATATATAACTAGTGCCTCCAGCAGCACTGCAAGACGTTCAAGTTCATGGAGCCTTAGAAAATTGTAACGATTGCGCCTTTGGGGCACAACCCTAAATCTCGTACAGATAGTAACGACGAGGCGGGTGCTCCCAATTGCCGGACACCCGATATGCCTCCAATCCCTCGGCTACAAAAGTGGATTGGAAAAAATGACTTGAAGTAGCTGGTTGAAGTCCTACTACCCTTCCTTGAAATCACGGGGCCCTGAAGTGGTAAGCCAGAGGATGGCCGCAAGCCCGAGTCCAGCAATCAGAAGCAAGCGCCCTCCATAACCAAAATGGCTAGGTCGATTATCGAGGTGGCAACTAAGATGTGACATGACCAGGCAAGCTATAAAATGGGGCGCTCAATTGGTACTCGCCATTGACATACACCTATACAAACAAACACATGTCTGCATAGCAACTCAGGCTATGAATGGACGACTGAAGCCAACTTTTGACGCTGCTTGCACTACGACTGAAAAAGCTAGTGCGCGATATGCCAACCACGTTTCAGACTACGGATCCGGAGTTGGACTGGTGTGTATGACACCCTCTGGCATGACAGCTGACAGAGAACCAACGCGACGCCAATCCACTCACACAACACGTACACGGCAATGCAGCACCAATGCAGACTGACATGACAACGATGCAGGCCAACACAACATGGAAGCAAAGCTGCAACACAGATGCAGCTCTGACTAGACCAACACAGACCAACGCGACACTTCAGTGCATGGACGCAACACCAACGCAACATCAACGCAGACCAACGCGACCCAAACGCGGCCCAGACGCAGACCGATGCAGCACCGACGCAGACCGACGCGACCCAAACGCGACCCAGACGCAGACCAACACAGCACCGACGCAGACCAACGCGACCCAAACGCGACCCAGACGCGGCACCGACGCAACCCAAATGCAGACCGACGTGACACTAACGCAGACCCAAGCGACGCCAACGTGACACGGGCGCAGACCAATGCAACACCGGCATTGAGTGGCGCGATACAGACTCCATAGCAGTGTACGAAAGAATGAGGCATGTGAGAGGCGAGGACTATTTAAACTCAAGCCAGGTACACGAACATCTCAGACGTGAGTCAACTCCACAACAGACGTGGGAGAACTAAGGCGGAACTGATCCCCTACCAATTGGTGGGAGAGGTAAATTGAATACTTACCTGTGGAATGGTAGTATGCAACTATCTGGAAGCCAGAAGGTGCATTCGATCCAACTCGCATGATCCATTACCAGGCGGGGGCTGCTCGCATGGGAAAGACAAATGCACATTGGGGGACGGAACCTCGTCCAATGCGTAACCTGTCCAACGTATTGAATCGCTACGTCAGCTGTCTGAAAGTGTATGAGTTGAGTCTGCGGCCTCCCTGGTACCACTCACACAGCTCAAATTCAGTGAAGTCCACTAGAATCTGCCGACGCAAGTCGCAAGGGCCAAGAGATTATAGGATCGTAGTTTAGCCTAACGTGCATTAGAATGCACAGGTGATCGCCATTGGCGTAGAGTTAAAGAGGGTGGTTGGGGCTATAGTAACGGCGGGAGAACAAGAGCAGAGCGGGCGGCAGTAGCACAACTTGACACATTAGGGGTAGTCAAAGATGAGGGATTCGGAGGGGGATTCGGAGGGAGATTCCAAGGCGATTCGGGAACAGAGAATCGCGAGAGAATCGCGTATGCACTCTGACCACCCCAGTCTCAAATTTGGTCGATTCCCTGGTGGATTCGGGGCGGATTCACCGTATAGTACACATTTGATTTCAAAATGCAAGTTGGCCGGCGCTTGTCGTGCGAAGAGTTAGAGAACACTTGAGTGCTGTGCTTCTCGCCTCCTCCTGCTACTGCAAGCTTGTCACCGATGCCGCGCTATAGCTCTCGAGCCGGAAGGACTCGGGAGTTACTTCGCCAGTACATTCGTTATGTCAAGCTGCGCCGAGCTCGCTTCCGGCTGGCCGCTCTTCGACGTCCTCATGTAACACCGCCCCCTTCGCCCTCTCTTTCACTCTCTAGTCTCTCCTCTCTCAGCAGCATCACCTTTTCCAGAGCATCCGATTTGGAGGGGCTTGACAACCTGTCCTCTCAAGATGTTGATATGGCCTCTGATCTCTCATCCTTGCTGTCTCTTGACTTGGACTCCGACATTTTCTGGGACACACTCGACTTCTCCCTCGACCTCAACGAGCGGGACTTGGACATCTTGGATGGATCTTCGGGAGAGGATGCGGATGACGAGGAGGACGAGGAGGAAGAGGAGGACGGGGAAGGAGAAGGAGTTGGGCTACGAGGGGTATGTTCATCTGTGCCCCCGCCATCCCGCCTCGGTCGCTACGTACGGGACGCAATCGAGCGTATGTACTCCACTCGCTACGAGGTTCCCCGGGACGCACTGCCTCGAGGTCCTTCATACCTACCGCATGTGTTGCATGTCTACAAACACGAGCGACCTGACAAGTTCCGCGAGGAATTGCGCGTTACACCTTCCACCTTCGATCGACTCGTCACGCGTCTCGCCGACGATCCCGTCTTCACCAACAATTCAGAAAATGCCCAGATGCCTGTCGAAAATCAAGTCGCGATTGCACTTTGGCGGTTCGGGCAGTTCGGAAACGGCGCGAGCTTGCAGCAGGTCGCCAACTGGGCCGGATGTGGGAAGGGCACGGTAGACCTTGTTACCCGGCGCGTCATGACCGCGGTGTTGCGTCCTTCCTTCCTCAATGAGTTCGTCTGTCTCCCGACCCCGGAAGAGAAGGAGAAGGCGAAGCGTTGGGTCGAGGCACACTCGTGTAAAGCGTGGAGAGATGGGTGGTGCATGGTGGATGGGACTCTGGTCCCGCTCGAGGAGCGGCCGTTTTGGTATGGAGAGAGCTATTTCGACCGCAAGTCTAACTATTCTCTGAATGTTCAAGTACGTTTTCTGACCCGTCTGTCCTATTGAGCATCTTACTAAGAGTTAGATCGTTTCCCTACCAAACTTGCGCATCATCGACGTCGGGTATGGCCATACCGGAAGCACCCACGACGCCACAGCCTGGCGCCAGACAAATATGGCACAAAATCATGCAGATATACTTGGAGACAAGGAGTTCATTTGGGCTGATTCTGCGTATCTGGTAAATGTTTTCCTATAGATGTCCCGTATGGTGATATTCAGGTGGATTTATAGCTCGAGATGTTCCTTGTGGAACCATACAAGATGCCCGAGCGCGAGGAGCCCGACAACGAGGTGTTCAACAACCACCTCTCGATGGTTCGTATACGGTCGGAGCATGCGATCGGCTTTCTCAAGGGTCGCTTTCAGTCGCTCAAGGGGCTACGAGTACGCATCCGCGACGCAAGGTCTCACAAGTTTGCAACGTACTGGGTCCTCACATCCATAGGTATACACAGTTTCGCGATGAAGTGTGAGGATGAGGAGCGGAGGGAGCGAGGGGAGGACAGTGAGGAGGTGGATAACGACCCGTTCATCCAGGACGGGTTGTCTTCTTCATCCGAGGATGATACCCACAGACCCCGTCCATCAACTACTTACTCTGGAACAAGGGTACAGGCTGCGCGGGCTCATCGTGAGGCCTTGAAGCAAGCACTGTTTAGGGAGAAGGACAGGCGGGCTGCACATCGTACATGAGAGATGTTATAAATACGGTACAGCTTGGTATTCGATGGGTGGCGTGGCATGTGTAGTACATACGTTACAGCGCCGCCTCGGCTTCAGTAGACCCCATGCTAAAGTTCAAGTCTCCGGTGAACGTGGCCAAAGGCGTGTGAGACTGAGAGGCTGAACCGCTGGCCCCGAAGCCGAATTGGAAAGGATCGTAAGGGACCGGCGGGCTGGCTGTCGCCGTCTCCATCTTCCGTGCCTCGACCTTCAAACGGAGAACCTCGAGCTCAAGCCTCTTGTGCTCGAGCTTTGCCTTCAACTTCTCGGTGTTGAAGCGCCATTTCTCTGCCTCCAGATCCAGCTCCTTTTGCCGTGTCTTCTCCTCGCTCTTGGCCAGCTCCTCGAAAGCGAGTGCGGCTTTGAACTTCTTCAGCCTCTGTGCGCTAGTCTTGGCAGGGGTGGATGTCGCAGGGCGAGCTGACGTCTTTCCTTTCCCGGAGGACTTCGAAGTCGCAGCCTTTCGCTTCTGCCCAACAGTGATCTTGATCTCACTGTCCGACTCACCAGCGCTCCCATCTCCGGCGTCCTCTCCGTCCCTACCCTCGGCCTCGTCCTCATTTTCGCTGTCCTCTTCCGAATCTCTCCCCGGCCCTCCCTCCATCTCGCCTATGTCATCCTCCCCAAGATCCATCAGGCTCTCCTCGGGCTCGTCGCCACACATAACATCTAGGTCGATCGCAGACTCGGAGTTGCCGAGACCGGTGGGAATGTGGTTGGGCCGCTCTGCGATCAGGTCGCGAAGCACAAAGAAGTATGGGCATTTCGATTTTACCTCCTCTGTGAGGGCATCAGTACGTCACATGCTAGTTGTACGAGTCTGGGAGACACGTACCCCATTTGTTTCGGAACTCTACAGACAACTCGTCTGTGATGTCCGTCTCGTGCTTAATGCCTTCACCAGTCTTCCCTAACGTCTTGCGGGCCTTGTTGACGACTGTTACCATTCTGTTATTCTAGATTTAGTCTCGGACTCCCCCGAGTCCTCGGACAGGCTAGGCATGACCAAGCACATACCGGCGCAGACGATTTTTGATCTTGGTCGTCCATACTTTACGCTCGGATTTGTCTCCCTCCAGAGCTGGTGCGAAGGCTGTGCCGTATTCGGGATGATCGGTGAAAAGAGTCTTGCAGAGCTCCCAGTAGTGATCGGTCTTTGGCTTGCCGCCCCCAGACTTGGTCGAAGGGTTAGGCCCGACTTTCGGAAACAAAGCATCTTCGACAGCTTTGTCATCGGTGATCGCCGTCATAAGACTCATGCTGAGTTTGTGGTCATCTTTGTCCCAGCTATACGGCGGTAAGTTGGCGTCTAGAAAAATTTTGAAGAAGCATAAATCTGACGTACTCAACAGCATCCTGCTCGGAGGTTGCATCACCTCCTTTGCTCTTGCTGGTGGTCTTCTTTCCGCCGCCAGTGCCCTTCTGCGCTGGTGCTTTTTTCCCCGCCAAGGCGGCCTTCTTCTTCTTGTCTGTAGCCTTCGCCGCCGCCGCGGTGCCGCTTCGGGTGGTGGTCTGTTTGTTGGCCATCGGAGAGCACGGTGTGGGTGTGGGAGCGAGTCCAAGAGAGTTGTTGTAGTAGGATATGTAGCAAGGGTACTAGCAGAGAGAGTGGTTGTCGCGCAGACTATAGTAGTAGTTCTGTGCCCAACCGTACAACTTGAATTGCAGCTGGCCTTTCCGTGCGGACAAGAGGAATAAATGAATTTATTTTAACAGACAAGGTACCTAAATAGGACTTATCCACGACAGGACGAGGGAATCGTCTGTGGCAGAATCACGATTCGGGGGGCCGGTGCTCCTCTGGAGGAGCACCGGCGATTCGACACGATTCCCCTGCGATTCCCTAGGAATCGCGGATTCCCTCGCTCCCGAATCCCCTCCCGAATCTCCTCTTCGAATCCCACCCCGAATCCCTAACTTTGACTACCCCTATTATAAGCGCCGGCGCATCACACCTCTGCACCCGATCTCTCCGCGTCGCATCACACCTCTGCACCCGAGGTCGTCGCGTCTCTCCGCGTCGCTTCATGCCTCTGCACTTCGCGTCGCGGTTCTGCACTTCGCGTCATAGTTCTGCACTTCGCGTCGTGGTTCTGCAAAATCGGTAGGCCCCTCTTCTGTGAAGCGGAGATGGAATGAAGGCGTACCTGTTTGCTCCGGTAACGACAATGATACGCCTCGCACTCATTCTGGACGACTTTCGAGCAGGGGAAACGTAAAGCAGGCCTGACCGTGCGCAGTCCATGCTTAGAAGATATACTTTCCCTTGACACCTTTTTAGCTGCCGTAGAACGCAAGCTGCGACAGCCCTCACGAAGTCCGAGTCCCGTTTGGCTTCCCTCCCAAGATTCCAACCTCAGGAATATTGTCGCAGGCTGCCGGGTCTCGCAGTTGCCAGTCATGACATTCATCTTCTAGGCTTTCACGCGGTTCAGATCGGCGGCAACCTCAACAATATCAATATGTCGTACGTCGCGGGTGCACCGCCATAGTTTTGAGAACACTGACTAATCCATTCCGCGCCTGACCGTGACATCCAAAATGTACGTATCCAACCTTGCGTACGCAGTGCCATTGACTGAACTTACACTTGAATGCAAGGCATATCTTATTCCTGCCTCTGAGGAGCGTTAATCAGACTTAGGCTCACATCATTCGCCTTCAGCAGCGCAGCGCAAGGCCCACCCGGTGCTGGTAGCCCTACGCTGGGCAAGATGAGGCTTCCCACGTTACCCAAAGACCTCCGAGATAAACCTGACGATTGTATAGCTCGCGGATCTACTGGCATTTCACACACAAGTCAAGCATATCCCGCAAGAACCTCATCGAGCCGAACGACTTGGAAGCAAACAGGTGAACTCAGCATGGGTAGAATATCGCGCCGTGCATTGAAATTCTGCTCAGGACTGAGAACGCTGTACCGCCATACCACTACACGACATTCCCGAATTCTCAGAAGCGTTACACCAAACGCCGTCCCACGGATGCCTACGGATATTCTATAGATTGGATTTAATGGCAGATGAGCTCCCCTTGTGAGAGAAGGTTTGATTGAGTGCGCAGTAACGTAGGCAATCGGACTTTCCAGAATGCGGTGATTCTTTTACATCCCACACCGATCTTCCTAACAGGTTCGGCGGTAAAAGCTGTGTATATATGTAGAGGCGCCATTTTTGTGCGCCCACTATGGATTCCCCACAGGCCAACGTCCCTTCCGCGGTTTCGCCTGTGGGTTTAGGCAGTTTTTCCGTCAACAACACATTCGGCGCCGCCCTTTTGGGAACTTACTTCTCTCTCATGTGAGCCTAATCCGCCCTCTTTTCTCTCTAGTAAAGTAGACTCACGAATGACATGCTCATCAGTCTATATGGCGGAATTCTTCACCAGGCCTACCGATACTACCGTGTATACCTCGACGACACCGTTTGGTTGAAGACGCTCGTAAGTAATACGTTGTATATATGCCATAAATCGCTCACGAAAGCGACTTTGTTATACTAGGTCCTAGTCTTGGTGTGAGTGATGACTCCGCTAGCTCTGCATGTACGTCAGTCACGGGGGGACTCTCTATACTGTCTTTCAGCGCCCTTGAGAGTGCCCAGACTGCCTTGTCTATCTATGCTTGGTGCGTCTCCACCGTCAGCCGTTTTCCTTCGACAGATTTTAACCCAGAGACTATTCACAATGCAGCTACTACATGCTTATCATCGGATACGCAAACATAACAGTCCTGGAACACGCTTCCCTGTACGTGTACATCTGCGGTTTTGTGGGCTTTATGCTTCCGCTCATCCCGCACCTATCTCTATCTTAACAGGAGTGAAAACGTAAGTAATCAGTCTTACCGGCGAACACAAAATTATTGACTCATGATGTGGATAGATGCTACCCGTAGTATCGGTAAGTGCCGCTCACATGATGGATTCGTCGCAGACCAGTTGAGGGTTTCGTGCCTCATCAAAGGGGGCCATCATCGTGTTGACTCAAGCGTGAGTGCGTCTGGGTCTACACTGCAGGGGTCAAGAAGTATAACAACATTGCAGATTTTTCGTCCGCCGAGCGTACATGAGTCAGTATCTGTTTTGGAGAAAGGGTGCCATGTTCACATCTGTCCTAGTCGGAAGAAAATACTTTCGATGGGCGGCGGTACTTGTGGTGAGTTTCCCTCCGAATACATCTGCTCTGATGCTAATGATGCTTCATGAAGCTCGCCTTTCTACTCAGTGGATTTGGTGAGCTTCAATCGACACAGTATCCTGTCCGTGAAGATCCCACTAACGGGTATGGGCACAGGATTCTGCGTAGGTGAGGCAGCCATTTATCAGGTTCTTCTCATATTGATATTGAATTTCCTACTCCCGTAGCTTCCACCGCTAATAGGTGTGTTCAACGATTATAGTTCTCCGACATGAGTCGGAATAACGTCCACTGCAGTATCATATCCTCCCAGAAAGGCCAGGGCACTTTTTCCTTCGCCACTGATCCTGTACGTCATTCTCAGGCTTTGTCAGTCGTACATATGTACTCAAGGCTCTGTAGTGGATCACAGGGACTTCAGCGGCATTCAGTGTTGCCGCGGATATTATACTCACGTGCATACTTACGATCTCCCTGCACAGAAGCAGGACCGGGATCAAGAGGTACGCTAGTCAACTTGGTGACAATTGACCACGAAATGGACATTTGACTCAACTACTCAGCACTAACACGTTGATGGACAAGCTGATCCTATATACGGTGACCAATGGTGAGCAGCATGACTATGTCGGAAATTTCGCGAGCTCACATGTTTCAGGGCTAATCACAAGGTAACACATCATTTGCAGCCACTAGATATGAGAGCTGATAGGTGCGACTAGCACATGCATGATCGTACTCTTTATTTTTGTATGTATCAATAACTCCTTTCACTGTCAAGCCGTAGCAGGACTCACTCTAAACCTTGATACCTAGGTGTTCGTGCAACCAACAAGCATGGTCTACGTGGCGATGTCTTTTGTGTCTACCAAGTGTGCGTGGAAGTCGCACAAACACACCCCATAAACTAATCCCCATGACCTAGTGTACACGAATACCCTCCTTGCAGCGTATGGATCCTCCGCATTGTTTGAAGAATGGATCCACGCTGACCTTTAGACTGGACATGCATAGATTGAATACCAGGCGGTCCCTAAGAGGCAAAGTTTCCAACCCTTCCGGGATTGAGATCTTCGGCTCTAGTGGCGGGGTAGAGCAGCGTCGCCCCCTCGAACGCCCTTTGCGCGGCGAGAATACGGTCACCCTCGAGTTCGCTGACATAGTGACACGGTCCGATGGTGAGTGCGCAATTTCGATTTCCCTAAAAGCCACCACGTTAACGCTAAGGCTGCTTACCAGGCTCAAAACCTTAGGGATGGTGTTATGAGTCGCAACGCGTGTCGACGAGGCGGTGGACATCAACACACGATTGAGGCGTTCTGGCCGTGGTGGTGTCAATATATACATACGCGCTAACGTGCTCATAACCTATTTGCTGAGATAATCTATGGTGATCTGTATGTGAGGGTAGGCTCCTGTACTTTCTTTCCGTAATCTTTGTAGGGGACCAAAACTATTTATCATTATGACTGTGACACCTATACACGGCTGTGTCCCGCCCCTCAGAGTACAATGTGTGACTTTAAATTACCCCATAAGCCGCAGGACGGTGCATATACCAACACAGCAAGTGTGAGTGTGCAAGGATTGCGCGCGAATTCCAGATTGATGAGCCCGGGCCTCTGTGAGAAACTGATGGTATCAGAGTCATAACTAGTCGAAGCATTAGTACAGGCACAGGTGACGTAGATCGAGATAATGTTGTGTGTACTACTACCAGTATTTATCAAGCTCGAGCTCAAGGTAATAGTGACAGCGGGATGAGGGTGTAAACGTGTGTCGGGTAACCACCATTCTCGTGCTAAGATATCAGGATGCTGCGGTTGATGTGGGTAGGAGTGGTGCATATGCGAGCCTAGTCAACAAATTTAATGCCACCCGAAAATGCAATCCACGGACCGCACACCAAGTAGGGAACATACCAGACCCTGCTTCTTGGACATTGGTGTTGTGCAGGCCTTCTGACCCTACAATCCGAGGGGTGTCGCCGTCCAGATCGCCGCCCTGTCCGAAGTGAGTCGCTCTCGGGTTTGCTTGTATCACGTACTCCGTGACAACTTGCGACACGATACATTGAAGCATGCGTCCGGGAGCGAGGAATTGATGGTGTGGTGCATGTATAGTGACTGGCATTAGTCGGCATAGCGCAATATTAACAACAATGAGCGGTCGACGTACTAGGTCGATGGGTCGCATGGCGGCTTCGAGTCTCCCAGTCGTCTTTAAGGGGAAGAGAGGAGAGTGATTCTGTTTTTTCTCTGGTACCTGCTAGATGCATAATGCGGGATGGAAAATTGAATTGTAACGTGGTGTAGGCCACATCTGTGGGAGTACCGCAAATGCGCATGTTCGCAGCAATGCACCAAAGACATAGCGTACCTCTGATTGTGACTTCCGCCATTCTACCGTCCAAGAAGTCATCCAGCATGAAAAAAAGTGAGTACGGTCAGCTTGACAATTTATGCAGGGAGCCATGTTGGGCTTGAGCTGTGTTCGACGTAGAGGCCGCAGTCGATGTAGTACTTAGCACCTTCGAGGAGAGCGTTGCTCAGCCTCGGTAGTACTGCCGCCCAATCGTAGTCATCAAGAGCGCGCGGCAAGTTGTACACGCGCATCTCGACCAAGGAAAGCTGAAATAGCAAGGAACATCCATCAGATTACCGTGGGGAGCACTTGAACCCAAAGAGATCATAAACGGAGAACTTATCGAGGGACTACCGTGCCCGAGTCCAGTGAGTAGCTCAGGCGGCTACGAGTCAGGCTGGCGTCTACTAACCCTGGCGGCCCGACCATGTCCGGGGGCGAGTTGTGGAAGAGTTCCGACCCCGCCACTCTCCCGCGCACATCGTTGCATGACCGAACGGTTGACACCGACTCGAATGTCGCATGAGATCCATGCACTGTCATTCGATCCCGTCTCTCTTCCCCAACGTATCGTCTGGCTCACGCTCGAATCCCGACATACTTATACGATGAGTCCACCTTCCCTGCGCACTTGGGTCCGGAAATATAGCCAATTGCTCTAGTGGGTCCGATTCCATTGACCGAGGCCCTCATGGTCGGGGCCAAACTCAAAGCACACCACCCGACTAGGGTTTGTCTGGACTCCGCGATGGGAACCGTAACTCTACATGATGTCGTCAACCTGGAACCTGTTTTAACTTGTAGTAGGGACGCAGTTCCCCGATTAGAGCGATAGTTGCAGGCACATCTCGAACGCCGAATTTGGACAGTTATGGAAAGCATCCTTCTTCCTTTCATTGAATACCGAAGCACTCACGGAACTTACCTCCTATCTTAGAACTACCGCGAACCTCAGAGAATTCGAACATCATGACCATCGTGAACCCTCATATCCAATATCGCAACCTTCAGATTAGAATGAGCCACGTTCCGGTAGATATATCATTCAATAGGTGGCGTAAGTACTTGCCGAATCCTCTAGCGCGATGCTATGAGTATGACTTCGGAATTTAGTCCATGCAGAACACCGAGATGGACGCTGAGCGCGCGAATCGCCCATGTATGGCACTGCGGCGCCGGATGGGGACATGGCACGCATGACCACACTGCCCCTTGTCGAAGTACAGCGGCGTGCTCTTCGGACCACGGCTGGTATGGCTGGGCAATGATGATGTGGCTGCCTCCCCCAGTCAGCAGCAGCCACCTCCTGACTTCCTCTTTGCAGTCGCCTTATACACTCCATATAATCTTGAATCTCTCTCTAGGAAGAGCACGTTCCACCCCTCATCATCGCTCACGAAGCCTTGTCCATCATAGTCGGGGCAATTACACCACCTCGACGCGCGTTCGCTGCGTGTGAGTACTCATTGTCCTCCTGATCCTCCTCAATATGCTTACATCTTTCCCCCGGCTTGCTGCACATGGACATGCAGCATTAGTATACGACACCGCTCCTTCTATATCAACTACCCCTACAAGAACGGCGGAAAGCCTCTCGAGCCTCAGGCAAGTACAATTGCCAGCCTGAGGCTGACCTGCAACTAAACCCATGTCAAGTACGTTTTTCCCTCCTCCAGCCCTTCCTAGAACACTCGACGCTCAGCGCCCAACCCAAGGACCAGTCGCCACCCGCGCCATCTGCCTAGTCTGGTCCGTCATGGCACGAGTGGCCCACTCAGTCTTTTCCACCTCCCGCCACGTCGCTACCAAGAGTGTTAAAGGGGTCGTCCGCGGCGTGGAAAACTTCTTCGGACGTTGTAAGGATGTTGTAACCCTGGTCTTCGGAGACGGTGGTCCCCCCGTGGAGAAGTGGGGCGTTTGATCTGTCCGTTTTATCCATCCGCCCGGTTGTACTTTATTTATTAGCACGGTTTGCTTTGTATTTCTGCATCTGTATCGCGAATATCGTCCTATGCAATTGTACTTTATCACTTTATCATATTTTTAGCCAAGCAGCGCAAACAAAAGTAGAGTCGAGACATGACATATGTCGAAGACGCTTGGCTATATTTTAGCTTGGAATAAATACGTATGAATAGAGAGCATACAGGAAGGCTACTACTCCAAGACCGAAAAGGGGAAGGCGAGGGCCCGAACCACCTCCTTTGCAGGACAACGAACGAGGCCAAGTGTCCTGCCGGCCGCAGCCTAACTGCTAATGCGTGCCATCTCAACGTCCGACGGTGCAGACTCGGAGCGAGAGTCCGTGACACTCCGCTGCGCGAACTTGGCGGACGCCAAAGACTCCGTCGTCTCGCCGCCCCCGAACACGAGCGGGCGGTTGCTCGCCACGCTGGGCGCGGGCGAGTGGTCCCAGTACGTGCCGGTGCACCAGATAGTCGCGAGGAGCACGCAGATGATCTCGACGTAGTTGTTGAGCTCGATGAAGTCGGACGTGCGCAGGACGTTCGGCTCGCGGAAGGACATGATGACGGTGACGACGTTGATGATGACCGGGAACACAAAGTTGAAGACCGCGATCCAGAAGAGGGCCTTCAGACGTGCCGAGTACGAGCCTGCGAGGTTCGAACGTCAGCCAATGTGTGTCAGATATTGTGGGAGTGGGGAGCTGCTACGTACTGCGGCCTTCGTTGGTGAATACGCTGACCAAAGCGCCTTCCTTGCTCCTGAGCCCTCGGGCTTGGTTCAGCCGGAGGAGGAATAGTGTGGATGCGTACCTAATTAATCGTCAGCTCGAGCCCGAGATTTATGGAGAATGTAAACCCACAAGTCATTGGCGGACTGCAAAAACCATTCCACCTTCCCATTGGGGAGGCTCATCTCGTACACCGCGATGGTGATCGAGTCCGCACCAGTCTCGTCGATCCGTCGCGACACCTTGGTCAGATAAATGGACATGTTGATGAGCCGCACTATGAAGAGGGACGAAAATCCCGTATATAAGCAAGTTGCGCCTCCAGGTCAGCGTCCGAGGAGGATAGACGGCGACGACCCGGATGATCAGGACGGACTGGACGCAGAGTGGGATACAGAACGAGAAAGCGGAAAATGCGAGGGTGAAGCGCGAGCTAGCGATCTTGCCCGCAAAAGCCCCTTTCTGCGGGACGAGAGAAAAACATGAGCGATGAGACATAGCTTGAGCAGACAACGCGCCTCATCGGGGACTCACTAGATAGCTGATCGTCAGACCACCGTACGCGAACCCCAGCGCGAGGGCGAAGACGTTGAGGATGAAGATAGGCGTGCGCCAAAGGCGCGAGAACGAGAAGAAGAGCGCAATGCTGATTGGAATGAGGACCCCCGTGCACATTGCCGCGAGGAGAAGCATGTCCATTGCGCCATTGAGGGCAGCGGCCTCCTCCGCCGTAATAGAAGCCGCCGTGTTTGAGGATGCGGTCCCGTTCATGGTGCTCATGGAGGACATGGCGAGAGGATGCGACTGCGCTGCGGTAGTGGTGCGTGATCCAATACGATGGAAGACCACTCACGATATACTCATGCACCCATCCCTTATCGTCTTGTTGTGACACGGCCCTCGACCCCAATGGCATCAGTCGTCCTGATGAAGGGCGCGGCGGGCTGACCAGTACGTAGTGAAGGTTTACACAGCGCTTGTGCCTTCTCAACCTCATGCGCTGGGCTCAGCGGTGTCGGAAGGATTGCGATCTTGTACCGCCTAGTTGGCCACTGTCCCATGCAGATGGGAGGCGAAGCACTCAACATCCGAAATAGACCCTTTGCAATGAAACTTGGGAGCACGGATACCTGACGAAGTTCGAGCCACCGCTCATGTGGTTTTGACTCAATCAGATCGGGGCGTGGTCCATATCGAAGGACGAACACGGAGGCTGTTGAATGTGCAGATGTCGAAGCCCTGCCAACGTCCAGGAGACTCCCGCTTATCGCCAAAGTGCAAGGTCGTCAGTGGGCGGTGGAATTGTGGGGACGCATGAGAATTCGCGAACTGCAGAGCCCGGGGAATGGCGGAATTCTGAATACGAAGAAATCAGAGGTTCAAACGCGCCCGAAGATTATAATTCGGACACAGTACCTCTGGAGTCAGGACGTCCGAACCAACGGTGTCGGACTACCAGTAACGGACTGGCACCTAGTCAGGCCCTAATGAAGTCCTTATGTGTATGTGTGGCAATATCGCGCCCATTGATGTTCCAGTAGATATCCACACTCCCTAGATCCAATATTGGCAAAGCTGAGGGGGGGGAATGAGGCCTATTACAAGGGTGAGAGTAGGGCGAGGGCGGAAAGTCGGTTTGTGCTGGCACCTCGGAATACCGGGCCGGATTTCCAAAGTCGTCCGTCCAGCACGTTCGCATTCGATCGACGTCTACCTCTGAGGTCTACTGACACTGAAGTGAAGTATTCTTATTGTAGGCAATCTGAGTGCATTGTAGACACCCGTACAATGTGGATTTGGCTGATGCTCGTGACAGCCCAATTTCCCCTGCACCAACACACACTGGACCGCACACCAACGCAATCCGAGTCTCTCAGCCCCATGTCTCGATGCTTAGCTGGGTATCTCCGAAGACTAGCGAGACGACGTCTATCACATGCATCACACAGTTCCATAGCATGCTAAGCAGTCCCTCTCCGGAGCCATAGTTCAGGTTAAGCGCGGCGTAGACGGCGACAGTAGGAATCGCCAGGAGTAAAAAGAGTCGGAGCCGCATAATGTGGGGAGCTGAGTCAACGTGAGTGAGCACCGGAAAATACTGTCATAAGGTGGAACGATGTACCGCGCTCGCTTGCTATAGTTCTATCTCGAGATGCAAAAAATTGCCACAAGGTGGAAAGAAACAACAGAAACGATGAGCTACACGTACATGAAGTTAGAAACGTAAATCCAGAGGATGATCTCACTCACAAGCAGTTCAAAGGCTTGGCAGCCCAAGTTTTGGCGATGTGGGTGGCCCCAGGCCGCCTATCCTCTCCGCGGAGTGCGTCGGTAGACTCGGACGCAGGGCCGTAAACGTCGAGACAGGTGTCCCAAGAGAGTTGTGGTAGGCCGAAAGGTACCGCAGCTAGCAGTACAAAAACACCGATTGGGGCAAGAATATAAAGACATTCGGTGGCAATGGCCATCCCCGCCCGGGACGGAATCCATTCATCGTCAGTCACCTGCAATATATGTACATGAGCTTTTAGAGAACGTCGATTCGAAACGGTTCAAGGCGTACGCACATTGCGACGAAAGATAGTAGGAGTATGAATGCAGAGCATGATTGGAGGGTTACACGGCAATGGTGAGAGCAGCGAAAAGGCGAGCGGACACGGTGGGCAAAGCGGAGGTGGGTAGGAGTGCGGGCGAGAGGGGCGAGAACGGATCTCACCAAAACCGGTAGGCAGGACGGGCGAAGCGAGGCTTCTCAAAGAGTTGGGGCACTCTCAGCCTGACTGGCTGCGCCCAATGTCCCGTTCCCAGATATTGAAGCACGTTTGCCTCCTGTAGATGGTGCGAATAAGGGTAGCTGGGAGTGAGTAACCGTCGTGCCGCTCGCCTGTGCCGCTGACTACAGCTTTCATATAACATGCTCTTCTCTTCCCAGTTGAACTTGCCTTCTGTGTCTAAATTGTCCCAGATCGCGCCGGCATTGAGCACTTAATGGTCGCCTCGCGCCCGCGGCGAACCTCCCATCACTGATATCCCAAATACGCTTTGTAGGTCCCTCCCCGACCCTGGGGACGTCCATCCTGCACGTATTTTGGATATCATTTTCTTGCCTTGATATTCGAGAAAAAGCGCCGGCACGGCCATGGATTCGGTTTGATCAACATGCGCTCAGGAAGACGAGCAGACAAGGGACACGGCTGTTCTCTACCGCGGGGCACATGGGGCATCCCTCCACAATCAAACACTGTCGAACCTTCCTCTTCTTCCAAGCCCTTCGATGATACCTGAAACAGCAAACCTGATCCTAGGGAGTCGAGGAGATTGTTCGTCCGACCGGCGGAAGTTGAAGAAGCACTAGAGACCGAGTATGACGCGATGATGTGGTACGGTACTAAGTTGCCTAGGTAGGTCCAACTCAATCTGAGAGTGTCCTAAAAAGATATTGGTGCTGCAGGGTCTTACGGAGGGTGGATGCACCGGCAAGCTGATTGGCAATGTGGTCGACTCACCAATAACGCTCCGTGTAGGCATCAGCCAGGTTAAGGGTTTCGCCTACGGTGTTCTCCGAATAGGTACATGGAAAACGGCTCCCCGAACGGTGGAAGTAAGGGTCGGATAGTCAGGAATGTGGTAGGCGCGATAGATCTACGGCTAAGACCCACCGAGTACTGCGACGGGGAAGGCGAGCCTTCATAGAGGTGGGGAGGGCAACGTTAGCGCATACAGTTGGTATCGCGCCCCACACCTCATCCTCCATCTCCAAGTCGTCCCGGATGGTCCAAAGGCCTCTTGTTGTCGTCGTGACCGGAGCGAACAGGTGGGACCGTCCAGCATCTCCGCTTGCTCGTTGTTGTGCTGAATCTGAACATTGACAGCGGAGTTGGATTCGGAGTTTGCCACCGACTCCTCGTCCAGCTCTCGGTCCTCCGCCCGCCCGACGCACAACCGTACTTTGTCTCAGCCTATGCCTCAGCTTCGAGTCCTACGACCCAGGATCCAGGATCCCCTTCTACGAGCGACCATGAACTCACGCCTTACGCTGGTCTGACGATCATTATGGCCTGCCGCGACGAGACCCGTGCCAAGAGTGCCCGAACGAAGCTGTATGCGCTTCTGGATACGCACATTGCGACACTCCGACCTGGGTCTGAAGAACGTCAACATGCGATAACATTCCGCTCTAGTGTTAATCTAGAGCTGGAAGTCCTTGACCTCGCGTCCATGCAGAGCGTACTAGATTTCGGGAGAAACGTGGCAAAGAAGTGAGCATTTCCCGTTCCCCCCATCGCAAGGCGATACGTTGAGCCAACTCATCATATCATTGTACAGATACGACCACATATCCCATCTTGTACTGAACGCGGGTACCGCAACGTACAGCCATTTCGATTACCTCCTCTACTCATACGACATCGTGCGGTATCCTACCCTCACCGTGACGCACCCGCGCGCGAACATCCAGAAGGCTGGTATTCTGAGCGAGGACAACCTCGGATATGCCTGGCAGTGTAACGTGTTCGGACACTACTGTGTGGTACGTCTGAGATTCCACTCACATTTCACTTGATAACTGATATTCGATACGCCGCTGCGACACCAGTACCGATCGCTTCAGCCCCTTCTCGCTGCTTATGGGCGGGTCTCTGGGCGGCCCGCTCGGGTGATATGGATGTCCTCGATGGACGCGATGCCGTCGTTTGACCCTATCGACGACTGGCAGCTGACGCGGACCCGGCATTCGTACGAGTCTGCCAAGTTCCAAGCCGAGTCGATCGCTTCGGAGCTAGAGCATCTGGGCCTCCAAGCTCGAGAGAAAGGCGTCCAGTCGACCCTGCCGGACTTCGTCTCCACCGACGGGGAAATCCACCATCTGATCTCTGGCCCCGGCGTCGTCCCGACCAACATGATGTCCCTCCTCAACATCAAGTTGCCAGGCTACAGAGCTGGCACGACGGCAGTTTTTTGGCTGGTGAGTGCCTTCCTCACACGATGCGTCGCGTGTTCTGACTCTGTAGTGTGCGTCCCAGACTCGCCTCCTCGGATGCAAACATATCCACATGTCAGCCTACAAAGCCGCGGTTGCGACCGTGCATCTCGCACTCGCGCCCTTGGACTCTATCCCGACAGCGCACACTGCTCCGTCGATTCTTCCGGCGCAAACGAGCTACCCGCCGTGGCATCCCTACTACAGGATACAGACGGATCTCGTGCAGACTCTTCGTTTTGGGTCGCTGTCGGACCGGTGGGGGAACGAGTATCCTGGGATTACTGCCGTCCCCGTGTGGGAGGAGCATCCGGACGTGGGGAAGGTGTTGCTGGACAAGTTCGAACGTCTGTACCAGACGTTCCGAAAGGCCATGCCGGACGATACCTGTTCTTAGTAGATGGCGTTGTTGCGACTCGCTGCCTGTACTGATTAATTGTATGTCAGTACTCGAATTGTAAAAGCCTCGTCTGGCTGTTTGTCGGCTTCAACCCCTGCATTGCGTCTGGGGACTGTCTAACCTGATACATGAAGAAAGAGACGTGCTGCGGTGGCGCCTTTGCAAAGGCCAGGCCGTGAAACATGCTGCCTCCAATAACGTCAGCTTCGCGAACCAGGAGGTACCGTAGCGGATATGATGTGGCGGCGGTGTCACAAAGGTGCGGACATGAGTATATACCCCAGATTCCGCGTGCTACGCTAGTAGTATTATAGAGGACGCTCTCTTCGGGGACAGTCAATCTCGTCATGTTACTGAAACCGCACACACACATATATATATCTATACACACAATCACGCAAGAGAGCGATTACCACCCTACAAAACACCAGGAGCTACGGGGCCACAAAGGGGAGATATACGGCCAGGCCGAAGCCAAGGACAGTTACAGGTCTGACAGCAAGCCCGACCCGCGCTTTCTAAGTAGCAATACGCCCTCGCGGGGCGCGGCAACAGCAAATCCCATGCAAGTCTCCTTCGGTGGGCCGCCATCGCCACCGAGCTTCAAGTCGTAGTGAGCGATGATGTGGGCCAGGATGACCTTCATTTCCATGACCACGAAGAACCGTCCCGGACTGCAAGCCAGACCCATCAGTTGTGCCCCGTGTGCGTGCATAAACCCGATGCACATACCAGGAATGCGCCCCGTAACCCCATGAAAGGTACGTTGCAGAGGATTTCGTGAACTGATGCTTCACACTGTCTCCATCGCGCTCGCGCTCTCGCGAGAAGCGGAAGGGGTCGAAGACCTCCGGGTCTGGGTAGTACCGGTCGTCTCGGTGCACGGGGCTGTAGGCCGTGACGAGGATCGTCCCCTTCGGTATGAACGTCCCATCGCTAAGCAGTACGTCCTTCATTGCCTTCTTCATCATCGATGCTACACGATCCCGACAGGGAAAGGAAGACTGAGTGAGCAATGTGGCTGCGAAGACCCGGCAAGAAGCTTACCGAGGGCTACCCCCGTGTAACGCTGGGTTTCCTTGAGGAAGCTGTCGAGCTTCACCATCTTGCTGACCGCACCCGCCGTCCAGCCCTCCTCGGAGACCAGAGGCTCGATCTCTTCACGCAGTGTCTTCATGGCGTCCGGAAAGATTACCAGGCGATACACGGCGTTCGTCAAGACGTTTGCGGCGGAGTTGATGGCCGCGAAGTTGGATCCCAACAGTCGTTCGACGACATATTCGTCGGAGTTTCCCCTACGAACAGCCCTATCCAGGATCCACTGCAACATGTCGTTCTAACCAACAGAGTGATGAGCGACGCGCTTCGATGAGTACCTTTGAGGACTCACCGGTTTTCCGGGCCAGTCGCCACTGGACTCGTTCATCAAGGACTTCCTCTTCTCGATGATAGGGCGAAAGATGGACAGAGCAAGTTGCACGTTCCCGTGTACTTTGCTCACTCTCGGTCCGATTATTCTGTCACGTTAGATTAGATAATGTAAAGGAACAGACGACCTTGCTTACGGTTTCAGAAACGTCGGGATCAGATTCATGGTCAGTATGGTCTCCATGAAGTCCTTCACATGCTTGCGAACGATAGACAGGTACTGCTCATCACGACCTACAACGAGTCACTCGTCAGCCATGATATATAGACCTCAAATACCATCGACGCACAAAGTGGGAGACCAACAAATACGCGGCTAGTGGTCCGCGCGAGAACTTGATTCATGAAAGCCCATGGGTTCAACTGCGTCCAATCTGCCACGCGCGAATGTGTCAGCTAAACGGTCTCCGCCCACGGTAAAAACGCATACCGCTCTCCTCAGAGGGGATGCACTCTTGGAGGAAGTACTGAAGCTCATCTGCTATTTCTGGGGCGAAGATCGGAATGCCGCGAGTCAGGTTCTCCTTGATGATCGTCCGCGATTCGTGCCCAGAGTCCGCTAGCATTTCTGGCCCGGACGTGAACGCGACCTGAGTGAACTAGGCTCAAAGTGTCAGGGTGATAGTCCGTGCAGTGAGAAAGTGGTCTCGACCTCTCGGATGCCATCGTATGCCGACAGCTCGTCGTCGGAGCGCCTGCCCACTTCCTCTATCATCTTCGTCCCGCAGACGACGACGACCCACTTGTCGAGGAGAGGAAGCTTGAACGTCGAGTTGTGATGCTGGACCAAAAGCTCAGCCTCTCGAAGAGCAGGGGGAGAGGAATGGCTCACCTTCATGTAACCTTCATTCAGCAGTAACCTTGGGTCACGCGCGAATCGGAGAGCGGTCCAAAGAGACAACCCCGGAAAGGAGAATCCATTGAGCGTTGGTATCAATCGCAGCTGTCGGGCACTGTGTAAGTTCGGTAGCAACGATCCGTTTGCGAGATTAGACCTACGGGGTGCGTGTACCACCGAAACAACAGTGCGCTCACAAGGCAGGCCAAAGGAGAGAACGTCCACGCGATACCATACATATCGGATGAAGATTGACTGGGGAGGCCGGAAGGCTAGCTGATAGACGGAGGAATTTATACCAGTATGTGTTCGTTCTGGGATGCCTGCAAGACCCGCGTAGAAAATAATAATGTGGCCAGGATGATCCCTAGTAAGCAAGTACCACAGCATCCTGGCGTTGGTATTTTTCTAAGACAGGTGATTTGCAAAATGTTCACGCACATGATCAAAGAGTTGCCAGAAGGACGAGTCGAAGCCCTACCCGTCAATACCTTGGTTCGCTGTCTTCCGGGTGCCTGCCGCGGCCGAGCATCAGAAGCGAAACGCGCGCGCGCGCTGTCCAGATGATCCTTGATGATGTGTGGGTGACATGCAAGAGTCCAGAAAGGCTTCCTGGGCGCAATGATAATGATGACACAGGTGAGGGAACCTGAGGAGCTTGAAGGACGGACGCAGACGTGGGATCGTCGAAAGCTGCAAATTCGGTGATGGTCGGAGTATGACAATTAAGCTCCGACTCAGCCCCTTCAGCGTCATTTCCTTCCTATAACAGACTCCGACTGAAAGGCAAGGGCCACCCGCACCCCCACCATCGCCTGCTCCACCATCCCCCTCCCCTCTCGTTTCGATACAACTATTCCATAACCCCCGCTACAGCTGCCGCATGAAGCATATAATACGTGCCGAGTACGACCTGTGTCTAAATCACTCGTATGTGGGTCCTACCTGCCGTTCTCTGCTACCGCTCTAACAGGCTCTCCGTTTGTGTGGTTCTAGGCGGCGGGGTCTCAGTCGACGGCGATCGCGATGGGCGCAACTTGCGAACATCCTGGCTGATCAACTCTCACACATGCTGCCGGTATCTTTGAACGGTCTCGTTCGAGGGCATACGGGGCACGGCCATGCTAACACACCCTTTCGGCAGGCAAAGCCCTGGGACCTGTACGACCACAAGAACCACTCCTTATGAAGCTAGAGCTTTTTTTTTTACTTCTGTCTCCCATGCGTGCTGGAAGCAACGTAGTTGAGTGCAATGCGGATTCCCCTTTTCGTATATTCGGGTGACCTTCTCATCTGGCAGGATGCACTCCCGGCGTATCATCACCCTGATAGATTCTGAGCTGCGGCTTCAACTCAGGTGAATGACACACTCTCTCCATTCTCAAGGTTCACGCGTCACGGCTTGATAATAGGCTCCCGAGCCCAGATGACACCTCCGACTTCTAAACCGCGTTCTATCAAGCAACCTACTATGGCGGAATGTGCAATCTTTCGCCGGTACAACCTTACAGCGAGTACCCCCGGAATCCTATAGTCTTCTTCATTCCCGTCGCCTCTCATCCGCCCCACGGGACATCGTTAGAAGACGCTCATTCCAGCGCAACCGCACAGACATTCATGATGAATGGATGTCTGAGCGGTTGCACTGGTATGGATGTCTGACGTTGTGACAATGCCGTCTCCTCGACATGACCAGGTATGTACCTCTCGGAATGGCTACCACGACTGAAGGCTGTTTCTCTACAGCTGATTCTCCCCTTCAGGTCATCGAACCTCGTCAGATCATGGTGGTGATACCCTGCTGCTGCTTGCGAGCGCAGTAAGACGCCATCCCTATATCCATTGATGCGTCAGAGTTGGAGGCCGCAAGGCTCGAGTAGCTGGAGAAGTTGCAGACTTGCTGTCAATGACTAGTGTTCAATACACATGACGACGTTCGTATCTGAATGTATTCACGAATGGCAAACGTATTTTGACACGAATATCGCCGCCCGAGCGGACAAGTGACTTCACATCGCAGTCCCCCAGCCAGGTTGTAACGTCACTTCCCCTTCGCAGCCTGCGCCATGAGCGCTTGGATCGTCGTCGCCATCCCCTCGTCCACGGCTCTCTCGCCCGACATCCGCATCAACCGATATTGTATACAATGGGCGAAATACGGCGTGATCGTTCTCCGCCCACAGCCCATCGACTCCACTAGGTACCACGCGAACCTCGCGCTCGTCGGGACCGTCAGGCTGAGTGTCATCGGCGCCGCGTGGTTGTCCGAGTGCACTGCGCCTACTGTTAGGTACGTGAACCGCACCCCGGTCGGCGTGCCGAAGAATAGTTCGTCGTTGTCCAGGCCACGCGCGAGCGCCTTCAGGAACCCCTTGGACGCAGCATACATGGGCAGGCGCGGGGGCCCAACCACGCCTGCGAATGAGCCGACGAAGAGGACCTGGACAGGCCCAGACTGGGCCGCGCGGCGGAGCTGGGGCAGGAGGGCGCGCGTGAGGAAGAGCGCGAAGAGGGCGTTGGAGCGCACGACGCCCATGAGGTACTCTTCGGCGCGGTCGTCGATTCTGATTGAATGGCATCGATGTGAGACGTCGGAATCCCATAGCTCCGGTGTTGCATTAGAGATAGAGACGCAGACGTACCTGGTATCGATGAGGGGCTCCCCGCCGACGTTGTGCACGACCACAGTGACATGCAGGTCCCTGAACGGCTCGAGCAGCCTCTCCCAGTCGTGGTCGCCTTCCGATGCGTCGGCGATGGAGTATCGCACGTCACTCGTGCCCGCCTGCCTCTTCGCGAATGCTCGCAGCTCCTCCACGATCTTCTGCATCTTTGCCTCGTTCCTCCCGTGCAAGATGACGTTGAAGCCTCTGGAAAGCAGCTCAGCCGCCGTGGCCTTGCCTATCCCGTCCGTCGCTCCCGTCACGATGACGTATGCGGCCCCTCCATGTTGGTAACATTTGACAGAGCTGGGGCGGAGAAAGTACAGCCAGATAAGGTCGCAGATGCGATAGAGATGTGGGATCGCGAGGACAAAACCAAGTAGAGCGAACGAATTCAGGACATTGACGTCCGACGCTGCAAGCATGTTCGTGGATTGCACGATGACGGATTAGTGGTTGTTGGGAGAGGTCTCACGCGAAAGCGAGAAGTATTGCGGGAAGTAGTTTCCCCGCGAGGCGAAGAGAAGGTAGTGCCATAGCACCCAGACGGCTGGTTAACCTGATAAGAGGATGTGAGCTACCAGCCGGATTTCTCATGCTTGGCATCACGACGTACCAATAACTATGAAAACCCTTTCCTGTTCTAGACGATGTCCGATCGAGGAACAGCCATGCATGGTGGTCTTGTTACTTGCCAGTGCATGTCTGCAGCGAATCTGGGCGGCGCTCGAGAAGAGCCCGTGGGGCAGGGCCGAGGCGGCGCCCTACCACCTCCTTCTGGCATAACACCTGAAATATCGTGAGCACAACGGCAGAACAACACGCCCGACCCAAAAGGCGGCGCAGGCGCGGGGGCGGCATGGGCGCGGGGGCGGACGTGGATGCAAGCCGGCAGCCCGTGTTCTCGAGCCAGCTGTCCAGTCCGGATGCGATCAGGTGCAGCGCCTTGTCCATAGGCTCTGCTTGCCCGAAAATCCAGCGCCAGAGCTCTGCGTAGCATATATCCCCGGAAGAGTTCCAGGAGCGCCACGTCGCGGGCTGGGAGAGAGGGAGCGTGGTGTGGGCGTTCTCGACCGCAAGCAGCGCCTGCATCCCAATGCACAGGCGGAGGTCCTCCGACGCGAGCCCGTCCGAGCGCACAAAGACGCGCGCGAGGTCCGCGTGGAGTGTCGGTCGGGTAGATGATGGTGTTGGTGAATTGGCCGAAGTCGATGAGTCATAGAGCGTAACGACCATGTAAGTAACCGGCGACCGGGGGCTGGAGCGCGTTGCCACTCTCCTGGCCAGGAAGGCCCGCCCAGAGGACTACAGTGACGTTCGGGTTTTTGATCCAGGTCCAACTAATGACACGACGACGATCGTGTTGTTGTTCACCGCGGCGACGGCGTTGATGAGTGCGACTGCATTGCCCAAGAGCGTGAGGTTGGAGCGGTCGCCCGTCATGCCGTCCACGAAAGCCATACCCGGGATAGTGGTGTTCTCGTCCACGATGACCATACCCTCGCCAGAATCAGCATTCAAGAACATGAGCGCGACGTCCTGGCCGAGCGCGGTGGCTGCCGCGCCCTCGATGTCCCAGTTGTTCAGGGACAACGACACGCTGGTGCGGTCCTCGCGCGCGCGAGCCTGGATGGCCTCCAGCGGGGTGATGAGGTAGGGGAAGCTCCCCGAGCCGGAGCCCCAGCCCACGACGAGTGTCCCGTCGTCCCCACCTTGCAGCATGTAGCCCGTCGGACCACGAATGGAGGGGCCGGAGTCATTGCCTGTTCACAGTCACAGCCAAAGAAACACGGTCAGCACGTCCGACGGGCGAGGATGGGAGTAAAGCCCTTACCGACGATGGTACTCAGCTTCCTGAGAGGAAGCGCGCCGGCCGCGTTCTTGAGGAGCACACTCGCAGCACCGACCTCGCGCACGATCGCGAAGTGGTCGTCCTGCACGTCCACATGCTCGGTTCGCCGCCAGATCGTTCGGCAGCGCCTGGCTGAAGTTCACCAGTCTCGGTGTCAGCAGGGAGTAACGCAAATGCACAGGAGCCCACATAGTTGTCATCCTGGCCCAGGAAGTACCGCGCCGCAACGATGCGCTCTGCCATGTGGTCTCCGCGCCTCCGTTATCATCCCATTCTCGACGAAGGCAATCAGGTTGGAGCCATTGAAACCGCTTGCGTTCACGCCCAGAACGAATGTCCACGCATCGACATCTACATTGCTATCAGCGTCCTGAGGCACTCGCGAGATTCGCATACAGAACACGAACGTCCAGTGGACCGTTGGGCATCGCAGTCAGACATGACGTTGTCCTGGAAGCCGTGTTCACCTTTGAGGTTGAGAGTGCGGTCGCTCTCGCACGCGAATGTGTCGTTAACAAAATCTAACACAGAAACATGAAGACAGAATTCCATATCAACGTGGAGGAAGGCACATACTGTAGCTGCACATAACGCTTGCAAGGCCAGCCTGGACGGCATCTCGTGCTCCGTGGGCCCTGTCATCAATATCCGAGGATTCCTGAAAGCGGAGGTTCTCCTGTTCGCTATGTTCCCCCATCCGATGTCAACCATCGCTGTAAAACCGTTTACCTGTGAATGACGTACTTGTTGATAAAATGCTTCGCACACGTCTGCGCCCCGCCCTCCTGCTACCCCAGCACTGTCTCGTACACTGCCTCCCCGGACAAGAACAGGTCCGCCCCAAAACCCTCCCAGTTCTCTACCCAATCGCCTTACCCCGCACGCGGAGAAGCGTGCTGGTCCATAACACCACATTGATCCTCGCAGGGAACGCGACAACGAAGTCCGTCGCGCGCATGCCGAGTGACCCGTCCTCGAGACAGGACCCCGGCCAATCGTTTAAGGGGGTGATGTTGCCCACACACCGGCTGTCCGCGGAGCCGACGCCCGTGGTCGCGTTGACCTTTTGCTCCAGCGTCCAGGCTGGGACGAGCTTTCCCGCCTTCGTTTTCGCTTCAGCCCAGGTGGGGCTAAAGTCAGGAACGAGGCGCGAGCCGAGGGGAGGCGGAAAGCTGGGGGATGCTGAGGGGAATACACCGGGGATGGAGGAAGCGGAGGGGAGTGGAAGTACGAAGAAGGGGTAGGAAGAGATCCGGAGCGTGATCAGAGCTGTGGGACGGGATTGCGCTAGTCATTGTGTGCATACAAGAGGAAAACAGAACACGGATGAACGAAGAAAAAAGACGGTTGCAGCACCATCGGTCTCGGGCGATGAAAATAGGAAGCAGTTTCCTCAGGCAAAGTCGACATTTGGTCAAGATTGACAACGAGGCATGACGGTGCCGGCAAATCAGGCTGGGACGTGTTTTCGGGATTGCCGTGCACAGGGGACGTTGTGGGAGCCTGCGCGCGATCTGGTCGGTGAGTAGCCCTCGGCGGTCTACGGGCGGGATTGGGGAACACGTGGCGTTAAGGACTGAGCAATGGGAGACAGGAAGCCACAGAACTCGGAGGATGCATTCTCACCTGTGTGCGTTATTGCCATATCTCCACTAAACACCCGCCTCCTAGGCGCGGATGGCGAGGCGGAGTCCAGAGATCTTCTCCTTCGAGGCGTCCGTTTCTGCCGGCACCTCCTCGCCGTCCCTGCCTAGCCTCTGTGAAGGCGGCCAGTTGGTCAAACTCGCGAGTGTCTCTGTGTGCAAAATGAGGGATCGTCAGACGATGAGAGCTTGACCGGCCCTTGCAATGCGACCGAGTCCGACGACAAGCCGCCACATGAAACCAACGCGCGCAAGATCCTCAGAGTAGTGTGGTGATGGACGCCTCCACAACGACGAACGTGATGGACGCATCATTGCGCTGGCTCTCATCCACTGAGGACATACCTGACAAGAGCGTGACGCACTGTCCACCCCTTCTTCGGCCTCTTCGGCCATCCTGCCCAACCATCCTCCCACGAACTGCATGGGTATTGGTGGGAGTCCGGTTGAGGTGTGGGTTGAGCAACAGCAATCAGACTAGCGAGACTTGGAGGAGCAAGCGAAGTGAGAACAGTGAGACCGCCGAGGCTCAGAGGCCAGTGTGCACCAAGACCAGCGAAACCGATGAGACTCACCAGGGTAGCGAATGTCCCCCCTTGCTGTGACATGGGGACGGGGCACTGTGCACTAGCAAACGGGCCTCGCGCAATCCTTGGACACGGACGGAGGTCGGTCAGCGACCCGTACAGCAGACCACGACGTGCACTGCTACGCAGCTGGCCCACTACCACACATGACAAGCGTCCTGTCTTCTAGGACACGGACATCCAGCAGTCCGTGCCACACGAAGGGGGAGAACAGGATGCGCGCGCTACCTCGCGCCCGACTTTTCCCACTGACCAAACACGTCAACAACGCGTGTGTCACATGAGAAAAGTCTGTCTCGTGACACGACCTGCCGGACGAGCGTCTAATGGCACCTCAGCGGGCGAAAATTTGGCCAACCCAATAGTACTCGCTTCAATCCCCTTTCTCGACGCTCGTCTCATTTGCACCTGCTCTTATGCGGTACGCGCTGGGACGTGAAAGGCTCTCGGAGATATACAAATCAATCAAACTAACGACCTGAGCTAGTTCCGGACGATCACAACTACGACGACAACCCACAAGGACGACGAGGAGTCACGGATTAGACGGGCAGGTGTAAGAACGTCAGGCGGCGGACGAGCAAGAGAAGGAAAGCAAATGGTATCTGTTACGGTACGTACTGACCCCTACAGCTTGTGCTTTGGCTTACGTTCTACTAAAATACGATACAGTGCTTATCCTGAGACGTCTGGGCTGCACACGGTCGTGGAGGAGGCGAACCGCGGAAAAGTCGACCACGACGCGGCCACGACCCCGCTCCTTGCACATCCCTGCACATCGACGACGTCGCTCGCGACAACATCAAAACACACCCAGAACGCCAACAATGCCACCGCCGCGAGCGCAACATGTTCAACCCCTGTTCTGTGCCACCTATCTCCGCCATATGCATAGCTTGTTCCAAAGCAAGGTTCGTCGCGCAGTGCCGCGTCACCCGTGCCTACGTCGTCGCTTACAGGGACACACTGTATGCGCAGATACGCCCGACCATCCAGAAATTCGTCGAACAGGAAGGGTAGCAAGCCGTCGATGTAAACAAAGCCGGGATGGATGACGTGTACCGCCCTCGACATGCTCAGGCAAGCCAGGTTCGGGTACTCGTTCGATAGCTTCAATGAGGACTCCTCCGACGCGTATAGCACATCCCCCAAAATTATGTTGTCCGGTACTCGGTTTGCGTGCCCATCATCGAATATGCCATTGACCCGTCTATCTACCACACAGCCGCGTCGTGGCGCAGTTCAGCTTGCCACATGCAAGGAAAATGAACGCTCGTCATCCCCGTAGGGTTCCTTGGTCGTCTATACGTGGTGATGCCTACGTCTCTTTTCCATCTCGGGCATGCCAAAAGTACGTCCCTTGCCACCTCTCCCTTGCCACCGTCTTCGCTGATCCAATACGTTCCTTTTGCCTACTCTATCTACGCACTTGACTGGTGTCTGTGGGTCCCTCAAAGCGCGGAATTTCGTGCGGCCCAATTTTAGGATGGCAGAGCCACGGCTCTTCTTTTAAAACTGTTAGTAAGTGTTCCGGTGCTACGTATGCATGAGTTTACTGAACTTGTAGCTTTTGAGGTATTCTGGGCGGCCTGACACATCAAGTGCTCTCGCCAAATCCGTACCTCGAAGAGAAATGGGGATCCGTGGCAAGTTGAGACTCGGAGGGGTACATGACCGTAGAGTCCCTGGCATAAACGTCGCGCGTACCCGACCGACGACCGCGTCTGGCGCCGAGGGCCGAGGGCCGGCACCGCTTCGCGGGCCCCGTTCCTATTTGTGCTCCCGTCGTTGTAGGTTCATCGCTGTGTATCCGTTCTACGGGTAGCCCAGGTTATGTACCCACCTTAGCTTATACTCGCTCACGGGGCCTCCAAAAACTGCTGGGACGGGCACACACGTCGCCTCGCCCTTCGGACCCGAGCCGCATCGCGACTGGTACACATCGAACTCCGTCCTCCGAGTTTCACGATGTCCACACTCGGGCAGAATATCGGCATCATTGACACGAACCATGTACGCTGCATCTTTGTACGATAGTACGCCGGTCGGCGATGCCTGGGGGTGGACCAATTCCGCACCTCCACCGCGAGTCTCCACCTTTGCGCTATCCGTTTTCCGTGTCTCCATTCTCATCCTTCATGCAGGCTGGGAAATCCCACTGGTAGTCACGTCCTCGCCGATAAATGGCACCCCGAGGCTGCATATTGTGGATGAATATGTTGATTTTGCGTACAGTCGCCAATTCGGATGCATGTGCTATAGGTACATCACCGCAACAGTACGGTCATTTCGTGGGCTCGCACATCTCGATATCAAGCCCAGCGCGCCATGCGTGAGTGCTAGTGCCAGGAAGGGCGAATGTCGCCGTGCTGATAGACTGGATCGTCTTCTCTGACACTTGAATTTTGAGACTGCGGCCCCGCCCCTGGACCGTTTGCGCATGCGCTCTAGATCTGCCAATGGGCACCCGAGCACCAGACCGTGGGGAGGACGACACCGGTGTAGACGCGAATGCTCACCATCATCACATCACGTCCACGCCATCCTGGGGATCGGGGTCCCGGAAGAGAAAGACCAACGGGATGATGCTGAGCAGGACCGGAAAGACCAAGTTGGACACCGCGATCCAAAACAGATCCCGAAGACGAGACACATAGGCCTGGACTCTCGATACATAAAAGCCTACTCTACGATGAGACAACTGAAATCGAAAAATAAAATAAAACTCGGTGTTATCATCGGCCGACGATCACAACGCTTGTGACAACCATTCCGACCTGCGCTTCCTGAGAAGCACTACCCCATCGCGGGCTGGTTGGATGGTGAACCCGATGCGAATTTCCTTCGGCCGTCTCCCATCCCCACCAAGCTTCAAGTCATAGTGGACGATGATGTTGGCCACAATCACCTTCATCTGCATCACAGCGAAGAAACGTCCCGGGCTGTCAGGCAACCCAGTGAGTGCCACCCCAGTCCGAGTCGGGAGGGGGGTAGTATTTTGGAGCGACGTACCAGGCGTGCGGGCCATATCCCCATGGGAGGTATGTTGCCGAGGTGGTTTTAACCCGGTGCTTGACGTTGTCCCCATGCTGCTCCCGCATGCGTGAAAATCTGAAGGGATCGAACACCTCCGGGTCCAGGTAATGCTTTTCATCGTGATGCATTGCGCCGGAGGCACTGACAAGGCATGTCCCTTTCGGAATGAACGTCCCGTCGCTGAACTGCACGTTCTTCAGCGCCTTCCTCATCTGAGAGACTGTACAATCGCGGCGGGCAGAGTTCAGTGAGCGAAATAACTTAAGCCGTTACTTGTGGCACGTACTCATGCCAGTCCCTGTGTACCGTTGCGACTCCTTCAGGAGGCTGTCGAGATTGACCATTTGGTTGATCGCTGCCTCTGTCCAACCCTCTGAAGCGATCAGGGGCTCAATCTCATTGCGGAGAGTTTGATGCGCCTCCGGCAAGGAAGCCAGATGGTACATAATATGTGTAAGTGCCTAGGCGTATTGAGGGGGTGTGAGAATGGCCACTATTGGGAGTTCTATGTTGCTAGAACGTACATCCGTAGTTGTATTGATGGCCCCAAAGCTAAGTCCCAAAAGTTTCTCGAGGATGTATTCATTCGACTTTCCCTTGGGGACAGATCTGTCGAGTATCCACTGCAGCATGTCGTTCTTCATGACAGGCCTATGAATGCACAGTTCTTTGAAAAAATTTCAGTACTCACCGGTTTTCCGTACCAGTTTCCCTCATTTTCCTCCATCAGGCATTTTCGCTCTTCGATGACTGCGCCAAGGATAGATAGGCCTGTAGCCACGTTCTCGGGTACTTTACTCATCCTTGGTCCCAAGAACCTATTTCCCCTTGAGTCAGTTCCATGTCAAGTGGAAAGCAATCTTACTCACGATTTGAGGAATTGAGGGATCATGTTCATGGTAATCGCGGTCTTCATGAAGTCCGTCAAGTACTTGCGTACGAGGAATAGCCATCGCTTATCGCGACCTAGGACCCTCGCATTAGACATACTATTGATTACTCCACGTAATTCGCGTAGACCCACAAATAGGAACACCAATAAACACGCGACCGGTGCTTCGCGCGACAAGATCCTGTATGATATCCCAAGCATTCAAGAATGTCCATCCTGAAGTTGAGTAGAGCCGCTATCAATCGGAGCATCCTGGCGATGCAGCAAAATTGCGTACCTTCATGCTGAAGAGAGACCCGTTCCTGGAGAAAGCACTGTACTTCATCGGCTACTGTTGGGGTGAACTTTGGAACACCACGAGTAAGATTCTCCTTGATGATGGTTGACGATTCGTTGTCTGGGTCCGTAAGCACCTCCGGCCCGGACGTATGGGCAGTCTGGCCGAACTACAATCGAAATGTCAGACAGGCTGTTTATCGGAATGTAGACACGGACCTCCCGAATTCCGTCAAAGCCCGAAAGCTCGTCATCGCGGAACTTCCTTACTTCCTCGCACATCTTATATCCGCAAATGACGACGACCCACTTATCCAGGAGAGGGATTTTGAAAGCGGAGTTCTGGTACTGGAGTGGAATTTTCGGTTTTGGGAACATTACTGAAAATGGGGGATAAATCACAGACCTTCTTGTATCCCTCATCAAGCAGTGTCTGTGAATGGCCCACAAAATAGAGTGCGGAGAGGATCGACAAGCCTGGGAGAGATGATCCACCGAGTGTTGGTATTGAGTGGAGCTGGAAGTTTGGTAAGTTTTCGGTTTTAACTCCTCTCAGCTGTATAGGACGTACAGGGTTTACACGCCAGCGAAATAAAATGAGACCAACGAAGAATGCGAGGAAAAGAGGCACCCATGGAACGTCAGCCATGTTGAGTGAAAGCTGACACCAACAGAGCAATAGGAAGTGTCGTAGGAGGGAGGGGAAGTGCCTTGTTGCCTCTCTGTTAAGAGGGAGTCGAGACTTTGGGTTCCAATGAGAACCCAAGTAACACTTGTACACAAATGGGAGAAAGGGGAAATCTAACATTGATGAGTGGCGCGGCACACAGGAAAGCTGTTCGTCAGTGTTCGGCTTAGTATACTTAGAGGCAATACCTGACGCCTGTGCAGTGCACGTATGTCTGCTGACTGACCGACGAGCGCGATCGTAAGACTGGTGCGCCTTGTTCGCATATCTGCCATATGATGCCTGGGCGAAAAACTGTGCTCCGACTGTCGCGCATGCTCGAACACACTGGGAGTGCTTCGCGGCGGGCCGGAAGAGGGTGACGAGGGTGGTGTTCTCGGCCGCAACTTGAAGCCGGGGCTTCATCTCGAGGTACAGTACGAGTGCATATCCTCGGGCGCTCGCCGTCAGAACGGACGAAACCGCGCGTGAAGGCTGCATTGAGGCTCACGCAAAAATGTAGAAGGCGGCGGGGAGGATATGTAGTGCTATTGAGGTGGGTGACACTGATCATGAGGGTACATCAGGCTCGGCGTTGCGACCGTCGGCCCAAGCGTCGAGGCTGGTGGTATAGTAGGCTATAAGATAGCTCACGGCTTTGTTGTACAAAGCCTTTGAGCTCGTACTTGTGATCGAGGCAGAGGTTCGTCGTGCACCGTCGTTCTGCCTGGTTTTGCCTCACCGCTAACGAGGACTGGCCGTGCACACGCAGATACGTCTATCCATCCAGAAACATGTCAACATCGAATGGCAGTGAGTCTGTATCAATGGATGGATGGCTTGCATCACACTTGAGATGCTTGGGCAAACTGCTGACGACTTCATTGTGGCACATTCTTTTCCAGTTTCTGACTGGAACGGGGCAATACAATGTCGCCATCCGAATCTCACTGATCATGAATCAGACACCGCCAAATCAGTATCTGATCGATAGCTGTTGCAAGTTGCAACATACATACTGCGCAGCATCGCGTCTAACCTCAGGCTCTATACTTGGTGGTTACGTGACCATCGTAATCCTTTCAGTGGCGTGGTATATGGACACGATTAGGGATACGAAAGCGCGGTCTTGGCATGTGCCCATAAGTGAATCCATTGTACACTTTCTGAGCGTCGGGAGCGCTAATTAGGCTCTAGGGAGATGGACTGCACGCCCCATATAATCAGTACTCGCATTGCGATTCAGCCTCCGGTCCTGTACCCTACACAACTGCCCCAGGCTGACCAGTACATTCATTCCTCCTCCATGTCGTCCATCAATGGGACGAACGGGACTGCCTATCCTGGGACAGTAGTTTCCGTCTCACCGGACGAGGCCGCTGCCCTCAACGGAGCTGTGGGCTTCCTCATCCTGACTGCCATTTGCATTGGAGTCCTTATTCCCATCGTTATCACTCTGTTCATCTCCTTTTTGCGTATGTGGCGGACTCCAGTTTTCATCTTCAACGCAATTGCAATTGTACTGGGGTTCGCCTATGGTGGTTTCGCAATCAGTTACATCGTGAGTGGCTTATTCTCACACGTGTATGTGAAGCTACTCAACGCTGTTTGCAATCCAGCAAACACTCTTCTCGGGAAGCATCCCGGATTCTCGCATGGCATTGGTGTTCATGACCATGTCATTCCTGATCCCTGTCTGTGTCCAGGCAATCCTCATTTTACGAGTCATCGCCGTCTATCCTCCCCGGGCACTCAACTGGACACGCAAAGTCCTCATTTATGGACCCTTCATGGCACTATCCATTGCCCGGATCATCAACATGGTCCTCTACCTCAACAACGCATCGCAGGTCATCAGGCAGTCGGGGGAGAATGCCACCATTATCTCGTTCTACGTACTGCATCGCCCTAACGCAAAGGCCGAATGGATCCTGCAGTCAGTCAATGACTTGTGAGTATGTCTCAGTGTTGCGGCCATTAAGCTAAGAGGGCATTAGATACGCTTCGGGACTGTTCCTTTTTGAGTTGAAGAAATCCCGGATATTTAGAAGCAAGGACGGAGGACTAGCGAGCATATTCACCAATGGCGGGAGCAGTGCGTTTTCACCATGCGTAGCGTTTGCCCCACCTCAACTAACTCCTAAAAAATCTCAGACTCATACACTGCTCGTCTCAAAGCCCTATTCTGGATCGCCGTCTTCAATTTCGTCTTCCCCGTCATTCTCAACATCATCATCGTGGTCTTCTCCTTCCGCATCTCGAATATGCTCCACGTCGTCGATGTCATCACCCTGAACATCTACTTCGAGATCGTCTGTGTCCTTATGGCCACCATCTGGTGCACTGGGACATATTGGGAGGATTCCGCATCGCCGAGTCTCGCAGGTAACAAGCCGCTTGCATTGGGGGATGGCTCGACAACGGAGTCCCTGGCGTCGGCGAAGTTTGCGACTCGAAGTGTTGCAGAGCCCCATTTCTTACCTTCCGATGTATAAATGGTACGCATTCCCAAGTAGTTGGCCTTCGCACCTCATGTCGCCGTTTTGTATGGTCGGGAGGGGTCTGTACTTCTACTCGCCCAGCCGTGTTCGCCTTCCACTCGTCGTTCATATATGTATTTATTTATTTAGCCCGAGAATATGTCTATGCATAGACGAGATTTCAAGTACAGGCACGAGGCGCAAAACCCTAACACAGCGAGGGCCATCGGCTCCCACCTGAGTCGCAAAATGCGAATTGGAAGGGAATTTTTGGTCGAATGCTCAGCAATGAGCGTCATAAGATGCGCAAGATCCGGGGATCGGGGAACCTACTAGACATTGGTGTAGTCATGAGCTAGTGGAAACCTGGGAGGTTGAGGAATTGGGGCGCTTGCCAGTACGGTGATGATACATCTGGGTTCGGAGAAACGGTAGGCGTAACTTACTAATGGCCGCAACCGCCATAGACGTCTCATGATGATAAGCAAGACATGATGTTAACGCCCCGTCTGGCGACGGCAGATGCACCCAGCGGGTGTCAGGATCTGTGGAGTTTAAGGCATGCTGTTCGAACCGTTAGTTCATATCCTACTCAATGGATGACAGTCAACGCACTGTACCGGCGCGTTCAAAACAGAACTTTGATGCGATGATATGCCCGAAATAGGTGGGGCACCGTGCGCGAGGCATGAGACTGGACTGACATGTGAAGGCGCATCGTGAGCGCGTGCATGGCATATAATCATGACTGTGTTGCATTGCGCCCGTGGAAGCAGAAGTCAGTGACAAGCGCACGGGTCTGGAGGAACAAGAGATTGCGAGACCTCAGCGCGCCGCCAAACCTGACAATCTATCTTTGAGCCGACACATCAGGCTGCCGCGCGCGTTGGGTACCATTAAACCTTGGCGGTTCCCCGGTATCTCTTCACAGATGTATACTTCGGCACTCGAGGAGAGCACTGCGTGGTGCGTACACCACCCAGATCGAGGCGTTACCGAGTCATCCCGAATGGGTACTTGTGGTGGCGGAAGATTGAATTGCGGCGAGACTACAGAAAACCGCAAGCGGCGCGCATCTGTCCAAGTCGCCTGCTGTCCTTGCTCCGTCCGATGTGCTCCCACCGCGCGCTATGGCTCGCTGCAGCTACGGACTCGGGCACGTTGGATTCCCCGAATGAGAGAATATTAATGGTTGTGATTCTGAGTCGAAGCTGTGGCTTCCTGCAGCGGCGTGGCGGGCGCAGTGAGTCGCCACATCAAACTCTGGATCTCTTCCGCTCCGTGGCCCGATTCTAGCCTCGGGTTGCACAAGTCGTACGTGTCAGTCTGTCACATTCATTGAAAGATGTCACCAGTACTTGGACGCACCTGAATGGTGGGGTTCGCGATAGAGACTCAGATGTACAGCTCAGAGCTAGGCCATATCAATGTTGCCGCTGACGGCGCGAGCGCGCCCACGCCAGGGCCACTATCGGGAAGCGACTGACCTCCTGAACCTTGCACTGGGAGAGCCATATGCATCTTTTCCGGGTCGCTACTTGCAAACACAGGTACGAGTTAGCGGATAGGCCGTACGGAGTAACTGAAATCTACTGAGAGACCAAATTGTATACGTACAGCTTGATCCCTTCGCACCCAGCGAAGCTGTGCCGCTGACACTCGGTCAGGAAGCTGTCGAGCTTCTCCATCTTGTTCAATGCCGAAGCGGTCCACCCTTCCGCCGCAATGATCGGTTCGATCTCTTCTCGCAGAGGAATTAGGTACCCTGGGGCTCCGGCAAGATGGTAGATGGCGTGAGTCAGAGTCTATCGAACACGTCAACGTCACGGTCAGTGAGAGATACCCGCCCGTGTCTTCGCCACGCACATAGGAAGAGTTATGGATGGCGGCGAGGTTGACCAAGAATAGGGTTTCTATAATGTCGGAGTCGGCATGGTTCTTCCTTATCGCGTTCTCGATGAGCCACTGAAGGACATCATTCTATGCGAAACCACATGAGCGGGTCTGCCGTCTCTTTCACACCACTCCACCACCAGCGGGAGGGAAATGGTACCCACTGGCCAATCGTTCCAAGAACTGCCCACGATGCCGATATGTTCCCTTCGTTCGTTGATGATAGGGGCTAGGTGTGGCATGGCACGTCGGACGGTAGTGGTCAAGGAGTTGATGAGTGGCGCGACAAGCCTGTGAGCGGAAGCATCAGCGTCAGCACCCACCACCTGGGCCTCATCGCTTACGGCTTCATGAACCTCGGGAGAAGACCCAACACGAGCCCCGCTTTCATGATGTCGACTGTGAAGCTGCCAGCAAGCTCGACATATTCTTTATTGCGGCCTGTTTTGTGAAGAGTCAGCAAGCTATTCTAGCTATCACCGGGGCGCCAGCGCACGTACAGGCAGGAATCCCGATGAAAACGCGGGTGCACAAACGCACCACGGTTCGATGCACCATCGGCAATGCATGGACGCTCGTCCAATCATCTAGGGCGACAAGTCAGCGCCCCACCTCTCCTCCGGTTCCTGAGGTCTGAGAGGTTACCAGTGCTTGCGAGCGGTAAATATTCCTGGACTGCCAGCTGCAGTTCGTCTGCCATTTCGGGAACGAGCGCGGGGAGTATACGCGCGGTCAACTTCTCGTGAACAACAAAGGAGTGCGCAGGGTCTTCCTTAGATGCGCGACCGATCATCCATTGGAGTTGAACGAGCTGACCGCTCCTGGTAAGCCATGCCTCCGTCGAAGCAACTGTCGGGTGGACGAACCTCAAGCAAGCCGTCCATTACGGACAACTCCTCTTCGGGGCGCTTCCTGAGTTCGTCAACCATGTTCGGCCCAGACACAATAACCATCCACTGATCCAGCAGCGGGACTTTGAACGCGGAGCCGTAGTGCTGCATGCAGGCAACAAAGTTTCGCTGAGCGTCCTATGTCTGCAGAATATGAATATGTCGCACCCTCCTGATTCCAAGGTCTAGCAACTCCTTGGCCCGGAACATGACGTACAATGCGGTCAAGTACGATGGCCCGGGCGATGAGAAGCCCCAAACTGCGGGGATGGATCTCAGCTGATAGATAGAAGGTCAACCCGGGAGAACGGCACCAGAGCTAGTAGGAGAGAGACCGACCGGGTCCAGACGCCACCTGACAATGTACACCACACCGAGGGCGAGCAGGCAGTACAGGCCAATGCTGGTATCACCCATCATGGACGTGCGGGGAACGAACTAAGCGAAGGAGAAGAGGGCGAATGGTTCTAACCCCGCTTCAGGACGTTGAACGCCAGCGTAATAAGGCCCTATCGAGTGCCGTTTCTGGTCAGATTTCCGCATGTTCAGCTCTTCGCGCCACTTTAAGGAAACCACGCGTCCCATGTAATGGGTAACTAGGGCGAGCTGTCAAAATACGTGACGAGCGGGTCCAATGAATGCCTATCTGACGCCATACCTTTCAACCGTCAATGAACGGACCCAGAAGGGAAACGGACATTGTTGGACTGCAGCGGTCATCAGGTTCTGTTCATTGTGCACAGCACCCTGCGTGCGGGAAGCGCGAAGAGATGGACGCCTGTACAGAACAGGGAACACGGGACACGGATGGATTCGGCGTGGTGTTTCAATGGGCCCAATCGAGTGGATCCTGTGCGGCGTCAGATGCTTCAGAAGAATGTCCGTGAAGGTGCAACGTAGCCAACAGCGGAAGACGCACAGGCAGACACCAACACTTTTCGAGGCGATTCCCGCAAGTTCTCCATCCCCCGATGATCACAAGCTACATGCAAGGATGCTGGATGCTTCCCCCGTCCAGCGAATATCGAAAATGACTGCAGACTCATGGGCACTGCAATTACCCCCCAGCCTCCATTCTCGCCTCCGTCAGCTCCACACTCGGATGTGATCGTCTGCGCGCGCTGGCGACAGGATGCAGTGTGCTCGATTTCGAGTGGGAGACGTGCGACAGGTTGTGCACAACGACGATGCGCCGGAGGCGGACTAGGTGCGCAGGAAACAAGCCTAGGTTCACATGTCCACGATGCGTAGCGTGTGAGACATCACATCAAGCCACGGCAGTATAAATTGGCAGACGTACAATGTAAGCTGCCGCAACATCCTGGGATGCCACGCGATTATCCGAACGTACGGCCAGGCAAGTGAGTGTTCGTCAAGGGGATACCGGGGCAGACAATGTATCCCGGCCAACCTCGGACATGACGGACGAACCCCCTCGTCAGGGTGGCCATCGCCTCTCGTCAATCCAGGGTGTGCGATGGAACTGCTACGCTTCGTGCTGCACTCCGCGACTTGGATGCACGCTTTGAGTTCGATCTTGGACCCCGCGATACTTGGGGTTCGACGTCGCTTCTCGGTCGATCGACGACACTCGAGGAACTTGCATAGATTGAGCGGCGTAGTTTCTACGACGGGTAAGAGGTCACTTGGCAAGCAGTTCTATAGCAACGCACAGTTAGTTTGGCTAAACGGGGAGACAATGGAATGTGAAACGTACCGGAAGCCCCAGGATAACGTGTGCACCAGGTGTCTCCCTTCCTCCGTGTTCCACTAAGCGCCACTCTTCGTCACGATCGAGGGACACCCCGGATCCGGAAGCGGGGGTTATCGAAGCCAAAGGCTAGGATGCCTAGGCGACCATATAGCTGTTCCAGAATCGAACATACAACGCCTTCTGTGTTATAGAGGTGTCAGTTAATTACGCCTCCATAAACCGATTCCTCGAGTGAAAGGTTACGTGACCCGGCCGAAATGTAGACGTCGAAGCCACTACTACAGGCTGCATACGCAGTGTATGACTGGGCGCGCGCGAAACAATCCGAGGCTGATTAGGGGCCACATAACATTTCGCCTTCCCTTACGCTCGCGAGGCACTTCCTATGCGATAACAGCACTTTCTCTGTCCACGCAGACCGTAACCCATAGAAGAAGCGGACTACGCATCGGCCAGAACATGAATGACCCACGCATTCCTCTGGCCACACGTCTGGTTCCGGCAACGTGTATAAGGGATATCTTGCACTCGCACGCAGGTACCGTCCGAGACGTAGCTCTCCCCGCTCGACCCTGCCCGCTTGCGCCATCTTCACCCAATTCTCCATTGGCATTCGCGTAAGAAGCAAGTGGTGGCGTACTGTGGTGCGGGGAACCCTCCCTTGGGCAGGCCTACATGAAATACGTAGAGCAGGGAAACCCAGGGAGAACAAGAGCACGAGGAGAACGGGATACATACCGTGCCGTGGATGCGAGCTGCAGGTGCCTCGCGGCGCGTCGAGGACTTCCTCCTTTTGATATACGCAGATCGAACACGCCGATGGGTCGCGATAGCAGCACCGTGACTCAACATCGGAAGCATCTAACGGTGCTATTGACGATGGCGCCACGGGTTCTTGTCATCGAGGACACCCTTTCGCGCGTATTCAACGTGGGCAATTGCAATGGCCGAAGGACCGCAAGGCGATGCATGGCAGGGATCTCGACCGATAAGTGTCAAGAACCTGTTGGCGACTCCGAGCTAAGGACGTATCCAAAAGAAAATGATGGTGGGACTTACCACAGCGGAGATGAAATCAGTCCTGTTTTTCTGGCCGTGTTTGGTGACGAATTTGAGTGGACCGCCGTGTAGCTCGGGAAAGGTGGCAGCCCTTGGAGGAATGTGTCGATAACTGCAGCTTAAGGGGATTTACAACGGCCGAAATATTCTGAAAGAGTGACAGACAGATGTTGCACTCGACTCCAGGCGACGAGAGAGGTGGTGCAAGGGAGAGGCTTGGGTCCTTGGTCGCTCGGCTGAGACTCGGATTTGCGAGCTTGCCGGACCGCCCGTTCCGGGAAGATCCGACGGGCGTCTGACTCTCTGGTGCGCAACCAAAGCCTCAGCGAAATTCCGGGACGGTCGTCGCCTGGTCGTCACAAACATCGATCGGGGCACTGTCTCGAGGACCACTAACGGTGCCGGTGAATTGGTAACACAGTTTCGCCCAGCGGCGGAGAGCTGAAGTTGCTGCAGCAGAAAGCCCATAGCTCATCATCCCCTCTGGCAGCATCGTAGAGTTGTTCGCGCGAAGACATCACAGCAGAATGCCAGTGACGATCGCAATCGCGATCGCCCGCTTCGCCTCCCCGCCCGAATTGCCTCCCACCCACGCGGGGCTCGCGATACTAGGAAACAACCCACACGCGGCGAGGATCGTACCCGCGTATCCGGCCCACGGGTGCGCCGTCACGAAGAGGGTCGCGTATCCCCCGAGTGCGATGAGGGAGCCTGCGAGGATGAAGGCGCCGCGTGCGTGTATGCGGTCGGAGAAGATGCCCGTGATAATGGCTGTGAGGCACCCCGCGGCGTTGGGCGGGACGAAGAGGAGTTGGGCCATCGACACGGCGAAGCCTTGGCCGGTTATGATCGTCGGCGGGAAGAGGGAGAAGGGGTAGCCAGGAATTATGAGGCTGGGGAGATGTAGCGCGCGATACGGTCAGGAGCAGAGCGTAATGTCTGCGACGGGACAGGAAACGGTACCAGAAGTGGATTCCGAAGAGTAGCCACACATGCGGATTGCGGAGGGCTTGGAGCACAAACTTGCTCTTGAACTGTCTTGAAAGGCCGACGCATACGCTGTCGCGTTCGATGGTCTCGACAAGCCATGCCTTCTCGGGCTCCATGAGGAACTTTGCTTCATCTTCATGCGGGTACTGGAAGGTGTAAGTGAGTGTTCGCTGGGCGAGTGATGGGGTCGAAGCAAACGAAACTAACGTCTGAAACTTGGACCCTTCGTCCGAATGCAGCATCTTTGTGAGCTGCCAGTGGTCCATGGGATCGAAGGACGGTACCGCGACCAACGATGGCATCGACATCGCACACGCAGACAGTCCAGAGAGACCACACATACGCAACTGCGGCGAGCGGTACTAGTAATGTGACGGTGGAGGTCAATAGACTGCAAAGAGGTCAACGAAAGATGAGACATACCACAACAGTAATAGCTGAAAACGTTGCACTGCCAGACGTATCCTAGATTGTCATAGCTGAGGACGCCGTTCCTCTGGGTGTCGACGCGAAAAACGGACGGACAAACATGTCATACAACTGAGTGAGGATGCCTAGAAGACTGCATGTTGCCGTTCGAGCATTTAGGACGAGGTGATAAATGTATTCGTATCTGTGTCATAACACTGTGAGTCGCCGGTCTGGAAATGCGATGAGGGATACACACTTCTGGGCTACGCTTCTCCCGAAGTCCAAGACGTTCTTCATGGACGCGAGGTCGAGGGTCTCCCGCTCCGAGCCTCTAACTTGACATCCGAGCGGAATGCGGTCACATACTATCCGTGCTCCTTCGACCCTGGCTGGAAGGTTGAGATGGCGTCACGACAAGCCATGATAATTTGAGGCCGTTATGAGGAGTAAGTGCTTGCAGCGAGCTTGGGTCGTTGGTTCTAGGAGCTGGAGCATGGCTGGAGAGGAAGTGTGGATGTGCGCCTGGAGGGCCGGCAGAAAGAGCTGATTGCGAGGAGATTGTGACGTGCACAGCGGTCTGTGAGGGCAAAGACGAGGAGGGTGCCAGGGAGGGCTCGCTGCAGAGTGTTTAAGGCCGCCGAAGAGCGTATCGGTCTGAGCTTCTTTACGGCAAGGATATTGCGGAATAAGGAGGTCAGAGGAACTTGCCAGTGGGTGGGAGCGAAGAAGAGACGGTGGCCACAACTTACAAGTTTACTCTGCAGAGTTTACCTTCCAACTTTCGTCGCGCCTTCCCGGAACGTGTCTACGGGCCGATTGGCCCAGGGCGTCTCGCACTTACGCCGCTTGCCCGCTTTTCTTCCCGAGATCATCGACCATGTCCTGTTTTCTCCGTCGGGGAGAGGGACTTATCTCCAACCGTAGCCACACGCCAATCGACTCTCAAAGCTCATGAAAATTGGAGGAAAACAGGAGAGAAACACACTCCCAACCTCGCGCACGCTTGTCGGTACTAGTAATCCATCGTACTCTCTAGGCCTCCTGCTCCCACCTCGACCCATCAGCGGGCCAACAGCGGAGTACGTCACGTTTGGCCTTGGGCATCATGCTTGGTATGTACTCTATGTTTCGCTCCTGGTCGTTCATTGTCTCCAACTCGACGTCATGGCACGCAAACCCGGGGCGGTTCTTTACGACGAACCAGATGAAGGCGATGTTGGCTCACCTCGTCGTGAACTACGACCTCAGATTCGATGGGGATGTAAAGTGTCCCCCTAATTTCCATTTCGTCTTCAGTGTTGTCCTCCCCCGGATGGGCGGATGATGTTCAGGTCTAGGAAGTTGTGAGCCTTCTCGGTGTTGACTTTGCACCCTTAGGACACGTTCCTGCTGTTCTCGTACGTCGCCTCGATGTATATATCTAGCATCTATGTATTATTGAGTTGCATCAGGTTCTACTGGCACCTACCGCCTCAAAGTGTTCGAGCGCACCAACCGACGTGCTGCAGCTGAGCCGTGGAACGTATGGCAGGTGAATAGTACGTCAGTGCGAATATGCAACCTTTGAATACGCGCAATGTCATAACAGCTCCCCGATGGGGAACCTACCACCATCAACATTCAAGTGACAACGGAACTAGAGAGAAGGAACTGGGATGGTCCAAAGAAGCACCGCGGTGAAACACCGAGTAGCGAGCTAGAGGGCACGATCTAGACAAAGAGTCGACCGTATTCATTCTTGTTGGCCTCGTGCGGACCCAACATTGTGTATTTGTCCCAAAGCCATGTCTACAACAACCTCGTAGTGCCCCTGGTCATCCCATACCGTGCCTGATGTGACCATCAGAAAGAGGGATGCATACTGCTAAGTGGAACTGCCGTTCAGAAGAAGAAGTAACGCAAAATCTCTATAGAATTGAGAACGGAGAGACACGGAAACGTGTACGTTAATTAACCGCGACGCTAGTCTCGCCCACCAGATCATCCCCTGCGGGAGCCGTCTTCGCCGTTCGGAATGTCTGATACAACCGCTCACACTTGTCCAGCAGCTTCTCCCCAAAGTCCGGATGGTTCTCCCACACCGGGACGGCGATGATGCCAGTATACTCGTTCCCCCATCGGTCCGCCTCCGATCCCATTCGGAGCGTCTGCACCTGGTCTGTCTTCAAGTCGTAGTACGCATGCCACTGCGGGTACTTCTCGTCCGCAGGGAGGATCGAGGTTGCCGTGCGGGCCGTCGGGATCGACTTGAGAGGCGCAAGAGCGAGATGGACGGTCGCCACGGCAGCGGAGTAGGTGGACATGTGGATGTGGCGGCATCCAAGGAGACGAGTCTGAGATACGCACCGCGCGGTCAGCAAGCGAGACGGACTGTACTATGGGCAGCTCACAATCCAAAACACGAAGGCTGCGCTAGCCTTCTGACCGCGCGACGTGGTCCCAAGCAGCGCCATCATGTTCGTTGCAACGACCCCTGGGCTCGATATGAGGTGGTGTACTTCCCCGTTCGCAGCGACGAGGTCCGGCAGAGACGAGGACGCGGCGTTCTCCTCCGCCTTGACGACAAGCCTCTCGAGTTCTGAGGCGACTAAGTCCATTTGAAACTTCGACCCTTCGTAAGAGTGCATCGTCTTTGTGAGCTGCCAGTCGTCCACGGGATCGAATGAGGGCGCCGCGTTCAAGGACGACATCCATATCACACGCCCAGAGCGTCCAGCTGAGAGCCGCGCATACGCAACGAGCAGAGGTTGCAGAGAGCGGTACTGTTGTCGGTCGCGAAGATCAATATACCGCAGTGAGGTCAACAGAGCCCGAGACGTACAACGCAGTAATGCCCGAAGAAATTGCACTGCCAGACGTATCCAAGGTTGTCCTCGCTCAGGACGCCGTTCCTCTGGATGTTCGAGCGGGGATGGGTCGACGCGAAGAACGGACGGACAAGGATGTCGCGCAACTGGACGAAGGTTTCTAGGTGGCTATACGTCGCTGTTCCGGCATTCAGGACGAGGTGGGAGATGTATTCGTACCTATTCCACAACGGGTGAGTGGGTTGGGCGGAAGGCATGCGATTGCGAGGGACACGTACTTTTGGGCTATGGCTATCCCGAAATCCATCACGCTCTTCATGGACGCGAGGTTGAGGCTTTCCAACTCCAGCTTGACATCTGACCGGAACGTGTTGGCATACTGGTATTCTTGCGAGCCTGGTCGGAGAGTCGAAATATGTTGGTCTAGAAGCGTGCGTAACTGAGTTCGCGCAGTCTCTGCGCGCTTGGTATCGCGACAAGCCATGATAATCGTGAGGCCGCCATGAGGGGGGAGTGCGTGAGATAAGCTGGGGTCGTTGGTGCTAGGAGTTGGAGCATGGCTGGACAAGAAGTGTGGACGTGCGTCGGGCGGGGCGGGGGAACAGAGCTGGACGAGTAGGCGGTGGCAGACCCCGAAGCCAACTCCGCTGCTCGGGATTTGAACTCAGACATGACGATCACTAAGCGGAGATTAAATGAAGGTTGCACTCATACCTGTTTGCTCCGGTCACGACGACGACGAGTCTTTGGCTCATGCTTGAGCAAGCTCACGGAAACTAGAGGGTATGTGGGGGAACAGTTTGCCCTTCCGACGTTTACATCATGTATTCGCTGACATCTTCTCAGAATCCCCGCCGTGCAACACTGGCAAGCGTCTTCCCTTGGTCGGTGCCCACGCCGCATATCCTTCAAGGCCTCAACAGCGCGCCTTAGCGGCAGACGCTCCTCTCCGGTCTCTTCTTAACCACCCGACTCCTATCTCCGACGTGACAAAAAGGAACCTGTCAATGACCGTCTTGCTGACAGAGGCTCGAACGGCCTATAGAACTGAGAAGGCCCGCTACAGCCAGTAAGTCATCTATCCTGCTTTACGTTCCGGGGAGCGTCTTTACAAGGTACCCAGCTCCTGTATCAGCGCTTCAGCCTGTGGTCGGTGAAAAGCTGCCAATTGGCTGTGGCCGGAAGAAGAATCTACTTCTGTTTCTTCTCTACGCCCGGCTGGGAGCCTCGCGGGGGGCAGTGTCGAGCGGTAGCGGTTTAGGGGATCGATCGTGAAGGAATAGCATATGTGCTGCGCGACAGGGCAGAGGTGCGTCATGCCTTTCGCTTCGACGTTGATTCCAAACGCACGAGTGCCGCCATCCCCTACCTCGCAGATTCGTTTCCCGAACGAAGTCACAAACCGGATAGTGGCGACGGGGAAGGTCGTTCTCTTCCATTCGGCCTCCGTGCGCAGCCTCAGCGTCGCGTTTTGATCGGATATTTGACCTAGTCTGGGGTTCCTGTCGTCAATTATGGCCAAGGAGATGCATTGCATCTTAGAGTTGTCCTTGCTCGTACTGCGGGCGAGACGCACAACTGGTCCCCATATCATGCTTCTTCCAGACCTCATCTGGGAGGTGATCACGTGTTTTCTGTTTGCGCAGGGATAATCAACGTGCATCAGCCGGACATTTGTGATAGGCGGTCAACCTTAGTGTCTCGAAAGTCGTAGAAGGATGTAACCCTTCGCCCCCCTGAGTCTTGTGGTGACCTCTAGTCTGATCCCCCTTCCCAGACGTAACAAATTCTCTCTAGTTCGACCGCACTGGTTAGAATCCACGACCATCTCTTCAGCGATGCTTTGCGATCCCATCCGCAACGTATTTTTTCGCAACGTGCGTAGTCTCGCACTGACCTGGTATTTTCCGAAGACTCAACACTACCGCACTACAGTTACCTCACGATGGCCGGATATCCTTGCCGGCGAATATGAATACTCTCGCCACCGAGAGTCTTTATGTGCTCGGGTCAATCGGCATCTTGCTTCTTCTCGCAATTGTACCCTCCTTTAGTCAACCGCAGGTCTCTTGGGATGCGTGCCTCGACATATACGGTCCGGCAGTCAAGTCCACACACGCACCGCGCCCAGCGGTGAGATCAAGCTTCAGACACGCGGTCAGGGAATGGGCAGTTAAGTCTTCGGGTAACTTGTAAGTACGCCCGTATCTTCGGTGTACCTCTCTGACTTTGGGCAGTTCTTCATCCCTTTTACTCCTCTGCGGACTCTGGCGGTTCCGTCCATCTCGAGATAGAACGGCAGTTGGCTCGGAACGGGGTAAGTCGGTTCCTTCGCAGCTCGGTGTCCTTTCCCAGGGCTCATATTCTCGTCGCAACAGTCTCTCAGTTCATCTGGCTCCGGCTCTTGGTTCTGGTAGCCATTCCTGCGGTGGCCGTCTACGCCACGCTTACCCTCGATGACGGCGAGGGTGGGCTGCTCGGTCTGTTGGTGGACTCGGTGACGCACGTGGTGGACATTGTCATGCTTGTGTTTGGGGACACGCCGTTGGCCATCGAGACGTGGGGTGTGTAAGTGGACTCTGGTGCCTCCTGGGCTTTGTATCTACGCGTACAGCAACCAATGAGTGAGGTGGGATCCTTCCTATTTTCATGTCCCCTGACATAATCGGCATTGCGTTCTGTATTATAAACTGGTGCTTCGCACCGGCATTGGGCTCAGTAAGTTCCTTCCCATGCAGGTGCCGTTTAGGAGAGTTCAATTGCTGATTTGGGGCGCGGACGCTCGTTCGATAGCGTCAATGATCAGAAAGGCTGCGAAGGATATCACGCTGAACGACGGCACGAGGGTTCCCCGAGGGACTTTGGTACACGTGGCCTCGCATTCCGTCCATTGGAACGAGGCGTACTACGAACACGCTGAAACCTTCGACCCATTCCGGTTTGTGAAGATGAGGCAGACAGACGAGGTAGAGAGCTCAAAGTACCAGGCTGCGAACACGACCTCGGAGTACATTCCGTTCGGACACGGGCATCATGCTTGGTGAGCGTTCCGATTTCCGGTCCTACCGGTCGTCGCTTCCTGACGGTGTTGTGTGGTAGTCCAGGGCGGTTCTTTGCGACGTCCCAGATGAAGGCCTTCCTTGCCTACATCATCACGAACTATGATCTCAAATTCGGCGGCGATGGAAAGCGCCCCCCAAATCTCAGCTTCGCCTTCAACGTACTCCCAGCACTGGACGGGCGGGTGATGTTCAGGGCAAGGCAATTTTGAAATCTTCGCAATGGACTCCATCTCTTAGCTAGCTTGGTACTCTTATCATTGGCTCTTGGTCTGTGCCACCCTGATAAGTTACGGTTTGCACTATAGTACTTGATCGGACAGCGAAGGCCAACGCCTCACTGCGGGCACAGCTCCATCCTAGTTTGTAACATCGAGGCTATGTCCCCTCGACTTCTCCCACTTGTGTCCAAGATCATTCTCGTCTCTGCCATGTAAAGATTGCGTTTGTGGACAGATCCATGGGCGGGAGGAACACTGGTTCGTCGAGGATAGCGCTTATCTACGCAACCTATAATACCAAACCGCCCCATCTCCTCGATTTCCGCAGCTCGTTCCCTCACGGTCATGAGCACCTCACCAATTGCCGAGATCCCCCCCGCTGAGTTTGCGGCTCTCCAGAATGCACTGGGAACCGACCTACTGGGAACGTTCTGTGGCCTTATGTAAGTTTTGTTCTAGGTTTTGCGTGCTTAACTCGCCACTGATTTAACCGCAACAGACTATACGGAATCATACTCCACCAATTCTATAGATATTGTCGTACCTTCCCATCCGACTCCGGGTTCATTCGAATCTTGGTGCGAACATTTACACTGTTCACCCGTCCACTTGCTGAGAAACCGGTTGAATAGATCATTTCCGTCTTGTGAGCATATACACTCCGGTGCAGTCCGTTCGCAGGCAGTTATAATGACCATCCACAGCATACTTGAAACAGGACATACTGCCATGACTATGCATTATCCGTAAGACATGTTATGCACTAACTCCTCCGTAGTCTTACACTACTCCCTAGCTACTATTTCCTGGTCACGAATTTCGGCAACCCAACTGCCTTAATTAATGGAACGTGGTGGGTACAATTACAGTAACAGTATAGTATAACGCTGACACGGCTTCATGTCGCAAGGTCAGTCGACGTGAGTATCCCGAACAACCTTTACATCCTTTCAAATGACAAGCGCGTCCCCACTAGATCAACCCGCTCCTTGTAGTGAGTACACGCTCTAATTGTAGCTTCGGGCAGCCATTAACCGCCCGGCAGGCCCTTGTCGTCATGGCTTCTCAATTGTGAGTTGATTTCATGAGCCGTTTCTAAAAATCCCCATGAACGTCTGTCTAGGTTCTTCATACGTCGCATATACATGAGTGCGTGTTTCGCCGCCGCTGCCAACCTTCATAGTTGTTCATGCAATACAGTCGGAATGCGTTACCGTATAATAGCAGCCATGGCGGTAAAGTCTCCAATCCTTCACAGCATATGCGCGATATTGAAACATAGCTATAGTCTCTATTACTGATCTCCGAGATCCGTACGCATTGTGCCATCCTCAACGAGGTCTTGCCTGTCCGCTAAACTTCCTTCTTCCGTGCTTCAGCTCTTGCCATATGTGCGTGTTCGGATACATTTCCATCTATGCAGAAATTAACATTGGGGATGTGTTTCTCTTTCAGATTCTGTGCGCACATTGTGGGTCATCGTGCTGTTCATCTCAACGAGCTCTGCTTATTCCCTTAAAGGTTTAGTGGCACTATCCAAAACGACATCAGGACGGCAAAGGCAAGTCCTGATATCCAGCATGATAACAAGAATATCCAATCCAACTGCTGTCCATACAGTGGCTTTTCGGGACATCTCTCCTAATACCTGCGCTCGTGGACACCCTTTTGACTTTAACGCTCGTCATCGTCCTCCGTCGGAGCCGCGCCGGCCTCAAACGGTAAGCAAACAGCATCTGGCTGTCGGGACCGTACCATATCGCCGAAACCGTGGCCTTCCAGGAATGACAGCATTGTAGATCGCATACTGATATACGGGATCAATACCGGTGAGTACCGGCTGTTTTGTCGTAATATCCCAACGAGCTGATTGATTCCACAGGGTTTTTACATTGGTAGGCCACGAATCAACACCCTCATGGCCTTTGACTGACCCAAACTACCCTAGGGTTTTGAACCTAAGTGCCTTCATATCAGTGAGTACGCAATTTCCGTGCCTAATCCGATGCCGTGCTCAAACAACTGCGAAAGTTCATTTCCGTCGCGGATCCCTTCGAATCCGAGCAATACGGCGCTATCACGCTCGCCGCCATGCGAGGTGAGTCGTCTTCGCGACCTTCGAGGCACGACCGCGAGGTTAAATCGGGGTTTCAACAGTGTACGCGATCACCTTCCTTTGCGTGTAAGCCATGCAGCATCTCCTTCGGGCCATCATCGTGCCCCAAGCTGACAACGTCTGCTGGGCCTACCGCCTCGCAGGCTCAATTCGAGGGAGACGCAGAACTCGGTCGCGATATTCGACAGCGGCACGTACGGCCTCAAGGTGATCGAGCGCACGAACCGGCGCGCCGCGGCCGAGACGTGGAACGTGCCTCAGGTACGTATGGGGGGCGGGAGGGGGGGAGTGGATGTCCGGTGCCAGCCCGCGCTCATTCGAATTCACTGTGCCCGTATGTGCGACAGATCCCTGAGAACGAGCCTGCGTCAATCAATATCATGGTCACGACCGAGCTGGAGAACGGACAGAACTGGGGTGCCAGCCAGAAGAAGCATCCCGGCGAGACGTCCAGCAGCTCGGACCTGGAGATCTAGGACGCTTCGGGTTGTGACGGGGGCTAGGCTGTGCGACTCTGGCGTTCTTGACGAAATCGTTATGGGAATGGTGGGTTGTATCCGTATTTTGTAGTGCAGTATATATGTATATATGGATGAACAGTAGGACTTGGCGATAATATCGAGCTCGCTGCACAAGTCCCGGGTGTGAGACCGTGTATCGGTCTGATCCCATTTGGGGGTGCAAGTTGTCGTCAAGTTCTAGTGACGACACAAGCGGACAGCCCCATGGTCGACGCAGGCTACCCAACGAACTATATCTCATCACGTGTGGCATGCGCAGGTATCTTGTTATTAACCCGTGAGGTCGAAGAAGTCCGGTGCAAGCGAGGTTGACGCAAGCAACGGGCCTCACGCCGGACCAGGCGACACTCGCGACAAGGGCCTGGATAGGTTTACCCGCTCTGGGTTGTTAAGTTACACGCCCGCATGCCCACATGGGCGCAGGGGTACTTATGAGTAAACGACTGGGCGACGTGAAGACGGACGGCGAATTGATAGTCCATGGCATCACTGAGGGTTTGTGGATGTGTGACGCTCGCTCATCGTTCCTAGATATCACCAGTTCGTGCGCAGCGGCGCCGACGGTCAGGAATGACGCAGACCCACTCAAACGCCAGCAGCACGCACGGACCCTGCGCTCACAATGCCATACTCGACAGTGTCAATAACGAGCCCCGCGGACTGACGAGAAGGTGAACTCGGTTCGGATTACGGACGGCAAGAAAAGCGAGTAGATTCAGTTTGCCTCGGCGGTCGCGCTCTCGGCCCCCCAGATATCGGCAGCAGTAGCCGTGCGGAACGTCTGATACAGCCGCTCGCACTTCTCCAACAGCTTCTCCCCAAAGTCCCGGTGCTCCTCCCACACGGGGACGGCGATGATGCCAGTGTACTCGTATCCCCACCGGTCCGCCTCCGAGCCCATCCGGAGCGTCTGCACTTCCTCCGTCTTCAGGTCGTAGTACGGGTGCCATGGCGGGTAGCTTTCGTCTGCCGGAAGGATCGTGGGCACGGTGCGGGCCGTCGGGATCGACCTGAGAGGCGCAAGGGCGAGGTGGACAGTCGCGACCGCGCAGGAGTAGAGCGACAAGTGAATGTGGCGGCATCCGAGCAGACGGGTCTGGGAGGTACAGCGTGAGTACAGAGAACGTCGGAAGAACTGCGACAAAAGACTCGCCACCCAGAAGACGAAGGCCGCGCTGGCCCTATGACCCAGCGTGTTGGCCCCAAGCAGCGACATCATGTTTGTGGGGACGACCCCGGGGCTGGATATCAGGTGGTGTACCGCCCCGTTCGTAGAGACGAAGTCTGGCGGAGAGAACGTCGTGGTATTTTCTTTTGCTTCATTGCCGAGTCGCTCGAGCTCTGAGGCGATCAAGTCGATCTGGAATTTTGACCCTTCGTACGAATGCAGCGTCTTCGTGAGCTGCCAATCGTCTACAGGATCGAAGGACGGCGCCGCGACCAATGAAGACATCCAGATCACACGAGCAGGCTCTTCAGCCAGTCGCGCATAGGCAGCAAGGAGAGGCTGCAGTGAACGGTACTGGCGTCGCGGGCGCGAAGGTCAGAGCACTGTGAAGACGTGAACGAAACCCAAGACGTACCACGCAGTAATGCCCAAACACGTTACACTGCCAGACGTACCCGAGGTTATCGTCGCTCATGACGCCGTTCGTCTGGATGTTCGAGCGGGGGTGGGTCGACGCGAAGATGGGATGGGAGAACATGTCGTACAGCTGGACTAGGTTGTCCAGATGGGTATATGACGCGGTCCCAGCATTCAGGATTAGGTGGGAAATGTACTCGTATCTGTCCCGTATCATGGTGAGGTGAGTCAATGCATCGCTCGAACCGAGACGAGGGAGACGCACTTCTGGGCTACGCTTATCCCAAACTCCAAAACACTCTGCATAGACGCGAGATCCAAGGTCTCCAGCTCCAACTTCACGCTTGAACGGAATGCAGTTGCGTATTCGTGTGCCTTCGAGCCTGGCGAAAGGCCTGAGATGTGTTGGCCTAGGAGCGCATACAGCTGGGTTCGTGCGATCTCGGCGCGCCTCGCGTCGCGGCAGGCCATAATAATTGTGACGCCTTCATGTGGAGGAAGTGTGTGTAACGGCCTTGGCTGGTTGGTGCGGGGAGCAGGAGCATGGCTGGAGAGGAAGTGCGGACGCGCGTCTGGCGGGTCAGCGGCCGACAGCTGCACCAGTAGGCGGTGGCAAACTCCGAAGCCAACCCCGCTGGGGATATTACAAACTCAGCAAGCTCGGATGTCAACCGGAGATAGAACATTACCTGTTTGCTCCGGTCACGACGACGACAAGCCTGCTCATCGTGAACGGCGAGGTCTCAAGCTTCAAGCTTTGGGCCGGGGAACAAGGTGAGGTGCGGGTGCTTCGTCCACGGTCAGCAGATATATTCGACGGTGACACCTGCTTTCCGAGTTACTATCTAACACGTCCTCTAGGCCGCGTTTACCCAGGTTCCCTCCCACGGGCGTGGTGATTCAGAGTTTCAGCCGCACGACGACCTTGCTTCCTATGCTCTACTTCTGCCGTCCGTCATTCACTCAAACAGTCTCCAATACAATGAACAGCCTTCTACACGAGCTCAATAAGGCCCATGAGCGTCATTCATACCGCTAGTGAGTTCCACCCACCCTCTCTTTCACTTCGTTGATCAGGTAATGCTTTCCGTGACCGGTGACAATGTCAACGGTATTACTTCATTTGACGTGACACGGGCTCTTGCATTTTGCAGGGTACGGGACGTGTTCTCGACCTTCCGTCAGAAGGACCGCTTCTAAGAGTGATCTTAGCCGTGTCTCTCAATTCGGGGAGCTACTTCCCCGACAGAGCTGCGGTGCAGAACGCGCGAACTACCGCACGAGGCTGTTCGTGATCTTGATCTTAGGGGCAGCCTATGGTGAGGCCAGAAAATCTATGGGAGACTCGGGTTCTTTCATTGAAGCACACGCCGCTCGTCGTGATAGACACGCCTGTGGACACCAGCCGTGGAGGCACCACCCTACATAGGTCACTGCATTTCATCGTCTTGTATTTGGCATATCGTCTTCCAAACTCATCTTCTCTGCGAGCGCAGTTTACGCGCTGGAGCTGAACCACCTTCAGTTGCCGTAGGGACCCGAAATGTAGCCAGGGACTCCGAACGCACGTCACCGTGTGCCTTCCACGGACGATGAACGTAGTCCAGTAGGTTTTCAGCCTTCACTCGTGCGACCCCTTTTTCTGACATGGTTCGATAGTTCTATTTCCACCCGAGAGAGCCCCACGGGCGGCGAGATGAGTGGGCCGGTGGCTGTCACCCTGGGACGATGGCTGTACACCTCCAGCGTCCATGTGTGCGCCCTCCTAACGTTCTGACATTAAAATCCTCTCGACCAGGAACATGGCGCCCAAGTTATCCGGCTGAGCGCATGGAAAGCGCTTTCCGAACGTAAAGCCGCATATCACTTCCACCCCCGAGCTGCAGTGCCCGACCTTCCACTCGATGACCAAGAGCCCTGCATGAACCTCTTCCCCCCAGGTTGTGCTCCCTGTTCCTTGGAAAACAAGACATGCAATGCGTCCCGTAGCCTCCTGCGGCAGATAGATCAGTCAACTGTTGGCTTCAACAGCTGACTGGTCTACCTCCTGCGACGTGCTCTACTGGAACCTCGAGGAATTCGAGCAAAGCCTGGGTGAGGTACGTAGCCTTGGGACGTGTTCCCTCCCTCAGTCCCTCTCGCAAAGCCAACCTCGGCGAGTACTCCGTTCGGTCTCGTCTCTTGCGCTTTATTCCCAGGCACGCGCTGCGTGTCCTTGTGGGTGACCGTGTCCTTCAGCATCTGGGCGGCGAGTCCTGGTACCGCGCCGTATCATATGTGTATTGGCATCTGCGTCCGTTTTCACGGCTACGGCCAGAACGCGAACATTCTCGTCGGCCGCGAGGCGTGAATATATCGCTTAGGGCCTCCTGGAGGTGGTTGTAGGGGAGGGAGCGCTATGTTTGCTATCGAAGGCTTCTCATCCCCATCTAGCCTTGTGTTTCTCAATGCGCAGCAGCGCAGTACCGCTTCCCATGCCAGCGGGTGATGGTGTCGTGGCGGGAGGTTGACCGGGCGACGGATAAATTTATGTAAAGCAAACTCGAACATATACTAACGCGGCAGTATGCACTTTAATAATCTCGAAGACGGCGAAATAGTACGTCATGCTGAATGATGGCACGAAGGTGCCCCGAGGCACCTTTGTACAATTGCAACTGGCTTCTCACTTAATCCATCGGAACGAGCAATACTACGAGAACCCGGAGACGTCAGACCTGTTTCGCTTTGCGAGGATGAGGGAGAAAGAGGGAATTAAAGGCTTGAAGCACCAGATTTCGACAATGATCTTACCAGGAGCGCGGCCCCAGCTGGCCAAACGGAATCAGAACATCGGCACTGTGGGGCGCATGCCGCCGGATTCCGTCGGATTCCGACGGATTCCGCCGTCGCGCGGATAGCGGGCCGGGACACATCCCGGGGGAATGATGAGTGTGGATACCTACCTACCCTGTGTTGTCTGCTGGGACTGGCTACGCAGACGTTATAAATTTATGACATTTCATAAGCTGTATGGCAATGCATTTCTGCCGTGTGAAATGGTAGCCCTCGCCTCAACACCCGACCGGGCGGGATGACCACACAGCGAGCGGGGAGGGGCACGCGCCGCAAGGAACTGGACACGCACGCAGAGCCATCAAACTCGCGTGGAGGCGGGATAGCCACGCGCGGCAAATAAATGCGCACTGGCCGAGGAAGGATGAACACCCGACGAGGTGCGAAGGGCACGCGCCGCAATGGAATGTACATGCACGCAGAGCGAAAAACACACGGAGAGGCGGGATAGCCACGCGCGACATCCAAATGAGCACTCGACGGCGGGGGGATGTACACTCGATGAGGTGGAATGAACACCCTCCGCAACCGAAGTAGCACGCACGCAGAGCCAACTGACACGCACAGAGATGGGATGAGCACCCGACGAGGTGGGATGGGCATGCGCCGCAAGGAAGTGGACATGCACGCAGAGCTATTAAACACGCATGCAGGCGGGAGAGCCACGCGCTGGAAGAGAATGAGCACTCGACGCGCGGGTATGTACACCCTACAAGGGGGATGGACACCACCGCAACGGTACTGGCACGCACGCTGATCCAACTGACACGCCCGGAGGCGGGATGAGCACCTGACGAGGCGGGATGGGCACACGTCGCGACGGAATGAGCACTCGACGAGGCGGCAAGGGCACGCCCCACAGTGGGACGAGCACTTGCCACGACGGGACAAGCACGCACCACAATGGGATGAGCACCCGACGAGGGGGGATGCGCACGCTCCGCAACGAAATGGGCACCCGACGAGGTGGGATGCGCACACGCTGCAGCGGAATGTACATGCGCGCAGAGCACGCGCGTAGGCCGAAAAAATATGCGACCAGGATGGATGAACCCTCGCGGAGGTGGGTCCGACCCACACTCAGATACGATGAAAATCCGCTCCAATGGGATCTACCTGCGGGCGAACAGCAGATGGGGCTAATAGAACATACGCCTGTTAGATCTGCCCACGAGGAATAGAGACATCAGTACGCGCGAAGAGTGATCGACCATGCACAGGATATGAAACAACTCGCGACCGAGGGGTAGACTCACCGTGCGAGGGTTCACTCACGAGCTGTGGAGGCATGAGTACATGTAACGAGTGACCGACCACGCGCCCAGTGTGAATTAGCCCACGGCGGAGAAGTGCGCCCACCGCGCGGGGGTTTACTCACGAGCTGTAGAGGGGTAAGTGCATGCCTGGAGTACAGGACCATGCACCGCAGGGTGTGAACGAGTCCACCACGAGGCAGCGCACCAGGCGGGTGTGGGTTTCCACATAAACGGTGGTCAGTCAGAGCACGCACAGAGAGCTAGCATACAGTGGAAAGAGCGTCCAAGGCCATACAAAGAGCCCGAGTACACCCGCTGAGGACAGGCGAAATAAAAAGCCACCAGCAGATTCGAACAAGCTGCCTAAACGGAAATGGGCGCTACAAACACACGTGCAAGCCACTAAGCCAACAAGCCGTACTTATTTTTAAGCGACTATATATCTTTAACACATATTTCCGAGTCGCCAACCAAATATAAAAAAGGGAGTTCGTGTCATTGATATCGACAGGCCTGAGTTTTATGGTCAGAGCGGCCGGCGAGAACTGGAAATAAACGAGTGGAATTGTTACGGAACGTGAGTACCGGATAGAGTGCGGTATCGTACGGGACAAGCTCATCTCAGCGGGGATCGGACGGGCGGTCTTGGCGTATATACATGGTCGTTAATGTAACGAAAATAGTGTAGGCATAATACGAACAAAGAAGTGAAGGAGCGGGATGGCACAAATGATGAGGATGTAGAGCAGATAACAGGTCTCGTGTGCTTTGATAGGTCCAAAGACAAACGAGAACATACGGAAAACTTACAGAACACAAAACTGACCGTACAAGGACACATGCAAGATATAACTAAATCATCAGCGAGACATAAGTTGCCCAACGTTGTACCACGGGCCTCACGATAAGTGCCCATTCACGGCCGCGGTTGGGACCTGACAGGCGATCGAAGGTAAAAACCTCGGAGTGTACCGAGCCACCTATGTATGAGTAATAAATAAGTGTGATATGTAGGGCATTAGGCTAGGCTGACAGTCTGGGCAAGGATCGCGAGGTTGGTTTCGCGATGCCGAACAGGTGTTGGCCGAGAGGTCGGCCAGTTCGACGTGTACGAGCCGCTCGAGCCTGTCACAGTACTTTACGAGCGGGATAGGTGACCTTACGCCGACGGGCGGGAAATACCCTAAGATCTTGTGGTTATACGACGGGCACCGCTGCCGATGCTGGTAAACCCGTCGATCAAGGTCGTCAGTGCGTCCGACTTTGATCCGTATTAGGTCTGGATGGGCGTTGTCTAGAAAATGCAATGTCAGACATCGGCCGTTACACCAAGCTGCATGCTGTAGGACGGACCTTCTAGCTCCAGAGCGTATATAAGTCCCAACGCGTCAGAATCCAACGGCGGTTGTTTCATGAGGCTCCGAAGTACGACTTGCGTTCGCGGCTCCAAGTGAGTAGGAATGAACACTAGAAATATGTCAGCTGGTGGCGACAACAGGGCAATGTGCCCCACCCCACCTTTGAAAGAAATGGGTGTCGTTAAAGGCGCGTCCTTGACCCCGAGAACTGGCTTTGCTAGCTCGTCTGCTTGGTGATCGTCGCAATAACGAGGGTATTTCCCCCCCCTTGGCATTCGAATGTACGGGGTGAGAGGGACGAGAGCCTTGCACGGGCCGCTAGATCCGCCTGGGTATTTGCACCAGGCGCGTTGTCGGCACTTCGCCATATCGGATGTCGACGTAGAAGGAACCGTGCAGAGGTTGAGTGCAAACGACGGGCAGAGGTAGTCTAGAAAGGAAACGGAACCACAGATGGCATGTACCTGCTGAGCGTTCAACAGGAAGAGACCGGCGGTTCCGAATGTGTGTCGAGATAGTCGAAGCGGTCAAGGAGTTAGCGGCCGCAGACGTAAACGAAACACAATGTGTGCTACGACGCTTCTAGGGTAATTGATAAACGGACCATAGACCACGTCAGCGACATACGTCCTGTGGCAGGTATTAGATAGACCTCTTCGAAATTTAGTAGCCTTTCACACCCATAATATGTATGGTGCTCGTTGCTATGTTGATCCACTTTTCGGGGTAGATGGAAACGAGATTTGTATAATCGGTATGGATGGACTGTGCACGACTTTCGTTGCTGCTGTGATACGGCGTACATTACCTTACATTCAGTCGAGAAGGAGGTACGTTACGCTCTGCGACAACTCCTACGTACTTATAATGTTGGTTTGCAAGACGATTACATGTAGCACCCATTATTCTGATTGCGACACCCTCTCACAATAACAGGAGTCAGGTAGGATACTTATCTCGATCGGGCGAGCCGCCGGCGATGACCACTCGTCCCTGCAAACGAATCGCATTTAACACCGCATAGCTGTCTCACTCGCCAGCAATCAATTTGTCCCGATATTAATAACAACATGGCATCCATGCCCTGTTGTAAGTTAAGTTAATCGCGACGACCCTCTCCCTCCCGATTTTTGCCCACGCCCGCATCGCGATGCCATCATTTATATGCGGCGTGTGCGTCGCACAGCGGTGGGTGGCCAACAGGATGTTGGTCTGCCTGTTTCCCCAAGGGATCGCGGACAAGCTTATTGATTTGAATCGCTTTCGTTCACACCGATTCCTTACGGTCTGTTTCCAGAAGACAGCAGCGAATACTTGTGTTTTTGGTGTATTACCCCCGGCCGCGGCGCCCCCGCGAAAATGCCCATGATGCTCCTCGACAGGTCAGGACCCTGTTGTCACTTGCACCCCCATACACCGGCATACCCCGCGGCCGCACCACGCCAGGCACTCGCGAGGCTCACGAATTGGCTGTTGAGAGCCACCCCTCATGCTAGTCAGACTTAAGCTGTGCACTCGGCGCACTGCCGGTGCCTGTCGCCCTGCCCATCCTCACGGATCCCACACCCGTGAGGCCGCGCGGAGTGCTTTGGGTTTGACCGCGAGGGTCCGGCAGGCTCCGGAGCTCTCTTCTTCTGCACCCGTGTACTAGTGCATTCGTGTCTCATGCACGCCGAGACTCGCGCAGGGCAATCGGGGGGCACTGAGGAGCGTGCCGCTGACGGAGAAATCGCGTCTCGACTTACGACCAACAGGTCACCTTCCCGCCACGCCGACCCGTCTGTATCATTACACCGGCGAGGGCTTCGACTTTGATGTCTGAGGCGGACACGAACAGCGGCGCCTAGGTACTGCCGCTCTGATGCCACACGCAGGGCGCCGGAACCACGGTACCAGTGTGCGTGAACGGCTTTCCCCTTCCATCAATCACGCGGCGCGCATGGCATTGTGAAGAAACTGGCAAAATGGGATGCATGAAAATAGAACAGTGGGTCACCGAGATATGGGAGGGAACATCCTACTAATGCCGTCAGCTAGTCGGTTACTCCAGTGTCGTTGGAAAGGCTTTTGCGACAGAGGATGCAGGGAATTGGAGTTGCGGCACCAACACACCGCTATGCCATCACACGGAGCTTGAGCTGCGAGTGATGGTGTTGGTGTTGATGCCCCATCATGGTGTCGATATATACAAAGTGGTTGCGGTGCAATGAGCTTACGCGCGTTCACGCCTCTGCAAGGAAGTCACTTTGCTACATCCTTGCTACTCGCGATCTCGTAGTTTGCGGGATGTCATAAACATGTACGGCCCCTTGTGCTGCGGTACAGAAGCCCAAGGGGAATGATTCATCCACACAGAGGCTGCGGTACAAGGGCGCGCGAGGCGTACATACGGTCATGATACTTAAGCACCTGGATTTACCAGGGGCATCCTCGTCCAACGCTACGCCTTTACTCTTCTTTCTCTGCATTTGTCATGCCCCAGTCCCCCGTTTGCGAACGCCCTTGCGTAGAATGCGCTCACGCAGGAGAGACTTGTCGCCGCCGCCGCCGCACCGTCAAATGCGTACGCTGTATCGAGCAGGGTTTCGACTGCTCATTCCGTTCAGGTAAGTCTTCAGTAAAGCTTACAGTAATACGTACTCACTTGTCCAAGGGGAAATCGCGTCAGACATCGATATCGCTCTCCCCGATATCGTGAACACCGTGGATCAGAATATAGGACAATGGAGGGTGGAGCAGCAGGCGATGCGGGAGATGATAGATGATATGAGCAAGGAAGTTCACGCCATACGTAAGGAGCAACAGCGATTCCGTGCAGATGTGGTTTTAGCCATGGGTCTTGAAAAGAAGTTGTTGACGGAGAAAGACATGTCGTTCTCCGATGCTTCTTCCACTGATGATGATGATGATGGTGATGAGGAGAAGAAGAAGAACGAAGCTTCTCCGTCGTCTCCTGCTCCCGACACTGGCGATAAGACTGGGGGGGATCCTGTTGAGGATGAGGGGCGCGGTGAACAGGAGGGAGATTATGGGCTAGATTCCAGCGCTGGCGAGGTGCACGTCAAGACCCCCAAGGGCAAGGGTAAGGGCAAGGCCAAAGCGAAGGCGAAGAAGCGTGACAATGACGACGAGTACTTGCCCATTTCGCGAGAGGCACGCATTCCCTAAGTATCACTGGTTCTACGCTGACCATGGGCCATCATTGCACACAGACGCGGTCGAAGAAGAACAATACCTCTGCCGCGAGCAAGGCTTCGCACGCAAGCGTGACTACCAAGCTTGATGAAGCCTCCGGCGATACGAGCGATGAGGCGGACTCGAAAGCGAAATCTCAACAACTCAAGTCCTCCCCATCCCGCAAGGTACGAAATCCATCACTAGTGATTGTGCTCACATCCTGAATCTGCCCTCAGTCTGCATCCAGGGTCTCTCAAACTCCCGTTGCGAGCTCCTCCAAGGTCGACATTTCCAAGGTACGGAGGCTGTCAAAGGTGACGACCATCACTAACCACAGCTGCAGAATCCGTCATCCGTTCAACGCGAGTCCAAGTCTGAGGAGCCTGACAGCCAGGGAAAGGTCAGGTCCGGGACCAAACGTAAGCGGGCCATCGTGAGTACATCCCATTGCCCAAGCGAATCTCACTGACTGGAGTCCTATAGGACATTGACGAGCGTATTGCGAAGTACAAGAAAAAGCGGGAAGCACGCATTAACAAGATCATCAAGGACAATGTTGTCGTCAAGCAGGAGCCCGAGTAGGGGGTTGACCACGTTCTCAAGCAGCAACAGGTTACAATGGCAATGTATCCTAGTACTATTACGGAATGACAACCCGAGCGCCACGTCTGCTATAACATAGAGGTCGAGTTCTGCCAATGTAACCGTGTATTAGACTACAACGAGGTGCGCACACCTCAGGGCGAACCGCCCTTGAGGGTGCGCGACCTCCCTCACCCCCGCCACATGACTGATGGGGCTGCCTGACGCCCGCGACCTCCATCCTCCATGCGTCCGATATGTGCCGAAGCCTCCGCAGCGATGCGTCCCGACAGCGCGCGCCCCAAAAACGTCCACCAGCGCCCCCCGCCGCCGCCCGAGCGCTACCACCGCACATCTGTTCACCAGTCGTCGCCGCCACTGAGTGCGCCCAACTGTTGAGACAACGCGCGGGACGTATACCCGCCGCCAAGACCCGCCCAACATCGCCTGGCCAACTTCGCCACAGTAAGGACGTGGGTCCCGTGTGCCGAGACCCATCCATCAGCGCGGCCTGCGCGCATGGCGCATGACACATGGGCGCATCGCCAAATGATGCGCCAATACGTAGATTCGAATCATCTTGGCACTCCAAGGTCCTTGTGATATACGGGATACGCAATCCCGCGAATAGATCGACATCCGCACGACAGGATAATAAGCTCAACGCACCTGGTGACCTGCATTCCTGTGCTCCCCGATCATCTGTCCGGCATCCAACACCTTTTTAGGGCCTAGGCCGGGACGACGAGGGTGAGGACTGAGTCGCGTGGTGGTCGAGAATGAAAGCAGAATACTTAAGTGAAGCAAGACCGACACTAAGGTTGTGCGCAAGAGTCGTCAGCAGGAGAGCATTGCCCATGGGCCAGGGAGAGGAAAGAGGCAGGACGTTAGGCGCTGTGAGGCCTGGCACCGTCCTCGGTGGCGAGAATCACAGATGGTCATCGCTGCAACCATCTGGACTGTGCATACGTACGATCGCTTCGCTTACTCCATTAGAGTCTTTCCCGGCTCGCGATGCACCATCATACTGTCTCGGTGACCGTAACCCAGGAACACTACATGGCAAGTATGGGTCGGTGACATATTCGAGCTCTTCAATGTTTACTAATGAAGCAATAGAGTTTTGCGTCAATCCTAAATGATTTCGGGCATGAACACGCCAAGTTCACGTTCGAGGAGTTTGTTCAGGTGCGCGCCTGCTGCTTTCCATTTGCCTTAATACTAATGAGAAATAGGCGGCGAGAGGCATCAGTTTCAAAACTATCAACAAACATGAACTACGGCCGCCTCGCTGTTTTGGCAATAAGCTATTCTGCTTCGTTGCGGTGAGTAGCCCGGGCCAGCTTTTGCACAACTTAAATTGAGCTTAGTCCAGCACAATACGGATATGAATAGGACCGTTGTGTTTGACACGCAGGAGAAGTAAGTGACTTGTTTCAATGTCCGTCTACTGTGCTCACGTTGGGGGCAGGTGGAAACGAGAATTGTATAACCTCTATGGATGGACGTCGGAAAGTTTCCGCTCCCAATCCGGTAGGGCGTGCGGTACGTTGCGCGCGGTGAACACTGCTAGGCACTGATATTTTGTGTTTAGGACAGGACCGCAAGTAGCGCCTCTTCTCTCGTTGCGAACGCCTCATGACAGCAGCAGTCCCGTAGGATGTTTATCTCGATCGCGCGTGGGATGACGATCGCGCCGAGGCGCCGTGCCTGTAGACAAATCTTATTTCTTATTGGAAACTGAGTAGCCTGAGTGTTGCCGGCTGGCTTTTCGGGCTACATCGATCAATTTGTCATTATTGTCCGCGTGATCGTGACAATCATAAGAACAGGACATTGATTCCCGTACTAATTCTTTCAACAACATCCATTGTGAGACATGCTACTATCTGGCGCGCACGGCCAACAGGTATTATCCCTCAGGCACCTGTGATTTTGAGGCCCTTCGTAAGTTTCCAGAGCACGGGATGGAATGGGCGGGAGATATTATGAGCCCCCAAGTTCATACTCCCTGCCGGGTGCCCTGCGGACGACGATCTCGGGGTTGCATCAATGCATGTCGCTTGCATGACGTCGCCGCGTAACCTATCAATGCGGCCGACAACCCCCCGTGCTTATCTTGAGGTCAGGCGGAGTCCTATAGCGCTTGTGCCTGGCGTGTGGTCAGGCAGGCATCAGCAAATGATGCGCCCATAGAGGATGGCTTTGACGTCCGTTTGGGACGGACGTCGGGCGTCGAGTAGCTTCCGAAACGCAGGTTGCGAACGGGAAGCAGAGGCGGATGTGGGGCAGACAGCGTGAGGGTACGCGCGCAATTGGACTGTGCAGCGTCAGGAGCAGTCATCGCGGGACGGGCGTTGCGGACGAGCAGGAGGGAACGCGGTGAGGCTTTGGGTGGGCATTGCGGACGAGCAGGAGGGAACGCGGTGAGGCTTTGGGTGGGGGCTGCGCCGCGTCAGGAGCGCATTGGCGGTGGAGCGTGCGGAGAGGGGCGGGTGTTGCGCGTGACGTACTGTCAGAGGCTGGAAAACCTGCCAATGTCATGCCGAGGGTGAGGCGCTCGGCCAAGCATGCACACGGTGGTAGCCCTCGGGCGGGGACGGGGGGCAGGCGGACATATGTCGGGCGCGTCGGGACATATGGCGCGGAGGAAGCTCGAGTGCAATTGCGAGTGGCGTCGCAGGCTCTGGGCGGTGCCTTCGTATTCTTCAAATTCTTCCCGTTGACAGTGCATTGAATCAGCTTTGTATACCCATCGCGTCCTGGTTAGCCTGCATATCCTTGTATATCATGTACTATAGTGCATTTAAGTGGATGTATATGCGACTGTTCATTATTAGCCACTGTGAATGGCGTGGTTGGGACTTGGACGTGCGCGACCCGACACGACATACGGGCACGTCATTGCGATTTCGCTGAGTTTTGCTGGCGGGACGATCATGCTTCTGATGTGGGAGCAATTGGTGCGGCGCACGGAGGGGGCGCGCGGGTACACTTTGGAGGCGGGGGTAGGCCAAGCGTGATGTCGGGGAAGGCCGGGCGTATCACGCCTCGGGGCACGAAATACCGAAACGGCGCAGGCGCGGCGGGCGCGGACATGTCGGGGTGGGCAGGCACTAATCTTTTCCCAGCCAGGGCTGCCACGAGACGCCACGCAAGGGCGGGGGGCGCACGGTGTAGGACGTATGAGCCATGTGGGCGGGGGGGGCACGGCCAGGGCCAGCCCATGCGTGCGAGGACACGCCCAGGACCATCACGTACATACCGGGTCCTCGGTGTGAAATTGCAGGCTAATACACCTCCTCATATTATCTACGTATTTCGACACCAGTTACGATGACGTCAACTTCAAACGGCGCGAAGGGCGTGGGGACTCATGGTCCCCATCCGCCGATCGCTTACATGGGGCGGCGTCTGTGATTGTGATAACGTCCTCCTCGGCCTCTACGGTATCGTCCGCGTTGTCCCCTTCATCATTCCTCGCGACAGCATTGTTGTCCATGCCATCCTCGGCGCCGGCAACCATGCCATCCTCGGCGACAATGCCACCCACGCTGTCCGTCTCCATCAAATCGGCCCCTTCCTTGTCCTGTCCCAATGGCTCCTGCATCCGCGGTGCCTGGATCTCCGCAGGGATCGCAATGTCGTAAACGGGGCTAACGCTACGCGCGAGGCCCATGTAGCTCTGGTCGAATAAAGCTCTGCGACGTAATTCCACAGCTGGCAGTAGAACGTACGCACCTCTAAGCACACGTGAACCTTACGATGACCACGAGACACCGTACCGACGGGCTCCAACCTGATGAGCTCATGGCCGAGCCCGACAGTGGCTCCAACCTCGGCCAACTTCACCAGAATTGAGTTGTGCCTCGCGTCAACCCAGAACGGACGGTGAACAGATACGCCTGCCTCCCACTCGCCACCTGAGATCCACAGGTTGAAAGTCTCCCGCCTGCCCAAATCTTTGTGCAGGTAGTAATGATGACCGAGCTTAATGGTGTTGTCGTCGTTAAAGCTGATCCGATGGATCTTTGGGCGTTTTCCGCTCTGAACGAGGACGGTGAGTAGTGAGTGATATTCTCATCGAGAATGGGTCACGCACAGTGGTCCAGGCGACGACTCGAAGGTCTCGAACAGCCCCTGGTTCTTCGATACGGTTGTCGATCTCGGGAAGGATGGTGGGATCGTAGTTGTGCCCGAGGTTGCCATCGAAGGCCGCCAATTCATAGCCAAGGAGGGGGCAGAGCTCGACTCCAAGCATGCGGAGGAGCACGACGGGACTGTCCGCGACCACGCAGACTTCACCGTCTTGCAGGGCGGCCGACGTCCACTCTCCATGTTCGTAATCGAATTGTTTGAAGATAGTTGGCCCGACATCGTCATTCGAGCTGGCTGCAAGCCACCGAACGTCGCGCAGGAGGACGGGGTTCCCAGGCGTATACGGAACCATTCGCCAAATGGGCAGCTCATTGTTCTGTCCCAAGGTGAACGTCGAACAGTGGATTACGCATTTTGGCGACTTACATCACGCCAAAGGACAAAGCGACAAAGGGACTGGTCCATCGTTGTAGGTGAAATGCCGAGTCGAGGGCGTAATGGGGAAGGGAGGGGCGGGACGAAGGGCTGGGATGCGTCGAGTTGCGGATCCACCGCTGACGAATACTGGCCAGTGTACATTATGTGCCCTAGGCGGGCTGTGCCGAAGTGGAACAGCAATCAGACACGCAGCCAGATGATTGATGATGCCGGCTGGTGGAACTGCCCCGCCCCGAGGTATTTGAGATGCTGCCGGGGAATAGGAATCAATCCTATTCAGACTCAACCATAGATAATGGCTACGCTTCAGCAACGGTTTGTTATGAGAACAGCTTGAATCCGTGCGTTGTCTCTGTCAGTGTGGTGTATGTCTTTCCGATCCATTGTCTCGCCGTGTTTCTCTCCCTGGGTGCCGGCCCTTCTCGTGAAGGATGTTGCTCATATCGCCAATGTGCTATCACTTGTGCGGCGGGGTTATACACCCCCCCCGGATGACTTCGATGCGATCACGCTGGACTATCACCGGGCAGTGAGTGTACTCGCTGCCTCCCATACCCACGACGGCTCTACCAGCACTATTAAGGGCCATTAGGCGCGCTGACTCTGGTGTCTCTCGATGCGCACGTTGTCATATGACGTAGGAACTCCCACCCCGTCATTCAAAAACACTCGTCGACGTCCTCACCGTCTCCATTCAACTCTTACCATCATCTCTCACCACAGCACATGCTTTCTTCTACGGACTCAACACGGCTATCTGCCGAAGACGCCGCGCGCTTGAACGGCAAACAGCGGGAAGACGTACCGTACGTCGAAGTGACCTGTGACCCCCCGTACTCTGGAGTTCCTCATCCGTACCATCCCGATGTGGAGCCCGACAAGGTCGTCCTTCAAGTGTATCCAAGTCGAAGGGTACCGCCTGAACCAAGAATCTTCGAGGTATGGCCGTCGTATTGTATGCAAACAAAAGTCAGAGCTGACGTTCTCACACCGCTAATGTGTGAACCATGTAGCTGTCGTTCCCGACTTCCTGGAACGTGGCCAGGGATATGCCGGCCTCGCACTGGGAGGATCTGAGGCGAACGTTGGAGGAGCATGAAGTGTACCCCCGTTTGCTCCACTTCCAACGCCATGCCCTCCGAGGCATGTTCCGCGTTCTCGTATATTGGACGACCAATGCTCCCGGTGCTCGGGAATTGTACGCCGATTGGTGGCGGCTGCTCGTCGCGGCTTTGGATGGCTGGGCTGGGCACCCCAACTTCTTCACTGAAAACTTCGTGAACGAGATGTTTAACAAATTCATTGGACTGCATGGAGTCGATGTGGGTAGCCAGATCTGCTCGCGCGATTCTCACCTGATATGTCACATTTCAACAGCATGACATCCCAGAGCTCGCGGATCTTAACACAGGCGCATCCCCAATTCATGCCGGCGCGTGATATCGGATAGGCAGATAGTTGGGCCGTATAGTTCTTGCGTACTATGTATAGATGGTGTGCTCCGACGTCGACGTTATCATTGACATCCGTGGCTACGGTCGGCTTAATGTTCCCCCTCCTCTTCTCTGTGCCTTAACATTCACGTCACTCAGGTTAGTCCGGTCATCGCCAAAGCCGCATGGCTCGCATGCACTGTCCGCTTCGTCTCAGAGCCATAACATCTTGACGGTATGTACGAGGTCAACAAACAAGCAATTGCACGGGGTTTGTTCCAACTCGCTGGGTGTTCCCCACATCTAACCAGGTTTGCTACTGAGCGTGACTCACGTGTCATCATGTCGACATGTGAATAACTCAAGTACAGGTGGTTTTTATCCTTCTTTCGAGGGTCCGGCCCACATCGCCGGCAGTTGAGTCGACTTTGCGGAGTGTATCTGTATCTCCATCCTCGGATGTGGCCGAGGGTGAGCCAAGAATGATTGCATGAGTGAAACAAGCCAAGCTGCCGCGGCACAGGATGTCTGATATCGAAGCTCCGTATTGATTGACATTGATTGCTTCCTTATGATGGATCTGTCGGCAATGATTCCCCGTCGCCAATCGCCGTTCGGCAGAACCTCGCCAGTCCTGGTTATCTACAGACATAAACAAACGTGATTGACAAAGCACGCACGGCCAGTGATGGAGCATCTGACGCTCATTGTTTGTCATCCTTGGAGAGGTTATGTCTCGCCGTCGCGCGTGTAATCCCATTCTGGCCGCAGGGATACACACTCGGATGGCCCGCTCCAACGCACCTGCGCTCGGGGAACGGGGACAGGCGGTGACATGAATTCGAGAGGTATGCGAGGCGCTGTCTAGTATCCGTCTTTTCACTTTCACGACGGGCCTCACTAGAGCTGGTCAGCCTCATCCTGAGTAGGCATGATACCCCTGCCTACCATACTCTTGCGTCTGTCTAAGTCTGAAGGCCTCTTCGCCAAGCTGAGCTTCGATAGTCTTGGTTTTTTTCTCGAAACCATCTCCCGGTATATGCCCCGCATTGTCACGACATCACCACGGCGTAGAAACGGGCTGCCGGATCTCGCTCAGAACGTTCGGGACGTGCTCGCTTTGAATATGGCACTGTCATACGACGAGGTCGACGCACTGTGGATGGCGACCGGTGACTTGTTGCTGGCCCATTACGAGGGGAGCCAGAACACTACCGAACAGTTGACCATGGATGATAGCCTCGGCAGGACGGCACCACTGTTTGGCCTTGGTGCGTGCTAATGTACATTGCGCGTGCCGTCACTCATCTTATGCAGGGGTGGAGGTGATGATCGCACCCGTGCGCTGTTGTGTCAATGAAGGTTGTCCCCACCGCGGGCTTCCATTAGGCGGGAATCGCAAAGAGTTCATGGGCACTTTGTTCTCGCACGCCAGGGGTGTATTGCCAATACAAATCGTCACTCTGTACTGTCGTGGTAGGTTTCATGAGTCCCTTCCACTTCCCGAATATTAACCCGTGTAACAGGATGTAACACGACGTATCGGCCAAACTACTACGTCTCGAACGCCGATTCGACGACCTCCGTACGCGAGTATTACAAAGGGATCCCGAAGTATGTCGAGGTCACTCGGCACTCATATGTCGAGGAGGAGTTGGTTCAGCTATTCAGGCATCAGATGGCGTTCTCACAGTAAGTCATTGTCTTTGGGTACGCAGACTTTGAGCATGACGTCGTGTCTAGCGCTTCGGGCGACGGATGTGCGAAAATATACAATCTTTCACTGCGCAAGTTGTCGTCCGATAGCCACAAGATGACGTCGGAGATCGTGTGGAACGCCTTCTATGTCCATGCGCTGCTCCTCCACCACGCACGCCGGGACTCCCATCTGCAAGTTCCGCACCACGGAGAGCAGTCCGACCGTCTTGCCGCGGCATTGAAGGTTCGAAATGAACAGATGGTCGGCGTCGGTCAACCGCAGTGGGCGCATGCATGCGACCAATGTGAGAAGCTCGTCGAAGTGGAGGAACCTGCCAGTGGTCGGTCGGCATGGGGTGCGTCACTTCCTGGTTGGTGTGCAGTCTCCGATGTTGACATCATGAAAGGCCGACTTTCCGCTTGCGTCATGGACGGTGTGTGTATCGGCCACCCTCATTGTCAGGTGTATCACTGCACAGAGCGCCTGTTGTCCCCGCGGGACAGGTACTGCGAGAGTCATCGGGCATTCGACACCGTATGCGCTATTCAAGGCTGCGACCTCCCTTGTACAGACGGCAAGCGGACGTGCAGCACCAAGGGCCACTGCGCCGTTGAGCAGGAGTGGCGCCGCAGAGGTCGCACTATGTTCGAACTGAAGCGGCGCATGCAGGCCAGGGACGTGGCTTCCAGTATCCGTGCAGTGCCTTCCGTCGACCCATCGCCCTCGTTCCTCGACGACCCAGACCTAGACGATCCTGCTTGGACTTCCAACGTGGAACGCAAGAAAACGCACAAACGAGCACCGAGGATCAAATCTACGCTCACTCGGCGGTGGACTCATAACGAGCAGTTGCTTGTTAGGCCTTGCAATGTGATCGTCTCGCGCGCAACGTTCTACGAAGCTGAGTCTCTGCCAAATTGCAGGGTAAGTGGCGGCGCACCGGATATGCACAAACCTGCTGACACGCCCTGCAGTTGTTTCTCAACGCGAGCTTCCCTAGACACTTCCCACGCTCGTGACCATCGTTTGTCTTCTTCGACAACAACTGCAAGCTCCTCTCGCACCTTGTCAACGTGGATGACCAGCACCTGCTCCACATGGGTTTCCCTGTCGATGTGTTCCATGCGATCAACAAGCACCAGGAGTCCGATGACTACTGTCAGAAGCACTGCAATCCGGCGGGGTTTCCGGAACTGATCGGCGATAAGGAACAATGGGTTTTCAACTCCTCTGCATGCGAGCAAGTCAACGCCTGGTTTGCCAAGTTCTTACCAGTCGTTCGTGAGATGACCGAGGTGCATTTCAACTTCTTCCTCGATGAGATGATCGCCATACGAAATGAGGACACTGTTGCTGAACTGAAGAGCAATGGCCGTCGTCCTCGTCTTGTTCCGGTGGAGGAGCTAGTGGCCCCGATGTAGTATTTTTTCACGCTATAGCTCGATAATATCAAATACACATTCACCGCTTATCTTGGCCTCGGAATCACACACATGTATAGGTATCACCGCCCCGCGAACAAGGTTTATTGCCCTTACATGACGCCTCTAATCCGATTCCTCGATCATTTTCTTGTACAATATCTCCCAAGTCCTTGCCTCTAGGACTTGGGAGAGTGCGCCAGCCTTTTTCTGTCTCTTCAACTTTTGCTTCCATTCACCCGCATTTAGTGGCCACTCGGTTCGGTTGTGGATGTTTGTCAGCCGACGTTGGAACCAGTGTTCGTCAGCAGCCGACCAGATCCCTGTGTATCCGCCTCCTCTCACCCATGCAGAATGTTTTGGCCACCATGAAGCGTCTTCTGTCTGGTAGCCACGCCCTGTAAAAACACGAGTTAGTCCCTGCTGACTCGCGCGTGTTCGATGATGCTCACCTGTGTATACCCTGAATACGCCCGCTATGGTGTCAAGCTCCACCGACGACAAGCCGTCATCGTAGTACCCTCCCCCTTCTAAATTAACACCAACGCCTTCGTAGTGTTCCGACTCTCCACTCGGCCCATGCTGCAGCTCCTCCACGTAAGAACGGTTTTCGGCTGATTGAGGGAACCTTCCCGTGACCTCCCTCATTATACGCCAGACGATACCTCCCTTGAGCCATGCGGCGCGCGCGACGCGCGGACTCTGAGTAAGCTCGAGGACGCGCTGGCAGTAGGCGTCATAATCTTCCAGCGTAGGCCTTTCTCCCTTCTCTCGCCAGGGCGCATTCAGGCGTCTTTTAGGGCGCCTAGTGGTGTTCTGAGCCTGCATGGGTGCGCGATCAAGCCACACCCCTGTGTGAACAGGAATGCCGGCGCAGAGGAGGTTGAGCAGGGTGTCCGCGGACGTATCGGCCTCCTGAAGGCGTCGAATGATCAACATGACACCCAGCGTTGATGTCAGCAGACACCACGGTTGGGTCTCGGGATCACGCTTGAACCTGACCAGTACCCAGCGCATATTGTTATCGGGATCGTTCTCGCGTGCTGAAGGGCGTAGGTGAACCAGCGAGATGGATAGCTGAGGATCGGGGTTCTGGGCACCGAAGATGTACCGCGGGTGCCGTGAATCAAGATCCCAGGTGAACTCGAGCGCGCGAGAGTCCCAATCCCGCTGCATGACGGCGGACACCCAACCAACGAGGCACTTTTTGGTCGGTTCGTCTTTGGCGAACCTATCGCGCGTTTCGCCAAATAGGTGCCAAGGATCACGCTCCCACTTCGCGTAGTCCACATTGGAGAAAGTACGCATATCGACGGGCGAGATGCCGTACCAAGAGTGGAGGAAGAAGTTCTCGGGAATCGCCGTGTCTTGAATTTCGCGGTCTTCGGGTGGGGGATTGAGCAGCGCGTGTTCGTCGGGAAGTTCTACGGCGGCCGCAGGGTGGACGATAGATGGGGGTTTGTGCGCCAACGCTAACGTCTCCTCTTGAATAACGTCCCATTCGGGCGGGAACCAGAGATCCCATTCGTCATAAAACGCGTTATACTGTCTGAACTGAGTTGGGTGCACCATCCAGAGGCTCTTGTATGCCACGGGCGGGATTGGATGCCTGTATTCATACCCCGCCCACCTTGGCGGCAGATCAGGAAAAATGATTTCGGCTTTGACCCACAGGAACACGCGTGTACGGCGGAAGGGGGGGTCGCCACTCCGCGCGTGTGTCTCGCGTTTCAGACGCCATTGCTTCTGAAGTGACGTCTCTTGGTGCACTTGATCGTCACGGTAGCGTTCCCGGCGCGCGAGAAATTCAACTTTGGATTCGCTGGGAAGTTGGTACGGCCCGAAGGGGGGGGTGCTGTCGTCGATCGCGGAATAATCCGGGAGCGCTCTGATCTGCGAGCCACGGCAGAGGAACACGGTGCGCGGTTTACCGGCGGGGGGATGTTGGAGAGCCGAGGTCACGTCATTGCGCGATGGAGGGGTGAAGTTTTTCATGAAGGGATGCTGCGCAATGGTTGCATTGATCTCGTTTGGGCCACGCCAGAGGACAAATACGGGGACGTTCGCGGCACGAAGGACGGGGGCTAAAGCTAGCCACGGACACTCACTGGGATTCAAGATTGTGCCGACACGGAGGTTGATGGAAAAGTCTGTGATCACCGACTGGGTAATCGCGTCCATCCAGGACGGTGGCACCTTCTCTCGTCGCAGGAATAGGTACCAATGCGGCACGACCGAAGCACTGGCGGAATCGTATTGAATGGGAAAGACGGCGGGAATGTCACCTGCGGCGGTGGGACTCGGAAACATCCAAAGCGCGAAGGCCAAAGAGCATCGAGCGACCAGGATCTGAAACGCTCCATGGGCGCGACGTATGGAGAGCTGTGCAGCGCCAGCGGAGGGATGGAGTTTACGATAGCCGTAGTCCTCAGGAGGGGGCCAGTGTTCCTGGGTACGAATCGTGTACCGCGCGGAAGTCCCGCACGTGCTCTCTTCGGTAGATGTGAGGAGGCGATCGGAGATGTACAGTAGACCGTTCTCCAAAGAAATCCAGGCATTCCGGATGTCATCTCCCAGTGCCCATCCACCTTCGTACCGCGTGGGCACCAAGCTAGAGGGATTGAGACACAGTCTGGATAGAAGCGGGTCGGCCACGGGCAGCTTCTGCAACAAAAAGGGCAGTTCGGGAAACATGTTGATATTATTTAAGGGGCGCAAGAGCCTGCCAAGGGATCGGTTGGCAACGGGATCGGGATCGGGGTCAGTGGCAATGGGATGGATGATTGGTGGGGCGTTGGCCACAGTGAACACCCGTTTGTGTTCATCAACAAAGGTGTACACATCATTGCGCCTGACAGCTGCATTTCAGGGGCATGACGCATTCGGTGCATGAGCACAATGTACCAGTTTTCAGGGGTTATCGCATGTGGCACGGGACTCATCGGCCGGAATGATGCTGTGTCCTAGGTCAGACCGACAACCTGGTCGAGCGTGAACCCTGCGATAGTCCTACCTTCAACCAGAAAGATACTTATGCGCAGAGCTGGTTCGAGCGTGCGGCAGGGCGTAAGCAGGAGATATACAGGGCGCTGTGAGATCTGATTAGGACTATGGTGCTGCGGTCGCTGTGGCACGGGGGACAGGCATTGCGCGCTTATGAAGTGGTCCTCGGGTGGTATAATGAGGTGCCGCGGGTGCGCCATCATAGTCACGGAAAAGTCGGTGTCACATCTGATGCGCGCAGTCAGATATGTCACACTACGTCCAAATAAGCACTCAGATGGAATCTGCGTCAGCGCTTCAGGCAACCGCTACTAGCTCTGACGCTCCCTGATGGCCAACTCTGTGCATGTTATTGGTTGGCGGCGTAATTCGCTGCAATGGTTCATCATTTTCGGCAGGCGATATGCTGCCCGTTCTCGAGTGCATACCATCCCTAGAATTTAACATCAAGCAGACGAGGCATCGCAACTACCAAGTCGAGCCTCCTGAGCATGAATGACACACTAACCCTGTGCGTGTATTCATTCTCTTCTCTCAAACACCGCATCACCAACCGCACGATATCGCCACCAACCAGTTCGTTGATACCGCATGGAGTCCCTTCCTCGACGATGCTCGTGCAACCCGTACAGTTGTACACGTTCAGCAGCCTCCAATTGTTGTCGGGCGCGGCACGAAAGGCTTGAATGTCGCGTGTGGCCTCGTTGTCTAAGCAAATACGTGATCAGGATAAAATTAGCGAGACGTCGCAAAGAAGGCACCTTCAAAGGGTAGAGCGATGTCCAAGAGGCGCTGCATCCCCAGCCTGTCGGCCTCACGAAGGAGTTCGATGCCAACGCTGAATGACGGGCACGCGCTGACGGGAAACGATGATGTTGGCGAAGGACAGGCTACCATAGGCCACGAAGACGACGACGCGATCATCGATGTCTGTGAGATAGTTCTTCTCGTTCCAGCCGACGCAATTGGGGAACTCGGAGAGCATGACGCGCGGTGCTTGACCTGCCGGCTGGCGAAGGAGCGCATGTATGCGGCTGATGATGGGAATCAGAGTGGGAGCAGGTACCAACTGGTCGACTAAGGACTCACTCTGTTTGGCCTTCCAAGGCGTCATCCAAGCCGAGTAGAGGCTCTTCCACGGCGACAGCATTCGTAGCAGTGGCCGAGGACTCATCCACCTCCGCCGGCAAATCAACTCCGCTCGGCACAACAGCGCTCACGAGACCCTCTACCCCCTCGTCATCATCGCTCGAGCTAATGGAAACCGTACCGAGGTCTTTCGTCACCGAAGCCCCTTGGTAGTGAGCCGTCTCCAATTCGCCGTGTTCCGTAGCGGACTCCGCCTTGCTGCTGACCGAACCGGACGCCGTACCAAGCACGTTCGTCTGAGAGGAGTCCCCGACGCGGTCTGCGAGCTGTTCTCCAAGGTCGGGTGCGGCAAGCGACGGGGCAACGAAGGTCTTATTCGGGGTACGAGTTGAAGAGAGACTCGGAGGACGCGATCTTTTAGGAGGCATTTTGAGAAAAGAGCGGGAAGGACGGGCGAACGGGTGATGGGGGAGACGTATCAATGAGCAATAAGCACGTTGATTAATAGCCTACGTCCGGCCCCGCCGATTATGCGCAACGGCAGAGGAGGATACCCTTCCCACTAGTGTAATGGATTACTTATGGTGCGCGGAGCAAAATTCACAGTTGAATATTCAATAGCAGTTGTCATCAAATATTCCAAATGTCATCGGCGTCGGCACTACCATCAATCCACTGGTCCTTCATCTGCCGTCGAATATCGCCCCCTTTGCAGTCACAATCCGCCTCCAACAACGATGGTGGTGTTCAGCAGGCTCGCGAGGTATGCCCAGAGCCTTTTTTTGTATTACTTACCTTTGACGTCGGATTGAATGTAGCATCCCACTCGATATGCAGCACGCGATCGAAAACTTGCTCGACATCCCTGCCCTCCTTGCGCTGGGAGGGACAAGTCTATATTTCCGAGACCGCGTGTTGGACACGTTAAAGAGGGAGCGAAACGCCATCATCCGCCAGTACTGGCCCGAGCCAGAACTCTTCCTTGAGATGCTGTCGTTGAGCCGAGCAGTGATCAGTGGCGAGGCTGCCCTGGCCTTCGTTATGCGAGACCGCTCTCTCCTCACCAAAGAGCTGGAGGTCTGTGTGTCGCGTCTGTACGCCGAAGACCTGATCCGGGACTTGGAGGCCAACAACTACGTCGCGCGCATACCGTGCGATGAGCCACCGACGACCTTCGACCACACGCGGACGACGACGTTTGAGTACAAGAACAAGTATGACGACGTCATCCGTGTCTTCTGCTCCCACACCGACTCGCCCTTGACGCCCATCGCTAGTTATCCGACAACCGCGCTTTTCAACTACATGGACGAGTTTTCGTTTGGATGCACTTACCGCGACCTGACGCTGAACCGTCGGGGGCGCACGCCGATATACACCCTGCCGGGGAGGCGCCGCCGCCCGAGCGCGTCGACCGAATCGCCGCGCGAGACTTTATTCACTCTGAATGGCCCGCAGCGGTTGCCTTTCCGGCTGTTCCCTTCGTACTTGAAGACCTCCACGCGGTTTGGAACAATCCCGACCACCCACAGGAACTGGTCAACACGGTATGTTTGCGCCCAATGTACCAGTGCCCTGGCCAAGCCCGCTTCTTCGGGGATCCCGGATCTCTCGTCGACTTCTTCGAGCCTGACATGGTCGACCACGGGATCATGGCGCACAACGGCTACGCTCCATATGGGCCGGACGGCAGTTTGGCGGATGCAAGGGCCGGACTGCGACTATCAGTGCGCGAACGTAGACTGTCTTCTCCCCGAGGGCGTTATGGAGATCTGTAGTGTGGGAAAAACCGTTCGTATGGGACCATTTCTCACGGGAGTCATCGGACGCGTCGCGGTCGGGTCATCGCAGCAGCGGTGAGTCTTCTCATTAAAGGGGAAGCCACCGACCAAATTTTGACGAACAAATTTATCTAGCCGTGTATGGAACACTTCGATACACGATATCAAGCTGAAGGAGAGAGGCGTTTTGTGGGGTACGAACGCATAGCGTCGTTGTGTAATGCATATGCCGTATTGAATAATCACCGGAACAATCGTTCGAGTCAAAGAAGAGGGGCATTTGACAACACCAAGCAAAGCGCCAAGTCTGCGTGGTCTGACATCATTGGGCGTGGGTGTGTTCGCACCTCCCCGATCTTTGCACGGCCACGGCTTATCAAACCCAAGGTAGACACTTCCGTGTCTATTTGCGGACCGCGGGTATAATGTCGATCTCGAGGCACCCTTCGCAATCGGTCCGACGCCCACACTTCCACGTTTGAAGTGTTGACACGTGAACGTAAATACATGAGGTCATCTAACTAGTGTCCGACTTTCACTTCGACGAGCGACGCCATACCTGCATGAACTTCGACCACTCGCCTGCCTCGCTGCGCCCATGAGCAATCCATTTCTGGTGCTCACCCGGGACGTCGCCAGCCACGCGCCACGCGCGCTCCTGATCGCTGAACGTGCTCGCCTTGTACTTGACTCCGAACACGGGCCTGAACGCCTCGGCTGCCTTCATAGGCGGTAGTCCGTCCTGTAACGCGCGCATCCGATCAAACCCTTGGTGCATGTCACAGACGTACTTTAATGGCCAGTCAGACCGTCCCCGAGGCGCGGTGGCAAAGTCGGGAAGGGTTAGCGACGATTGGCCAGGGTCGCTGAACTCGGCCTCGCCATGTGATGCGAACAGCGACGGGAGGGGAGGAACGGCGGCATTAACAGCGGAGTGGGAGTTGCGTTCGTGCGCCAGCGGGGTAAAGGACTCGTCGACGTAAGGGGAGGTCGGCGGTTCAGGGCTAGGCTCCCCGTGGCAAGACGAACTGCCAGACCGGGGAGGCGTAGTGGCGGCAGAAGACCCGGACCGCCCGACCTCCGACATCGGTGTGAGGAGATAATCCGCAAAAGGCGGCCTAATAACATAAGTAACCTGTGCCCCGGAAGCGTGGCGAAGGACTCACTTGGGACGACGTGGAGTCTCGGGAGCAAGCGGGCCCTCAGGCGCTGATCTCTTCTTCTGCCCTGGCATGCCCTCCCCCGACTTTACCCCGCACAACCGATAGCATAGACCGTCGGGTCCCAGCTTCCGGAGGTCTCTCGGCGCGGTGTCTTGGGTGCCGAGGCACCACACACGCATCTTCGAGTCGTAGTACTGGAACATCTGCTCGTCGCATTTATACACACGAACGAGCCCGGGGTGGTCCTTTGGATGAAACGCGCTCGGGTTGTCGACTTCGATCTCGAGTACGTCTGGCTCCTCGCCATCCTGCGCGTTCGCCAAAACTTAGCGGTAGTCGTCAAGAAGAACCAAGCCGAGGCGTACCACCCTCCACCACCGCAAGGTGAACACCTGTACGTAAGCCTTCGCCTGCTCTTGCCTTGCACGCAAGTCGACCTGTTCGGCGATGCGCCGTTGCTCGACGTCGATGTCTGACACCCGCGAAACGTATCCCGGGCTACAGGGAGTAGCGTAGCTTGCGCGTTTTTGAGGCGCACGATCAGCTGCGGGCTCACCAACATCTCCGTCGTCCGTCTCGTTCGAGTCCGCCACTCGATTTTTCTTCCTTGCGGCCTTCTTCGTCTTGCCCCGCTTGCCCCGGCCGCCCGATTCGTTCGCCTCCTGAGACGTCGCTGTGCCTGGGGGCTCACCAACATCTCCGTCGTCCGTCTCGTTCGAGTCCGCCACTCGATTTTTCTTCCTTGCGGCCTTCTTCGTCTTCCCCCGGCCGCCCGATTCGTTGGCCTCCTGAGACGCCGCTGTGCCTGGAATGAGAAGGTGAGAACGAGAAGATGTGAACGACATTACCTTCCCCGCTTTGGTCAGGAAAAACGACCCCATCCTTGTGTTCGCTCACAACGCACGCGATGCACGGACGCAAGCGTGGCTGAACATCGCGGCAGCACCGTGAGCACAGGCCGAAGGTGCAGTCGACGTTGAGGCGCTTCGGTTTGTCGTCCTGCTTACACATCTGTCCGGGACAAGGCTTCTTCGCCTGGCCTTTCGCAGACGGCCTCCCGCGCTCGTTTGGCAGCCACTTGAAGTATTTGCAAGAGCCCGACTGGGGTTCATTGTTGCGAAGGCACTGTGACGGTGTCTTTCAGCTCGTCCATGGACAAAGGCAAGGTGTCGACCTCCGTACCCTCTCATACCAAAAGCCCTTTTTCGTCGGGTCGCTCGCACCCGTGCAATACCTGGGGGCTGTGACATAATAGTCACACTTAGGGCACCTATTGAGGTGAGCAAGAACGGCAATGGTGGTCGATTTTCGTGACGGCATGGGTTGGTTCGGTAGGGGTTTGGGAAGGGGGATGATCTTCGCGAACGTAAGGGGGAGGGTGGACGTCGTGGATAGGGCAAAGAGTTCCGCGTGAGGAGGAAATATTGAACATTTGAAGGCAGCCGGACACGGAGACATCGCCACCGATGGATGGCGGCTCTGATGACAGATATGGGACATATGGACCTAAGTATAAAGATTCGCGCATCATTGTCGAATGCATCAACTGCACAGGATCTAGCGTTATACCATAATAGGACACTCAGCCTGGGAGAAACGTCACGATGTGCGTATACAATTGAAGAACCACTCGTCGCGGGGGTGCCTCCCTTCGCGCCAACGATTTTATCAACCTCCGTTCGTGTTCGCTCACCTCCTGTCATACACTTCCTTCCCGCACTCTCCCCTTATCCGTCGAACAATCCACATCCCAAAAATGTCCCAAACGACAAGCGCGACCGAGAGCCGGGAAAATTTGGGAAAGGCGTCTACTACGTTTTGGTGAGAATGCAATGAACGCGGTTAGCATTCTGTTCATGGATGGCTTATGAGCTTGTAGGAAAGCGATCAAAGCAGATGTTGCCAGGGTATGACCTGTCCTTTTATGATCTCGAAGGAAGTATCTAAGCACATATTCAGTCCCTCTGGACTACGTTCACTGAGAAGCCTGTCCGAGAGGGGACGCACAGAGACACTGTTATCAAAAACCTGCAGCAAGCCAACGTGTCGATCAGCTGGGCTCGCGTAGGCAGCTGGTTGAGGAACCAAGCCCGTGACCCAGGCGAGACACCGGCCCCTGGCGTCGAGCCTCGGGACTGGGCATTTGACCGGGCGTTTTATCTCGCATGTAGGGCGGACAAAATCAATGTTCAAAATCTCCTGGTACGTCCGTCTCGCAGACTCCCGGACCTGTCGAGACACGTCTCATATGGGAATTGTCGAGAACAGAAAATGAAGGGGATTGGACTGCGCAACCACATGACGAACGGGACTGAAAACGTCACTTCCACCGACCGAAACAGACGCGCAGAGGCGCTGGCCAAGAACCGAGCCGGCTCACAGTCGAACATCGAAGGCTCCGCCTCGCCAAGCGCAACCAGCGGCGCGGGCGCGCTCAACGGTTCCGCGAAGGCGCAAGTCCTCGACCCCATTGTGCAGCGACGTGAGCCGGCCACAGGTGCTTCCACGCCCGCGCTGCAGCTCGGCGAACCTCCCAAGCACGAGTCCACCTCACCGGCTATCACGCCTGTCAGGGATGGGGCCAGTTCGCAGATCAGCAAAGACAGCGGCGCCCAGAGTGGAGGCAGCGACGCGGCGGCTAAGTCGAACGCGCCCGCGCCCGCGGGCGGAGCCGCGCGACCCGAGCAACCCTCTCGCAACGCCTCCCCTTCCCCGGTCGGCGCCCCCCCCGACGAAAATTTGGCACACGAGCCCGCCTCTTCCGGACGCAACACATCGGTCGAGGCCGCGATCGATCCCCCCCTCCCACAAAGTAGCAACCGCAACACGCCGAGCGCAAACGCTTCCTCGCAGCAGTCCACGGCGCTACGTGAAGGGAGCGCGGCGGATTCCCCTCTCGCCGAGGGTGCCCCTGCCCCCCCCCGTGATACCGTCACTCGGGCCCCCGCGGCGGTATCCACGGACTTCTTACCTCGACCACAAGTGAGTCACATGCACTGCAGATGCTGCTACTTAGAAGTTACTGACACTGTATGAGGCTAACACGGATCAGACTGAGTACAGACACGCGTTGCTGATGGTTCTTGCCAAGACCCAATTCGTGAGTCAGGGTCCTATGACATGTCGCCCCGCCTAACGCGACGGCCCTACTCCAGAAAGATGCGGACGAAAACATCGTCCACTTCAAGCGTTTGCCGGCCTCTAACAGTAGTCGTCTTTGGACGCGTGCGCTCGTTGCGGTGATAGGGAGAGATCCACGCCCTACCTCTTCCTCGCAAGACGGCACAGACTTCATTTTCATCATGCAGCTCGTCGTGCGCTATCTCCCGGTCGCACAGTTGATATATGCGAGGTCAGAAGACATTCTAGAGCTTGTGGCTGAAGACCCGCGGTTTCGAGGATGTAAGCTCCCGACGACTGCTGGACGAAACCCTGACGCCCAACTTTTATGATTCAGGCACTATGCTGGTGACGGCTCCGGACGGCACCGGAAACGACTATTCCCTGGGATGGTTTGGGCCTACCACCAGGTGGCCCTCACCTGGGATGCGTATTCCACTCGACTTGGCGAACCCGTCCTCCCTGCTCGTGACGTTACAGTCAGTCCGTCTCAGCGTCACAGTCAAGCTAGAGCTGGTGGGTGTGGTTGTATGATTTTTCAATTGGTCCAAGCTCATGTCTATGGAGACGGTCGACGATGATGACGAGGGCGACCATTCGCAGGTTGGATCCACAGGCGAGAGCCCGGCATCAGCGCCTCAGCCGAAACCAACTGCTTCCTCGCGGGCGTCAGCGCAACCGTCGAAGGGCAAGGGCCGTGCTTCGGCGCGGCCCACGCCGGCAGCCTCGCAGACGGCGCGCCCAGCCGGCCGAAAGGACCCTCGCAGACCGGAGAACGAGAATGAGGAGTACCTCGTCGCATACATCGGTGAGGCCTTGGACGCGACAGGGAAGCCCTGGGAGGACAACGCCACAGTTCACGAGTTTCGCCGCGAGGAGCTGAGGGGCCGAATATGCGCATCGTGACTCATAGCCGGGATTCACGTCATATCCCACCTTCTCCATCTGACCGTCACCGACCCCCAAGCCCCGAAGCGCCTCGCTGGCAAGGACGTGCCACAGAAGGCCGTCGCGATCTTCCTCAACGTCAAAGACAACTGGCTGTCGCAGTGTAAGAGACTCGTTGGGCTCCTGCAGGTCTTCAAAGGCGACGAAAAGCTCGAGAAGTACCTGGAGTCGATCAAGGATGTCAGTGTGGGGCTCGTCGCAATTCTCCGCGCGGTCGAGAGACTAACGAGTGAAGAGTCGACGACCGAGGAAAGGGTTCCCCGAAGAAACGCCGAAGGATCGCGGCGACGTCGGACGAGAATGAAGCGGGGCCGTCCAATTTCCAAGAAGACTACGATGGGCGCCGAGGGAGTACATCGACCACGACGAGGAGGACGAGGAGGGGGGGGAGCAGCAGCAGGACGAGTACGAGGACGAGGACGAGGACGAGGAGGAAAGCGGCGAATGAGAAATGCCGGTTCTAATGGCTCTCCGCTTCCTAACGTACCTGTTCTTCGTCTTTGAAAATCTACTTATTGCGCCGTGAAAAAAAAGGACAACGGCTTCGCGGGGTGGCACAGGTAATACGTGAATGACGAGGTAGAGACACATATGACACCACTGTACTGGACCTTATGGGATCCATAGGGGTGACGAGAGCGTCTTGACTGTTACAGCGTGAATATATGTTGATTCTCGCCGCAAAAGTGAAAGCCTCGAGCTGCATGGGGCGCGTCCGCGGATTAGACGAGACGGTGGGGGGGAGTGGCTGGGCACGTGGCGCGAGTGGCCAGACAAGCAACACAAGCGGCAAGAGCTGAATGATGAATGGGCTAACATTTAAGCGAGTGAGGATATGTGCGCCGCGAGTGGAGATATCTGCACGGCGCGTGAATGCATCAGAACGCGTTTGACTGGCCCTCAATTCATAATGCAGATAACGTAGAGCTCCAACAGGTTACCTGTTGTTATGCCACAGTGCCAAAAACCGGATGCTGTATATTGTGTCAGCATCGGCGCATGTGTTCGTAGTCGATCAAACTTGTTGAGATGCTTGCGGTCGGACAATCGAGACTTGGGTCGTGGTTCAATAGAATATATTATGAACGAGTAACTCGGTATATAAATACATTATATGCTGTAACATAGAGAATCGTCTATAAACCAAGGAACTAGTTGCGCCCAGAAGGACTATAAGGCGTACGCGAGCGGGACAGAATGCACGAGCGCATACTACTACGATGTGCGCATGCACGTGAACACATCCCGTGCGGACAGTAGCCACGATCCGGAAAGGCGTGCAGTAGGGTGTCGTCCGTATCCTGTGTGGACCGTGGTCACGGTCCACAGAGGTACGACGTTGAAGACAAGGGAGGCAACCAAATTTGATCCGATTATCCAACATGCGATCGATTTTCGTTCGGTTCGGTGTGACCGTGGGAACGGAACTCTCGGCCCGACCAAATCCTCGAAGCTGGGTAGAGATGTAATAAGTCTGACAAATGTTGGGAGAGAAGATGTTACTTAGTAGGTATAAGAGTGAAACACAGAGACCGAGGTAAAATCGCATGGCGCGAATGGCCATGCAACACCATCCAAGGGGACAAACGCATTGGCTGGACGCCGAGAGCCATGTCGTATTGCAGTCAGTTTGCAGTCGAGGCCCGGGAAATGTATGTCGTCTTACTTACATTGCGCGCGAGCATATGGGGGCCCCGGTGCCGATCTGAGTGGGAAGTGTCATGGTCCAACCGGGGAGACAACGGGGGCTGGCGGGACATGCAGCGCGAGTGGCGATACACCTACACCGGGTGGGAGTGTGCACAGAGCGAGTGTCCTGTCATGCGCGGCGCCAAGTTTGACAGCTTGAGCGTTGAATAACCCTTACATATTACTCAGACGCTATCCGGCAGGGGTACACGAGATACACACGATGGGTGCACGAGCTGCGTCGCTATGGATCCTGGAGGCAATGAGTTATTATTCAGTTCAATTATCACCTCGTGCGAAAGAGTGTGCTCGGACTCTCGCACCACGAGGATGCAGGTGGACGTGGCGGATCGAACTTGTTGAGATGTCTGCGGTCGGACAAGGTCGAACGTGGAACGTGTGTCAATAGAATAGATTGTAAATGAGTAACTTGCTACTTAAGTACAAAACACGTTGCAACATAGACATCGTGCATTAACTACCTAACAAGCCGGGCCCCGCAGGACCTTAAGGGGAATGGTGGGAGAGACTGAGGCGGCGGCCGAAGGACCGAAAGGAGAGAATGAGCGTAGCCGTGCGCGACTGCAGGTCAACACGTCAACACTTCCCGTCCGGACAGTGGCCACTATCCAGAGAGGGAGTGCAACGGGTGGTAAGAAGGTAGGATGGTCAATGACAGGTTGTGCCCCTATCGATTCCCTTGCACGTGACCGTGTGACCGAAAATATCGGCCCGGGTTGATCCCGGCGCGAATGAAGGTATGTGCAAGGTGCATGCGGTGATGGAGGGGACAGGTGGCCGCGCGAGGGTGGAGCCACTATGGGAGGGTGGTCGGCAATGCAGCACGAGTGGGACGGGTGGCCGTGCGAGGGCGGGGACACTATTGGAACATCGTTGGGCACGCAGCGCGAGTGCGACTGGTGGCCGTGCGAGGGCGGGGACACTATTGGATAATCGTCGGGCATGCAGCGGGGGTGGGACGGCTGGTGGCGCGAGGGCGGGGATACTATGGGAAAATCGTCAAGAACGAAGCGCGAGTGGGACGGGTGGCCGCGCTATGGGAGGGTGGTTGGGTAGGCAGCGCGAGTGAGACAGGCAGCCGCGCGAGGGCGGGGACACTATTGGAAAATGGTCGGGCACGCAGCGCGAGTGGGACAGGTGGCCGCGCGAGGGTGGAGCCACTATGGGAGGGTGGTTGGCAATGCAGCGCGAGTGGGACAGGTGGCCGCGCGAGGGCGGGGACACTATTGGAAAATGGTCGGGCACGCAGCGCGAGTGGGACAGGCGGCCGCGCGAGGGCGGGGACACTATTGGAAAATGGTCGGGCACGCAGCGCGAGTGGGACAGGTGGCCGCGCGAGGGTGGAGCCACTATGGGAGGGTGGTTTGGAATGCAGCACGAGTGGGACCGGCGGCCGCGCGAGGGCGGGGACACTATTGGAAAATGGTCGGGCACGCAGCGCAAGTGGGACGGGTGGCCGCGCGAGGGCGGGGACACCATTGGAAAATGGTCGGGCACGCAGCGCGAGTGGGACAGGCGGCCGCGCGAGGGCGGGGACACTATTGGAAAATGGTCGGGCACGCAGCGCGAGTGGAACAGGCGGCCGTGCGAGGGCGGGGACGCTATGGGAGGGTGGTTGGGTAGGCAGCGCAAGTGGGACGGGTGGCCTCGCGAGGGCGGGGACACCATTGGAAAATGGTCGGGCATGCAGTGCGAGGGAAACGGTTTACAGCGCGAGGGCGGGGACACTATGGGAAAATGGTCGGGCACGCAGCGCGAGTGGGACAGGCGGCCGCGCGAGGGCGGGGACACTATTGGAACATCGTCTGGTACGCAGCGCGAGTGGGATGGGTGGCCGTGCGAGGGCGGGGATACTATACCACGAGTGTCCAAGCGGACATCCTGAGCATTTAAATGACACATACGTACTCTAGGCGTGAAGGAGCGCGAGTGAGACGGCGCCGCGGGGGAGGGCCCCATCAATGCTCTGTAGCGTGAGTGGGAAGGGTTATGGCGCGAGGGACATAGACATATCACCGCTTGTGCGGCTTGTGCCCAGCCATCCGATAGGTAGCTGTTCGAAATGTGTTCCATCAACCCGTGCCCGTCCATGTGGGTAGGACCACTCGCTTCTCGCCCGTCGTCATTCTTGTGTGGGTGTTTCGTGGTACCGTTCGTGTCTGATCACTCGCATCCCGCCCGTTGTCATTGTTGTGTGGGTGTTTGCCCTTTGGGCCGCGTGTGTGCACTCTTCGCAGAGGTGAGAAATGGCACGCAAGACGGGGCACAAAACCACTCGTTTGGAGGGCACAAGCAGTTGATCAAACCGGTTATGATACTCGCAATTGGATCACGTTAATCTATTGTGGACGCGGTAACGGCTACTTAACTACATTGTGCTACGACAGATGTATACTGCACTACCATAAGGGGGAGGGCGGAAGAGACGGAGGTGGAGAGGCAGGCGGACGAACGATAGATGCACGTCAACACATCCTGACCGGACAGTGGCCACTATCCGGAGAGGAGTGCAACAGGGGTGAGCCATGGCAATGGCATGGGTGGACAACCGCAGACGACAGACGACGACGCCCCCGGAGGAGACACCTGACCGTGAGACTATCATGCCGGTCCGCGATCTCCGTAGCCGCCGGATTCCGTCGGAATCCGTCGGAATCCGTCGTTTGCCCCATGGTTCTCCTGTTCTCAACGGAATGTATGCTATGTACGCCTGACTCCTAGCAATCCAGTGATCATCTACTCGGGTCTTTAGCGTCGGTGGGCTCACCATCTCATCCCTTGTACTTTATTATCAGCGTGTATCATCCGTGGCGGGTTGCGGTGTGGTGAGATCCGACGAGTCCATTCAACGCCAGGTGGTCAGCGCTCAGTTCCCCTCGCGCTCGTCGCTGATGATGGGAAACCCACCGATACTGTAACCGATACCGGTACAGTATTCTGGTGTTCTGTGGTTCTCCAGGTGCAGCGCACGGATGCGGGTGTGTTTCTCCCGCATGCGTGCCTCTCTCGTGGATCGAAACAAGGGTTTGCCGGGGGAGCCTATGGTCCCACCGTATCGGCGGCGAACCACCAAACCTAGGCCTGTGGCACCAAATTGTGGAAGGCCGCCCCGCTAGCGCTGGCTCGTCTCAGTGAGCATATGGTCCCACCGTATCGGCGGCGAACCACCAAACCTAGGCCTGTGGCACCAAATTGTGGAAGGCCGCCCCGCTAGCGCTGGCTCGTCTCAGTGAGCTGACATAGCGTACCTCTGATTGTGACTTCCGCCATTCTAGTATCTACAGTCCAAGAAGTCATCCAGCATGAAAAAAAGTGAGTACGGTCAGCTTGACAATGTATGCAGGGGGCCATGTTGGGCTTGAGCTGTGTTCGACGTAGAGGCCGCAGTCGATGTAGTACTTAGCACCTTCGAGGAGAGCGTTGCTCAGCGGTAGTACTGCCGCCCAATCGTAGTCATCAAGAGCGCGCGGCAAGTTGTACACGAGCATCTCGACCAAGGAAAGCTGAAATAGCAAGGAACATCCGTCAGATTACCGTGGGGAGCACTTGAACCCAAAGAGATCATAAACGGAGAACTTATCGAGGGACTACCGTGCCCGAGTCTGAGTAGCTCAGGCGGCTACGAGTCAGGCTGGCGTCTACTAACCCTGGCGGCCCGACCATGTCCGGGGGCGAGTTGTGGAAGAGTTCCGACCCCGCCACTCTCCCGCGCACATCGTTGCATGACCGAACGGTTGACACCGACTCGAATGTCGCATGAGACCCATGCACTGTCATTCGATCCCGTCTCTCTTCCCCAACGTATCGTCTGGCTCACGCTCGAATCCCGACATACTTATACGATGAGTCCACCTTCCCTGCGCACTTGGGTCCGGAAATATAGCCAATTGCTCTAGTGGGTCCGATTCCATTGACCGAGGCCCTCATGGTCGGGGCCAAACTCAAAGCACACCACCCGACTAGGGTTTGTCTGGACTCCGCGATGGGAACCGTAACTCTACATGATGTCGTCAACCTGGAACCTGTTTTAACTTGTAGTAGGGACGCAGTTCCCCGATTAGAGCGATAGTTGCAGGCACATCTCGAACGCTGAATTTGGACAGTTATGGAAAGCAGCCTTCTTCCTTTCATTGAATACCGAAGCACTCACGGAACTTACCTCCTATCTTAGAACTACCGCGAACCTCAGAGAATTCGAACATCATGACCATCGTGAACCCTCATATCCAATATCGCAACCTTCAGATTAGAATGAGCCACGTCCCGTTAGATATATCATTCAATAGGTGGCGTAAGTACTTGCCGAATCCTCTAGCGCGATGCTATGAGTATGACTTCGGAACTTAGTCCATGCAGAACACCGAGATGGACGCTGAGCGCGCGAATCGCCCATGTATGGCACTGCGGCGCCGGATGGGGACATGGCACGCATGACCACACTGCCCCTTGTCGAAGTACAGCGGCGTGCTGTTCGGACCATGGCTGGTATAGCTGGGCAATGATGATGTGGCTGCCTCCCCAGTCAGCAGCAGCCACCTCCTGACTTCCTCTTTGCAGTCGCCTTATACACTCGATATAATCTTGAATCTCTCTCTAGGAAGAGCACGTTCCACCCCTCATCATCGCTCACGAAGCCTTGTCCATCCTAGTCGGGGCAATTACACCACCTCGACGCCCGTTCGCTGCGTGTGAGTACTCATTGTCCTCCTGATCCTCCTCAATATGCTCACATCTTTCCCCCGGCTTGCTGCACATGGACATGCAGCATTAGTATACGACACCGCTCCTTCTCTATCAACTACCCCTACAAGAACGGCGGAAAGCCTCTCGAGCCTCAGGCAAGTACAATTGCCAGCCTGAGGCTGACCCGCAACTAAACCCATGTCAAGTGCGTTTTTCGCTCCTCCATCCCTTCCTAGAACACTGGACGCTCAGCGCCCGACCCAAGGACCAATCGCCACCCGCGCCATCTGCCTAGTCTGGTCCGTCATGGCACGAGTGGCCCACTCAGTCTTTTCCACCTCCCGCCACGTCGCTACCAAGAGTGTTAAAGGGGTCGTCCGCGGCGTGGAAAACTTCTTCGGACGTTGTAAGGATGTTGTAACCCTGGTCTTCGGAGACGGTGGTCCCCCCGTGGAGAAGTGGGGCGTTTGATCTGTCCGTTTTATCCATCCGCCCGGTTGTACATTATTTATTAGCACGGTTTGCTTTGTATTTCTGCATCTGTATCGCGAATATCGTCCTATGCAATTGTACTTTATCACTTTATCATGTTTTTAGCCAAGCAGCGCAAACAAAAGTAGAGTCGAGACATGACATATGTCGAAGACGCTTGGCTATATTTTAGCTTGGAATAAATACGTATGAATAGAGAGCATACAGGAAGGCTACTACTCCAAGACCGAAAAGGGGAAAGCGAGGGCCCGAACCACCTCCTTTGCAGGACAACGAGCGAGGCCAAGTGTCCCGGCCGCAGCCTAACTGGTAATGCGTGCCATCTCAACGTCCGATGGTGCACACTCGGAGCGAGAGTCCGTGACACTCCGCTGCGCGAACTTGGCAGACGCCAAAGACTCCGTCGTCTCGCCGCCCCCGAACACGAGCGGGCGGTTGCTCGCCACGCTGGGCGCGGGCGAGTGGTCCCAGTACGTGCCGGTGCACCAGATAGTCGCGAGGAGCACGCAGATGATCTCGACGTAGTTGTTGAGCTCGATGAAGTCGGACGTACGCAGGACGTTCGGCTCGCGGAAGGACATGATGACGGTGACGACGTTGATGATGACCGGGAACACAAAGTTGAAGACCGCGATCCAGAAGAGGGCCTTCAGACGTGCCGAGTACGAGCCTGCGAGGTTCGAACGTCAGCCAATGTGTGTCAGATATTGTGGGAGTGGGGAGCTGCTACGTACTGCGGCCTCCGTTGGTGAATACGCTGACCAAAGCGCCTTCCTTGCTCCTGAGCCCTCGGGCTTGGTTCAGCCGGAGGAGGAATAGTGTGGATGCGTACCTAATTAATCGTCAGCTCGAGCCCGAGATTTATGGAGAATGTAAACCCACAAGTCATTGGCGGACTGCAAAAACCATTCCACCTTCCCATTGGGGAGGCTCATCTCGTACACCGCGATGGTGATCGAGTCCGCACCAGTCTCGTCGATCCGTCGCGACACCTTGGTCAGATAAATGGACATGTTGATGAGCCGCACTATGAAGAGGGTGACGAAAATCCCGTATATAAGCAAGTTGCGCCTCCAGGTCAGCGTCCGAGGAGGATAGACGGCGACGACCCGGATGATCAGGACGGACTGGACGCAGAGTGGGATACAGAACGAGAAAGCGGAAAATGCGAGGGTGAAGCGCGAGCTAGCGATCTTGCCCGCAAAAGCCCCTTTCTGCGGGACGAGAGAAAAAACATGAGCGATGAGACATAGCTTGAGCAGACAACGCGCCTCATCGGGGACTCACTAGATAGCTGATCGTCAGACCACCGTACGCGAACCCCAGCGCGAGGGCGAAGACGTTGAGGATGAAGATAGGCGTGCGCCAAAGGCGCGAGAACGAGAAGAAGAGCGCAATGCTGATTGGAATGAGGACCCCCGTGCACATTGCCGCGAGGAGAAGCATGTCCATTGCGCCATTGAGGGCAGCGGCCTCCTCCGCCGTAATAGAAGCCGCCGTGTTTGAGGATGCGGTCCCGTTCATGGTGCTCATGGAGGACATGGCGAGAGGATGCGACTGCGCTGCGGTAGTGGTGCGTGATCCAATACGATGGAAGACCACTCACGATATACTCATGCACCCATCCCTTATCGTCTTGTTGTGACACGGCCCTCGACCCCAATGGCATCAGTCGTCCTGATGAAGGGCGCGGCGGGCTGACCAGTACGTAGTGAAGGTTTACACAGCGCTTGTGCCTTCTCAACCTCATGCGCTGGGCTCAGCGGTGTCGGAAGGATTGCGATCTTGTACCGCCTAGTTGGCCACTGTCCCATGCAGATGGGAGGCGAAGCACTCAACATCCGAAATAGACCCTTTGCAATGAAACTTGGGAGCACGGATACCTGACGAAGTTCGAGCCACCGCTCATGTGGTTTTGACTCAATCAGATCGGGGCGTGGTCCATATCGAAGGACGAACACGGAGGCTGTTGAATGTGCAGATGTCGAAGCCCTGCCAACGTCCAGGAGACTCCCGCTTATCGCCAAAGTGCAAGGTCGTCAGTGGGCGGTGGAATTGTGGGGACGCATGAGAATTCGCGAACTGCAGAGCCCGGGGAATGGCGGAATTCTGAATACGAAGAAATCAGAGGTTCAAACGCGCCCGAAGATTATAATTCGGACACAGTACCTCTGGAGTCAGGACGTCCGAACCAACGGTGTCGGACTACCAGTAACGGACTGGCACCTAGTCAGGCCCTAATGAAGTCCTTATGTGTATGTGTGGCAATATCGCGCCCATTGATGTTCCAGTAGATATCCACACTCCCTAGATCCAATATTGGCAAAGCTGAGGGGGGAATGAGGCCTATTACAAGGGTGAGAGTAGGGCGAGGGCGGAAAGTCGGTTTGTGCTGGCACCTCGGAATACCGGGCCGGATTTCCAAAGTCGTCCGTCCAGCACGTTCGCATTCGATCGACGTCTACCTCTGAGGTCTACTGACACTGAAGTGAAGTATTCTTATTGTAGGCAATCTGAGTGCATTGTAGACACCCGTACAATGTGGATTTGGCTGATGCTCGTGACAGCCCAATTTCCCCTGCACCAACACACACTGGACCGCACACCAACGCAATCCGAGTCTCTCAGCCCCATGTCTCGATGCTTAGCTGGGTATCTCCGAAGACTAGCGAGACGACGTCTATCACATGCATCACACAGTTCCATAGCATGCTAAGCAGTCCCTCTCCGGAGCCATAGTTCAGGTTAAGCGCGGCGTAGACGGCGACAGTAGGAATCGCCAGGAGTAAAAAGAGTCGGAGCCGCATAATGTGGGGAGCTGAGTCAACGTGAGTGAGCACCGGAAAATACTGTCATAAGGTGGAACGATGTACCGCGCTCGCTTGCTATAGTTCTATCTCGAGATGCAAAAAATTGCCACAAGGTGGAAAGAAACAACAGAAACGATGAGCTACACGTACATGAAGTTAGAAACGTAAATCCAGAGGATGATCTCACTCACAAGCAGTTCAAAGGCTTGGCAGCCCAAGTTTTGGCGATGTGGGTGGCCCCAGGCCGCCTATCCTCTCCGCGGAGTGCGTCGGTAGACTCGGACGCAGGGCCGTAAACGTCGAGACAGGTGTCCCAAGAGAGTTGTGGTAGGCCGAAAGGTACCGCAGCTAGCAGTACAAAAACACCGATTGGGGCAAGAATATAAAGACATTCGGTGGCAATGGCCATCCCCGCCCGGGACGGAATCCATTCATCGTCAGTCACCTGCAATATATGTACATGAGCTTTTAGAGAACGTCGATTCGAAACGGTTCAAGGCGTACGCACATTGCGACGAAAGATAGTAGGAGTATGAATGCAGAGCATGATTGGAGGGTTACACGGCAATGGTGAGAGCAGCGAAAAGGCGAGCGGACACGGTGGGCAAAGCGGAGGTGGGTAGGAGTGCGGGCGAGAGGGGCGAGAACGGATCTCACCAAAACCGGTAGGCAGGACGGGCGAAGCGAGGCTTCTCAAAGAGTTGGGGCACTCTCAGCCTGACTGGCTGCGCCCAATGTCCCGTTCCCAGATATTGAAGCACGTTTGCCTCCTGTAGATGGTGCGAATAAGGGTAGCTGGGAGTGAGTAACCGTCGTGCCGCTCGCCTGTGCCGCTGACTACAGCTTTCATATAACATGCTCTTCTCTTCCCAGTTGAACTTGCCTTCTGTGTCTAAATTGTCCCAGATCGCGCCGGCATTGAGCACTTAATGGTCGCCTCGCGCCCGCGGCGAACCTCCCATCACTGATATCCCAAATACGCTTTGTAGGTCCCTCCCCGACCCTGGGGACGTCCATCCTGCACGTATTTTGGATATCATTTTCTTGCCTTGATATTCGAGAAAAAGCGCCGGCACGGCCATGGATTCGGTTTGATCAACATGCGCTCAGGAAGACGAGCAGACAAGGGACACGGCTGTTCTCTACCGCGGGGCACATGGGGCATCCCTTCACAATCAAACACTGTCGAACCTTCCTCTTCTTCCAAGCCCTTCGATGATACCTGAAACAGCAAACCTGATCCTAGGGAGTCGAGGAGATTGTTCGTCCGACCGGCGGAAGTTGAAGAAGCACTAGAGACCGAGTATGACGCGATGATGTGGTACGGTACTAAGTTGCCTAGGTAGGTCCAACTCAATCTGAGAGTGTCCTAAAAAGATATTGGTGCTGCAGGGTCTTACGGAGGGTGGATGCACCGGCAAGCTGATTGGCAATGTGGTCGACTCACCAATAACGCTCCGTGTAGGCATCAGCCAGGTTAAGGGTTTCGCCTACGGTGTTCTCCGAATAGGTACATGGAAAACGGCTCCCCGAACGGTGGAAGTAAGGGTCGGATAGTCAGGAATGTGGTAGGCGCGATAGATCTACGGCTAAGACCCACCGAGTACTGCGACGGGGAAGGCGAGCCTTCATAGAGGTGGGGAGGGCAACGTTAGCGCATACAGTTGGTATCGCGCCCCACACCTCATCCTCCATCTCCAAGTCGTCCCGGATGGTCCAAAGGCCTCTTGTTGTCGTCGTGACCGGAGCGAACAGGTGGGACCGTCCAGCATCTCCGCTTGCTCGTTGTTGTGCTGAATCTGAACATTGACAGCGGAGTTGGATTCGGAGTTTGCCACCGACTCCTCGTCCAGCTCTCGGTCCTCCGCCCGCCTGACTCACAACCGTACTTTGTCTCAGCCTATGCCTCAGCTTCGAGTCCTACGACCCAGGATCCAGGATCCCCTTCTACTAGCGACCATGAACTCACGCCTTACGCTGGTCTGACGATCATTATGGCCTGCCGCGACGAGACCCGTGCCAAGAGTGCCCGAACGAAGCTGTATGCGCTTCTGGATACGCACATTGCGACACTCCGACCTGGGTCTGAAGAACGTCAACATGCGATAACATTCCGCTCTAGTGTTAATCTAGAGCTGGAAGTCCTTGACCTCGCGTCCATGCAGAGCGTACTAGATTTCGGGAGAAACGTGGCAAAGAAGTGAGCATTTCCCGTTCCCCGCATCGCAAGGCGATACGTTGAGCCAACTCATCATATCATTGTACAGATACGACCACATATCCCATCTTGTACTGAACGCGGGTACCGCAACGTACAGCCATTTCGATTACCTCCTCTACTCATACGACATCGTGCGGTATCCTACCCTCACCGTGACGCACCCGCGCGCGAACATCCAGAAGGCTGGTATTCTGAGCGAGGACAACCTCGGATATGCCTGGCAGTGTAACGTGTTCGGACACTACTGTGTGGTACGTCTGAGATTCCACTCACATTTCACTTGATAACTGATATTCGATACGCCGCTGCGACACCAGTACCGATCGCTTCAGCCCCTTCTCGCTGCTTATGGGCGGGTCTCTGGGCGGCCCGCTCGGGTGATATGGATGTCCTCGATGGACGCGATGCCGTCGTTTGACCCTATCGACGACTGGCAGCTGACGCGGACCCGGCATTCGTACGAGTCTGCGAAGTTCCAAGCCGAGTCGATCGCTTCGGAGCTAGAGCATCTGGGCCTCCAAGCTCGAGAGAAAGGCGTCCAGTCGACCCTGCCGGACTTCGTCTCTGCCGACGGGGAAATTCACCATCTGATCTCTGGCCCCGGCGTCGTCCCGACCAACATGATGTCCCTCCTCAACATCAAGTTGCCAGGCTACAGAGCTGGCACGACGGCAGTTTTTTGGCTGGTGAGTGCCTTCCTCGCACGATGCGTCGCGTGTTCTGACTCCGTAGTGTGCGTCCCAGACTCGCCTCCTCGGATGCAAACATGTCCACATGTCAGCCTACAAAGCCGCGGTCGCGACCGTGCATCTCGCACTCGCGCCCTTGGACTCTATCCCGACAGCGCACACTGCTCCGTCGATTCTTCCGGCGCAAACGAGCTACCCGCCGTGGCATCCCTACTACAGGATACAGACGGATCTCGTGCAGACTCTTCGTTTTGGGTCGCTGTCGGACCGGTGGGGGAACGAGTATCCTGGGATTACTGCCGTCCCCGTGTGGGAGGAGCATCCGGACGTGGGGAAGGTGTTGCTGGACAAGTTCGAACGTCTGTACCAGACGTTCCGAAAGGCCATGCCGGACGATACCTGTTCTTAGTAGATGGCGTTGTTGCGACTCGCTGCCTGTACTGATTAATTGTATGTCAGTACTCGAACTGTACAAGCCTCGTCTGGCTGTTTGTCGGCTTCAACCCCTGCATTGCGTCTGGGGACTGTCTAACCTGATACATGAAGAAAGAGACGTGCTGCGGTGGCGCCTTTGCAAAGGCCAGGCCGTGAAACATGCTGTCTCCAATAACGTCAGCTTCGCGAACCAGGAGGTACCGTAGCGGATATGATGTGGCGGCGGTGTCACAAAGGTGCGGACATGAGTATATACCCCAGATTCCGCGTGCTACGCTAGTAGTATTATAGAGGACGCTCTCTTCGGGGACAGTCAATCTCGTCATGTTACTGAAACCGCACACACACATATATATATCTATACACACTATCACGCAAGAGAGCGATTACCACCCTACAAAACACCAGGAGCTACGGGGCCACAAAGGGGAGATATACGGCCAGGCCGAAGCCAAGGACAGTTACAGGTCTGACAGCAAGCCCGACCCGCGCTTTCTAAGTAGCAATACGCCCTCGCGGGGCGCGGCAACAGCAAATCCCATGCAAGTCTCCTTCGGTGGGCCGCCATCGCCACCGAGCTTCAAGTCGTAGTGAGCGATGATGTGGGCCAGGATGACCTTCATTTCCATGACCACGAAGAACCGTCCCGGACTGCAAGCCAGACCCATCAGTTGTGCCCCGTGTGCGTGCATAAACCCGATGCACATACCAGGAATGCGCCCCGTAACCCCATGAAAGGTACGTTGCAGACGATTTCGTGAACTGATGCTTCACACTGTCTCCATCGCGCTCGCGCTCTCGCGAGAAGCGGAAGGGGTCGAAGACCTCCGGGTCTGGGTAGTACCGGTCGTCTCGGTGCACGGGGCTGTAGGCCGTGACGAGGATCGTCCCCTTCGGTATGAACGTCCCATCGCTAAGCAGTACGTCCTTCATTGCCTTCTTCATCATCGATGCTACACGATCCCGACAGGGAAAGGAAGACTGAGTGAGCAATGTGGCTGCGAAGACCCGGCAAGAAGCTTACCGAGGGCCACCCCCGTGTAACGCTGGGTCTCCTTGAGGAAGCTGTCGAGCTTCGCCATCTTGCCGATCGCCCCCGCCGTCCAGCCCTCCTCGGAGACCAGAGGCTCGATCTCTTCACGCAGTGTCTTCATGGCGTCCGGTAAGATTACCAGGCGATACACGGCGTTCGTCAAGACGTTTGCGGCGGAGTTGATGGCCGCGAAGTTGGATCCCAACAGTCGTTCGACGACATATTCGTCGGAGTTTCCCCTACGAACAGCCCTATCCAGGATCCACTGCAACATGTCGTTCTAACCAACAGAGTGATGAGCGACGCGCTTCGATGAGTACCTTTGAGGACTCACCGGTTTTCCGGGCCAGTCGCCGCTGGACTCGTTCATCAAGGACTTCCTCTTCTCGATGATAGGGCGAAAGATGGACAGAGCAAGTTGCACGTTCCCGTGTACTTTGCTCACTCTCGGTCCGATTATTCTGTCACGTTAGATTAGACAATGTAAAGGGAGTCGACAGACGACCTTGCTTACGGTTTCAGAAACGTCGGGATCAGATTCATGGTCAGTATGGTCTCCATGAACTCCTTCACATGCTTGCGAACGATAGACAGGTACTGCCCATCACGACCTACAACGAGTCACTCGTCAGCCATGATATATAGACCTCAGATACCATCGACGCACAAAGTGGGAGACCAACAAATACGCGGCTAGTGGTCCGCGCGAGAACTTGATTCATGAAAGCCCATGGGTTCAACTGCGTCCAATCTGCCACGCGCGAATGTGTCAGCTAAACGGTCTCCGCCCACGGTAAAAACGCATACCGCTCTCCTCAGGGGGGATGCACTCTTGGAGGATGTACTGAAGCTCATCTGCTATTTCCGGGGCGAAGATCGGAATGCCGCGAGTCAGGTTCTCCTTGATGATCGTCCGCGATTCGTGTCCGGAGTCCGCTAGCATTTCTGGCCCGGACGTGAACGCGACCTGAGTGAACTAGGCTCAAAGTGTCAGGGTGATAGTCCGTGCAGTGAGAAAGTGGTCTCGACCTCTCGGATGCCATCGTATGCCGACAGCTCGTCGTCGGAGCGCCTGCCCACTTCCTCTATCATCTTCGTCCCGCAGACGACGACGACCCACTTGTCGAGTAGAGGAAGCTTGAACGTCGAGTTGTGATGCTGGACCAAAAGCTCAGCCTCTCGAAGAGCAGGGGAAGAGGAATGGCTCACCTTCATGTAGCCTTCATTCAGCAGTAACCTTGGGTCACGCGCGAATCGGAGAGCGGTCCAAAGAGACAACCCCGGAAAGGAGAATCCATTGAGCGTTGGTATCAATCGCAGCTGTCGGGCACTGTGTAAGTTCGGTAGCAACGATCCGTTTGCGAGATTAGACCTACGGGGTGCGTGTACCACCGGAACAATAGTGCGCTCACAAGGCAGGCCAAAGGAGAGAACGTCCACGCGATACCATCCATATCGGATGAAGATTGACTGGGGAGGCCGGAAGGCTAGCTGATAGACGGAGGAATTTATACCAGTATGTGTTCGTTCTGGGATGCCTGCAAGACCCGCGTAGAAAATAATAATGTGGCCAGGATGATCCCTAGTAAGCAAGTACCACAGCATCCTGGCGTTGGTATTTTTCTAAGACAGGTGATTTGCAAAATGTTCACGCACATGATCAAAGAGTTGCCAGAAGGACACCTCGGTTCGCTGTCTTCCGGGTGCCTGCCGCGGCCGAGCATCAGAGGCGAAACGCGCGCGCGCGCTGTCCAGATGATCCTTGATGATGTTGGGTGACATGCAAGAGTCCAGAAAGGCTTCCTGGGCGCAATGATAATGATGACACAGGTGAGGGAACCTGAGGAGCTTGAAGGACGGACGCAGACGTGGGATCGTCGAAAGCTGCAAATTCGGTAATGGTCGGAGTATGACAATTAAGCTCCGACTCAGCCCCTTCAGCGTCATTTCCTTCCTATAACAGACTCCGACTGAAAGGCAAGGGCCACCCGCACCCCCACCATCGCCTGCTCCACCATCCCCCTCCCCTCTCGTTTCGATACAACTATTCCATAACCCCCGCTACAGCTGCCGCATGAAGCATATGATACGTGCCGAGTACGACCTGTGTCTAAATCACTCGTATGTGGGTCCTACCTGCCGTTCTCTGCTACCGCTCTAACAGGCTCTCCGTTTGTGTGGTTCTAGGCTGCGGGGTCTCAGTCGACGGCGATCGCGATGGGCGCAACTTGCGAACATCCTGGCTGATCAACTCTCACACATGCTGCCGGTATCTTTGAACGGTCTCGTTCCAGGGCATACGGGGCGCGGCCATGCTAACACACCCTTTCGGCAGGCAAAGCCCTGGGACCTGTACGACCACAAGAACCACTCCTTATGAAGCTAGAGCTTTTTTTACTTCTGTCTCCCATGCGTGCTGGAAGCAACGTAGTTGAGTGCAATGCGGATTCCCCTTTTCGTATATTCGGGTGACCTTCTCATCTGGCAGGATGCACTCCCGGCGTATCATCACCCTGGTATATTCTGAGCTGCGGCTTCAACTCAGGTGAATGACACACTCTCTCCATTCTCAAGGTTCACGCGTCACGGCTTGATAATAGGCTCCCGAGCCCAGATGACGCCTCCGACTTCTAAACCGCGTTCTATCAAGCAACCTACTATGGCGGAATGTGCAATCTTTCGCCGGTACAACCTTACAGCGAGTACCCCCGGAATCCTATAGTCTTCTTCATTCCCGTCGCCTCTCATCCGCCCCACGGGACATCGTTAGAAGACGCTCATTCCAGCGCAACCGCACAGACATTCATGATGAATGGATGTCTGAGCGGTTGCACTGGTATGGATGTCTGACGTTGTGACAATGCCGTCTCCTCGACATGACCAGGTATGTACCTCTCGGAATGGCTACCACGACTGAAGGCTGTTTCTCTACAGCTGATTCTCCCCCTTCAGGTCATCGAACCTCGTCAGATCATGGTGGTGATACCCTGCTGCTGCTTGCGAGCGCAGTAAGACGCCATCCCTATATCCATTGATGCGTCAGAGTTGGAGGCCGCAAGGCTCGAGTAGCTGGAGAAGTTGCAGACTTGCTGTCAATGACTAGTGTTCAATACACATGACGACGTTCGTATCTGAATGTATTCACGAATGGCAAACGTATTTTGACACGAATATCGCCGCCCGAGCGGACAAGTGACTTCACATCGCAGTCCCCCAGCCAGGTTGTAACGTCACTTCCCCTTCGCAGCCTGCCCCATGAGCGCTTGGATCGTCGTCGCCATCCCCTCGTCCACGGCTCTCTCGCCCGACATCCGCATCAACCGATATTGTATACAATGGGCGAAATACGGCGTGATCGTTCTCCGCCCACAGCCCATCGACTCCACTAGGTACCACGCGAACCTCGCGCTCGTCGGGACCGTCAGGCTGAGTGTCATCGGCGCCGCGTGGTTGTCGGAGTGCACCGCGCCCACTGTTAGGTACGTGAACCGCACCCCGGTCGGCGTGCCGAAGAATAGCTCGTCGTTGTCCAGGCCGCGCGCGAGCGCCTTCAGGAACCCCTTGGACGCAGCGTACATGGGCAGGCGTGGCGGCCCAACCGCGCCTGCGAACGAGCCGACGAAGAGGACCTGGACAGGCCCAGACTGGGCCGCGCGGCGGAGCTGGGGCAGGAGGGCGCGCGTGAGGAAGAGCGCGAAGAGGGCGTTGGAGCGCACGACGCCCATGAGGTACTCTTCGGCGCGCTCGTCGATTCTGATTGAATGGCATCGATGTGAGACATCGGAATCCCATGGCTCCGGTGTTGCATTAGAGATAGAGAGGCAGACGTACCTGGTGTCGATGAGGGGCTCCCCGCCGACGTTGTGCACGACCACAGTGACATGCAGGTCCCTAAACGGCTCGAGCAGCCTCTCCCAGTCGTGGGCGCCTTCTGACGCGTCGGCGACGAAGTACCGCACGTCACTCGTGCCCGCCTGCCTCTTCGCGAATGCTCGCAGCTCCTCCACGATCTTCTGCATCTTTGCCTCGTTCCTCCCGTGCAAGATGACGTTGAAGCCTCTGGAAAGCAGCTCAGCCGCCGTGGCCTTGCCTATCCCGTCCGTCGCTCCCGTCACGATGACGTATGCGGCCCCTCCATGTTGGTAACATTTGACAGAGCTGGGGCGGAGAAAGTACAGCCAGATAAGGTCGCAGATGCGATAGAGATGTGGGATCGCGAGGACAAAACCAAGTAGAGCGAACGAATTCAGGACATTGACGTCCGACGCTGCAAGCATGTTCGTGGATTGCACGATGACGGATTAGTGGTTGTTGGGAGAGGTCTCACGCGAAAGCGAGAAGTATTGCGGGAAGTAGTTCCCGCGAGGCGAAGAGAAGGTAGTGCCATAGCACCCAGACGGCTGGTTAACCTGATAAGAGGATGTGAGCTACCAGCCGGATTTCTCATGCTTGGCATCACGACGTACCAATAACTATGAAAACCCTTTCCTGTTCTAGACGATGTCCGATCGAGGAACAGCCATGCATGGTGGTCTTGTTACTTGCCAGTGCATGTCTGCAGCGAATCTGGGCGGCGCTCGAGAAGAGCCCGTGGGGCAGGGCCGAGGCGGCGCCCTACCACCTCCTTCTGGCATAACACCTGAAATATCGTGAGCACAACGGCAGAACAACACGCCCGACCCAAAAGGCGGCGCAGGCGCGGGGGCGGCATGGGCGCGGGGGCGGACGTGGATGCAAGCCGGCAGCCCGTGTTCTCGAGCCAGCTGTCCAGTCCGGATGCGATCAGGTGCAGCGCCTTGTCCATAGGCTCTGCTTGCCCGAAAATCCAGCGCCAGAGCTCTGCGTAGCATATATCCCCGGAAGAGTTCCAGGAGCGCCACGTCGCGGGCTGGGAGAGAGGGAGCGTGGTGTGGGCGTTCTCGACCGCAAGCAGCGCCTGCATCCCAATGCACAGGCGGAGGTCCTCCGACGCGAGCCCGTCCGAGCGCACAAAGACGCGCGCGAGGTCCGCGTGGAGTGTCGGTCGGGTAGATGATGGTGTTGGTGAATTGGCCGAAGTCGATGAGTCATAGAGCGTAACGACCATGTAAGTAACCGGCGACCGGGGGCTGGAGCGCGTTGCCACTCTCCTGGCCAGGAAGGCCCGCCCAGAGGACTACAGTGACGTTCGGGTTTTTGATCCAGGTCCAACTAATGACACGACGACGATCGTGTTGTTGTTCACCGCGGCGACGGCGTTGATGAGTGCGACTGCATTGCCCAAGAGCGTGAGGTTGGAGCGGTCGCCCGTCATGCCGTCCACGAAAGCCATACCCGGGATAGTGGTGTTCTCGTCCACGATGACCATACCCTCGCCAGAATCAGCATTCAAGAACATGAGCGCGACGTCCTGGCCGAGCGCGGTGGCTGCCGCGCCCTCGATGTCCCAGTTGTTCAGGGACAACGACACGCTGGTGCGGTCCTCGCGCGCGCGAGCCTGGATGGCCTCCAGCGGGGTGATGAGGTAGGGGAAGCTCCCCGAGCCGGAGCCCCAGCCCACGACGAGTGTCCCGTCGTCCCCACCTTGCAGCATGTAGCCCGTCGGACCACGAATGGAGGGGCCGGAGTCATTGCCTGTTCACAGTCACAGCCAAAGAAACACGGTCAGCACGTCCGACGGGCGAGGATGGGAGTAAAGCCCTTACCGACGATGGTACTCAGCTTCCTGAGAGGAAGCGCGCCGGCCGCGTTCTTGAGGAGCACACTCGCAGCACCGACCTCGCGCACGATCGCGAAGTGGTCGTCCTGCACGTCCACATGCTCGGTTCGCCGCCAGATCGTTCGGCAGCGCCTGGCTGAAGTTCACCAGTCTCGGTGTCAGCAGGGAGTAACGCAAATGCACAGGAGCCCACATAGTTGTCATCCTGGCCCAGGAAGTACCGCGCCGCAACGATGCGCTCTGCCATGTGGTCTCCGCGCCTCCGTTATCATCCCATTCTCGACGAAGGCAATCAGGTTGGAGCCATTGAAACCGCTTGCGTTCACGCCCAGAACGAATGTCCACGCATCGACATCTACATTGCTATCAGCGTCCTGAGGCACTCGCGAGATTCGCATACAGAACACGAACGTCCAGTGGACCGTTGGGCATCGCAGTCAGACATGACGTTGTCCTGGAAGCCGTGTTCACCTTTGAGGTTGAGAGTGCGGTCGCTCTCGCACGCGAATGTGTCGTTAACAAAATCTAACACAGAAACATGAAGACAGAATTCCATATCAACGTGGAGGAAGGCACATACTGTAGCTGCACATAACGCTTGCAAGGCCAGCCTGGACGGCATCTCGTGCTCCGTGGGCCCTGTCATCAATATCCGAGGATTCCTGAAAGCGGAGGTTCTCCTGTTCGCTATGTTCCCCCATCCGATGTCAACCATCGCTGTAAAACCGTTTACCTGTGAATGACGTACTTGTTGATAAAATGCTTCGCACACGTCTGCGCCCCGCCCTCCTGCTACCCCAGCACTGTCTCGTACACTGCCTCCCCGGACAAGAACAGGTCCGTCCCAAAACCCTCCCAGTTCTCTACCCAATCGCCTTACCCCGCACGCGGAGAAGCGTGCTGGTCCATAACACCACATTGATCCTCGCAGGGAACGCGACAACGAAGTCCGTCGCGCGCATGCCGAGTGACCCGTCCTCGAGACAGGACCCCGGCCAATCGTTTAAGGGGGTGATGTTGCCCACACACCGGCTGTCCGCGGAGCCGACGCCCGTGGTCGCGTTGACCTTTTGCTCCAGCGTCCAGGCTGGGACGAGCTTTCCCGCCTTCGTTTTCGCTTCAGCCCAGGTGGGGCTAAAGTCAGGAACGAGGCGCGAGCCGGGGAGGCGGAAAGCTGGGGGATGCTGAGGGGAATACACCGGGGATGGAGGAAGCGGAGGGGAGTGGAAGTACGAAGAAGGGGTAGGAAGAGATCCGGAGCGTGATCAGAGCTGTGGGACGGGATTGCGCTAGTCATTGTGTGCATACAAGAGGAAAACAGAACACGGATGAACGAAGAAAAAAGACGGTTGCAGCACCATCGGTCTCGGGCGATGAAAATAGGAAGCAGTTTCCTCAGGCAAAGTCGACATTTGGTCAAGATTGACAACGAGGCATGACGGTGCCGGCAAATCAGGCTGGGACGTGTTTTCGGGATTGCCGTGCACAGGGGACGTTGTGGGAGCCTGCGCGCGATCTGGTCGGTGAGTAGCCCTCGGCGGTCTACGGGCGGGATTGGGGAACACGTGGCGTTAAGGACTGAGCAATGGGAGACAGGAAGCCACAGAACTCGGAGGATGCATTCTCACCTGTGTGCGTTATTGCCATATCTCCACTAAACACCCGCCTCCTAGGCGCGGATGGCGAGGCGGAGTCCAGAGATCTTCTCCTTCGAGGCGTCCGTTTCTGCCGGCACCTCCTCGCCGTCCCTGCCTAGCCTCTGTGAAGGCGGCCAGTTGGTCAAACTCGCGAGTGTCTCTGTGTGCAAAATGAGGGATCGTCAGACGATGAAAGCTTGACCGGCCCTTGCAATGCGACCGAGTCCGACGACAAGCCGCCACATGAAACCAACGCGCGCAAGATCCTCAGAGTAGTGTGGTGATGGACGCCTCCACAACGACGAACGTGATGGACGCATCATTGCGCTGGCTCTCATCCACTGAGGACATACCTGACAAGAGCGTGACGCACTGTCCACCCCTTCTTCGGCCTCTTCGGCCATCCTGCCCAACCATCCTCCCACGAACTGCATGGGTATTGGTGGGAGTCCGGTTGAGGTGTGGGTTGAGCAACAGCAATCAGACTAGCGAGACTTGGAGGAGCAAGCGAAGTGAGAACAGTGAGACCGCCGAGGCTCAGAGGCCAGTGTGCACCAAGACCAGCGAAACCGATGAGACCGCCGAGACCAGCAGCATGAGAACTTTCTGTTAGTGCAAGAGTGAGATTAGAAGGAGACTGTACGCAAAAACGAGGACCTACGTGTGCTGATGACTCACCAGGGTAGCGAATGTCCCCCCTTGCTGTGACATGGGGACAGGGCACTGTGCACTAGCAAACGGGCCTCGCGCAATCCTTGGACACGGACGGAGGTCGGTCAGCGACCCGTACAGCAGACCACGACGTGCACTGCTACGCAGCTGGCCCACTACCACACATGACAAGCGTCCTGTCTTCTAGGACACGGACATCCAGCAGTCCGTGCCACACGAAGGGGGAGAACAGGATGCGCGCGCTACCTCGCGCCCGACTTTTCCCACTGACCAAACACGTCAACAACGCGTGTGTCACATGAGAAAAGTCTGTCTCGTGACACGACCTGCCGGACGAGCGTCTAATGGCACCTCAGCGGGCGAAAATTTGGCCAACCCAATAGTACTCGCTTCAATCCCCTTTCTCGACGCTCGTCTCATTTGCACCTGCTCTTATGCGGTACGCGCTGGGACGTGAAAGGCTCTCGGAGATATACAAATCAATCAAACTAACGACCTGAGCTAGTTCCGGACGATCACAACTACGACGACAACCCACAAGGACGACGAGGAGTCACGGATTAGACGGGCAGGTGTAAGAACGTCAGGCGGCGGACGAGCAAGAGAAGGAAAGCAAATGGTATCTGTTACGGTACGTACTGACCCCTACAGCTTGTGCTTTGGCTTACGTTCTACTAAAATACGATACAGTGCTTATCCTGAGACGTCTGGGCTGCACACGGTCGTGGAGGAGGCGAACCGCGGAAAAGTCGACCACGACGCGGCCACGACCCCGCTCCTTGCACATCCCTGCACATCGACGACGTCGCTCGCGACAACATCAAAACACACCCAGAACGCCAACAATGCCACCGCCGCCGCCGCGAGCGCAACATGTTCAACCCCTGTTCTGTGCCACCTATCTCCGCCATATGCATAGCTTGTTCCAAAGCAAGGTTCGTCGCGCAGTGCCGCGTCACCCGTGCCTACGTCGTCGCTTACAGGGACACACTGTATGCGCAGATACGCCCGACCATCCAGAAATTCGTCGAACAGGAAGGGTAGCAAGCCGTCGATGTAAACAAAGCCGGGATGGATGACGTGTACCGCCCTCGACATGCTCAGGCAAGCCAGGTTCGGGTACTCGTTCGATAGCTTCAATGAGGACTCCTCCGACGCGTATAGCACATCCCCCAAAATTATGTTGTCCGGTACTCGGTTTGCGTGCCCATCATCGAATATGCCATTGACCCGTCTATCTACCACACAGCCGCGTCGTGGCGCAGTTCAGCTTGCCACATGCAAGGAAAATGAACGCTCGTCATCCCCGTAGGGTTCCTTGGTCGTCTATACGTGGTGATGCCTACGTCTCTTTTCCATCTCGGGCATGCCAAAAGTACGTCCCTTGCCACCTCTCCCTTGCCACCGTCTTCGCTGATCCAATACGTTCCTTTTGCCTACTCTATCTACGCACTTGACTGGTGTCTGTGGGTCCCTCAAAGCGCGGAATTTCGTGCGGCCCAATTTTAGGATGGCAGAGCCACGGCTCTTCTTTTAAAACTGTTAGTAAGTGTTCCGGTGCTACGTATGCATGAGTTTACTGAACTTGTAGCTTTTGAGGTATTCTGGGCGGCCTGACACATCAAGTGCTCTCGCCAAATCCGTACCTCGAAGAGAAATGGGGATCCGTGGCAAGTTGAGACTCGGAGGGGTACATGACCGTAGAGTCCCTGGCATAAACGTCGCGCGTACCCGACCGACGACCGCGTCTGGCGCCGAGGGCCGAGGGCCGGCACCGCTTCGCGGGCCCCGTTCCTATTTGTGCTCCCGTCGTTGTAGGTTCATCGCTGTGTATCCGTTCTACGGGTAGCCCAGGTTATGTACCCACCTTAGCTTATACTCGCTCACGGGGCCTCCAAAAACTGCTGGGACGGGCACACACGTCGCCTCGCCCTTCGGACCCGAGCCGCATCGCGACTGGTACACATCGAACTCCGTCCTCCGAGTTTCACGATGTCCACACTCGGGCAGAATATCGGCATCATTGACACGAACCATGTACGCTGCATCTTTGTACGATAGTACGCCGGTCGGCGATGCCTGGGGGTGGACCAATTCCGCACCTCCACCGCGAGTCTCCACCTTTGCGCTATCCGTTTTCCGTGTCTCCATTCTCATCCTTCATGCAGGCTGGGAAATCCCACTGGTAGTCACGTCCTCGCCGATAAATGGCACCCCGAGGCTGCATATTGTGGATGAATATGTTGATTTTGCGTACAGTCGCCAATTCGGATGCATGTGCTATAGGTACATCACCGCAACAGTACGGTCATTTCGTGGGCTCGCACATCTCGATATCAAGCCCAGCGCGCCATGCGTGAGTGCTAGTGCCAGGAAGGGCGAATGTCGCCGTGCTGATAGACTGGATCGTCTTCTCTGACACTTGAATTTTGAGACTGCGGCCCCGCCCCTGGACCGTTTGCGCATGCGCTCTAGATCTGCCAATGGGCACCCGAGCACCAGACCGTGGGGAGGACGACACCGGTGTAGACGCGAATGCTCACCATCATCACATCACGTCCACGCCATCCTGGGGATCGGGGTCCCGGAAGAGAAAGACCAACGGGATGATGCTGAGCAGGACCGGAAAGACCAAGTTGGACACCGCGATCCAAAACAGATCCCGAAGACGAGACACATAGGCCTGGACTCTCGATACATAAAAGCCTACTCTACGATGAGACAACTGAAATCGAAAAATAAAATAAAACTCGGTGTTATCATCGGCCGACGATCACAACGCTTGTGACAACCATTCCGACCTGCGCTTCCTGAGAAGCACTACCCCATCGCGGGCTGGTTGGATGGTGAACCCGATGCGAATTTCCTTCGGCCGTCTCCCATCCCCACCAAGCTTCAAGTCATAGTGGACGATGATGTTGGCCACAATCACCTTCATCTGCATCACAGCGAAGAAACGTCCCGGGCTGTCAGGCAACCCAGTGAGTGCCACCCCAGTCCGAGTCGGGAGGGGGGTAGTATTTTGGAGCGACGTACCAGGCGTGCGGGCCATATCCCCATGGGAGGTATGTTGCCGAGGTGGTTTTAACCCGGTGCTTGACGTTGTCCCCATGCTGCTCCCGCATGCGTGAAAATCTGAAGGGATCGAACACCTCCGGGTCCAGGTAATGCTTTTCATCGTGATGCATTGCGCCGGAGGCACTGACAAGGCATGTCCCTTTCGGAATGAACGTCCCGTCGCTGAACTGCACGTTCTTCAGCGCCTTCCTCATCTGAGAGACTGTACAATCGCGGCGGGCAGAGTTCAGTGAGCGAAATAACTTAAGCCGTTACTTGTGGCACGTACTCATGCCAGTCCCTGTGTACCGTTGCGACTCCTTCAGGAGGCTGTCGAGATTGACCATTTGGTTGATCGCTGCCTCTGTCCAACCCTCTGAAGCGATCAGGGGCTCAATCTCATTGCGGAGAGTTTGATGCGCCTCCGGCAAGGAAGCCAGATGGTACATAATATGTGTAAGTGCCTAGGCGTATTGAGGGGGTGTGAGAATGGCCACTATTGGGAGTTCTATGTTGCTAGAACGTACATCCGTAGTTGTATTGATGGCCCCAAAGCTAAGTCCCAAAAGTTTCTCGAGGATGTATTCATTCGACTTTCCCTTGGGGACAGATCTGTCGAGTATCCACTGCAGCATGTCGTTCTTCATGACAGGCCTATGAATGCACAGTTCTTTGAAAAAATTTCAGTACTCACCGGTTTTCCGTACCAGTTTCCCTCATTTTCCTCCATCAGGCATTTTCGCTCTTCGATGACTGCGCCAAGGATAGATAGGCCTGTAGCCACGTTCTCGGGTACTTTACTCATCCTTGGTCCCAAGAACCTATTTCCCCTTGAGTCAGTTCCATGTCAAGTGGAAAGCAATCTTACTCACGATTTGAGGAATTGAGGGATCATGTTCATGGTAATCGCGGTCTTCATGAAGTCCGTCAAGTACTTGCGTACGAGGAATAGCCATCGCTTATCGCGACCTAGGACCCTCGCATTAGACATACTATTGATTACTCCACGTAATTCGCGTAGACCCACAAATAGGAACACCAATAAACACGCGACTGGTGCTTTGCGCGACAAGATCCTGTATGATATCCCAAGCATTCAAGGGTGTCCATCCTGAAGTTAAGTGGAGCCGCTATCAATCGGAGCATCCTGGCGATGCAGCAAAATTGCGTACCTTCATGCTGAAGAGAGACCCGTTCCTGGAGCAAGCACTGTACTTCATCGGCTACTGTTGGGGTGAACTTTGGAACACCACGAGTAAGATTCTCCTTGATGATGGTTGACGATTCGTTGTCTGGGTCCGTAAGCACCTCCGGCCCGGACGTATGGGCAGTCTGGCCGAACTACAATCGAAATGTCAGACAGGTTGTTTATCGGAATGTAGACACGGACCTCCCAAATTCCGTCAAAGCCCGAAAGCTCGTCATCGCGGAACTTCCTTACTTCCTCGCACATCTTATATCCGCAAATGACGACGACCCACTTATCCAGGAGAGGGATTTTGAAAGCGGAGTTCTGGTACTGGAGTGGAATTTTCGGTTTTGGGAACATTACTGAAAATGGGGGATAAATCACAGACCTTCTTGTATCCCTCATCAAGCAGTGTCTGTGAATGGCCCACAAAATAGAGTGCGGAGAGGATCGACAAGCCTGGGAGAGATGATCCACCGAGTGTTGGTATTGAGTGGAGCTGGAAGTTTGGTAAGTTTTCGGTTTTAACTCCTCTCAGCTGTATAGGACGTACAGGGTTTACACGCCAGCGAAATAAAATGAGACCAACGAAGAATGCGAGGAAAAGAGGCACCCATGGAACGTCAGCCATGTTGAGTGAAAGCCGACACCAACAGAGCAATAGGAAGTGTCGTAGGAGGGAGGGGAAGTGCCTTGTTGCCTCTCTGTTAAGAGGGAGTCGAGACTTTAGGTTCCAATGAGAACCCAAGTAACACTTGTACACAAATGGGAGAAAGGGGAAATCTAACATTGATGAGTGGCGCGGCACACAGGAAAGCTGTTCGTCAGTGTTCGGCTTAGTATACTTAGAGGCAATACCTGACGCCTGTGCAGTGCACGTATGTCTGCTGACTGACCGACGAGCGCGATCGTAAGACTGGTGCGCCTTGTTCGCATATCTGCCATATGATGCCTGGGCGAAAAACTGTGCTCCGACTGTCGCGCATGCTCGAACACACTGGGAGTGCTTCGCGGCGGGCCGGAAGAGGGTGACGAGGGTGGTGTTCTCGGCCGCAACTTGAAGCCGGGGCTTCATCTCGAGGTACAGTACGAGTGCATATCCTCGGGCGCTCGCCGTCAGAACGGACGAAACCGCGCGTGAAGGCTGCATTGAGGCTCACGCAAAAATGTAGAAGGCGGCGGGGAGGATATGTAGTGCTATTGAGGTGGGTGACACTGATCATGAGGGTACATCAGGCTCGGCGTTGCGACCGTCGGCCCAAGCGTCGAGGCTGGTGGTATAGTAGGCTATAAGATAGCTCACGGCTTTGTTGTACAAAGCCTTTGAGCTCGTACTTGTGATCGAGGCAGAGGTTCGTCGTGCACCGTCGTTCTGCCTGGTTTTGCCTCACCGCTAACGAGGACTGGCCGTGCACACGCAGATACGTCTATCCATCCAGAAACATGTCAACATCGAATGGCAGTGAGTCTGTATCAATGGATGGATGGCTTGCATCACACTTGAGATGCTTGGGCAAACTGCTGACGACTTCATTGTGGCACATTCTTTTCCAGTTTCTGACTGGAACGGGGCAATACAATGTCGCCATCCGAATCTCACTGATCATGAATCAGACACCGCCAAATCAGTATCTGATCGATAGCTGTTGCAAGTTGCAACATACATACTGCGCAGCATCGCGTCTAACCTCAGGCTCTATACTTGGTGGTTACGTGACCATCGTAATCCTTTCAGTGGCGTGGTATATGGACACGATTAGGGATACGAAAGCGCGGTCTTGGCATGTGCCCATAAGTGAATCCATTGTACACTTTCTGAGCGTCGGGAGCGCTAATTAGGCTCTAGGGAGATGGACTGCACGCCCCATATAATCAGTACTCGCATTGCGATTCAGCCTCCGGTCCTGTACCCTACACAACTGCCCCAGGCTGACCAGTACATTCATTCCTCCTCCATGTCGTCCATCAATGGGACGAACGGGACTGCCTATCCTGGGACAGTAGTTTCCGTCTCACCGGACGAGGCCGCTGCCCTCAACGGAGCTGTGGGCTTCCTCATCCTGACTGCCATTTGCATTGGAGTCCTTATTCCCATCGTTATCACTCTGTTCATCTCCTTTTTGCGTATGTGGCGGACTCCAGTTTTCATCTTCAACGCAATTGCAATTGTACTGGGGTTCGCCTATGGTGGTTTCGCAATCAGTTACATCGTGAGTGGCTTATTCTCACACGTGTATGTGAAGCTACTCAACGCTGTTTGCAATCCAGCAAACACTCTTCTCGGGAAGCATCCCGGATTCTCGCATGGCATTGGTGTTCATGACCATGTCATTCCTGATCCCTGTCTGTGTCCAGGCAATCCTCATTTTACGAGTCATCGCCGTCTATCCTCCCCGGGCACTCAACTGGACACGCAAAGTCCTCATTTATGGACCCTTCATGGCACTATCCATTGCCCGGATCATCAACATGGTCCTCTACCTCAACAACGCATCGCAGGTCATCAGGCAGTCGGGGAGAATGCCACCATTATCTCGTTCTACGTACTGCATCGCCCTAACGCAAAGGCCGAATGGATCCTGCAGTCAGTCAATGACTTGTGAGTATGTCTCTCAGTGTTGCGGCCATTAAGCTAAGAGGGCATTAGATACGCTTCGGGACTGTTCCTTTTTGAGTTGAAGAAATCCCGGATATTTAGAAGCAAGGACGGAGGACTAGCGAGCATATTCACCAATGGCGGGAGCAGTGCGTTTTCACCATGCGTAGCGTTTGCCCCACCTCAACTAACTCCTAAAAAATCTCAGACTCATACACTGCTCGTCTCAAAGCCCTATTCTGGATCGCCGTCTTCAATTTCGTCTTCCCCGTCATTCTCAACATCATCATCGTGGTCTTCTCCTTCCGCATCTCGAATATGCTCCACGTCGTCGATGTCATCACCCTGAACATCTACTTCGAGATCGTCTGTGTCCTTATGGCCACCATCTGGTGCACTGGGACATATTGGGAGGATTCCGCATCGCCGAGTCTCGCAGGTAACAAGCCGCTTGCATTGGGGGATGGCTCGACAACGGAGTCCCTGGCGTCGGCGAAGTTTGCGACTCGAAGTGTTGCAGAGCCCCATTTCTTACCTTCCGATGTATAAATGGTACGCATTCCCAAGTAGTTGGCCTTCGCACCTCATGTCGCCGTTTTGTATGGTCGGGAGGGGTCTGTACTTCTACTCGCCCAGCCGTGTTCGCCTTCCACTCGTCGTTCATATATGTATTTATTTATTTAGCCCGAGAATATGTCTATGCATAGACGAGATTTCAAGTACAGGCACGAGGCGCAAAACCCTAACACAGCGAGGGCCATCGGCTCCCACCTGAGTCGCAAAATGCGAATTGGAAGGGAATTTTTGGTCGAATGCTCAGCAATGAGCGTCATAAGATGCGCAAGATCCGGGGATCGGGGAACCTACTAGACATTGGTGTAGTCATGAGCTAGTGGAAACCTGGGAGGTTGAGGAATTGGGGCGCTTGCCAGTACGGTGATGATACATCTGGGTTCGGAGAAACGGTAGGCGTAACTTACTAATGGCCGCAACCGCCATAGACGTCTCATGATGATAAGCAAGACATGATGTTAACGCCCCGTCTGGCGACGGCAGATGCACCCAGCGGGTGTCAGGATCTGTGGAGTTTAAGGCATGCTGTTCGAACCGTTAGTTCATATCCTACTCAATGGATGACAGTCAACGCACTGTACCGGCGCGTTCAAAACAGAACTTTGATGCGATGATATGCCCGAAATAGGTGGGGCACCGTGCGCGAGGCATGAGACTGGACTGACATGTGAAGGCGCATCGTGAGCGCGTGCATGGCATATAATCATGACTGTGTTGCATTGCGCCCGTGGAAGCAGAAGTCAGTGACAAGCGCACGGGTCTGGAGGAACAAGAGATTGCGAGACCTCAGCGCGCCGCCAAACCTGACAATCTATCTTTGAGCCGACACATCAGGCTGCCGCGCGCGTTGGGTACCATTAAACCTTGGCGGTTCCCCGGTATCTCTTCACAGATGTATACTTCGGCACTCGAGGAGAGCACTGCGTGGTGCGTACACCACCCAGATCGAGGCGTTACCGAGTCATCCCGAATGGGTACTTGTGGTGGCGGAAGATTGAATTGCGGCGAGACTACAGAAAACCGCAAGCGGCGCGCATCTGTCCAAGTCGCCTGCTGTCCTTGCTCCGTCCGATGTGCTCCCACCGCGCGCTATGGCTCGCTGCAGCTACGGACTCGGGCACGTTGGATTCCCCGAATGAGAGAATATTAATGGTTGTGATTCTGAGTCGAAGCTGTGGCTTCCTGCAGCGGCGTGGCGGGCGCAGTGAGTCGCCACATCAAACTCTGGATCTCTTCCGCTCCGTGGCCCGATTCTAGCCTCGGGTTGCACAAGTCGTACGTGTCAGTCTGTCACATTCATTGAAAGATGTCACCAGTACTTGGACGCACCTGAATGGTGGGGTTCGCGATAGAGACTCAGATGTACAGCTCAGAGCTAGGCCATATCAATGTTGCCGCTGACGGCGCGAGCGCGCCCACGCCAGGGCCACTATCGGGAAGCGACTGGACCTCCTGAACCTTGCACTGGGAGAGCCATATGCATCTTTTCCGGGTCGCTACTTGCAAACACAGGTACGAGTTAGCGGATAGGCCGTACGGAGTAACTGAAATCTACTGAGAGACCAAATTGTATACGTACAGCTTGATCCCTTCGCACCCAGCGAAGCTGTGCCGCTGACACTCGGTCAGGAAGCTGTCGAGCTTCTCCATCTTGTTCAATGCCGAAGCGGTCCACCCTTCCGCCGCAATGATCGGTTCGATCTCTTCTCGCAGAGGAATTAGGTACCCTGGGGCTCCGGCAAGATGGTAGATGGCGTGAGTCAGAGTCTATCGAACACGTCAACGTCACGGTCAGTGAGAGATACCCGCCCGTGTCTTCGCCACGCACATAGGAAGAGTTATGGATGGCGGCGAGGTTGACCAAGAATAGGGTTTCTATAATGTCGGAGTCGGCATGGTTCTTCCTTATCGCGTTCTCGATGAGCCACTGAAGGACATCATTCTATGAAACCACATGAGCGGGTCTGCCGTCTCTTTCACACCACTCCACCACCAGCGGGAGGGAAATGGTACCCACTGGCCAATCGTTCCAAGAACTGCCCACGATGCCGATATGTTCCCTTCGTTCGTTGATGATAGGGGCTAGGTGTGGCATGGCACGTCGGACGGTAGTGGTCAAGGAGTTGATGAGTGGCGCGACAAGCCTGTGAGCGGAAGCATCAGCGTCAGCACCCACCACCTGGGCCTCATCGCTTACGGCTTCATGAACCTCGGGAGAAGACCCAACACGAGCCCCGCTTTCATGATGTCGACTGTGAAGCTGCCAGCAAGCTCGACATATTCTTTATTGCGGCCTGTTTTGTGAAGAGTCAGCAAGCTATTCTAGCTATCACCGGGGCGCCAGCGCACGTACAGGCAGGAATCCCGATGAAAACGCGGGTGCACAAACGCACCACGGTTCGATGCACCATCGGCAATGCATGGACGCTCGTCCAATCATCTAGGCGACAAGTCAGCGCCCCACCTCTCCTCCGGTTCCTGAGGTCTGAGAGGTTACCAGTGCTTGCGAGCGGTAAATATTCCTGGACTGCCAGCTGCAGTTCGTCTGCCATTTCGGGAACGAGCGCGGGGAGTATACGCGCGGTCAACTTCTCGTGAACAACAAAGGAGTGCGCAGGGTCTTCCTTAGATGCGCGACCGATCATCCATTGGAGTTGAACGAGCTGACCGCTCCTGGTAAGCCATGCCTCCGTCGAAGCAACTGTCGGGTGGACGAACCTCAAGCAAGCCGTCCATTACGGACAACTCCTCTTCGGGGCGCTTCCTGAGTTCGTCAACCATGTTCGGCCCAGACACAATAACCATCCACTGATCCAGCAGCGGGACTTTGAACGCGGAGCCGTAGTGCTGCATGCAGGCAACAAAGTTTCGCTGAGCGTCCTATGTCTGCAGAATATGAATATGTCGCACCCTCCTGATTCCAAGGTCTAGCAACTCCTTGGCCGGAACATGACGTACAATGCGGTCAAGTACGATGGCCCGGGCGATGAGAAGCCCCAAACTGCGGGGATGGATCTCAGCTGATAGATAGAAGGTCAACCCGGGAGAACGGCACCAGAGCTAGTAGGAGAGAGACCGACCGGGTCCAGACGCCACCTGACAATGTACACCACACCGAGGGCGAGCAGGCAGTACAGGCCAATGCTGGTATCACCCATCATGGACGTGCGGGGAACGAACTAAGCGAAGGAGAAGAGGGCGAATGGTTCTAACCCCGCTTCAGGACGTTGAACGCCAGCGTAATAAGGCCCTATCGAGTGCCGTTTCTGGTCAGATTTCCGCATGTTCAGCTCTTCGCGCCACTTTAAGGAAACCACGCGTCCCATGTAATGGGTAACTAGGGCGAGCTGTCAAAATACGTGACGAGCGGGTCCAATGAATGCCTATCTGACGCCATACCTTTCAACCGTCAATGAACGGACCCAGAAGGGAAACGGACATTGTTGGACTGCAGCGGTCATCAGGTTCTGTTCATTGTGCACAGCACCCTGCGTGCGGGAAGCGCGAAGAGATGGACGCCTGTACAGAACAGGGAACACGGGACACGGATGGATTCGGCGTGGTGTTTCAATGGGCCCAATCGAGTGGATCCTGTGCGGCGTCAGATGCTTCAGAAGAATGTCCGTGAAGGTGCAACGTAGCCAACAGCGGAAGACGCACAGGCAGACACCAACACTTTTCGAGGCGATTCCCGCAAGTTCTCCATCCCCCGATGATCACAAGCTACATGCAAGGATGCTGGATGCTTCCCCCGTCCAGCGAATATCGAAAATGACTGCAGACTCATGGGCACTGCAATTACCCCCCAGCCTCCATTCTCGCCTCCGTCAGCTCCACACTCGGATGTGATCGTCTGCGCGCGCTGGCGACAGGATGCAGTGTGCTCGATTTCGAGTGGGAGACGTGCGACAGGTTGTGCACAACGACGATGCGCCGGAGGCGGACTAGGTGCGCAGGAAACAAGCCTAGGTTCACATGTCCACGATGCGTAGCGTGTGAGACATCACATCAAGCCACGGCAGTATAAATTGGCAGACGTACAATGTAAGCTGCCGCAACATCCTGGGATGCCACGCGATTATCCGAACGTACGGCCAGGCAAGTGAGTGTTCGTCAAGGGGATACCGGGGCAGACAATGTATCCCGGCCAACCTCGGACATGACGGACGAACCCCTCGTCAGGGTGGCCATCGCCTCTCGTCAATCCAGGGTGTGCGATGGAACTGCTACGCTTCGTGCTGCACTCCGCGACTTGGATGCACGCTTTGAGTTCGATCTTGGACCCCGCGATACTTGGGGTTCGACGTCGCTTCTCGGTCGATCGACGACACTCGAGGAACTTGCATAGATTGAGCGGCGTAGTTTCTACGACGGGTAAGAGGTCACTTGGCAAGCAGTTCTATAGCAACGCACAGTTAGTTTGGCTAAACGGGGAGACAATGGAATGTGAAACGTACCGGAAGCCCCAGGATAACGTGTGCACCAGGTGTCTCCCTTCCTCCGTGTTCCACTAAGCGCCACTCTTCGTCACGATCGAGGGACACCCCGGATCCGGAAGCGGGGGTTATCGAAGCCAAAGGCTAGGATGCCTAGGCGACCATATAGCTGTTCCAGAATCGAACATACAACGCCTTCTGTGTTATAGAGGTGTCAGTTAATTACGCCTCCATAAACCGATTCCTCGAGTGAAAGGTTACGTGACCCGGCCGAAATGTAGACGTCGAAGCCACTACTACAGGCTGCATACGCAGTGTATGACTGGGCGCGCGCGAAACAATCCGAGGCTGATTAGGGGCCACATAACATTTCGCCTTCCCTTACGCTCGCGAGGCACTTCCTATGCGATAACAGCACTTTCTCTGTCCACGCAGACCGTAACCCATAGAAGAAGCGGACTACGCATCGGCCAGAACATGAATGACCCACGCATTCCTCTGGCCACACGTCTGGTTCCGGCAACGTGTATAAGGGATATCTTGCACTCGCACGCAGGTACCGTCCGAGACGTAGCTCTCCCCGCTCGACCCTGCCCGCTTGCGCCATCTTCACCCAATTCTCCATTGGCATTCGCGTAAGAAGCAAGTGGTGGCGTACTGTGGTGCGGGGAACCCTCCCTTGGGCAGGCCTACATGAAATACGTAGAGCAGGGAAACCCAGGGAGAACAAGAGCACGAGGAGAACGGGATACATACCGTGCCGTGGATGCGAGCTGCAGGTGCCTCGCGGCGCGTCGAGGACTTCCTCCTTTTGATATACGCAGATCGAACACGCCGATGGGTCGCGATAGCAGCACCGTGACTCAACATCGGAAGCATCTAACGGTGCTATTGACGATGGCGCCACGGGTTCTTGTCATCGAGGACACCCTTTCGCGCGTATTCAACGTGGGCAATTGCAATGGCCGAAGGACCGCAAGGCGATGCATGGCAGGGATCTCGACCGATAAGTGTCAAGAACCTGTTGGCGACTCCGAGCTAAGGACGTATCCAAAAGAAAATGATGGTGGGACTTACCACAGCGGAGATGAAATCAGTCCTGTTTTTCTGGCCGTGTTTGGTGACGAATTTGAGTGGACCGCCGTGTAGCTCGGGAAAGGTGGCAGCCCTTGGAGGAATGTGTCGATAACTGCAGCTTAAGGGGATTTACAACGGCCGAAATATTCTGAAAGAGTGACAGACAGATGTTGCACTCGACTCCAGGCGACGAGAGAGGTGGTGCAAGGGAGAGGCTTGGGTCCTTGGTCGCTCGGCTGAGACTCGGATTTGCGAGCTTGCCGGACCGCCCGTTCCGGGAAGATCCGACGGGCGTCTGACTCTCTGGTGCGCAACCAAAGCCTCAGCGAAATTCCGGGACGGTCGTCGCCTGGTCGTCACAAACATCGATCGGGGCACTGTCTCGAGGACCACTAACGGTGCCGGTGAATTGGTAACACAGTTTCGCCCAGCGGCGGAGAGCTGAAGTTGCTGCAGCAGAAAGCCCATAGCTCATCATCCCCTCTGGCAGCATCGTAGAGTTGTTCGCGCGAAGACATCACAGCAGAATGCCAGTGACGATCGCAATCGCGATCGCCCGCTTCGCCTCCCCGCCCGAATTGCCTCCCACCCACGCGGGGCTCGCGATACTAGGAAACAACCCACACGCGGCGAGGATCGTACCCGCGTATCCGGCCCACGGGTGCGCCGTCACGAAGAGGGTCGCGTATCCCCCGAGTGCGATGAGGGAGCCTGCGAGGATGAAGGCGCCGCGTGCGTGTATGCGGTCGGAGAAGATGCCCGTGATAATGGCTGTGAGGCACCCCGCGGCGTTGGGCGGGACGAAGAGGAGTTGGGCCATCGACACGGCGAAGCCTTGGCCGGTTATGATCGTCGGCGGGAAGAGGGAGAAGGGGTAGCCAGGAATTATGAGGCTGGGGAGATGTAGCGCGCGATACGGTCAGGAGCAGAGCGTAATGTCTGCGACGGGACAGGAAACGGTACCAGAAGTGGATTCCGAAGAGTAGCCACACATGCGGATTGCGGAGGGCTTGGAGCACAAACTTGCTCTTGAACTGTCTTGAAAGGCCGACGCATACGCTGTCGCGTTCGATGGTCTCGACAAGCCATGCCTTCTCGGGCTCCATGAGGAACTTTGCTTCATCTTCATGCGGGTACTGGAAGGTGTAAGTGAGTGTTCGCTGGGCGAGTGATGGGGTCGAAGCAAACGAAACTAACGTCTGAAACTTGGACCCTTCGTCCGAATGCAGCATCTTTGTGAGCTGCCAGTGGTCCATGGGATCGAAGGACGGTACCGCGACCAACGATGGCATCGACATCGCACACGCAGACAGTCCAGAGAGACCACACATACGCAACTGCGGCGAGCGGTACTAGTAATGTGACGGTGGAGGTCAATAGACTGCAAAGAGGTCAACGAAAGATGAGACATACCACAACAGTAATAGCTGAAAACGTTGCACTGCCAGACGTATCCTAGATTGTCATAGCTGAGGACGCCGTTCCTCTGGGTGTCGACGCGAAAAACGGACGGACAAACATGTCATACAACTGAGTGAGGATGCCTAGAAGACTGCATGTTGCCGTTCGAGCATTTAGGACGAGGTGATAAATGTATTCGTATCTGTGTCATAACACTGTGAGTCGCCGGTCTGGAAATGCGATGAGGGATACACACTTCTGGACTACGCTTCTCCCGAAGTCCAAGACGTTCTTCATGGACGCGAGGTCGAGGGTCTCCCGCTCCGAGCCTCTAACTTGACATCCGAGCGGAATGCGGTCACATACTATCCGTGCTCCTTCGACCCTGGCTGGAAGGTTGAGATGGCGTCACGACAAGCCATGATAATTTGAGGCCGTTATGAGGAGTAAGTGCTTGCAGCGAGCTTGGGTCGTTGGTTCTAGGAGCTGGAGCATGGCTGGAGAGGAAGTGTGGATGTGCGCCTGGAGGGCCGGCAGAAAGAGCTGATTGCGAGGAGATTGTGACGTGCACAGCGGTCTGTGAGGGCAAAGACGAGGAGGGTGCCAGGGAGGGCTCGCTGCAGAGTGTTTAAGGCCGCCGAAGAGCGTATCGGTCTGAGCTTCTTTACGGCAAGGATATTGCGGAATAAGGAGGTCAGAGGAACTTGCCAGTGGGTGGGAGCGAAGAAGAGACGGTGGCCACAACTTACAAGTTTACTCTGCAGAGTTTACCTTCCAACTTTCGTCGCGCCTTCCCGGAACGTGTCTACGGGCCGATTGGCCCAGGGCGTCTCGCACTTACGCCGCTTGCCCGCTTTTCTTCCCGAGATCATCGACCATGTCCTGTTTTCTCCGTCGGGGAGAGGGACTTATCTCCAACCGTAGCCACACGCCAATCGACTCTCAAAGCTCATGAAAATTGGAGGAAAACAGGAGAGAAACACACTCCCAACCTCGCGCACGCTTGTCGGTACTAGTAATCCATCGTACTCTAGGCCTCCTGCTCCCACCTCGACCCATCAGCGGGCCAACAGCGGAGTACGTCACGTTTGGCCTTGGGCATCATGCTTGGTATGTACTCTATGTTTCGCTCCTGGTCGTTCATTGTCTCCAACTCGACGTCATGGCACGCAAACCCGGGGCGGTTCTTTACGACGAACCAGATGAAGGCGATGTTGGCTCACCTCGTCGTGAACTACGACCTCAGATTCGATGGGGATGTAAAGTGTCCCCCTAATTTCCATTTCGTCTTCAGTGTTGTCCTCCCCCGGATGGGCGGATGATGTTCAGGTCTAGGAAGTTGTGAGCCTTCTCGGTGTTGACTTTGCACCCTTAGGACACGTTCCTGCTGTTCTCGTACGTCGCCTCGATGTATATATCTAGCATCTATGTATTATTGAGTTGCATCAGGTTCTACTGGCACCTACCGCCTCAAAGTGTTCGAGCGCACCAACCGACGTGCTGCAGCTGAGCCGTGGAACGTATGGCAGGTGAATAGTACGTCAGTGCGAATATGCAACCTTTGAATACGCGCAATGTCATAACAGCTCCCCGATGGGGAACCTACCACCATCAACATTCAAGTGACAACGGAACTAGAGAGAAGGAACTGGGATGGTCCAAAGAAGCACCGCGGTGAAACACCGAGTAGCGAGCTAGAGGGCACGATCTAGACAAAGAGTCGACCGTATTCATTCTTGTTGGCCTCGTGCGGACCCAACATTGTGTATTTGTCCCAAAGCCATGTCTACAACAACCTCGTAGTGCCCCCTGGTCATCCCATACCGTGCCTGATGTGACCATCAGAAAGAGGGATGCATACTGCTAAGTGGAACTGCCGTTCAGAAGAAGAAGTAACGCAAAATCTCTATAGAATTGAGAACGGAGAGACACGGAAACGTGTACGTTAATTAACCGCGACGCTAGTCTCGCCCACCAGATCATCCCCTGCGGGAGCCGTCTTCGCCGTTCGGAATGTCTGATACAACCGCTCACACTTGTCCAGCAGCTTCTCCCCAAAGTCCGGATGGTTCTCCCACACCGGGACGGCGATGATGCCAGTATACTCGTTCCCCCATCGGTCCGCCTCCGATCCCATTCGGAGCGTCTGCACCTGGTCTGTCTTCAAGTCGTAGTACGCATGCCACTGCGGGTACTTCTCGTCCGCAGGGAGGATCGAGGTTGCCGTGCGGGCCGTCGGGATCGACTTGAGAGGCGCAAGAGCGAGATGGACGGTCGCCACGGCAGCGGAGTAGGTGGACATGTGGATGTGGCGGCATCCAAGGAGACGAGTCTGAGATACGCACCGCGCGGTCAGCAAGCGAGACGGACTGTACTATGGGCAGCTCACAATCCAAAACACGAAGGCTGCGCTAGCCTTCTGACCGCGCGACGTGGTCCCAAGCAGCGCCATCATGTTCGTTGCAACGACCCCTGGGCTCGATATGAGGTGGTGTACTTCCCCGTTCGCAGCGACGAGGTCCGGCAGAGACGAGGACGCGGCGTTCTCCTCCGCCTTGACGACAAGCCTCTCGAGTTCTGAGGCGACTAAGTCCATTTGAAACTTCGACCCTTCGTAAGAGTGCATCGTCTTTGTGAGCTGCCAGTCGTCCACGGGATCGAATGAGGGCGCCGCGTTCAAGGACGACATCCATATCACACGCCCAGAGCGTCCAGCTGAGAGCCGCGCATACGCAACGAGCAGAGGTTGCAGAGAGCGGTACTGTTGTCGGTCGCGAAGATCAATATACCGCAGTGAGGTCAACAGAGCCCGAGACGTACAACGCAGTAATGCCCGAAGAAATTGCACTGCCAGACGTATCCAAGGTTGTCCTCGCTCAGGACGCCGTTCCTCTGGATGTTCGAGCGGGGATGGGTCGACGCGAAGAACGGACGGACAAGGATGTCGCGCAACTGGACGAAGGTTTCTAGGTGGCTATACGTCGCTGTTCCGGCATTCAGGACGAGGTGGGAGATGTATTCGTATCTATTCCACAACGGGTGAGTGGGTTGGGCGGAAGACATGCGATTGCGAGGGACACGTACTTTTGGGCTACGGCTATCCCGAAATCCATCACGCTCTTCATGGACGCGAGGTTGAGGCTTTCCAACTCCAGCTTGACATCTGACCGGAACGTGTTGGCATACTGGTATTCTTGCGAGCCTGGTCGGAGAGTCGAAATATGTTGGTCTAGAAGCGTGCGTAACTGAGTTCGCGCAGTCTCTGCGCGCTTGGTATCGCGACAAGCCATGATAATCGTGAGGCCGCCATGAGGGGGTAGTGCGTGAGATAAGCTGGGATCGTTGGTGCCAGGAGTTGGAGCATGGCTGGACAAGAAGTGTGGACGTGCGTCGGGCGGGGCGGGGGAACAGAGCTGGACGAGTAGGCGGTGGCAGACCCCGAAACCAACTCCGCTGCTCGGGATTTGAACTCAGACACGACGATCACTAAGCGGAGATTAAATGAAGGTTGCACTCTACCTGTTTGCTCCGTCACGACGACGACGAGTCTCTGGCTCATGCTTGAGCAAGCTCACGGAAACTAGAGGGTATGTGGGGGAACAGTTTGCCCTTCCGACGTTTACATCATGTATTCAACGCTGACATCTTCTCAGAATCCCCGCCGTGCAACACTGGCAAGCGTCTTCCCTTGGTCGGTGCCCACGCCGCATGGCCATCCTTCAAGGCCTCAACAGCGCGCCTTAGCGGCAGACGCTCCTCTCCGGTCTCTTCTTAACCACCCGACTCCTATCTCCGGCGTGACAAAAAGGGACCTGTCAATGACCGTCTTGCTGACAGAGGCTCGAACGGCCTATAGAACTGAGAAGGTCCGCTACAGTCAGTAAGTCATCTATCCTGCTTTACGTTCCGGGGAGCGTCTTTACAAGGTACCCAGCTCCTGTATCAGCGCTTCAGCCGCGACCCTGTGGTCGATGAAAAGCTGCCAATTGGCTGCGGTCGGAAGAAGAATCTACTTCTGTTTCTTCTCTACGCCCGGCTGGGAGCCTCGGTGTCGAGCGGTAGCGGTTTAGGGGATCGATCGTGAAGGAATAGCATATGTGCTGCGCGACAGGGCAGAGGTGCGTCATGCCTTTCGCTTCGACGTTGATTCCAAACGCACGAGTGCCGCCATCCCCCTACCTCGCAGATTCGTTTCCCGAACGAAGTCACAAACCGGATAGTGGCGACGGGGAAGGTCGTTCTCTTCCATTCGGCCTCCGTGCGCAGCCTCAGCGTCGCGTTTTGATTGGATATTTGACCTAGTCTGGGGTTCCTGTCGTCAATTATGGCCAAGGAGATGCATTGCATCTTAGAGTTGTCCTTGCTCGTACTGCGGGCGAGACGCACAACTGGTCCCCATATCATGCTTCTTCCAGACCTCATCTGGGAGGTGATCACGTGTTTTCTGTTTGCGCAGGGATAATCAACGTGCATCAGCCGGACATTTGTGATAGGCGGTCAACCTTAGTGTCTCGAAAGTGGTAGAAGGATGTAACCCTTCGCCCCCCTGAGTCTTGTGGTGACCTCTAGTCTGATCCCCCTTCCCAGACGTAACAAATTCTCTCTAGTTCGACCGCACTGGTTAGAATCCACGACCATCTCTTCAGCGATGCTTTGCGATCCCATCCGCAACGTATTTTTTCGCAACGTGCGTAGTCTCGCACTGACCTGGTATTTTCCGAAGACTCAACACTACCGCACTACAGTTACCTCACGATGGCCGGATATCCTTGCCGGCGAATATGAATACTCTCGCCACCGAGAGTCTTTATGTGCTCGGGTCAATCGGCATCTTGCTTCTTCTCGCAATTGTACCCTCCTTTAGTCAACCGCAGGTCTCTTGGGATGCGTGCCTCGACATATACGGTCCGGCAGTCAAGTCCACACACGCACCGCGGCCAGCGGTGAGATCAAGCTTCAGACACGCGGTCAGGGAATGGGCAGTTAAGTCTTCGGGTAACTTGTAAGTACGCCCGTATCTTCGGTGTACCTCTGACTTTGGGCAGTTCTTCATCCCTTTTACTCCTCTGCGGACTCTGGCGGTTCCGTCCATCTCGAGATAGAACGGCAGTTGGCTCGGAACGGGGTAAGTCGGTTCCTTCGCAGCTCGGTGTCCTTTCCCAGGGCTCATATTCTCGTCGCAACAGTCTCTCAGTTCATCTGGCTCCGGCTCTTGGTTCTGGTAGCCATTCCTGCGGTGGCCGTCTACGCCACGCTTACCCTCGATGACGGCGAGGGTGGGCTGCTCGGTCTGTTGGTGGACTCGGTGACGCACGTGGTGGACATTGTCATGCTTGTGTTTGGGGACACGCCGTTGGCCATCGAGACGTGGGGTGTGTAAGTGGACTCTGGTGCCTCCTGGGCTTTGTATCTACGCGTACAGCAACCAATGAGTGAGGTGGGATCCTTCCTATTTTCATGTCCCCTGACATAATCGGCATTGCGTTCCGTATTATAAACTGGTGCTTCGCACCGGCATTGGGCTCAGTAAGTTCCTTCCCATGCAGGTGCCGTTTAGGAGAGTTCAATTGCTGATTTGGGGCGCGGACGCTCGTTCGATAGCGTCAATGATCAGAAAGGCTGCGAAGGATATCACGCTGAACGACGGCACGAGGGTTCCCCGAGGGACTTTGGTACACGTGGCCTCGCATTCCGTCCATTGGAACGAGGCGTACTACGAGCACGCTGAAACCTTCGACCCATTCCGGTTTGTGAAGATGAGGCAGACAGACGAGGTAGAGAGCTCAAAGTACCAGGCTGCGAACACGACCTCGGAGTACATTCCGTTCGGACACGGGCATCATGCTTGGTGAGCGTTCCGATTTCCGGTCCTACCGGTCGTCGCTTCCTGACGGTGTTGTGTGGTAGTCCAGGGCGGTTCTTTGCGACGTCCCAGATGAAGGCCTTCCTTGCCTACATCATCACGAACTATGATCTCAAATTCGGCGGCGATGGAAAGCGCCCCCCAAATCTCAGCTTCGCCTTCAACGTACTCCCAGCACTGGACGGGCGGGTGATGTTCAGGGCAAGGCAATTTTGAAATCTTCGCAATGGACTCCATCTCTTAGCTAGCTTGGTACTCTTATCATTGGCTCTTGGTCTGTGCCACCCTGATAAGTTACGGTTTGCACTATAGTACTTGATCGGACAGCGAAGGCCAACGCCTCACTGCGGGCACAGCTCCATCCTAGTTTGTAACATCGAGGCTATGTCCCCTCGACTTCTCCCACTTGTGTCCAAGATCATTCTCGTCTCTGCCATGTAAAGATTGCGTTTGTGGACAGATCCATGGGCGGGAGGAACACTGGTTCGTCGAGGATAGCGCTTATCTACGCAACCTATAATACCAAACCGCCCCATCTCCTCGATTTCCGCAGCTCGTTCCCTCACGGTCATGAGCACCTCACCAATTGCCGAGATCCCCCCCGCTGAGTTTGCGGCTCTCCAGAATGCACTGGGAACCGACCTACTGGGAACGTTCTGTGGCCTTATGTAAGTTTTGTTCTAGGTTTTGCGTGCTTAACTCGCCACTGATTTAACCGCAACAGACTATACGGAATCATACTCCACCAATTCTATAGATATTGTCGTACCTTCCCATCCGACTCCGGGTTCATTCGAATCTTGGTGCGAACATTTACACTGTTCACCCGTCCACTTGCTGAGAAACCGGTTGAATAGATCATTTCCGTCTTGTGAGCATATACACTCCGGTGCAGTCCGTTCGCAGGCAGTTATAATGACCATCCACAGCATACTTGAAACAGGACATACTGCCATGACTATGCATTATCCGTAAGACATGTTATGCACTAACTCCTCCGTAGTCTTACACTACTCCCTAGCTACTATTTCCTGGTCACGAATTTCGGCAACCCAACTGCCTTAATTAATGGAACGTGGTGGGTACAATTACAGTAACAGTATAGTATAACGCTGACACGGCTTCATGTCGCAAGGTCAGTCGACGTGAGTATCCCGAACAACCTTTACATCCTTTCAAATGACAAGCGCGTCCCCACTAGATCAACCCGCTCCTTGTAGTGAGTACACGCTCTAATTGTAGCTTCGGGCAGCCATTAACCGCCCGGCAGGCCCTTGTCGTCATGGCTTCTCAATTGTGAGTTGATTTCATGAGCCGTTTCTAAAAATCCCCATGAACGTCTGTCTAGGTTCTTCATACGTCGCATATACATGAGTGCGTGTTTCGCCGCCGCTGCCAACCTTCATAGTTGTTCATGCAATACAGTCGGAATGCGTTACCGTATAATAGCAGCCATGGCGGTAAAGTCTCCAATCCTTCACAGCATATGCGCGATATTGAAACATAGCTATAGTCTCTATTACTGATCTCCGAGATCCGTACGCATTGTGCCATCCTCAACGAGGTCTTGCCTGTCCGCTAAACTTCCTTCTTCCGTGCTTCAGCTCTTGCCATATGTGCGTGTTCGGATACATTTCCATCTATGCAGAAATTAACATTGGGGATGTGTTTCTCTTTCAGATTCTGTGCGCACATTGTGGGTCATCGTGCTGTTCATCTCAACGAGCTCTGCTTATTCCCTTAAAGGTTTAGTGGCACTATCCAAAACGACATCAGGACGGCAAAGGCAAGTCCTGATATCCAGCATGATAACAAGAATATCCAATCCAACTGCTGTCCATACAGTGGCTTTTCGGGACATCTCTCCTAATACCTGCGCTCGTGGACACCCTTTTGACTTTAACGCTCGTCATCGTCCTCCGTCGGAGCCGCGCCGGCCTCAAACGGTAAGCAAACAGCATCTGGCTGTCGGGACCGTACCATATCGCCGAAACCGTGGCCTTCCAGGAATGACAGCATTGTAGATCGCATACTGATATACGGGATCAATACCGGTGAGTACCGGCTGTTTTGTCGTAATATCCCAACGAGCTGATTGATTCCACAGGGTTTTTACATTGGTAGGCCACGAATCAACACCCTCATGGCCTTTGACTGACCCAAACTACCCTAGGGTTTTGAACCTAAGTGCCTTCATATCAGTGAGTACGCAATTTCCGTGCCTAATCCGATGCCGTGCTCAAACAACTGCGAAAGTTCATTTCCGTCGCGGATCCCTTCGAATCCGAGCAATACGGCGCTATCACGCTCGCCGCCATGCGAGGTGAGTCGTCTTCGCGACCTTCGAGGCACGACCGCGAGGTTAAATCGGGGTTTCAACAGTGTACGCGATCACCTTCCTTTGCGTGTAAGCCATGCAGCATCTCCTTCGGGCCATCATCGTGCCCCAAGCTGACAACGTCTGCTGGGCCTACCGCCTCGCAGGCTCAATTCGAGGGAGACGCAGAGCTCGGTCGCGATATTCGACAGCGGCACGTACGGCCTCAAGGTGATCGAGCGCACGAACCGGCGCGCCGCGGCCGAGACGTGGAACGTGCCTCAGGTACGTATGGGGGGCGGGGGGGGAGTGGATGTCCGGTGCCAGCCCGCGCTCATTCGAATTCACTGTGCCCGTATGTGCGACAGATCCCTGAGAACGAGCCTGCGTCAATCAATATCATGGTCACGACCGAGCTGGAGAACGGACAGAACTGGGGTGCCAGCCAGAAGAAGCATCCCGGCGAGACGTCCAGCAGCTCGGACCTGGAGATCTAGGACGCTTCGGGTTGTGACGGGGGCTAGGCTGTGCGACTCTGGCGTTCTTGACGAAATCGTTATGGGAATGGTGGGTTGTATCCGTATTTTGTAGTGCAGTATATATGTATATATGGATGAACAGTAGGACTTGGCGATAATATCGAGCTCGCTGCACAAGTCCCGGGTGTGAGACCGTGTATCGGTCTGATCCCATTTGGGGGTGCAAGTTGTCGTCAAGTTCTAGTGACGACACAAGCGGACAGCCCCATGGTCGACGCAGGCTACCCAACGAACTATATCTCATCACGTGTGGCATGCGCAGGTATCTTGTTATTAACCCGTGAGGTCGAAGAAGTCCGGTGCAAGCGAGGTTGACGCAAGCAACGGGCCTCACGCCGGACCAGGCGACACTCGCGACAAGGGCCTGGATAGGTTTACCCGCTCTGGGTTGTTAAGTTACACGCCCGCATGCCCACATGGGCGCAGGGGTACTTATGAGTAAACGACTGGGCGACGTGAAGACGGACGGCGAATTGATAGTCCATGGCATCACTGAGGGTTTGTGGATGTGTGACGCTCGCTCATCGTTCCTAGATATCACCAGTTCGTGCGCAGCGGCGCCGACGGTCAGGAATGACGCAGACCCACTCAAACGCCAGCAGCACGCACGGACCCTGCGCTCACAATGCCATACTCGACAGTGTCAATAACGAGCCCCGCGGACTGACGAGAAGGTGAACTCGGTTCGGATTACGGACGGCAAGAAAAGCGAGTAGATTCAGTTTGCCTCGGCGGTCGCGCTCTCGGCCCCCCAGATATCGGCAGCAGTAGCCGTGCGGAACGTCTGATACAGCCGCTCGCACTTCTCCAACAGCTTCTCCCCAAAGTCCCGGTGCTCCTCCCACACGGGGACGGCGATGATGCCAGTGTACTCGTATCCCCACCGGTCCGCCTCCGAGCCCATCCGGAGCGTCTGCACTTCCTCCGTCTTCAGGTCGTAGTACGGGTGCCATGGCGGGTAGCTTTCGTCTGCCGGAAGGATCGTGGGCACGGTGCGGGCCGTCGGGATCGACCTGAGAGGCGCAAGGGCGAGGTGGACAGTCGCGACCGCGCAGGAGTAGAGCGACAAGTGAATGTGGCGGCATCCGAGCAGACGGGTCTGGGAGGTACAGCGTGAGTACAGAGAACGTCGGAAGAACTGCGACAAAAGACTCGCCACCCAGAAGACGAAGGCCGCGCTGGCCCTATGACCCAGCGTGTTGGCCCCAAGCAGCGACATCATGTTTGTGGGGACGACCCCGGGGCTGGATATCAGGTGGTGTACCGCCCCGTTCGTAGAGACGAAGTCTGGCGGAGAGAACGTCGTGGTATTTTCTTTTGCTTCATTGCCGAGTCGCTCGAGCTCTGAGGCGATCAAGTCGATCTGGAATTTTGACCCTTCGTACGAATGCAGCGTCTTCGTGAGCTGCCAATCGTCTACAGGATCGAAGGACGGCGCCGCGACCAATGAAGACATCCAGATCACACGAGCAGGCTCTTCAGCCAGTCGCGCATAGGCAGCAAGGAGAGGCTGCAGTGAACGGTACTGGCGTCGCGGGCGCGAAGGTCAGAGCACTGTGAAGACGTGAACGAAACCCAAGACGTACCACGCAGTAATGCCCAAACACGTTACACTGCCAGACGTACCCGAGGTTATCGTCGCTCATGACGCCGTTCGTCTGGATGTTCGAGCGGGGGTGGGTCGACGCGAAGATGGGATGGGAGAACATGTCGTACAGCTGGACTAGGTTGTCCAGATGGGTATATGACGCGGTCCCAGCATTCAGGATTAGGTGGGAAATGTACTCGTATCTGTCCCGTATCATGGTGAGGTGAGTCAATGCATCGCTCGAACCGAGACGAGGGAGACGCACTTCTGGGCTACGCTTATCCCAAACTCCAAAACACTCTGCATAGACGCGAGATCCAAGGTCTCCAGCTCCAACTTCACGCTTGAACGGAATGCAGTTGCGTATTCGTGTGCCTTCGAGCCTGGCGAAAGGCCTGAGATGTGTTGGCCTAGGAGCGCATACAGCTGGGTTCGTGCGATCTCGGCGCGCCTCGCGTCGCGGCAGGCCATAATAATTGTGACGCCTTCATGTGGAGGAAGTGTGTGTAACGGCCTTGGCTGGTTGGTGCGGGGAGCAGGAGCATGGCTGGAGAGGAAGTGCGGACGCGCGTCTGGCGGGTCAGCGGCCGACAGCTGCACCAGTAGGCGGTGGCAAACTCCGAAGCCAACCCCGCTGGGGACATTACAAACTCAGCAAGCTCGGATGTCAACCGGAGATGGAACATTACCTGTTTGCTCCGGTCACGACGACGACAAGCCTGCTCATCGTGAACGGCGAGGTCTCAAGCTTCAAGCTTTGGGCCGGGGAACAAGGTGAGGTGCGGGTGCTTCGTCCACGGTCAGCAGATATATTCGACGTTGACACCTGGCTTCCGAGTTACTATCTAACACGTCCTCTAGGCCGCGTTTACCCAGGTTCCCTCCCACGGGCGTGGTGATTCAGAGTTTCAGCCGCACGACGACCTTGCTTCCTATGCTCTACTTCTGCCGTCCGTCATTCACTCAAACAGTCTCCAATACAATGAACAGCCTTCTACACGAGCTCAATAAGGCCCATGAGCGTCATTCATACCGCTAGTGAGTTCCACCCACCCTCTCTTTCACTTCGTTGATCAGGTAATGCTTTCCGTGACCGGTGACAATGTCAACGGTATTACTTCATTTGACGTGACACGGGCTCTTGCATTTTGCAGGGTACGGGACGTGTTCTCGACCTTCCGTCAGAAGGACCGCTTCTAAGAGTGATCTTAGCCGTGTCTCTCAATTCGGGGAGCTACTTCCCCGACAGAGCTGCGGTGCAGAACGCGCGAACTACCGCACGAGGCTGTTCGTGATCTTGATCTTAGGGGCAGCCTATGGTGAGGCCAGAAAATCTATGGGAGACTCGGGTTCTTTCATTGAAGCACACGCCGCTCGTCGTGATAGACACGCCTGTGGACACCAGCCGTGGAGGCACCACCCTACATAGGTCACTGCATTTCATCGTCTTGTATTTGGCATATCGTCTTCCAAACTCATCTTCTCTGCGAGCGCAGTTTACGCGCTGGAGCTGAACCACCTTCAGTTGCCGTAGGGACCCGAAATGTAGCCAGGGACTCCGAACGCACGTCACCGTGTGCCTTCCACGGACGATGAACGTAGTCCAGTAGGTTTTCAGCCTTCACTCGTGCGACCCCTTTTTCTGACATGGTTCGATAGTTCTATTTCCACCCGAGAGAGCCCCACGGGCGGCGAGATGAGTGGGCCGGTGGCTGTCACCCTGGGACGATGGCTGTACACCTCCAGCGTCCATGTGTGCGCCCTCCTAACGTTCTGACATTAAAATCCTCTCGACCAGGAACATGGCGCCCAAGTTATCCGGCTGAGCGCATGGAAAGCGCTTTCCGAACGTAAAGCCGCATATCACTTCCACCCCCGAGCTGCAGTGCCCGACCTTCCACTCGATGACCAAGAGCCCTGCATGAACCTCTTCCCCCCAGGTTGTGCTCCCTGTTCCTTGGAAAACAAGACATGCAATGCGTCCCGTAGCCTCCTGCGGCAGATAGATCAGTCAACTGTTGGCTTCAACAGCTGACTGGTCTACCTCCTGCGACGTGCTCTACTGGAACCTCGAGGAATTCGAGCAAAGCCTGGGTGAGGTACGTAGCCTCGGGACGTGTTCACTCCCTCAGTCCCTCTCGCAAAGCCAACGTCGGCAAGTACTCCGTTTGGTCTCGTCTCTTGCGCTTTATTCCCAGGCGCGCGCTGCGTGTCCTTGTGGGTGACCGTGTCCTTCAGCATCTGGGCGGCGAGTCCTGGTACCGCGCCGTATCATATGCGTATTGGCATCGGCGTCCGTTTCCACGGCTACGGCCAGAACGCGAACATTCTCGTCGGCCGCGAGGCGTGAATATATCGCTTAGGGCCTCCTGGAGGTGGTTGTAGGGGAGGGAGCGCTATGTTTGCTATCGAAGGCTTCTCATCCCCATCTAGTCTTGTGTTTCTCAATGCGCAGCAGCGCAGTACCGCTTCCCATGCCAGCGGGTGATGGTGTCGTGGCGGGAGGTTGACCGGGCGACGGACAAATTTATGTAAAGCAAACTCGAACATATACTAACGCGGCAGTATGCACTTTAATAATCCCGAAGACGGCGAAATAGCACGTCATGCTGAATGATGGCACGAAGGTGCCCCGAGGCACCTTTGCACAACTGGCTTCTCACTTAATCCATCGAAACGAGCAATACTACGAGAACCCGGAGACGTCAGACCTGTTTCGCTTTGCGAGGATGAGGGAGAAAGAGGGAATTAAAGGCTTGAAGCACCAGATTTCGACAACGACCTCACCAGGAGCGCGGCCCCTGGCCAAACGGAATGTATGCTAAGTACGCCTGACTCCTAGCAATCCAGTGATCATCTACTCGGGGCTTTAGCGTCGGCGGGCTCACCATCTCATCCCTTGTACTTTATTATCAGCGTGTATCATCCGTGGCGGGTTGCGGTGTGGTGAGATCCGAGGAGTCCATTCAACGCCAGGTGGTCAGCGCTCAGTCCCCCTCGCGCTCGTCGCTGATGACGGGAAACCCGTCGATACTGTAACCGATACCGGTACAGTATTCTGGTGTTCTGTGGTTCTCCAGGTGCGACGCACGGATGCGCGTGTGTTTCTCCCGCATGCGTGCCTCTCTCGTGGATCGAAACAAGGGTTTGCCGGGGGAGCCTATGGTCTCACCGTATCGGCGGCGAACCACCAAACCTAGGCCTGTGGCACCAAATTGTGGAAGCTCATCCCGCTAGCGCTCGCTGGCGAGCTTAACTCACAAGGCGCTCCGGATGCGGGAAGCCGGAGAACCGCACAGAATGCAGGCGGTGTCGAGAACTAGAGTCTTAGTAGAGAGTAGTAGATGTCCCACCACACTTGGCCTCCGTCGATGTCGTGGAACATCAACGCTTTGTTATCTCGAGTCCGACGCACTGGACATGCGGTACATCGTCGGGACGCTGGTAACTCGCTGGTAAGGTCCCGGCGGCCGACTACATACGAACTTGGGGTCTGTTCCTTCCTCTCCTGAGGGGGACAATGCGATCATCGCTACTCCACTAAACAACGGCTATGAGCTTGAGGGGCGCCTTGTCCATGAGCTCAACGACCCGGATGCACTCCGGGCAGCGTCCGGGCACGAAGCACGTCTGCCTTCTCAAACGTGTCCTTTCAAGTTGCCGACACCGCAATATTAGTACAAGTACGCGCACTCGGAAATAGCGCTCGGGCATCAATACTACATCATACATGCAAACGTGGGCGCCACACAGAATTGAGAGAAGGTGACCTGTGGCAATCGGAGAGGAGAAAGGATGCGATGGTGGCCTCCCTCCCGTATGAAACGAGCAACCCGATGTGGCGCGCGGTCGCCTAGTTGGAGACATGGGCCATCTCGAGATCCGAAGGCGCGAAGGTCGACTCCGCAACACTCCCTGCAGCGAACTTGGCCGAAGCCAGGGACTCGGTCGTCTCGCCGCAAGCCCGCCGCTGCCCGAGGCCCTGGAAGGTGCTCGCCACGGTGCCCGGAGGGGACAGCGGGTTGCCCCAATACGTCCCGGTGCACCAGATGGTGGCGAGGAGCACGCAGATGATCTGGACGTAGATGTTCAGGTTGATCACGTCGTCGACGTGCAGGACGTTGCGCTCGCGGAAGGAGAAGACGACGATGACGACGTTGAGGATGACGGGGAAGACAAAGTTGAAGACCGCGATCCAGAACAGCGCCTTCAGCCGGCTCGAGTACGAATCTGCCACGGATAGTACGCTGGATTTAGTCGAGGTGAGGGAAGATGGCAGACGTTCTTTTTACGCACCGCGGCCGCCGTTGGTGAACACGCTGCCCAACGCTCCCTGCTTGTTCCTGAAAGCTTGAGCTTTGTTCAACCGGAGGAGGAACAACGTCGAAGCATATCTAAAGCGGAATTAGCTCCGCTTCAGCGCTCCAGAAGGATGAACTCACAAATCATTGACCGACTGCAAGATCCATTCGACTTTGCCATTAGGGAGGTCGAATGCGTACCGTGATATTGCGAGTGTATCGGCGCTGGTCCGACCAATCTCCTTCGAGACACTATCCAGGAAGATGGTCATGTTGACGATCCGCGTGACGGAGAGCGCGGCGAAAGTGCCATAGATGAGCACGGAGCGTGCCGAGCTCAGCAGACGGGGAGGATAGACCGCGACGACGCGAATGATCAGGACGGACTGGACGCAGACCGGGATGAAGAACGACATGGACATGAACACCAGCGTGAGGCGCGGGGAGGGGAAACGCCCGGAGAAGACCGATCTCTGCGGGGCAAAAAAAGTTCGGGGCGGATATGAGCATTCGACGGCATCGCTGAACCGCATTCGTAGGGACCACGCACGAGATAGTTGATGGTCAGCCCGCCATACGCGAATCCTAGCGCGATGGCGAACACGTTGAGCACGAAGACTGGAGTCCGCCAGATGCGCGAAAATGAGAAGCATAGAGCGACGCTAATGGGGATAAGGATCCCTGTGCAGATTGTCGTGAGGAGGAGGAAGTCCATGGCTCCATTCAGAGCAGCGGCTTGCTCGGCCGTAATGGAAGCCGTCATGCCTGGAGGTGTAGTTCCGTTCATGGCGTTTATGGCGGTACTGTACGGGAAAAGGAAATGCGCCAACGAAGGCCGCAGTCGTTATGTAGTCCACAGTGGGCCCTTATCTTCGACGCGAGGTGTAGTGGGCGCAACACGATTTAAGACGGTGTTTTGTTCTGTCCAGTGTCCGCATAAAACCGGTCATCGACATCAAAATCGAACAAGTGAGCGGCGAAAAACGACGCTCACCGCGACACGAGATCGGATTCTATCAACTTTCAAGGAGCGAAGCGCAGGAGAAGCACACGCGCGCGGTGGTGATCCCGAGCTGGATGGGGTATCCTGGGTAGGGCTCTCATCTTGTCCTGCCGTCTTTGAGTGTCGGCTGCATAGAAGGAGGACAGGTTGAGAAGTTTAGATGAAGTCCAGACCGTAATTGATATTTCCCTGGTCGGTTACACAGGATACAACTGACGCCAACCACACCAACCAGTGTTCTAGTCCAATTATGGTTGAGAAGCAGGCCTAGGACCCTTCCACGGCCTGGGTAGCGATTGCGACCGTAGAGCGATGCGCTGGCGCTCCGGGTTCGATTGACATCATGAAGCCTGCAGCATTAGGTGGTGCTAACGCTGTCCGCTTACATAGTATATATCCCCTCTATCCCTCAAAAGCACGATGGTGAACGAGCTAATCGAGGGACAGCCTAGGTCAGTGACAGTTGAGCGGTACCCAGTCACTCCCAAGGGTGCCGGCAATACGCACTATACCGTACGTCGTCTGAAAGTATTATCGTGGCACGATGCCATCCTGGGGAAGACGCACCCAACTATGTGGACTTGTGGTCCCGTATTTCCGCGTTCTATAGGTAGATATGGTAAGAAAGCTAAGAGAACGTTGTGGCAGAGTTGGTTGATCAGAGTAAGGCTTAAGGCCTGGGCCCGTCCTCTCAGGCTGACAGTGAGTCTCAGCGCGACCACCGTGACCCGCCGTGCTCGGGTAGTCCCGGAACGCCCGGTCCGTGGAATGCACGTCATCCCGATTGGCTCCCTTGGAGTTTCCGACTCGTTAACATTTCCATCCTCTCCTCGTTCGCATTTCATGGTCTGAAACTTCTACTATAGATGCCGTGCCGAGCGCGGAACCTACTTGGATTGTGCAACATTTCACGGCAAACACAGCGACTTCCGGTGCGAAGTTATGTAGTCACACTCGAGGAGTTCGCTCGGATTCAGGCTGGCTGGCATACTTAAGCCGATGCCATAGATTCTCCTCGTGCGTTTCTCTCCTAGATCTATTACCGTGATACGTCACTAACTCCAAAATGGCCATAGTGAACTCAATCAGGGTAGGCTCCACTTGCAACGGTTCAATCGCAACCTGGATAGGACCAGGGGCTTCATACATCCGCATCACGTCCTCGAAGTCCTCCAAATGTCTTTCTCAACCCACTTCGCGCGCTGTCGGTTCGTTGTTCGCTTTCGAAATAAATGGGTTGGCGGCTGTTCTATCCCCATGACCAAGGAAGCTGATTCCTTGACACTCAGTGGCGCTACCCCAACGTTGAGTTCAAGTTAAGGTTGGACACGAACCGTCGCAGTCGGATCCCATCTTACGATCGTGTTTCGGGTAATTTCTGGCTGCGCACGTTGAGTGTATATATCTCAGCTCATGGGGACCGCGACTGAGACGAGACATTGCCATGAATTCCCCAACTGCAGCCCATGGCGCTCATACCCTTTCCCTCGGTGTTGCGGAAAATTTCCCCGTCAACAGTATATTGGGTCCCGTTCTTCTGGGGACCTACTTGGCACTCATGTGGGTGATGCACTAGGATGCGATACTCTTCCGTTCACGTAACTGACCACTGTCCAGCTTGTACGGGGGCGTTGTGCATCAAGCATACCGATACTACCGAACGTACCTCGATGATGCCTTTTGGTTGAAGTCACTCGTAAGTAGAGTTTAAATCCACCTTCACTTTTGAAAGGAGATTGTCGCTTACACAAGTGCTTCTTAGGTCCTAGCCGTGATGTAAGTGGCTTCATCCCTACCAGTTTATCGCTCATATTAGCACTCCCCTCAGGACATTGGAGACTGTTCATGCCGGTCTATGCATATGGTCCTGGTATGTCTCCGTTGCACCGATATCATTATAATGGCCCGACATAGTGGCAATGCTGCAGCTACTACATTATTACCGCCTATGGAAACCTATCGGTCCTGCAAAAACCTTGTCCGTGCGTATATTGACACCCTTATCGGCGTTAGTAAACCGTGCGTTTAGGCCCAAATACCCTCTCTCTTAGGAGCCAATATGTAAGTGACTGGGGTTTTCGACGGGCGTCAGGAAGTCTGCTTATAATCGAAATCAATAGGTCCTACCAATCGTCTCAGTGAGTAATACGGTATACCAATAGAACATGTTTCTGTTCCATTTTGGTTGGGCCTCATTGCGGGCTTGAAGGGGAGTATTATAGTGTTGTCTCAAGCGTAGGTCTTGTTCTTCATTTCCAGGGCGGGGACATAAGGCTGATAAGGCCGCAGCTTTTTTGTTCGTCGAGCATACTCCTGTCAGTGACCATTTCGACTCTGAAAGGGGGTCATACTCATGTTCATCTAGTTGGACGTCGATACTGTCGTCTGGCGGTGATACTTGTGGTAACTTGTTGCAACGTGAAATATGTATCTTCCGGTTCGCTTATGGAGCTCAACCTTGAAGATTATACTACTGCTCAGTGAATTCGGTTAGCCAAGATTGCACACCGCCTACCGTGGTTCCTATCTGACTTTCCATTTTTGGATTCGAGAACAGGTTTCTCAATATGTAAGAAATACCGTGCTCCCCTACTCACTTGGTCCTCATTCTGACAGATTTCGCTAATAGATGATGCAGTTATCACGTGCGTTGCAATACCATGAATGGTACCATTGGTCTCAATTGTGTCACTGCAGTGTCATTAACTCGCAGGGGGCGAATGGGACGACTGCCCTCTCCTCGAATCCTGTACGTCGGCTGTATACCAATTGTAGACATGCGTGCTCACATTCTACCAGGCGCTCGCTCCGCTACCTGCGTTGGCCGTCGTAGCCGATTTGATATTGACCGTAGTGCTCACCTTCTCTCTGCACCGAAGTCGGACCGGGGTCAAGAGGTACGTTCACCGCCTCTACAGACCGTATACTGAAGACCAGATGTTGATTTCCACATGATCCAGAACGGACTCTTTGATGGATAAGCTAATCCTCTACGCAGTCACTAATGGTGGGTGCAGGTGCATTGTTTGACATTCCTTGGATCGTGATCTCACAGCGGCTCATTTAGGCTTACTCACAAGGTAACGTTTGGCGTGTCATATCCCTTAGATGTGGAGTCTGACAAGCCGCACTAGTGTATCCATGCTGCTTATGTTCATCTTCGTGAGTATTCATTTGTTATCGCGGCTATTAAAGCGGCTGGTACTCATTGTAGCATCAATACCCAGCTCGTAGCACTTCCGAACAGCATGATATATGTGACATGGTCTTTTATATCCACCAAGTGTGCGTTCATCCCATGCACGAACCCGAACCTTGTGTTCCCCATCCCCACACTAATTCCATCTATGGCATAGTGTACTCAAATACACTTCTCGCAGCGTGCGCGATCATTCCCCAATTTTTAGATAAACATTTTCCCATCTCGAGGTACTATACTCACACAGGTTGAACACCCGGAAGTCCTTGACGGGCACCACTACCAACAATTCCGGCATAGAAATCTTCGGAACAAGCGGTGGGAGAGAACAGCGGCCCCAGAGCAGACGTCCTGGCAACGAGACTACGGTCACACTCGAGTTCGCGGACGTGCTGACACGGTCAGAAGGCGAGTGAGCATTGCTCCTTGACTGCAAATAAACTGATCGAACCTCCGCTGCAGGCTCTAAAGCTTAAGCACAAGGTGCAGAAGCCCGACACCGCCGGTGGAAACACATCGCCAATCGGTGTGGAACCTGCCTCAGGAGCCAGGCCAACGGCCGCGATATACTATTCCCCACCACGTGCACGTGGACGTCGCGCGAATGTACTATGGGCTATCCTACGCAGATAACTACTACATGATCTTGTGCTGCCCTAACTCAAACAACGATATGTACGCCTGAGTTTGCCGGTGGTATCCAGCGAGAGCGTGTATCACGTCCCTAGATACAAGCACTTGGTCCCGCTCTCATCCGCCCGCGCGATCGCGCCAAGCGTCACATTCAGCTCCGCGACCGCGCTCTCGCTCGGGGTGAGCCCATGCACGCGCGTGTACGCGACGAGCCGCTTGTTCGGGTGCGGCGCGGGCCCGAACGTCCCATTCACGAAGAGTAGCGAGACGTAGTCCGATGTGACGTTCCCCGTGTTTGTGACGCGCGGCGAGAAACGGTGCCGACGGGCGGGAGGTCCAGGAAAGCCGCGCTCTTGTTTGCCCTCGCGAGAAAGAAACTAGTCGATCGAGCAGCTCGCTGCTTGCGCAAAGGCGTTGGCGTAGCGCAGAGGGGGTCCAGGCGAACGAGAATGTGATGTAGTGGAGCCCGAAACCGAACTCGAAGATCGGCGTTGTCGGCGTATTACCAGCCTACGAACTGGTGACCAAGTGCGGCCGGGGTGTTCGTCGTGCTGGGGCGGACGGTCATGTCCGTCATGGGCACCTAGTCCACGTATTCGGCGGGATACTGCGTGATGTGGAAAGGCATCCTGCGGGCCCCGCCTTGCCCGTGACGATGTCGAAGAGGGCCAAGCCGCGGCTCTGTCCAGGATATCCACCCCATACGACGCACCCATCTGGATGCACAACAACCTGAGTTAGTTTCACTTCTCTGGGAAGGGGCTGCCATTGAAAGACCTCAAGGACGACGCACCCCATTGCTATTGACCTTCACGGCCGAATCGTCCACTTGACCACCTCAAAACTGCGAGACGACCCTTGCCGACAGCCGCAACTGGTTCCCGGGCCTGAGAGAGAGAGAGTAACAGGCATGTAAGTAAGTAACAGGAGAGAAAGTAAGTCGAGTCGCTCGTGGGGCTTTGACTTCGTCCGGGAGATGCCGGCATTGGCGCTTGTGGATGTTGCATGAGACGATTCCGTGAATTGTTGCCCGTAAGTACGCGAGCCTCCGCCCTGGGCCTCCACCTGGCCTCCACGTTCATCGTTTCGTTTCCCCCGTCTTTGGCTCTGGCTTAGTCGCTCGACGCCGGACTCACTGAAATCTATGTCCAAAGCCGGCCTCGTCATCGTAGTCACCGGCGCGAACGGGTGCGTTCCCACTCTCCTGCCTCAGCGTGCTCATGTGCCAACTACTTTCTCTCAGCGGTGTCGGATTCGGCATTTGCCATAGGCTCCTGGTCCAGCTCTCCTCCCCCCACCCCTCGGACGCGCAGCCGTACTTCAAGGTCGATAGCGCGGAGTATGCCTGCGGGCGTGCCATCCGGGACGAGTACGAGTTCGACGCGGACGCCGGCGTGACGATCGTCATGGCCTGTCGGGACCCACGGCGCGCCGAGGATGCCCGGAGACGACTGTACAGCCTCCTAGACAAACACGTCGCAACGCTAGTGCCGGGGACGAAGGAATACGTCTATGCGAGCACGTTCCGGAGGAAAGTGAGGCTGGAGCTGGAGGTGTTGGACTTGTCGTCGGTGAAGAGCGTGCTGGACTTCGGGAGGAGGGCTTCGGACAAGTGAGTGCTGTCCCCTTGAGGTTTTGGTGCTTGTACGGATCTGCGTCTATCAAGACACTGCGAGGAAGGGTTGGCCATCTTAGGACAGATGGCAGTAAACTCCGTCGGCTCCCAACATTCCATGTGTTTTAGCGACTCCGTGAAGATATGAGGAGCTGACGATTTGCTCTGTCGCAGGTACGAATACATCTCGCACCTTATCTTTAACGCGGGAACGGCGACATATAGTCACCTGGATGTATTCGGCTTTATTTTGGACTTCTTCCGCTATCCTATTCATGCTGTCCACCACCCCCGGCGGAACATGCAGGTCAATGGCGTTTTAAGCAAGGATAACCTTGGATATACATGGCAGTGCAATACCTTTGGGCACTATGTCTTGGTGCGTTTCCCCTCCCCTCCACTCCGCGTCCGATCACCAATTCCCCTCCCGCCAACCTATCTCTAGTACCGCTCGCTGCAAGACCTCCTCCTCGCCTACACCAACTTCACCCAACGCTCCGCACGCGTGCTCTGGATGTCCTCGCTCGACTCGGAGCCCGCATTCGACCCCACAAATGACTGGCAGCTCACGAAGACGCACCACTCGTACCAGGCGTCCAAGTACCAGATCGACCTCGTCGCGTCCGAGCTCGAGAAGCGCACCGTCCAGGCACAGGAGACCGGCCGCGCGGCGTCCCTCGAGGAGACCGTCGCGCCCCATGGGGAGATCCACCACATCATCGTCTCCCCAGGCATCACGTCGACGAACATGAGCACGCTGCTGAACATCTGGATCCCCGGGTATAGGTACTTGATGATTGCTGCGTTCTGGATCGTACGTCCCCCTCTGCTCGGCACGTCTCTTGCTTTCACAGGGTAACTGATCCGCGTACGCACTGCGCACACGCGCAGGTCCGCTTCCTCGGCGCGCCGCACGTGCTCATGTCGCTCTTCTCCGCGGCCGTCTCGGCCGTGCACCTCGCGCTCGTGCCCCTCCGGCACGTCCCCACCGTGCGCAACACGTCGCACTCGCCGCTGGAAGTCGAGTACCCGCACTGGCACTCGTACTACGGGAAGACGTCCGCGAGCGTGCAGGCGCTGCGCTTCGGGAGCGAGAACGACCGGTGGGGGAACGACAGGCCGGGGGTGATCGCGGTGCCGGTGTGGGAGGAGCACCCGAATGCCGGGGAGGTGCTGCTGGAGCGGTTCGAGAGGCTGTACCAGGCGTTCGAGATGGCGACCGCGGATCGGGAGAGGGAGGAGAAGGAGGGCGCGAACGGCACTGGACACGCAGATAGTAACGGATATGCGAACGGACACCGGAAGGTGGGGAATGGGAAGGCGAAGGTGGGGAACGGGAAGGGGAGGTGACCGACCCATGGAAGAATATATGCCCGATTTACGACACCACCATACCATCTCTACACATTCTTACATACTCCAGAAAGTACTCTGCTTGTATGCGGGTAATTGCTGCCTTGACTTAGCTAGTACTACTACTACAGTGTTTAGACGCCAGATGCAATTTAACGGCCAGGTGAAATCGGGGCGCGCTCCAACGCACGCCGCCCCGCGGCACATCCGCCTTTATAGGGTAGAATCTACTCAGATCAAGCAGGCTATAGCAGGTACACTTGTGTGTCCTGTCGCAACTCTCCTGTAGTGGCACCAGTTTTACGCTATTCGTTGGTGTTGAACGGGCAGAAAAATTTTAAATGACTTTCAGTTGTGCTATATAATGTCATGGATGGAATTGCAGTTCCATTGCGAAACCGTCGCGACAATTTCAGAGGATACGGAGTTCATCGTCTCGACTCGCGATGCGAATCATTCTTCGCCCACCTCCAAGAGGTCACGTGATCTGGAACGGCTTGTCGCGCGCGCTGTGCGCGTGTCTCGCACTAACTCATCTCATGGGCCGCTATCCACTTTCTCTCGACAGGCGAAAGCGGAATGCTTCTCTCGCTAAAGAGACACTTATCCACGACGCACTCGACACCTTCGACGCCGGCCCGCATTCTTCCTCTCCGCCCACGGCCAGCCATGTGGCTAATCAATTCGGTATCAACAGGACTACGTTCTGGCGGCGACTTCATGGTGGCCACTCAAACAAAGAAGCACATGAAGCATTTCAGCTCCTGACGCCCTCCGAAGAAGGTGTTCTTGTCCATTTGGCACGCACTCTTGGTGTTCGACTTCTCCCGCTATCGCACGCTTTGCTCCGGGAGAAGGCAAATGCTCTTTTAGCGGTACGTGCTGAAGCTCCAGCCATGCAGGTTGGGCAATGGTGGTCATATCAATTCCTGAATCGTCATAGTGGCGAGCTGTCCATGTATTGGAGCTCTACTTTGAATACAAAGCGTGGCCTTGCCCTAAATCCGACCAATGTGCGAGAGTACTTTGAAGTGCTTGCGGAGATTGATCGTGAGCGGCATATCAAGCCTAAATATAAGTTTGCCATGGACGAAAGTCCTGTGCTGCTTGGAATGGAGATGACCACCCGTGTTATTGGGCCTGCAGGGCAGACACTTCAGCACAAACTGCATGACGGGAACCGGGAGAGCGCTTCACTTGTTGTGACGATTTGCGGGGACGGTTCAGTGCCTTTCCCACCCACGATCATCCTATCAGGTCACAACTATCTCAAATGTTGGGCTGATCATAATACCCTTAATGCTTCGTATGTTTCAGCCATTTCTAGAGCTGCAATATCATAACTGATTAAGCTTCGAAAGGATTGCTCTCTCGCCCACCGGGTACACAACAGATAGCCTCACGCTCGAGTGGATGCATGAATTCGAGGCCAAAACCCGTCCCATAGGTGATGAGGTCAATGAATGGTGCCTTCTCACACTCGACAACCATGGCAGCCACCTGACGCTCGCATTTCTCGACTATGCTATCACCCATCATGTCGAAGTAGTCGGATACATTCCGAACTCAACACATGTCCTCCAGGGCCTCGACGTCGCTTGCTTTGGTGCCTTCAAAACCCATTACACTCATGCACTTGCAAATTATCAGAAACGGACCAGCTGTGCCGTGACGAAAGAGGTGTTCCTTGAGTTGGTAAAGGAACCTTTCGAGCGCACGTTCACGCCGAGCACCATCCTCGCTGCCTTCCGCATCACAGGCCTTGAGCCAATCAATCCCGGAGTCATATCTCCGGATAACCTCGCTCCAAGTCAGGAGAACTCCGCTCCCACCATGTTTCCACTTGCGCTTCCAGAGCCTGTCCAAGCAATGCTCCCACTAATTCGAGCAGTGAAGCTATCAGAGGCAGCCAACCATGATTCAGACAGCAATGTCGAATCACTTGAGGTATGTAATAATGCACACAGATAAAGAAATAACTAACATGGCCATCAGTTAGCTGCTAAGGAGACGTTAAGGCTCCTGAAGCAGTCAAGTGCTGCATTCACTGTTGGGCCAACCACCGAGGTCACCTCCGCAAACACTCTCCCTCCTCCACCAATCCTGCATGCCCCACCCATCCCTCCCACCACCCAACAACTCCTGAACCCACTGCCCACTGAAATAGAAGCACGCACCAAGTCTGAACTCGAGCGCGAGGTCGCGATGTACAAGGCTGCCCTTGCAGAGTCCGAGGCTCGAAACGCGACAAGCCGGGCCATCATAGATGCGCAGAATTGCACCATCGCACTCCAGGAGGTTGGACTTGAGGCACAGCGAGTGAAGCTGTCGGAGAAGGAGAGCTGCCGCACATCCAACAAAGACAAGCTGTTGGCGAAGAAGGTGGGACGGCGACTGTCAGGACCCGAGTTCCGAGTGGCCGTGAAGGCAGACGATGAAGCAAAAGAGGCGGCGAAGCGCAAGCACGCGATAGTGAAGGATGCGAGAAGCTTGAAAGCAGAAGTCCTGAAGCAGAAGAGTGCATGGAGAAAGTGGGAGTGTGCCCAGAGGAAGGCACGTCGGGCAGCAGACCTCAAGGCATGGACTGAGGAATGTGAGCATTGTCGAGCAGCAGGAGAGAAGCCGCCAAAGCGCCCTCCAGCAATCCGGAAAGCGAAGACTCCGACAAGGTTCACAGAGGAGTTTACAGAGGATGAGGACAAGGAGAACGAGGGCAAGGACAGAGACGAGGCGGAGGGTGGGATAGAGAGTGATTGAGACATATCGTCGAAATTGAATGGACATCCCAACTCATTGATTGACAGATGGGGGTGTTGAGCGTGTCTATACGTGTTCCATGCATTTAGAAGGCAGCCGTTCAAGCAGATCTGCGACAATGGTGAATTCAAGGGTTTTCGGCGACAGGGTGACATATGTGACACATCACTTGTCACTCATTTCACCTGGCCGAAAACGTGACAAAGTGTGCATTCTAAGGACAAACCTCTCCAGTCCCATACGGACCACTGATAACTTTGTTTTTCATACCAAACTCTACTTTGTACATTGATCTATCAAATCGCTATACTCAACAGTTACTGCCCCTCCTGGGCAACGCGGCGCACAGCGCGCGAAATCACACGGCGGGGATTCCCCTTTTTTTTCCGGAAGAAAATCGTAAGAAAAGGGATTACCCATGGATGCCTTTTCTTCCGACTTTTGAGGCAAATTTTATTCCCGAGAAAATAACAGGTTTTCGGTCCACTTCGGCTCTCGCAACCTTTCAAAAAAGGTGAGTGTCACGGTTTTTCACGCCACGTTTAGTTGCACCAACGTTTGCCCTCTGTTTGTCCCGGGCTAGCACCAAGACCCTAGCATGGGGTTACCCCAATTTGGTTATGATCTTATCAGGGCAAGGTTATCTTATCTTTCTTGTTATCTTATCTCTTCCTTTAGATCGGATCCTCACCTGCAACAGGTCCCAGGACCTGCCCTAAACTCAGGGTGGTCTGTGCGCCGTTGCCATGTAGTATATAAGGGCTGTGATGTGGGGCTATGAACCTTAGATTCTGTCTTCTGTTCATCCCTCCCTTCCACTGTAGGCAGCTTAACAGCCCCTGCCCCACTGCGTCTTCTAGTCTAGACAATCTATCCACTGTTTTCTGTTGTCACCACTTGTGCCCTCCATCAGTGAGCCCTTTGTTTGTTTGTTTGGTGGCACAGTCTATCGGCTGTGACATTAGACAGAATCTAACCCACAGGCCCCTGGCTCAGTGCCCTCACTAGCCAGCCATCTCTCTTCCCCCCAGGAGTTTTATAAATGTTTATCATCCCCCATCCCCTCCAAGGAGTTTGGTCTCCAGGAGTTTACCCGTCGTCACTTCAAGAGACACGGTCATCTACCCGTCCAGGATCAGATATCCTGTGTACATAAGGACTGTCTTGAGGATCGCCTTCGCTACCGTCAAAGGGAGCACGCACCTCTAGTCCCTCATCGCAAGGCTCTGCCTCGACCTGTCCCCTATACTCGACCTCTGCCCCTCCCTGCCCGTATCCAGGCCCCACTCCCCAGTCGTCCCTCCACTCCTTCTCTCCCACCTGTCCCTCTCCAATACCGAATCTCAGCCGCGCCGATCCCAGGTTTCACCCGTATCAACACCAGCGACAACCTCACCATCGCAGAAGCCAAGGTCCATGCCGTGCTCAAACGCCTCCAGGCCGTCTTCGACCGCAAGGTGCTGCTCGACGATTGCCCATACGACCATCGTCTAGCCATCCAACGTGTCGGCGACCAGCTCGAGTGGATCAGCGACAACATCGGCCAACATGGAGCCAGCTGGACTCGGAGTCAACAACAGAGCATTGAGTGGTTCTGTAAGGAGTTTGGGAAGATTAAGTTTGCAGGATTAGGACAGAACTTCTTTAGAGTAGCGAACGCAATTGTCGAGTTAAACAAGTTTGGGTACTTAGATTGGGTAGTTCTGCCACAGGTTTAGAATTTGTACAATGGCAACTGGTTCTCGGTATCGAGTACTGGACACGGACACATTTGGCCCGGGAGGACGATCACACACACCGTCCGAACATGATGATGCCTCGGACTTCGACGATACACCTAGACGCCCTACTCGGCCGCCATCCCCCACTCCTACTCTAGAGCCCCTCCAGGTTCCAGAAGACTGGACTTTCAATGGGGTGCGATACAACTCATTGGACGATGCGGCAAAGGCAGCTGGAATATTCTACAGTATCGACAAGAAGTACATCGAGTACATCACGGCAATGATCAAGGACTTTACCCGGAAGGAAGTGTTTACGGCCTATAACCAGCTCGGTGACAAAATGTATGAACACCGAAACCAGGTTGCAGCCGATGTCCAAAAGCTTCAGGTCGAAAAGGTCGGTGGAAACGAACACCTCGAGGACATGGAGGATCTCCGAGGCCGGTGCAAAAGGCTAGAGGATGAGAACAACGGGTTGAAGGCAGACATGGACGTCCTCAACCAAAACCACGGCATACTCGTCAATGTGATTAAGCAGCTTCAAGCCCAGGTCAACAGCCTTGCTACGCAACCAGCTTCCACACGTGCACACCCGGCCACAACCCATACCCCAACAGCCAGCCGTCCCAAGATCGCCGACCCACCCAAGTTTAAAGGCAAGACTCATGAGTTGACGATCGAACAATGGTTCCAGAAGCTCGGTATTTGGTTTAGGTATCAGAACATCACAGCAGATGAGGACAAGGTTACTACGGCTCTACTATTCTTAGAAGGAGGTGCTCAGTCGTACATGGATGACTACGCTCAAAAGGCAGCCGACGGTGTTCCACTTGGAACATGGGCAAACTTTACAGCACGTCTTAGCAGCGGATATCGAGAACTTGCTCCAAAGAAGTCAGCCCAACAGTCACTCGAGGAACACTGTGCCAAGTCCCACTCATCACTGGCCCTGTTTGCGGAAAACTTCCGCCGTTTTGCTATCAAGTCTGGTTACTCGGATGTCAAACTCATCCGACGCATCGAAGCTCAGTGCAAAGGAGGTGTACGCACCACGATGGTCACCCACCACTCAATGCAGCCGGCCACTGTGCCGACCAAGTGGGAGAACTTCTTAGACTGGGTACTCGGAATCGAGATGAACTACCGAGGAGAGAAGCACCACGCACCATCGTCAAGGCCTGCCCGGGACCCAAATGCCATGGACATCGACACAATGCGGAAGCCTGAAAAGCTCTCCAAGGAACAAGAAGAGTGGCTTGCCAAGAAGCTCTGTTTCCGTTGCGGCAAACACCCTTTCAAAACTGGAGTCAAGTGTCGCAACCCGGTGTACAAAGGCTACTATGAACTCCCTGACATGACCAAGGCCAAGGGCTCAGCATCTGGCACTCAACTACGTGCTATGGATGAAGAAGACAAGGGACAAGACCAAATGGAGTTTGTAATCAATGCGCTCAAGGAGTACGACCAAAAGGGCAAAGCTAAGGCCCAGGAACAAGAAACCACAGCACGGATCGTTGAGGCTGATGAGCAGGATTTTCTCCAATGGATGTAATGGAGTCTGGTCGTAACATCCGGTTCATATGTACTAGTAGCGTAAACCACTTAGAGGAGTCTTTTGTACCTAGATCGCGTTATATATACCTCACCTCATCTCGCAGGCTGAAGCAATCGCTCGATCTAAAGCTCACTCTTAAGCAAGGAATACGTGAAATCCAGACAGAAGGCTTAGTAGACTGTGGAGCCTACTCAAGTTTTGCGCATTATCGGTTTGTCCAGGAACATGGCTTAGAATTACGACGACTATCCAGGGAAATACGGGTGTTTAACGCAGATGCCACGGAGAACAAAAAGGGTCTTATCACTCACTATGTACGCTGTATGGTTACTATCGGGAACCACACTAGTTGGCAGTCCTTCCTAGTTACAGATATTGGGAACCGGGACATCATCATTGGAATGACGTTCCTAAGGGAGCACAACCCCGAAGTTGATTGGAAGAATGGACAAGTAGACTTTACCCGATGTCCAGGCACTTGTCACCCGGAACAACTGCAAGTCCAAGAAGAGGAGGTACAGGCCATCGAGGAGCCCCATCTAGAGGAGTTTGCACGAGACCATTACGGACAGCTTAACCCTGAGCCTTGGGGTGATACTGACCAGTTTGTGCATTGGATGGAGTTTTCAGACGATCCGGATGCCCGAGTTCTACGAGCTCGAGTTATGGAGAAGAAAGAGGAAACACAAGGACAACAAGACCGAGAATACTGGTCCAATCATGTCCCAGCACACTATCACCAGTATGGTGACGTCTTCTCCAAAACAGCATCGGAACGTATGCCAACACGCAAGGCTTACGACCATCCAATCGAACTAGCAGAAGGTGCAACATTGCCGAAGCCAGCCAAGTTATACCCTCTGAACCCCCAAGAACGGAATTCGCTGGATGGCTGGATCGACGAACAAGAAGCCAAGGGGTACATCCGACAGTCAAAAAGCCCAGCAGCAGCCCCAGTGTTCTTTGTCAAGAAGAAGGACGGAAGTTTACGACTCGTACAGGACTATCGTGCTCTCAATGCCGCCACCAAGAAGGACAAGTTCCCTATCCCTCGGATACCAGACCTAATTGACCGCCTTTCCCAATCGTCCATCTTCACTTCATTAGATCTACGATGGGGATATAACAATGTCCGTATTCGGGAAGGCGACGAGGAGAAGGCTGCGTTTATTACCCACCGTGGTCTCTACGAACCAACGGTAATGACATTTGGGCTTTGCAATGCACCTAGCACCTTTCAGGCCATGATGAATGAGGTTCTCAAGGAAGAGATCGCCACAGGACATGTCGTCGTCTACATTGATGACATCCTCATCTTCACAGACGATCTTACCCTACACCGGCAACTTACAGAACGGGTTCTAGAGAAGTTGCGAGCCAACAACCTCTTTGTCAAGCCAGAAAAGTGCAAGTTTGAGCAGCCATCAGTCGAGTTTTTGGGTCTCATCATCTCGAAGGATTCAATTACTATGGATCCTGCCAAGGTTGAAGGTGTCAAAAACTGGCCAACACCGTCCAAGGTTAAGCATGTACAAGCTTTCCTAGGCCTGGCCAATTTCTACCGACATTTTGTCAAGGACTTCTCCAAGATTTCTCGGCCATTAACGATACTTACCTGCAAGGACGCGCCTTGGAAGTGGGAAGAGGAACAGGAGAATGCCTTTCAAGCCCTCAAAACGGCCTTCACAACAGCCCCAATCCTGAGAATCCCAAGCGACACGGCCCCCTTCCGTCTAGAAACAGACTCATCTGATTTCGCAACGGGAGCTGTGCTAGAACAACTAGGAGAGGACAACCTCTGGCACCCCGTTGCGTTCTATTCTAAGTCGCTAAACGAACATGAACGCAACTACGAGATCTATGACAAGGAACTGTTGGCAATCATACGGGCACTAGAGGAATATCGACACTACCTCGAAGGACACCCAATGCCGGTTGAAATATGGTCTGACCACCTCAACCTGACCTACTTCCGACAAGCCAGAAGTTGACTCGACGACAAGCACGTTGGAGCCTCTTCCTCTCACGTTTCGATTTCAATCTGCGACATCGCCCTGGAAAGACAATGCTTCGTGCAGACCCTCTGTCCAGGAGGCCAGATCATGAAGAGGGGGTAAGCAGTGACAATGTTGGACAAACCCTGTTGAAACCGGAGTTTTTCGCTATCAAGGCAATACAACCAGGCCATGCTTCAGAAGTCGACGATGGACAACTACTCGAAAGGATCAAGAAGGCACTAGAAGATGACACAATGACCAAGGATTACAAGTCACTGCTCAACAGCGGCCCCCGGGAGTTTGGAAAAGCACTACAGGAATGGAACTTCGAGAATGGTTTACTCCTCCGCAGAGGAAAGGTTTACGTCCCAAAGGATAGACAACTGCAACTAGACCTACTCAAGCTCCACCATGACACGCTACTGGCTGGACACCCAGGACGATGGAAAACACAGGAGTTAATCACCCACAACTACTGGTGGCCAGGGATCACTGTCGACGTCAAGAAGTATGTCAAAGGTTGTGATACTTGCCAACGAAACAAGGCCTCACGTGTTCCTCCATATGGCCTACTACAGCCAAACGACGTACCAGCCGGGCCATGGGAAGTCTGGAGTATAGACCTTATCACTCAGCTTCCCGAATCCTATGACAGACATGGCAACACGTACACAGCTATTGCTGTTGTGGTGGACCGATTGACCAAACGGTCCCACTTCTTTGCATGCAATGATCACTTCTCAGCCTCAGATGCAGCCGAGTTGATATACAAACAGATCCTGAAGCTACATGGACTTCCTCGACAGATCATCTCAGATAGGGGAACACAGTTTGCAAGTGCACTTTTCAAGGAGTTTTGCAAGAAGCTGGGCATACGGGCCTCAATGTCGACAGCATACCACCCTCAGACCGATGGGCAGACCGAACGAGTCAACCAGTCACTGGAACAGTATCTACGGATATTCACTGAACACCGACCTGACGACTGGGCTACCCTACTAGCCACCGTGGAGTTTGCATACAACAACGCTGCACACGAATCTACGGGTCTCTCCCCTTTCTTTGTCGAGTACGGCTACCACCCCAGAATGGCCCCAGACGTGCACGAAGACCTAGGGTTTCCAAGCCTCGAAGAAGTCTTCAAAAACCGTACTGAAGCTCGAGAACAGGCACAGTCCTCGCTAGCCCTTGCCGCTGAATGGATGAAATGGTACTACGATCAGCACAAGAGTGAAGTCCCATTCAAGGTTGGGGACAAGGTACTTCTCAAGGGAAAAGACCTCAAGATCAAGCAGTCCTCCGCGAAGCTATCGGCCAAGAACTTTGGGCCTTACGACATCCTCGAACAGATAGGACCAGCGGATTTCCGACTCCAGTTGCCACACCAGAACAAGGTCCACCCCGTCTTCCATGCCTCAAAACTCATTTCTTACCACGAGGATGAGATCGGTGATCGAAACCCAGCCAAGCCAGACCCCATCGAAGTTGAAGGACATGATGAGTATGGAGTAGAAAAGATACTCGGCTTGAGAACCCACCGAGGATATGTCCAGTACCTGGTCAAATGGGAAGGATACGATGTCAGCAACGCAACCTGGGAGCCAGTACGAAACGTCAAACACTGTAAAGAGCTGCTAGACGAGTTCCATGTTGACCACCCAGACGCGCCTCAGCCCATCTCACTCACCAATCCACGACCGGTACACCAGCAGTTTAATCGACAAATATGGTTCGAACGCTTCGCTGGAGCTCAGGTCTTGAAGAGGGGGTAGTGTCACGGTTTTTCGTGCCACGTTTAGTTGCACCAACGTTTGCCCTCTGTTTGTCCCGGGCTAGCACCAAGACCCTAGCATGGGGTTACCCCAATTCGGTTATGATCTTATCAGGGCAAGGTTATCTTATCTTTCTTGTTATCTTATCTCTTCCTTTAGATCGGATCCTCACCTGCAACAGGTCCCAGGACCTGCCCTAAACTCAGGGTGGTCTGTGCGCCGTTGCCATGTAGTATATAAGGGCTGTGATGTGGGGCTATGAACCTTAGATTCTGTCTTCTGTTCATCCCTCCCTTCCACTGTAGGCAGCTTAACAGCCCCTGCCCCACTGAGTCAAAGAAAAACGGCCGGAATGAGAGAGAAGGTCACATGTTTTGTGACTTTTCAGGCGAAGAAAATGAGAAAACAGAAAAGTTAAAATTTTCTGGGGGGCTTCTCTGGCTCTTCAGCTGCAGACAGGACAAACTTTTGTCCGACGTAAAAGACATAGAAACATAAAACATTTCTACATCAGTATAGCGCAAAGACCGCAGGATGGAATTGACATCTCCAGTGCAATGCACGTCACACCGTTACATTGGAGAAGCAACAAGTATGGTCTCAGAAAAGCCATCTAACAGGCTCAGCGACCCTAATGCCACTCAATGCTCTGCCCGCTCAATGTCTGCATCTGGGTCAGAAAGGGACCGACATCCCCGCACGCAGTTAGATGCGCCATAAAGAAACATCCAAACACGAATACACTTACAACAGCACCAATGGCACGGAGCGAAGGCGAAGGAGGTAATGCGTGGCGGAGGACCGGACAAGGATGGCGAAGGAACAGAGTGACGAGCCCACGCGGAAGGAAACGAGAAGAGTGACAAGCGGGTGAATGGGAAGACGGGGAGAGGCGAGCACGGAGGGGGGTGGTAGAGCAGGGCAGAGTGGGAGCAAGCAAACTGAAGCCGAGCGGAGAGGGGAGGAGCAGAGCACAGGGAAGGAGGTTCGAAGTAGAGGGGAGTGTGTGCGTGCCAATGCAGCCGACCGTAACGTCAACGAACGTGAGTTGAAGCTCCAGCGGCTCGAGTCTAACTCGTTGAGCCTGGACAAGCAAAGATGTCAATACCCCCGAGCGTATATGCCCACAAAGCGGCAGCGAGGTCGAAAAAAGAAGAAAAAATACGTACTAGTTTCGATCTTGAAGAGGGGGCGCCATCCTCACCCCAGTCCAAAGACACGCCCGGTGACATGCAGCGTCAGACTCGGCGTACGCTCTCGCCTCAGGATTACGAATGGGCGCGGGGTGCCGTTGCAGGTGTTGTTTCCGCCATCACTGCTCGAGCCTCGCCCGCCGACGCCTCCGAGGAGGTGAGCCGATCGAGCCGGACCGTCACGGCAGAGGGGCGTCGAGACCGAGGTGGAAGCGTGCAAGGAGAGTCGAGACCGAGGTGGAAGCGTGCAAGGAGAGTCGAGGAGCAAGGAAGCTGGTGGTGCTTGTCGGCCAGCGCGAAGGACGTGGGGCGTGTTCCCGCCATCACTGCTCGAGTCTCGCCCGCCGACGCCTCCGAGGAGGTGAACCGATCGAGCCGGACCGTCACTGCAAGGGTACGCTGAGGGCCGTGTAGTCGACAGTATTCGAGGCCATGGAGAGCGAGTTGGGAACGGACGCAGGGTGGTAGTAGGTGGCAGCCTGTGCCAGCCAAGCAGGATGGTCGCTTCGGCGGTCCGGCACCGGCCCTCCCTCAAGCGCCCCGCATTGACCCGCTCCGCTCCCTTCCGCTCCGCTCCCTTCCGCTCCGCTCCCTTCCGCTCCGCTCTGCTCTGCCTGCTCCGTTCCGCTTCGCTCGTCCTCTGTTTACTCCGCGTTTGTCGCGCTCATTCACACTCACTGTACTCCGCTGTGCAGGGGGTGACCATGCATTCAAAGTAGTCAGATACAATTGATTCGTAATTAGGAATAGAATTCACGGAAGGGAGGTGGATGGATGCCAGGAGGAGGGTAAAGGAAGGTGAAGGCGGTGTTGGAGAGAAGGGAAAGCGACAGTCAGAGGCATGGAGAGTGACAGGGCATAAGAGGATTAAAGAGGTATGCAAAATGAGAGAGAGGGTGCCGACGGGAGCCAACCTATCCCTTATGTACGACTACTTACGCGAAGCGAGAAGGGCTATTAACGTCGACACTGATTCCTCGCTGGTGGCACCTGCTAGTACTATTGTGGGAGGCGCGTCCTAGACTATCAGCGGGTCTGTACATGACAGTTGGTTTCAGAAATGTTTGATCCTTCTTTTGCCACACTTTTAGCGCAAGAAAAGTTTGTCTGCTCCGCGGACAAAGAGTATAACTTTTCATTGTCTGATTTTCTGTGCCAGAAAGTGGACAGAAAAGGACAATACACCTGATTTTCTATCCTGTTTCGGCAACTCTTCTCCGGCAGAAGAGTATTAACTCTTTCAGGACATTTCTTCGGAGGAAAACCGGCGGAAAACCCGTTATTTTCTTGGGAATAAAATTTGCCTCAAAAGTCGGAAGAAAAGGCATCCACGGGTAATCCCTTTTCTTACGATTTTCTTTCGGAAAAAAAAGGGGAATCCCCGCCTCAGTTTTCTCCCGATGACCCGACAATTTTGCAAGGCAGGACGCTGGCCATGAACACGAATTAAGTGGGCGGGAAGCATAAGCACCGTTGACCAGTCTCCTAGAGACAATGCGGTTGCCAGACAGTCGGTGAGTAACCCATCCAGAAGGCTCGAAGAGACGCATATATGCGTAGTCAATCGGTCAGTACTAGCTCCAAAGCCTTCCCAGTGTAAACACATCCACGCATAGATGCTCTTGTCCCAGTGGTCGTTCGGGCGCTGATTGGTGACCGTGCGCTCTCGGGAGTCGGCGGCCTCTTCTCCCTCTCAATGACTCGGACGTTCTGCAGCGACGATGGCTCGGGCCAGGGACCTTGACTTGGGACTCTTGGATGAAGTTCAGTCAGAATCACCTTTGGGCCTTTGGCAGTGGCGTAGACGGAAGATCTTGCCGTTGACGTCATGGACTTCTCTTCCGCACTGGCAGCGTCTTCTAAGTTCTCTTCCAGGTTTTACACCTCTATATATGTGCTCTATCTGTGTAGGACCTCCCCCGCGCGAGAAGAGTGATCCCGACGGACGATATGCTCGCTTTTTCTCTGTCTTTTAGCATCCCGACCGTTGCGTCGTTGCGTCGATAATTTGTCCTCTGGTGGACATTCTCGCGAGCGCCGATAGAATTCGAAGCTCGACGGAAGCGAGAAGAGCGGGAGGCAATCGCGCCATCAGAGTTCTGTTCTCTCGTCCCTTGACACTGGCAGGCCCTCACGGATGTCGTCCAGCCATCCGCCCCCTCCGCGCCAGCCTTAAGTGCCCTCGGGTAGGCTCAGATGGGTAACCTTGTGACTACTAGCTCTCTCGACCATGGCGCATCTCTCCACCCTCGAGGGCTTCGTCTGCGGCGGGTTGGCGGGATGCACGGCGGTAAGTAGCTCGTGAACTAACGAGCGTTATGAGCTGGAGCGCTGACTCGTCTTACAGGTGACATTTTCAAACCCGTGAGTCCCAAGAGTCGGGGTCGACTTCATATGGCATTAGGTCACTCACGTTCTCCCAGTGCAGAGGTCGCCAAGACGCGGTTGCAACTGCAAGGGGAGTTGATGAAGACCGGGAGCGGGGAGAGGGCGTACAGGAACGTGTTCGACGTGTTCGTCAAGACGTGGCGGAATGAGGGCTTCAGAGGCGTGCAACGAGGGCTGGGTCCTGCAGTACGTCGTGCTTCCTCCATCCTCGCTGTCCCTGTTTTGAAATGGCGGGGGAAGTACTTCTACCAGGTCGCGCTGAACGGTTCGCGGTTGGGACTGTACGAGCCATTTCGGAGATGGGCCAATAGGCAGTTTGGATACAGTCCTACCCAGCAGGTCGTCCTGACGTCGATGGGGGCCGGTTCGGTTAGTGCTGTTGTGGGATGTGAGTCTTTGTGCTATTTCTGCGCTATCGCTCCCTCATGTATCGCAGCCTACTTGGGTAACCCGCTTTTCCTCGTGAAGACACGTATGCAGACCTATTCTCCTGTCCTTCCTGTCGGCGCACAGAGATACTACCGGCATGGATGGGATGCGCTATCGACCATCGTGCGTGAAGAGGGTGCCAAGGGTCTACTTCGGGGCTGGGACGCTGCGATTCTTCGGGGGGCGGTTGGGGGTTCGGTGCGTGTCTTTGTCTTGTAGGTCAAGTGCTCGTGTGACAGGAGAGCACTAGGTGCAACTGCCGAGTTACATATGGAGCAAGACCCAACTGGTGAGGAACGGGTTCGATCCGGACAGTACGTGGACGTTCTTGGCGAGCAGCTCGATCGCGGGGGTGATCTTGGTCAGTCATCAATGCAGTGCGGTTTCGCCCTGTCGCTTATTTTCTCGACTTGTAGTGTCTAGTCATGCAACCTGCGGACACGGTGCGTCTTTCTTGCTGAGAAAATGTTCACCTGTTCATGCCAGCACCGTAGACTTTGACGAGGATGTACAACCAGCCTACAATCATGGGTTCGAACGGTCGCATGGTTGGCACGTTGTACAGGAACCCCATCGACTGTCTATGGAAAACTTTCAAAGCCGAGGGTATTCGTGGCTGGTACAAGGGTGCGCTTCACCACTATCAACGACATGGTATCTAGCTAAAGGTGAAATACTCAGGAACTACTGCGCACTTTCTCCGGATTGCCCCCCACACGTCTGTATTCCTACCTTCGGTACCTTATTTTGCGCTGACGGTGGGTTACCAGGATAATTACGCTGACCGCGAACGATATCGTTGTGAGGTTGTACTTGAATGCGAGGCACCGTTCCGAATAAACGCTTCGTTCTTCAATCCTTCACCTGTGAAACCAGAGGATCAGCTTCGGGGCGAGCATGAGCAACTGCATGAATGCGCTCACTCGCCATGTGTGTCTGATGATACTTAACCCTCACCCTGGAATTCTAGATTTTGCCCTTGCAGTTGGCGGCTGCGACTAGAGCGGCCTGCAGCGTAGCCGTTGTTAGATCGTCGTCCAACCCGACGCCCCACGCTTCCTCCTGCCCAACAGCCTCCACCTTCACGAAGGCTGCGTGCTGACTTCCTTTGGCAGCACCGAGACGAGGCCGAACTTGGATATCGAGTGGAGCGACCCGGCCGACTAAGTCGGACAGACTAGATAGCAGGCATGTCATCGCGTCATCCCCAGTACCACCGAGCTGCTTCTCGACGCCATTGACCAGGACCGTGGCGTGGAAGCGTACGGTGGGAGCCTTCTGGAATCGCGCGATCGAGAAGGACTCGAGCGCAGTCATCTCGGAGGGACAGAACCGCGCGATCAAGCGAGCAGCAACCTGCGCTGGAGAGAGCCCCTCGAGATCGCCGGCCGAGCACGCCTCGGCGAGTGTGTCGTGCATGCTTTGCGGTACGGGCAGTGAGTAATCGTCGTTGAGGATCCTCAGGACCTCCTTCGTGTCCCCACTGACGACCGACACAGGGCGACCCCCGAGCCGCTTGTTCATCGCGCTGACCGCAGCGAGGACCTGGGAGCGCGCCGGGTCCGGATCGAGGCCCACGCCCCATGTGGGGGCCTGCGCGTCGTTGGCAACCCCAGAAGAAGACGAAGCCCCAGAACCCGCGCCCGCGTGCGTCTCTGCGAGAAGCACGAACGCGACGACGGCGCCGCTCGCAGCGTCCGAGTCCAGTGACGCGCGCTCGTGCGTCTCGACGGCGGAGAACCGGAGGCGAGTCCGCGCCTCGACGGCGGAGAGGAACGCCGCGAGCGAGCCTGCGCCCTCGCCGCGCAGCGTGAACGAGTTCCCATCGGCCGTCATGCGCCCTTGGAATGCCGTCACCGTCTTCCCGTCGCGCACGGCCGGCACGACCGCGAACTTGCCCAAGTACACACGCGCGGGATGCGCTTCCACCCCGTCGTCGCCACTGGCACCACCAGGGCTCTCCGGGAGGCGGTAGTACGCGGCGAAGGTCGCCTTGATCTCCTCGGCCGTCATCTCGCGCGCGGCGCGGTCCACCTGGCGCTGCACGACGCGGTAGAACTCCTGCTGGACGGGCCGCGGGAGGTCGATGTGGAGGTGCTCGCGGATGATGTACGCGATCCCGCCCTTGCCGGACTGCGAGTTCACGCGGATGACGGCCTCGTACGTACGCCCGAGATCCGCGGGGTCGAGCGGGAGGTATGGCATCTCCCACTTGAGCGGCAGGCCTTCTGCGGCGCACCGCGCGTGCCGTACGGCCTGCGCTTCGAAGCCCTTCTTGATCGCATCCTGGTGCGAGCCGGAGAACGCGGTGAAGACGAGCTCGCCTGCGTATGGGTGGCGGGGGTGGAGGGGGAGGGAGGTGCAGCGTGCGACGACGTCGATCGTGGCTTGGATGTCGGAGAAGTCGAGGCCGCAGGGGACGCCTTGGGTGTAGAGGTTGAGCGCGAGGGTGACGAGGTCGACGTTGCCGCAGCGTTCGCCGTTCCCGAAGAGGCAGCCCTCGACGCGGTCCGCCCCGGCCAGGATGCCAAGCTCGGTCGCGGCGACAGCGGTTCCTAGTACAAAGCCCGGCCATGAGCAAGCATTGAGCAAATGTCCGAGAGGGAATAAGGTACATCAGGGAATTCCGTACCTCGGTCGTTGTGGGTATGTAAGCTGACGACGATCTCATCCCTATCTTCCATATGACGACAGAAGTATTCTATCTGCGAAGCACACGGTACGTTAATCATGCGCTTGAGTTAAACATCTTGAGGGCGAGACTGACCTGATCGGCATAGTGATTCGGCGGAGAGATCTCGACGGTTGACGGTAGATTGTACATGATCCTGTCGTAGAGGTCTTTTCCGGCGAGGCCCCACGCCTTCTTCACGGCCGTGCATATTTCCACAACGTACTCCGGTTCGGTCTGCGAGAACGCTTCGACCCCGTACACGAGGCGGAATTTTGCGCCGTACTTCTCGCGGTGCTGCTCGACGAGCGAGCGGACGAGGACGGTATGTGTGGTGGCGAGCTCGATGATTTCTTCTTTGCTCTTCCCGAAGACGACCTCCCGGAAGCAAGGGGCCGTCGCGTTGAACAGGCTGATGATCACCTTCTGTGCACCAGCAATCGCCTCGAACGTCCGATGGATGAGATCACCGCGCGCCGGCGTCATCACCTAAACTCGCACACGTCGACCAGGTCAGTCCTCGCCAATGATTGGGTAGACAATGCTAATGGCGGAAGCATGCCCCACCTGTATCCAGACATCATCCGGAATTTCTCCTCCGGTGATGAGAGACCTCACGAACTCGAACTCTGTCTCGCTAGATGACGGATAGGCAACCTCTATCTCCTTGAAGCCGCACTTCACGATATGCCTGAAGAACAACCGTTTCTGCTCGGTTGTCATAGGTCGCGCCAGGGCTTGATTCCCGTCACGAAGATCAGTAGAGAGCCAGATGGGATGCTTCTCTACCCGACGTCGCGGCCATTGTCGGTCGGGGATATCAAGAGGGACATAGGCGGTGTATTTTTCGCTGGGATTGCTTCTACGAAGGTGAGCCATGCGTTAGCGTCGATAACCTTTGCGACGTCAAGGACAACTGACAACGCACAGCATAGGCATCTCTCCGTTGACGGCGAAGAGGAGTAATTGGAATACTAGGGAGAGACGTGTGCGACCTTTGTCCGAGGAAGAACGGACCCGCCTGCTTTTGTATCTTTCATCCTGAAATGCCGGCTGATTGACCCCTTACAGCAAGCCTGCTTTCGAATTTTCGGACCGAAAACCCCAAGGTTCGTGGTTGATTGACTCTCGTCACCCTTGCCAATGCGGAGCTTAAGGTATGTGTACAGTACTTCCAATTCCCAATGGAGCGCGATCCTGACGCTTTCCGATCTCCCCGGCAGAAGCATTCCCGCGTGATCTCGTGCGAGTTCTTCACTAGGAATTATCAGAAATCGTAGAGGCAATGCAGCTCTGGCCAGTCCGGAGCGTCAGACTATAAGCATGTGAGCTTTTGTCACTCTGGTGCGGATACAATCGAAGAGCACTCTAGTAGGGAACTGAAACCGTGTGCTGTTGTAGCCCAGATGGCCTTTCGTGCAACCGCTGAACAGTTGCTTAGTATGCTGTAAGCTGGCTCGGACACGCCCGCCGCAACCACTACGCCAAAAGGCAGAGTAATTGAGAAGCTACCTTCTCAACCACCGGCGGGTATATGTGCACATCCGGGTCTGTGCTAAGGGCGCTCCGCCCTTACATATGCCAGAACCTCGTCCAGTCATTCGATTCGTTCAATCTTTTTTGTATTGACCGATCAGCAGAAGCATTTTTCTGGCGCGGCCGAGGTTCAGTTAACGGAAGAGGGATAATAATTCGTGGGTATTTTGATTGGATTTCCTTGTTGCAACGATCAACGTCTAATGAGTCGAAGCCCCAGCAGCCCTCGGACGCAATATCTCTGCCGGCAGGTACCTTGGTTTCTTGTGCACGAACCGTGGTACGCTTGCTTTCTTGACGCTGTGCTCCGTCCAGCCCGAGATCGTACAAAGCGTTCGCGCCACGACCGAGATAAACGTGTACTTGTAAGCCTGTGCTTACATCGACCTGCGCCGTCGTAGGAAATAGGGTGAGCAGTCACAAATATCAGAAAGAGAAGTAGGCCTAGAACGTGATCACCTCCACCTAGGCATACCTCGATTCCATGAGGGAAAGCTTGAGGCTCCGATTACATCGTCGCGGCCTCTCTCATCCCGTCATTGGTCTGTCTAACTTGGTGTGGACCCATTCAAGGGTTCGTTATTTCACAGGGCAAAGTCCTATCATCACTCCTCGGCCCTATGTCCTGATTTTATGCCCTGCAGATGCACGGCATCTGCAGGGATGTGGATGTAGAATTTCGTCTCTGCAAGCTCTTTCAATGTCCTGGAGCAGAAGTTCTGGAGCGACAATAAGCAGCAGATGCAAGGTCGCTCTCCCTGTCTCCCGAGCGCGCCGACCCGACGTCTTGGGACCTAGGCCTCTGAATCTCCAGGAGTGGTGGATAGAACGTGCGGTCTTTTTGTTGATGCTGCTGCGTGTTGTTTACCGTTTCGTGATGGGAGATCAGCGGACAAAAGTCGTTGCGATCGCCGTGTCTCTGTCATGCTTTCCTTCCCTGGGCTCATCTCACCTGTATTACAGCCTCCTAGACCGCCTATGAGAACATCGTGTGTCCAATACGCGGCCTGCACGCCGTGCGCCTGCCCCCCGTTCCTACCCACTACTCGGAGCGAGCCTTTACTAGAGCCCCGCTCCCCCGCATAACACGGCCTGTCGCGATCGTATCCACATCAGTACGTACCCTCAGTCATGGCGTAATACAATCCTGATGTCGCTCAGACGGGGGGAGGGAGGGAGGGAGGGGGATTACGACACCGAAGCCACGGCATGCTGCTCGATGTCGACGGCCGACTCGGACGAAAACGGCTCTGAACCTGAACGAGCGCGCCAGCCCCGTCTCCGCCGGCCACTCACCTCCCATCCGCCCTCCTCCACCTCCTCCTCCGTCGTGACCTTCCCGGCCCCCGCGCCGCTCTTGGGTCCTTGGAGCCAAGGACCAGAACGATACGACAGCCCCGGGCCGGGGCAGATGGCACGGCCGCATGAGGGCCCTGATTGTGATTGTCGTGGTCCGCGAATGAGGGCATGATATACAGTACGTACACGTGCATCGTGATCCTACATACATACACTGCCGATGCGCGTGGGGGAGGGGAAGGGAGAAGGGGGAAGGGGGAAGCCGCACCGGTACCGCGCAGAGACCACACTGGCAGGCTGAGGTACGGGTACGAGCTCAGCGCTCAGACTCGGAGCCGGTGTGAACATGTCATTGTTCATTATAATTATACGATGTGGGGAGACTCCGACGTCGCGGGGGGCGGCGACCCGGACCGCGAGCTCGGGCAGTGGTGGCCAGTCGCAGCAGGCCCGAAGTCGTAGTCGTAGTCTGCGTGGCGGTACGGACCCGGGCCATCCTGCGCACGGGCGACGACGCAAGCAAGCAAGCGCGCCAGTGAGCGACTCGGGGAAGCGACTGCGTGATCAAACAGCAACATCGTCGCGCACCTGGTGCAGCCCTCGGAGCTCCTTCCCGAAGTCGGGCGTGCCAGTGCGCGGGAACTTGAAGTCGTCGTCCGTGGTCGTCGTCGTGGTGACGATGTGCACCTTGGGGCACGTGCGCGTAGTCGAGGAGAGCGTCTATTCGAGCCGCATGCAGGACGTTAGCGTGCGTTCGAAGTTCAACTCGACCGAACGAGGAATGGGGGACGGAAGGGTCGGCGACGCACCGGGGTGTGCTTGCCGTCGCTGGTGAAGCCGATGGACGTCCTCGGGACGGTGACGGTGCCGCGCCTGACGTTGATGTTGGTGGACATTGGGTACGACGTTGCGTCGGTGTCGATGCCCCGGCCGCGATGCGAGGCTCTGAAGTTGAGCCTGCCCACGGGTCATGGCGGTTTCAGCGAGAGCGTTGGGTGCTCGGTCAATTACTCACGTTGCGAGGAGCGAGTTCGCGTACACTACGGACATGACAGGAGAGGAGAGGGGGCATCAGATGCTACCGGCTACAAACGAACTTGACTAGGGAGAGACGCACGTTTGCTGAGCAGGAGGTGGACGGAGAGGTAGATCATGTTCGTCGGCATGGTGCTGAAGGTGAGGATGACGACGAGCCCGACGATGCTCGTCAGCATGCCGTTGTTGACCGTCCAGTACGTGATCCTGTCCAGGAACTAGTATAGGGTATCGCCCGTGGAAGTGAGAACAGGCCCGTGGCGAAAAGCAAGGCAGAGGGATGACTTACAGTATCGAGGCTAGAGATAGAGAGTCCGAGTCGTAGAGGCAGTGAGCACGCGCGATGGACGGGACACACATTCCCCCCCCCCCCCTCCCCCAAACGTACCGACTAGAAGTAGTAGTGTCAGTGAACTACGACTATTTGGACCTGATATTGTGGGGGCTACGCACTTGTTAAAGCCGGACTTGTGCTTCCGGAGGTAATGCACGAGCGAGCCCGTGATGATGCAGTCCGCAAGCGTCCCCGCGCCGAGCCCGATGCCGACCTGGGGCGTGATCTTTGTCGGGAGCACCTCGAGATCCTTCAGTTGGAAGCTGGACAGATCATGATGCGCACAACGTGAGCACTCGGTTGGGCATCCGGATTCCGGAATGGGGGTTCAGCGTACATCTTCACGGTAACAACTAGAGCGCATGCATTCGAGTTGAGCGATCGTCCTCATCTCAGAAGAGGAGGTTGGAGTGGTAGTAGCCGGACTTACTGCAGCCAAAGACCAATCTGACCACGGAAAGCGCTAGCTGCAAGGAGGAGGACGTGGGTTAGCGTTTAGGGGGGGGGGGAGAATACGTGTCAGTATGCGTGTATGCGTACAATGAGGATGGTGATAATCCAGTTTCCCCCGCCCACTGTGTCTGCTGTGAGACGAAAAAAACCTGGGGCGCGGAGAAGGGTTACGCACGGATGAAGACGCGGCGAGCGTAGAAACAATGGACGATGACGGTGATCACTGCCTACAACCCCAAGTCAGAGGGCTATATGCGGGCACCCCCCCAGCGTAGGAACTCACCGTAAGGACGACCGTGATCTATAGGCGAACGGGACGGGACGGCGGGCACGGGATGTGGCGTCAGAGTACGTAGCTTGCGAAACAAAAGAGGGTAGCATACGTACGTCGAAGCTCCTGCAAGGCATATCAGAGTGTGCTCAGCACCGTGCACAAAGTAACAGGCAGGGTGAATTGCGCGCACCATACGGAGTCTTTCAGTGCGTCGCGATTGTCGAAGTTGAGGATCAGATAGTAGTAGATCATGTGCCAGCTGAGCGTAACGTGCGCCGTGTCCAGCGCGCTGCGGGGATAAAATCGGTTCGCATGAACGCTAGTATGGGCTTGAACCAAGCGCCGGGCACGTACAACAACGACCACACCTGTGGCGAGAAATCCAATCCTTTAGTGGAGGTATACACCTTCGCATGCACCGACACGCACCGTCGACTTGATCTGCCATGGGTCCTTGGGGAAGCGGCCGACGTACATGTAAGTCTGCATCGTGGTGATACCATACCCTCTGCGCACCACGGCCCGTACGCGTCAGCACATACTTGGTAAGAACAGCGGTCAGGGAAGGATCGAGCGACTCACACTGCAGTCACAAGCACCCCGATCAGGAGCGCACCGACGGTTACGGTGAGATCGGAGGCCATCTTTTCAAAGCTGCCTACGAGCTGAAGCTTGGCCGCGAGAACGAACGAATAACAAGAGCGAGGGCGGGTTCGAGTCCGCGAGGTTCGCGCGCCTTTGCCTTTGGTACCGAGTGGAAAGTTGGGCTAGGAAGACTACAGACGGTCAAGCAGCGGACACCACTCCTGTGATCATGGGACCGCAACCGTATGTGAGGACGACTTATAGTCACCCGCATACAGGGAGGCATGGAATACGCCATGGGGACCGAATTGAGGTGGCACCCTGCAGCGCTGGACTGTCAGAGCCCTTGTGCGTGCCCGGTCATACGGCTGATTCAGACGGATCTATCACTGGAGTAGTACGTTGTAGGACACAAGGTTAAGGTTGTACGTGAGGCTGTGTGCATCCTTGAAGTTGCGGAAGCCTCTGCAGACACTTCACTACAGACAGACAGACAGACAGAGAAGCTATTAGACCGACGTTGTGGTGCGATGGGGAGGTGGCATACTGTAACACTAGACAGTCGGCGGCGGGCGCGGGGGCCGCAGCACTCCCAGCTGGCGCTCGTCGACGTCGTCCCCTGGGCAGCGTGGACACGGCGTTCTGATCATGATCAAGCAGGGATCCTCCGGTCATGTGTCGGCAGAGAAGCACCGTGACCGCTAGGGGGAGGGAGAGAATCAAGACGACGACAGATGCACAGGTCTTGCGTGCGGCCGAAAGCGAAATGTGGCGTACGAGTCGGGTCCGGGGCCCATAGCCCGCTTGTCCAACTGTCCGAGGTTGAGAAATTGAACGGCGAGCGAGCTGTTCAGCCGCGCCAACTGCGCCACATACACCTGGTCAGAGCACAACGAGTGGACTGCCTCCGACGTGCGATCGGCCAGGGTGAACTTTGTGGACGCGTTTTCCGCGTCGATCGCGTGGGACGTCGGACACGGCGTGCGAGGAGCAGATTGGATGCCTCGAAAGACATGTTGTTCCGGACCCGGTTTAGAGACATCCTTGTGTTTTCGAATGTTATTCGCATGCGAAGTGGAGTGTGTCGAACGTATCGGTATGGGAAGCGGGAATCGAGGAGAGAGAGCTCGGAGAATCCACAGAACCCTAGCCCGAGAGGGGTCCGGAAGAGCATTGGGGAGCCGTGCGCGAGCTTGTGCGACGTGTGCATGTTGGCCTCGGAGCTGAAGGCGTTCGACGCTATAGATGCTTTCCGTGAGTTGGCGGCGCCTCGGCCCTCAATCTGGTAGGACAAACCCCATACTATTCCTTTCCGAAGCTACGTACGCAGCCCGCAGATGATGAGGCCTGAGGAGCTGGTAGCCTCATCGAGCTTAGTAGCGTGACCAGCAGAGTGAGGACAAGAACGGTTGCAACTGAGAGGAAGCCTGGGCCAAGACGTGGTCGTCCCAGTCGACGTTAACGTTGGTGCCAGTAGAGAAACCAGCGAAGAGTGGGGACTATGGATAACTTTAAGCAGGTTGATAGAAAGCGCGGCGCAGAAATAAGTTATCCAGCAACAAGTTACAAGGAAAGTCGTTTATCATAAGGACAGTATTCCGGCGTCTCGAGCTGAATCTAGAGCAGCTCGGCCATGTCCGCCATCATCTTCGCCCATCCGCTCTGTATGGCGATTGGACGACGCGTGGCACGTGCAGCTGCGTGGGACTGCGACGCGCTCTAAATTGCGACGCGTCGCGACGCTTTGGGGAGCGTCCGCATCTCATTTAAAGCCCTCCCACTCCCCTTCCCTCCCCCACCGCACTTTGTTCCACACACCCATCGACCATCGAGCAACCAGCATGCCACCGAAAGGCAAAACCTCCAAGAAGCGCGCTCGCTCTCCTTCTGGCGTCAAGGTCGACAGCAAGAAGACTCAGGCCGCGACGCGCTCGTCGAAACGCCTCAAGAAGGACGCGCCAGACGCGTCAGCCGTCGCTGCCGACGAACCCAAGGTTCAGGTGATGCCCCCACACCCAAAATGACGCGTCTTCCAGGCCTCTCTGACGTCGTGACTACAGGAGAACGTCGTCGAGACAGCCGAAACCGCGGCCGGTGGCACGAAGCGAGGCAAGAAGACCGCTCCCGCTCCCACTCCCGCTCCTGCCCCACCCTCCTTCTCCGGCTTCTTCGACCTGTACGCCATGAACCTCCCCTCCCTCAACTCCGTCTTCTCCCCATCGCGCGACTACGCCGCGCTCCTCGCGGCCCTCCGCAAGCACCAACCCCGGCCCGACGACGACGACGACGACGACGACAATAACAACAATAACAACAACAACAACGATGACACCCTTCCAGAGACTCGCATCTTCCTCCCCGCGGGCCTCTCCCTCGACTCCTCCGGCGAAGGCGACGGCGACGGCGGCGGCGAGGAATGCCCCCGCGGCAAGTTCCGCAGCGAGGCGATCCGGGACCCCGTCGCGCACACCATGTGGGCCATCACGCTCGAGGGGCTCGAGCTCGTGGACGGGGTCGAGTTCGGCGCGTTCGAGCAGGCGGGGGAGCAGGACGTGTTCTACTCCCGGCCCGACCCCCAGCCCGAGGACGAGGACGAGGACGAGGACGAGGACGAGAACGAGGACGAGGACGGGGGCGATTCCAAGTCAGCCCCGAAGCCGAACTTCAGGACCCTCGGCGTGATCGCGGACGTCGCGCTCGCGGACCGCTGGCACCGCGGCGTGAAGAAGGCCGGGGGCGTGTTCGAGATGCGGCGCGCGTGGATCGGCGGCGAAGATGGGGAGGACGAGGTGTTCGAGGGCTTCTTTTACTTCGAGGTCGACTACTCGGGCTACTACCGCAACAAGCGCCCCGAGGACGGGTGGGAGGTCAAGATGCCGTTCTGGGCGGTCCGCGCGCGTGTTGGGGAGGACGGGGAGGACGGGTTTGGGGATGAGGAGGAGGAGGAAGACGAGGGCGGGTTTGGGTCTTGGGGTGGGAGGGGGAGGGGGCGGCGAGGGTTTGGGATGTGTCAGTATGATCTCGGGTGTTATTAGTCGACGGACAGGTTTAGTTTTGAGTTTTGAGACAACCCCCGGTTCTAACTTACGCTAGTAGTCCTTTCATCCACAAAACATACGGTCGTATAATGCCACCACTGTATAGCTAGTACTAGTAGTGGCTATTGAAGTACGTCACATTACCGCTTACTATGTATTTGTTTCGCCTTGCGTCCAATACCTTTCTATCCTCGCCGCAGGCACGCTTTTCTCGGGCATCGTTAGAAGCTGAGCGCTGATTAACGTTTTCTTCAACCTCGCCACCTGGTGATTTAGCTAAGTCTAGGGCAGCTCAGCAATGTCGACCGTCGGACGTCCAGGCTCAGCCCGGCTCAGCCCCAGCTCAGCCCCAGCTCACCAAGATCTCGTTGTCCTGGATGGCGATTGGACGACGCGTAGCACGTGCAGCTACGTTGGACTGCGACTCGGACGCGCTTCTTAATTGCGACGCGTCGGGATGCATCCGCCCCTCATATAAGACCCTCCACCTCACCACCCCGTCCCCCGACCCCCACCTCACTTTGTCTTCCACTTCACCCACCGACCGGTACCGACCATCGAACGAGCACCTGGCATGCCTCCGAAAGCTAGGACCTCCAAGAAACGCGCTCGCTCGCCTGTCGCCCCAAAGGCGGCCGAGAAGCCGGAGAAGGCTCAGACACGTTCATCCAAGCGCACTAAGAAGGACGCGATGGACGCGTCCTCCGTCGCTGCCGACGAAACCAATGCACAGGTAATGCCTCACGTCAAGATTACGCGTCGTCACCATCTCTCTGACGTCGCCATGATATAGGCGGAGGTCGTCGAGACGTCGACGGTCGCCGTCAAGACTCCGCCCGCGAAGACGAAGGAGACCGTAGACACGAACAAAAACAATATTGCTCCTCCTGCCCCCGCCCCCGCGCCGTCCTTCAGCGGCAACTTCGACCTGTACGCCATGAGCCTGCCCTTCCTCAACTCCGTCTTCACCCCCGCGCGCGACTACGCCGCGCTCCTCGCCACCATCCGCACCTACCAGGCCAAGCCCGACAACTCCGCGCAGATCTTCCTCCCTGCAGACCTCGACCCGTCTGGCAGGGCCGACGGCCGGTTTAGGAGTAGCGCGATCCAGGACCCGCTCGAGTGCCTGCCGTTCGACGTCGCGCTCGAGGCCCCCGCGCTCGCGGACGCCGTCGCGTTCGGCGCGCGCGAGGACGCCGGCTCGTCGGACGCGTTCTACTCCTCCTCTCCGTCTACGTCTACGTCCGCCGTGCCGGGCGTAACGGCGGCGGTCGCGCTGGAGGACAGCCACTGCGGGATCTCATCCACAAGGGGCACGTTCAAGATGCGGCGCGCGTGGGCGAGCGGCGATAGGAGGGACGAGGTGTTCGAGGGCTTCTTCAAGATCGGGATCGTGTACTCGGGGCTGTACCGCCGCAAGTGCTGGGAGGACGGGCTGGACGTGAGCTTTGCGTTCTGGGCGGTCAGGGCGCGCGTTGGGGCGGACGGGGAGGAGGCCGGGCTCGGGCCTGGGGGGGCGTGAGTGAGTGGGTGCTTGGATGACCTGGCTTCAACGCATCCCAATGGCAAGTTAGTACTTTCCAAGATCTCGAGACGACGACCTGAACCTACTAAAACTTACGACTGTATAATGTGCACGACTGGCACCATACCTTACGAGTACGCCGCATTGTTTTCTTCTAGTACGGATAGTGCGTTTGCGTCTATTCTACCACTGTTTTGCCATCGTTATGCTGCGAAGTAGTACATACGTCATGAACCGGGTCGTTTTTGGGGACTGGTCAACTTGAAAGGTTGCCAGGGCATCGTCGAAGCTGAAGGATGCTTTCGGGCCGGACGGCCCGTGGACCATACCCTTCGGGAATGCCCGAATCCTCCACTGGGTTCGTCGAGTCGGAACTGGCTCCAAAATCGATCAGTCTCTCCTTGACCACCATGATGCATGATGGGTGGCACCTTGCCACGCATCGCAGTCACTGGTACCGTGCTTTTATGTCAATAATGCACCCACATTTCAACCTTGTCCCTAGGGAGAGGCACGACAGGGCACGGCTGTATGCATCCGTGTCCTGCCAGTGGCCACGGTTTGTCTAGACGACGTTGACGTCTCAAGGGGCGTTAGATATCTCGTCAAGTATCGCTCTCCGTCCACGGGTAGTAGGAATCCGGTGAGTTTGGTCGGAGTCGAGCATACATATTGATGTTCGTGCAACGTTCGTGCAGAACCCGGACGTACGTTGTCGTTGGACGCACTACCAGCTTCGCATTGTCGCCCACTGTCGACTCTTGTGTCCCGTTGGACTGATGTATCATCCACGGAAGCCGCCGCTCCACCAGTCATCGGGGGCGCCTCCTGTGTCCAGGCCGGATTGCCCGGCGAAGGTCTGCAAGCGACTTCTTTGATGTTCTCTTTTCGAGGCAGTGGACATCCTCGAGTACCTTGACTCATGCCTTCTGCTCGATGAAAACGCGCGATTGGACCTATCTAAGCTTCTTCAGCGTTTCGCCACGCTTCCAAGTTCGGTCACCCCGGCATGTCCATTTCAGTTCTTCGTCTTCTGCGAGAAGCGCGCGGTTGCTGGACAATCTTCGAGCAGAAGCTGGAGGCACATCGATGGGTTGCGGTGGTGGTTTCATCGTTTCAGGTGGTTCTAGGATCCTCGGTTCCTGATCATCTAGCATACAACGTTTTGAACGAACAAAGTTCAGTCTCGAGAAGGCCACCCGGCATCACAATGGAAGACCTCACAACTCCAGTCTATGGCGCCCACGTTGCCGTCAGTGCATATCTTTTGTCACTGTTCAACGTTCAGTTAACATCGACCTCTTTGTCTCCATGCCACCACAGCCCCGCTAGCATCAGCTGGACTGAACACGGTCTCCTTGCGAGACCTAGCGTACCAGGCGCCTGTCGGAGCCGAGTAACGACTGTGCGATAGACTTGCTTTCCAGCACCCCGCATGGCGACCTGACATGATGATGATGTTATCGAACGCAGCACGGCATGCCTGATAGGCTTCAGAAGCAGAAGACCGCAGTCGACCTGGACGGAGTAAGTATCGCTCATTCCAACAAGGGTGCCCGCGAAACGGGCGACTGTCACAAGTACAATGCGCGCCGTCTTGGGCCTTTCGAGTTGGCAGGCATTACATACCAACCTGGACTGACTCGGACGTTTCGCACTTGCTTGGTTCTGCGGATCATTCTCACGTTCGGAACTTGAACGCGTGCCACGGGAACGCCGCACACAGTCCATTCCTTGCGGACGACTCACTCGGAAGGACCGTCCAGCCTTCTGGCGGCACAAACCTCAACCCCGGGATCGCGCCCTCTCGCGCTTCTTCCAGGCTGTAGGACGGTGTTCGCGCGCCATTTACTTCCCAAGCCCACTCGTCAGCATTTTCTAGGACGAAATGTGGCGATGCTTCTGCAATATCATGCATCTCGCCTCCGTGACGAACCGGGCCACATAATGCTTATACCGTTACTTCGTAGCGCTTTCGTACGTCTCAGGCGTACTGATATTGCGTCGCCGTGTGCTGCTGATACGTCTGGACACCGTCATCGGCTTTCACCTATGCGAAGGTTCCCATCGGCTCAACCCTCCCATCTTCGTCGCATTTCAAGATTTCCACAACATTCTCGCATCGCCTCTCCGGTCGCTACCGCAGGTCACCGTCTCGCACCGCTGGAGTCCGTGGACGTACCTCGGCCTACTAGTACTGCACGCGTCGGCCCCGGACTACACAGCTGTCCTTTCCCCGCCTCCGCCTCAGGCTCTTCCGCTCTCTCCTCAGCAGGATGCCGTCCGTCCTGCACAACACTCTTTTCGTTCTCTCCGTGTGTGGAGTCACTATCCTTAACGTACGTGACCCTCTCCCCCACCCGCGGACCACAGCCCCAGGTTGACCCCAATACGGGCAGATCTTCGTAAACGGCGCACTCATCATCGCCCTTCCGACGCTCGGCAAGGCCCTCGACTTCAGCGAGTCCGAGCTGCAGTGGCCCTTGGACGTCTATGCGTGCGTGTCTCTCCTTCGTTGCCTCGCTGGGCAGACTTCGCCGCTCACCCCGCGACAGGCTGTCATACGGAAGCCTGCTCCTCCTCTTCGGCCGCCTCGCAGACGTCGTCGGCAGCAAGCAAATGTTCCTCTTCGGAACCGGCTTCTTCACCATATGGTGCGTCCCAGGCCTCGTCCGTCCGTCCTGGTGTCCGTCTGTTCGCTCACGCCTCAGTTATTTTACCCATATGTAACTCACGCCGCGCGACCCCGTCCATCTTCCATGTTTTGACATAATTGACCGGCGACTTGACCCTGCACGCTGCGCCGCCTCCACCGTCCTCGCATGCAGGAGCATCGCCACGGGGGTGGCGCCGAATAAGGTTTCCCTCATCGTCTTTGTGGCGCTCACCGGCGTCGGTGCGGCTGCGAACACTCCTACCGGTGAGTTATTTGTCATGATGTATGCGTGTCATCATTCCAGTGCCACGTCTTCATCTCCATCCTTGTGCCATTTCGGTTGGACTTGTGTGCAATAGCACCCAACAGTGGTCGGCTGAGAAGCATGGGAATGGGTACCGCAGACGGCAGGGACGGGACCGCTGCGAAAGTATCATGCATGTAGAGCACTGAACATAAATGATTCTGCGCCATCTGTGCAGGTATCGGCATCTTCTCCAATCACTTCGAGCCCGGTCCGTCGAGGAACCGCGCGATCGCCGCCCTCGGCGCGGGGCAGGCCATAGGGTACATTGTCGGGCTCATCGGAGGTCAGTCCCGCCCAGTTACTTGCCTAGAGTTAGTACGGACTGGGCACGTACCCCCGACCGAGTACGCATTCTGACATATAGCTTTGCGGCTGCAGGCGGGTTCTTGTGTCAGTCGGGACAGCTTTGGCGCGTGATCTTCTACATCCAGGGCGGGCTCGCCGCCGTGTTCTTCCTCCTAGGGGTGTACACCATCCCGCCCGACGGCGCGCGCGCCAAGTATGACAAAGGCATAGACTGGGTTGGGGCCGTCCTGAGCGTCGCCGGCGTCGGGCTGTTGACCTTCGTACTCTCGTACGTCCTTCCTAACCCTACGCGTTTCCTCATCAATTCACACTGACCCTGAATAATGCGGTTTAGCGAATCGACCGTGGTACGGCAGGGATGGAAGACCCCATGGATCATTGCGCTGCTCATCGTCTCCCTCCTGATACTCGTTGCGTTCGTAGCTTGGGAGGCATACCGCGAGCGCCGTGAGCAGTCCGTCATCATGCCCATCAGCCTCTGGACCAAGCCCGGCACGAAGATGGGCCCCATGGTCGCGCTCGTCTTCCTCGCCTGGTGAGCAGCGTGCCCGTCCATCCCTTATTATATGTGAATCGTTCGCGCAAGATGCTGATTTCCGTGCGTCGCAGGGCGAGCTACAACGCGCTGAGCTACTTCGTCACGCTGTTCTACCAGCAGATCCGCGGGGACGACCCGGTGCACACCTCGCTCGAGACGCTGCCGTTCGCGATCATGGCGTTCATCGTGAACGTCCTCGCCGGCTGGCTCCTCGGCAGCGTCCGCGGCGACGTCCTCATCGGCGTCGGCCTCCTCGGCACCCTCGTACGTCCCTCTCCCTCCCCTCTTTTCCTCTACATCTTCAACTTACCTACTAAACGCTTTGCCGCACGCAGGCGGCCCCATTGATCTTCGTGTTCATCGACCCGCGCACGTCCTACTGGCGCGGCGCGTTCCTGATCATGCTCACGATCTCGTGGACGGACGTCGCGTACACGGTCGGCAACCTGCAGATCAGCACCTCCTTCGACGCGCGCTCGCAGGGCCTCGCGGGCGGCATCTTCAACGTCGCCACGCGCCTCGGCACGTCCCTCGCCCTCGCCCTCTCCTCGTCCGTCGCGAACGCCGTCTCCGCCAGCTATCGCGCGAGGCACCCGGCGCTGGACGTGGACGGGGCTGAGGGGGCCAAGGAGGTGCTCATGGCCGGCTTCCGGGGGGGGTGGGTGAGCGTCGGGCTCGCCGGCGCCGCGCTCGCGGTTTGTGTGTTTGGGATACGCGGGGTGGGCGTGATCGGGGCCAAGGGACACTCGGATGCGGGGGTGCCTGTGACCGTTGGCGTTGCGGGCGGGGAGGAGGAGAAGCCTGACAAGCGCGGAGAGATGGACGTGGAGGCCGGCGCGCGTTTGCCGGCGCTTGCGGCGACCAGCCGGCACGGTGAGCGGGATGCGTGCAAGAAGCTCGCGAAGACCCTGTGCGAGGCGGGGTTCATGGTGTTGCCGGCCGCCAGGATCCCCGCGGGCGCGGGCGCAGAGGCCCCGAGGAGGGCGGCCGTGGTCGTCTCGACGGGTGCGCGGAGGAGCATCCAGGTGGGGCGGCCTTCTGTCGAGGTTCGCTCGTCGTCTTGAGGAGGGGGGGACGCTGCGTTTGTTCGCCGTTTTTATTGATGTATTCGCAGTCTTTTCTGTATATGTATAGGTCGTTCCGACTTGTGTTCACGTCCTCAATCCTTTCATGGTAGAATGTAGAATATAACATATAGTATAGTCCTAACCGCTGCTAGAATATACGAGATTTTGTACTGGATAACACCGGAGCGAAAAGAACGAACCTTTGACTCGGCTCGAGCAAGAACTTGGTCCGTGCTGCTATATACATGTACTCTACGTACTCAAACATACTCATAGACGACGGAACCTCTACACCACCGTCCCTAAGCCTCGCTTGAACGCCGAGTCTCGCCTCGTACCCTCATCCTCAGTGGTGACGTTGATGTGGATGACCGAAGGCTCGTTGTCCGGGACCTAGACGTCGAGCCAGTGATCAGATCTGCAGTCACTCCAGGCTCATCCGAGTGAACGGGGCTCTCACTTGAGGGACGTTCCATGTTTCGGCGGCCGCGCGGAGGTTCATGCGCTCAATGAGGTTTCGCCCGTACGACCCGCTGTCGAAGATGCCGGGCGATTTGTGCGGGTCCCGAGAGTTGAGGCTGGAGCGGAAGACGTAGTAGAGGCTCGTGAGCTGTTCAAGAGCACTGGAGTAGGGTGAACGGACTCACGCGGAAAGGAGCGAGTTCGCGTATACTGGTGCAGCGGTACAGGCACGAGTAGGTCAGTGGCATGACGCACAGAATACTTCACGAGACACGTACGTCGGACTGCGATCATCTGGGGGATGCCGTACACCAAGGAGTACGGGCTAGTGGTCAAGCACTGGTGGAAGTTAGCGAGAACCAGAACTAGCGCACCCAAAGGCACTCACGGTCATCGAAGCTGCTGCATTGGCTATGCTGCGAAGGGACGTGACTTAGTTCAACGGCGGAAAGTTGCCAAGTAGAGCTCAGATTAGCTACCAGTGCAAAAGCCCTGTCCGATACGCCCATTATATTGCTGTTCATCCGAGATGGCTGGCAAGGCACTCACCGGTGTTGACTACGTAAGTGCTGAATAGCTCCGCGAAGCCTCTCTTTCTGAAATAAAAGCACCAAGGTCAGCAACATTGCTATACCGATCCCCAGTATAACGCACCCCTGATGCCCAGCTCGGCTACGCCACAAGGCCACGGTGAGCGTCGGCGTGAACAGGAGGTCCGCCGCGAACGCGATCGTAAGCCCAGTCGCAATGAGCCACTGTACGTGTATCCGTGAGCCTCGCAATCTCTCAATAACCCACAGCTCTAGAGTGGTACGCACCCGGACTCCGCCGCTATCGACCGACAACACAGTCGTAAAGCTGCTCCGGGTGAGAATCGTGTCATACATCAAGAGGGACCTGACTCACGTCTTGTAAGCGATTGCTGCGTAAAAGTCGATCCTCCACTGGTAAGCGATGAGATGGTTACGGCCGCGAGAGTGCTTACCAATCGCGAAGCCTGTGACGGGGTGGGTGTGGGTGCTGGTTAGCCTCTGCGGCGCCGTCATGACCCAGGGAAAGGGACAGACATACCGAACTCGGTGAGGAGAACGACGATCTGCGGGACAAGTGAGATCTCGTGGACAAATCCGCACGGAGGCACGCGCACCGCTATTCCGATCACCACTCGGTACCTAGGGCCAACTATCTCGTCGTGTCAGTCACGAACGGCGCACTGGAAGCTGTGCGGCTGCGTACTGAGCCAAACGCGTCGTGCGAAGAACCTGTAACAAGATCCTTCAGCGTCCGTACGGGAAAGATAGATATACATATAGATAGGCCGTACATCTGGGACACGAAGATAATTGGTGCCTGTCGTCGCGAGACTGTCAGATCTCATCTGTCTACTGTGGGACATTCGAACGTCCGTACCGACGCTACAGGAATAGCCTGAGCTATGCGCGTGAGTATTCGTGCTGAGATCGGGAAGACTTAGGAACTTACGTTCAGAGACCTGCCGAGACGGCCGTGAGTTACGAGCTATGCAACCAAGGGGAAGGAGGCTCACCACACGCCATGGCTGAGAAATGCCAACTCTTGTGATAGGTTAGAGACCGCCATGAAGTAGCTGGTGACGATAGGTTAAAATTGCAGTAGAGCCTTCGAGCTGTGACGAGCCTTACCTGAGGTGCATCGTGGAGACGCAATGTATCGTCTCGGAGAGCCTGGCCGGGCATTGGCATAAGAACGAGCAAACGACAATGGGCTGAACCTTACATCACTATAAATACCTTCCCGCAAGGTGAGTAGGATATTTTGTAGGCGCACAGAGCGAGGGAGCGAAGCTCACAATGACTTGGACGAAACGGTCGTCAGAGGGGAAGCGGCGGAGGTACCGCGACAGTTGATTGAGACTGATACCATACAACCTATGTCTAGGTCAATACCGAGCTCAAGAACAGTAGGATGAAACGCACATAATCCCGAAGAATGTACCCAGGAGGGTGGCTCCGACAGTGTCGTCCAGCGAGATGCTCAGCAGGGCGACGGGTATCGCGGGGACGGCGTCATTTGAGATGGGCATGGACATTGTGGCTAGGTCTTGGAGTCTGAAGGGCAGAGAGCACTCGCCTGACCCGTAGACGTGTTATAGTGGCCACAGTGGGGATGAGTTCCGGGTTGGCCGCTGCTATGCGTGCTACGGCCGACCAAGAACAATGCACGTCGTGGTGTGCGACTGGATGGGGGTTGGCCGCGTCAGAAGTAAATAAGACCGGTGCCACGAAGGCGCGAATTACGATACGCAGTGGTCCTGATATCTCCGCGCAGAAGCAGCATTATTGCGCTGGCGCCGGATGCGGCGGTTGAGGTGGATCGACAATACATCGCTGGGTCGTTCGGGCTGTGCTGTGTCCCGGATGACGTTCGAATGTCACATTATGCCTCTAGAACTATCATGTCTGGTATAGCACAGCACCGATCTTCAGCGCCGAGGGAGGGAAAGAAGGGGTGCGGTCGCGTTGCCATGTTAACATGACTGGAGCGTTCTTCCTGTCGGTGCGTTGGGGGAACGTTCTTCTAAGGCCGCATGCGGAGAATTCCAGTCGGGACCAAAGAACCAAGGAAGATCTGGGGATGCTGGAAACATACCCCGTCGATTAGACAAGGGGATACTGGGCTCGACAGTGCTCAGTATGACAGATGCACACGTACGCACGAGAAGCGGACCGCTGCCTTGAGGAAGATGGACCAATGACCGTGTTGTCCTGAGACTTCTTGCACGTCGCATAAACGTGTCAGGTGCGGTTCAACTGACGGCCAGCCTGATGAAGACAAACACAATCAGACGGCGTGAAAAGGAAGAGATCCAGGTTTCCCTGCAGCACAGATTGCATACATACCTGGACGACCGTCAAACTCAATCCTGCTCCCATGCGAAGGCTGCGAGGGCTCTCAATCGTCGACGGATCTGGTATGCAAGCAGCGCGAGCTCGCTCGTTGACAAAGCGAGGCACTGGAAGACGTATTGATTCTCAAGTGACTTGTAAGCGCTGACACCTGACGTCTGGAAAAGCCAGCGGGGCTACTCACCACGCTTTGATCAGGCCCCAATCGGCGCAGACTGCTACAGGTACGGTACTATGAGTAAAGTGTCGACTCTCACGTGGCGTTATGGCAGGTAAATGCACGGGTACATGGAGACCACGATGATGTTACCATATCTCAGGTTCACGGTAATGACTAGCATCGCCCAGCTGCAACATAACAACAAGAAGGATTGGGCCATGATAGGGTGACAGATACTCGAAGCATTGCGTTCAAATGAATAAGTCCCTTGGAACGGCACTCCGCACGAAGCAGATGACGCATACATACCGGTCATTCATTGACGATACTTATTTCTCGACGTAACACCAAGTTTCATCGAGGCACAGTTCAATACATCTCATGGTTCCATCATCAGTCTGCCGCGTTTAATTGAGATCTGTCCATACAATCCATCTGTTAAATCCACAATGGATTGTTCAAGGTGACAAAACGTACCTCGGACGTCGTGTAGAGTCTAGACCGGACCGCGTAGCCACTCTGATAACGAGAGATATTTGATGACAAGAGAGGGAGTGGACCTGGTGGAAGGGATGGATGGCGGTCTGAGTGTGGACGGGCTCAGGCGATATCTCGGGTAGAGTCGGATCGCAGGGATATTTAATCTCCGATAATACGATGCTTGACTTGGGTGGCTTTCGGAGTGTGAATATTGTTTAAGCACTGAACCGAACTTCCGGGCCACTGCACACAACACGCTCTTCTCAACTCTCATGCCCATCCTACCCCATGCGCCGCGGTAACGGACTGGCACCGCTCTCTAATGTGGAGAATCTCTGAATGTGCTATTTCGAAAGAGGGAAATGCCCCGACGTCAATCGTCCACTCAGTTATATGTGATGTAAATGCCGGTGCCACTGCCAGTGGCATTGTTCACCCAACCTCGTCGCTACAGTGGAATTCTAACCATTTTCGGGGCACAGGGGGAGCTACAGTCGCTGGATTCCGGACAATGAGTAGGGAACCGGGAAGTTCCCATCGTATGACTTCCACATCCACCTAGGCGCGGAGGTTTTAAAGACCAACTTCGTCCTGAATGTTGCGATTGGCCACGGGTTTCTGTCTGTTCCCTTTCAAAGGCCTCCTTGGGATCCATTCTCTCGCGCCCATACCCCTCATGACCTCCTGTGAGTTCGAATGCTTCGTCTGCTGGAATGTTGGTTGACTGATTAGGTGCCGCGGTGGAAAATAGGTAGCCATTACGGTGATTACCTGACGTTCACGGCTTCTTTCTGACGCTCGGATTCAACTCTTTGGGGTGAATACTACCCATCTAGTCGAGGTCTCGCGCTAATCCCGTCGCAAATGCTCTCGGTGTCGTCAATAAGAAACCCCGGGGTGTCCTCCTTTCTCAGGACCGCTCTCCGCCCCGCGCTCCATCATGCCCTCCTCAGGCAGCGAAAAGAAACTATCCGACGTTGAGGTCTCGGATGAGCACGCACAGACGTCCCATTCCCAGGAGGTTTACATCGACTCCAAGAAAGTCTTCTGGAAGCTTGACATACGATTGGTACCTTTGGCGTGCCTCCTCTACCTGTTATCTTTTCTGTACGTGTCATTTGGTCGCGCGCGATGCCGCCACTCATGCGTTTTGCGGGGTAGCGATCGGACGAGTATGGGTATATCTATTGCTATATCCATTGAAGTGAACATAATCTAACCGTTTTCGTTCAGGAAACGCGAAGATTGTGGGGCTTGTCGGCGATCTCTACTTGACGGGCTTGAGGTACAACCTCTGCGCAGCGATTTTGCTTGTACGTTGATGTATTCGCGCCGGACACCACGTAGAACTGACTTCGTACAGGTTCCTTATGCACTCTTCGAGGTTCCCTCGTAAGGTTCTCTGCATGACTGCGTCCCGATGGCTCGCTGACGACTGCTTTGGCAGGAATCTCGCGCTGAAGAGAATTGGTCCATCGAGGTGGAGTAGGTGTCATTCCCCTTAACCCAGTTAAGAATGCGTGTGATGATGTGATCACAGTACCTTTCATAATGTTTTGCTGGGGTATCGTCGTCGTCGCCGAAGGCTTCGTGAAGAGCTTCGGAGGACTAATGACGTAGGTCGCTTCTGGCTTGTTTGTCCCCCTGACAGATGCTGATGATTCGTCCGCAGGGCCCGAGTATTCCAGGGCATGGCTGAAGTAAGTTTTCTACTGCGCGGGTATCGAGTCCCGCACTGAATTGGGTTGCTAGTCCGGGATATTCCCAGGCTTAACGTTCTACCTTTGCGTCTGGTATCCGAGGACTGCCCACGCACAACGAATCAGTTTGCTATACTCAGCAGTAACGCTCGCTGGGGCTTTCGGTGGACTGCTAGCGTTCGCGATTGTCAAGATGGATGGGTATGAACATCTCGTCCTTGTCAGCGTATGCGCTCTGATCCCCGTAATCTCAGGATTGGCGGCCTACACGGATGGTCTTGGATTGTACTCGTTCCTATTATCATCCCCGTGAGTCTTATACTGACAGTTTTCCCTAGTTCATTCTGGAAGGTCTAGGTACACACATTTTCCTTTCCCGAAAGCGCACTACGACTAACTCTTGTGGACAGTGACGATCATTGTTGCCATCTTTGCATGGTTCTACATGTCAGACGTGAGTTTTTTCTACTTCACCTTTCGTTCGATGAACACACACATCGCGCCGTTCAGTACCCAGACAAGGCGACCTTCCTCACGGAATCCGAAAGAACATGGCTCGTCGAGACAATCAAACGCGACAGTTACGGTCTCTCGAGGCAGTTCAAGTGCAAGTTCGTCTTCCAGGCCCTGAGCGACCCGCACGTATGGCTCCTCTTCGGAATTCACTTCTGGTACCGTTGTCCGTCCTCCACCCCAACCTGATCATTCCCTCACCTTTTGCATATGTCATAGCCTCATTATCCCCGGTTACGCCTTCTCCCTGTTCCTCCCCACCATCATAACCGGCCTCGGCTTCTCCGCATCGACCGCTCAGCTCCTCTCCGTCCCGCCCAATGCCGCTGGGTGCATCACGACCGTCATCGCGGGTGTGCTCTCCGACCGCGTGGGCGCGCGAGGTCCCTTCATCCTCGCGGGATCCCTCGTCGCTCTCGCGGGATACGCAACCCTCTTCGCGACGGACAGCCCCTCGGCAGGATACGTCGGGACTATCCTCGCTGCGTGCGGGCTGTTTCCCAGCATCGCGTGCGTGCTCGCGTGGGCGGGAGGCAACTCGGGCGGGGAGGTCAAGAGAGCGGTGGCGATTGGGGTCGTGATTGGGTGCGGGAACCTCGGGCCGTAAGTCCGGATTTGAGCTTTGCGTGGTGCCGGCGTGCTGATAGGGAGTGTCAGGATCGTGTCGTCCTTCATATATCGCCAGCAGGACAGCCCGAGGTACCTCCCTGGACATGGGACTGGGGTCGGGTGCCTCTGCTGCGCGTGAGTGCTCTTGTAATTGCGGGAAGGGCTGGCACAACAAACTGATTTCTTTTTTGGCAGAGCGGTCTTGTCCACTGTCGCCATGTTGGAATTTGCGAGAATGAATAGGAAGAAGATCGCCCAGTGCGAGCGAGAGGGCATTACGGAAGATATGGCGAGTGAGTTCGCCGAGATGGGCGACGCTTCCCCGTTATACAGGTCGGTACATTGATGTCCGAGATCGCAAATCGCGTTCTTACCCTGGAATTTGTGGATCCCTTTTAGGTACACCATATGAGAAGCGACTGTCGAACTGTTCTATGTTGATCCGCAATGATTCCTCTTGCTACACCCTGGTAGGCGGATCGAACCTTTCACATATGCGATGCAAGGCCGCCAATATATGTCCTCCTCCTCAAACACACTGGTCAACCCAGGATATCTAAGACTCATGCCGCGACGTGCGGACAAGTATGGTAGGCTCGGTCGCTGCAGATATGCCCGACTCTCTCCGGATCTCTCTCACAGCCCTCGAGCTTCATGACGGTGCAGGTGCGGTGGCCCACGGAAATAATGAAGGACGCGTACAACCTGGGCCCTACGGTCGTCCATTGTGATCTGCTACATGGGTATAGTTCGTTTAAGAGACTTTCACAGCGAAGGTCAACGGCGTGGAGCCACTGCCGTTCCTTCCTCTACATAAGAACGCGATCTTCGGCACCTCACTTCCCTCCGAGCCGATGAATGGCCGGACTGCTCCGGATCACCACAAACGACGCCCGTATCTCAACGCCTACCGTCCGTCTTCACCTATTCCGGAGCCTTTGGTCACAGATGCTGGTGAGGTGTGAGTGCGTTTGCCTTGTGACGACGCTCTCCGCACTACTAACTGTTCCGACATCACTCGTAGTTGTCGATTGTGCAGGTCATCACGGTCTCCAGCTAGTATCGCTCAAACGGTACACATCCGCAGGTCAAGCGATCAGCGCCCCGCAGTGGCGTTTGCGCCAACACACATCATGCATGCCACTACTGCCAGTACGTCTACATCACCGAGATTTATCTCATGTTTGACCCAGTTGGGTCCAAATGTTGGGCATCGAGACATATGTCGCATCAGTGCGCTGAGGGGCAACGCCTCTTCATGCCGGCGCGCGGGGACGCTAGGCGGACGACATAAACGGCAACGTTCAGACGACTCGGCGCATCCCCTTGTCTTGTTTTCTGGATTACTGCTGCCCCCAGTCAATTCCTCGATGGACCTCTGCACGCTTTTTGGCGAGTGCGTCGGCGGATGCTTCGGATCTGCCAGCCCCTCACCCGAACACGCCATGGACCTTGTCGGCAAGGTCATGATCGTCACAGGCGGAAAGTAAGTACATTTTGGCGAATATGCCAGTACGGTCCCTCATAACTGACAAACATGGAAATGCAGCCGAGGCATCGGTTTTTCTATGGTACAGCAGTTCGCACGGCGCGGTGCAAAGGTGTACCTCGCAGCTCGCAGTAAAGACCGAGCGCTGCAAGCGATCGCTCGTTTGCGGTCCGAAGGCTTGGAGCCGGGCAACGGCGAGGTGCTCTGGCTCGAGCTTGACCTCGCGTTACCCACCAAGGTCCAAAAGAGCGCAGCGACCTTCTTACAGGAAGAGAAAAGGCTCGATATCCTTGGTGAGTTGACCACTCCGTGCACATGCGCCATCAGCTTTTCACACTTCGCTCGTAAATCGGTAACAGTTAACAGTGCAGGCCGGTAAGCTATTTTGGCCTGCATTCGACGAAGACGGGTTTACAGACATGATGCCTGAGCCAGCATTGATAGTCCATACGTGATTGGGCATGGCGGTCAGTCCCTGTTCAACGGTCGTAACACGCCGCGTCTTAGACTGAACGCCACCCCGCAGGCATCGAGGAATCAATGCTCGTGAAGTAGGTCTCGATGCGATCATCCCTGCGGATTTTCAGCTAATTATACCAGTCATTTTGGCCCCTTCATGTTCACTAAGGCTCTGTTACCACTCATGGCGGACACCGCGAGATTACCTGGGACCGATGTTCGAATCATTGTGGTGCGCTCACGTGTTTGACCTCGCGAAACGTGAGGGTGCCGTTGAACTCTGCTGACGGACCACCCCTAGCTGACTTCGATAGCAATGAGCATTCTGAAGGACCGCGAAGTGCGTTTCCGGAACGTCGATGATGTCAACAAGAGCTATATTGGTGTCAAGTATCCTGGCGGACGACCGAAAGACAATATGATGAGATACGGTGCGCACCCCGCATGTCGCCCCTCCGCCAAGAGTCCGCTCAACATCGAAACTTCTAGCTCAATCAAAGCTCGTGAACGTCCTGTACGCGAAGCAGCTGCAGAAGACTCTGGACGCGGCGCACGTTCCGATCGCCGTCATGGCCGTCCACCCCGGCTACGTCTGGACGGAGGGCTTTGCCGACGCCCCTGTGAACAAGCTGCGGGTTGTGGGGCCGCTGTTTGCGGCCTTCTTCAAGCTTACGTTCCTGGATATGGACGAGGGTGCACGTACCCCGGTGCTGGCGGCTACATGCCCGTTGATCGCAGAACGGAGGGACGAATACAAGGGCGCGTACATCGTGCCCTTTGGTAAAGTGGAGACTCCACCACACCCGCAGGCGGAAAGCGCGGAACTGGCTCAGGAGTTGTGGGATACAACGGAGGGTATCATTCAGAGCTGGGGGTTGTGAACGTCGCATAGTTGCCAGAACGATAACTACTAATACTAGTAATAATTACGGTTGTGTGGAGACGAGGACGTTACTTGCCTACGAGGGTTCTTAAAGTTTGTGGCTAGAAGCTTGAAGGGTATGATGTATGAGCTCCGGATCCTCGGAAACTTGAAGACTGCCGGATATCGTGGATAAGTTGTAGCTTGAGCACCCCACTTGGAAGAAGGCCGGTGAAGGAAGACGCGGCACACCCCGAAGGAAACTCCGCTATCGAATACAAACCCAGAAAGAGTCGCGTTCAAGCCGAGATGAGGCGGAGATGTAAAGTGGCGGGCCTGGCGCTTCGCGTTCGGTTCTCAAGAAGTTGGAGGAAATTCGCGGTGCAGGACCTAATGCGACCACTGCCAGTACTAGTGTTTTTACTCTGTCCCGCCTGGTTATAGACCCTGAGCCGACTCCTCCGATAGCCAAGGCCTCTATTTCCTTCTTCTGGACATGCAAGCAGTGTGCTAGTGAGTGCCAGTGCTACAGCGGCGCTCGCACGGTTCAGTTACCCGTCCCCTCCGCCACCCACGGCTTTTCACGGACTACGTACGTCGTAAATCATGGGAGGCTGATGTGCTGGACTTCACACCCTGCATCTTGTGGGTTCACTCCCGCCGAGTGACCCTTCTGAAGGTATGATACCGCTTCTCACGAGTATCCACAAACTCACCGCCGGCTGACACGTCCGCACTGTAACTATCAAACGAGGTGCTGGTACTTCCTCTATTTTCATCATGGGCAGAACCTCACGGGTGACTGCCGGTGCTCGCCATGAGTACGCATCACTATGGCTGTCCCCTTCGCTCGTCATGAGCACCCACCCCCGCCGACTCACCCCTGTCCCTTTCGCTTCGCCGCCTGGCGATACAGGATCAACATTTTCACGCCTCGACCATGAGAAGAGGCTAGTTGCTGTCCAAAGATGAGACAAGGTGCGAATTTAGCTTATTCCGTCACGCCCTTCATCAGGGCCACTGAGAGGTTTCGCTGTAGAGCCTCGCCGTGTCGACAACAACGATCTGTATGAATGACATATGAGGTCTATGGCTTAAGCTTTGCCAGCTCGTTTGCACTCCCCCTCCACGCCGGCCATCAGCACTATGAACGGGACTGCATCCCCGGGGACGACGTCCGCCCTACCAACAGACGAGGCCGCTGCTCTCAACGGAGCAATGGACTTGCTTCTCTTGACGACAATGTGTACGGGGATACTCATACCCATTAGTATTGCCCTATTCCTCAGCTTCTCGCGAATCTGGCGTACCCCGGTCTTCATTTTCAACGTATTCGCCCTCGCCCTCGGTTTTGCCAATGGTGGCCTTACCATCAATTACATTGTGAGTGCGCCACCTCTGTTCCTAACATTAATGCGGATTCCCAACGCCCTTCTGCCATACAGAGATCGGTTTTGTCTGGAGATATCCCCGAATCGCGCCTCATCCTGGTATTCATGTCCATGTACTTCCTCATACCCATCTGCGTCCAATGTGTCCTCATCATCCGGGTCATCGCCGTATATCCTCCCTGGAGCCTGCGCTGGACGCAGAGCTTACCGATATATGGCATTTTCTTCGCGCTCTTCATCGCCCGAGTCGTCAATATGGCCCTCTTCCTCAACAAGGTGGCCCAAAACATTAGTTCATCCGGCGCAGACACCATTACTATCTCCCTTTATGCCGTCCGCCTGCCGAATGGAAAGGCCGAGTGGATTTTGCAGTCTGTGAATGACTTGTGAGTTAGTGTTCTAGGAACGTTGGCGGTGAACTAACACCTAGTATTACTAACTTAGATACGCTTCTATCCTGTTCCTTTTTCAGCTCAACCAAGCCAAAGCGTTCAGACGGCAGGGGGGAGTAGCTGGTGACCTCACCACCGGGAGCCGTATGTATCGATCACGATACCCATCGCGGTGCCTCGCCCACTCACTCCCTCCGGCCTTTTTGCAGGCTCGTACACGGCGCGCCTGAAGGCTCTCTTCTGGATCGCGGTCTTCAACTTCGTCTTCCCCGTCCTGCTCAACATCACCATCGTCGTCCTCTCGTTCCGCGAGCCGAACGTCCTGCGCACAACGGACGTGATCGCGCTGAATAGCTTCGTCGAGATCATCTGCGTCCTCCTCGCCACCGTGTGCTGCACGGATACGTACTGGGACCACTCCCTGCCCCCCTCTCTGCCCGCGCCTCGGAGTGTAGTGAACCCGTCACGCCTGGGAATTGGGGGCGGCGAGATGGCGGAGTCCTTCACCTCCGTCAAGTTCCCCGCCCCGAGTATCTCGGAACATCACTTCCCGCCCTCGGACCTCGAGATGGCACGTATGGAAAAGTAGAGTCCCTCCGTACTTCGTGCATGCTCCCGTGGCCTTAGCCCTACTACCTATCGGTTTATGTGTAGTGATGATCGAGTCTACATGTCGGCCCACGCAGGTGGGAAGCCAAATATTTGTCCTCCTTCCTTTTTCGGAATTCCTACTCAACGCTGGGGTAAATTGTGGCGTCTAGCATTGCTGGACGTCAACGTTGATCGCAGCGCCCTGGACCTGGACTACTTCCAGTGACCAAAACGTACAGCGAGGGTTCATGTGTTTACCTGTATGCGCACTTCCGGGGCCGCTCGTCCGTGGCGCTGTGGGGGTTCGTCTCAGAAACGCACCCGTGAGGGTATGATATGACGATGTGAGGTGTCCAATTTACCAGAGCGAAGAATACATACGCGGCGACGTAACAATCACGGCCTCGAAAATAGATTGGCCCAGTGGCAAACACTATCGTTTTCACCCAGGTACGTCAAGACCATACCGTTGCGTGAAAGCCCGTCCATGGCCGTCAGCTGCTATTCTTCCAGGCTATGGATTGCAACCCGGAACTCGATGCCATCCTTCACTGAAGAAGCATATGCGCGTCCTAACAGCGTTCCGATCAGCAAACGTAGCTCCTAGATCGCACATCCGATCAACGTACCGTCGGCGCCCGCTGTAGCAGAGGGGTCCAGCACCCTCGGGGCGAAGGCGACGACGACGACGCCCTCATCCTCGAGCTTAAAGGCGAACTGCATTGCGCCCAGGGAAGCGGCAGTGGCTTTACACATGTTCGCGATGTTGCCGGTTTGGACAGACTTGAGGTCAGCGGGGCACAGGCTGACAACGACAATCTTCTTCGTGTCCGACGCACGAAGCAGAGGGAGGAACGCAGTGATGCTGCGCATCGGACCGCGAAGGTTGAGCACCAACTATACGGCAAATGACCGCGTGAGCTTCGGAACACGGCCACGATGCGTTGAACGACATACCGCAGAAGGAAATTTGCTATCGAGCTTCTTCATGTTCATACTGAGGGTGCGACGTGAGCCCAGGGAGCAAGTGTGACAAGGGGGGGTTACGCACTAATCGGTCGAAACCTTTAGAATCAGTGTTGACGTCCACCTCGACGGCGTCGTAAATAAAGTAGTCCAGCTTTCCGCCAGTGACCTCGGACACTTGTTGTGCTGAACGCTTAGAATGCGAGTCATCAGCGTTAAAGTAGGGGGTACCTGAATCCCGCAGGGCGATACCTCAAGTGTGCTACAGTCTGTCACGTCGCCTGCGATTATGTAAACGTTCTTGAGACTTGAAGCGAGGGCCTTGAGGTGGGTTGATGCTGCCGGGTCTTGGACGATGGCGAAGACAACGGCGTCAGATGGACTAGCCTAGGAAACAGTGAATGGGTGAGTCGCGAGTTGAGTGCAGCAATGGACTCAGTCCCTACCAGCTGGCGGACGTATTCGTGGCCAAGGCCAATGTCATGAGACGCACATACTACTGCGTAGGAGGGCATGCTGGCGTAGGAGGACAAAGCAGTGGGAGGAAAGGTAGAGAAGGGCGGGAGGTTGCCAGAGACGGGTTGTTCTCCAAGGGAAACCGAGGAGCTGATCGAGAACTTTGAGCGATGAAGTGAAGACGATCAAGTGGAGTATGTGAGAAACACATGGGCAAGGTTCATGTTGACGCAAAAGAGGCGTGCTACCTATGGATGTGAGCACGCCGTGACCGCTGAACGTTGAACGGCCGCAGGCATTCGTATCACCTCCATCGCAGCCTACTGTTGGAAGGCACGATCTGTACCAGAACCAACTGCATGAGCGGATAAGCATATGTGCAAATAGGAAACATTGAAAGTACGCAACAGAGAAGTGTCATAGACAAACCGAAACACGTCCGTATCTCCGATCACGGAAACGTTACACCTCTGAGTCCTCTCTTTCACCGAATTCTTCGCGATCCGCTGCGCTCTCCGGGAACCCAGTTTTTCGGAGCCCGCCAAAAGAAACTGATAGCCAAGCAGTCCCAGGCCTAAGGGGCAGAAAATCAGCGTACAGCCCCAAGATCAGACAGAAACCGAACCTTGGCGTGCAGAAGATAATTAGAACGGCGCCAGGTGTGAGGCAGCCAAATATTTGTCCTCTTTCCATTTTCGTCAATCGTTACTCAACGCCTTCCATGGGCGTCTAATACAATGGATGTCGAGCGAGGCCTGATCGGAGACCTTCGAACTTGACGGTAACGCATAAGAACGCTAGATCGGGGTTTTATCTTACAGTATAGCTACAGCAGCGGACGGACAATGCCCTCCGATCCTCAACCATGTTTTCAACTACAATAGTGAAGCAAGTGGTGATTTTGAATACGGAAGCCAACAGCTCGAAGTAATAGTGTACCAAGTTTTCAGATTGCCATGTTGAAGACCACAAGCAGACCAACCGGCGGGTAGTGCAGCGCGCTACTCCACGAGTATCCCTCGATGACAGTGCTGTTCGTCATGCGCGGGTCCCCGAGCATGAAGTCCGCCCATATGCTCCAGATGAGCGTGAGCGCCACCCCCGTCTGGTTTCGTGGTTCGGCGCGGGGTACATCTCGAGCTCAAAGGCCGAGACCCAGGGTGACATAATGTCGATGCCCTCCACCGATGGCGCGTCATACGGACCTCAGCGCGCCGGAAGCGCCTCGGAGATCTGGGCCATTTGTGACTGGTCGGTGGACGAACAGCCCGATGTCGGGCTGCCAGAGCAGGGAGGTTGCCGTGGCCTGGATCTTCAAGTTCGCGGCGAGCACGGCCCAGCGGTTGGCTGTCGTCGCGAAGTCCTTCTGCGTCTGGGTGAGCGCGATGCCGACCTTGAGGCCGTAGAAGAGGACGGCGTTCGCGGCAATGTTGTGGCCGCCCATGCTGAACATCTCTCCCAGCGACCATGTCGCGCGTGAGGTAGATTCCCATTCTGGTGTCATTCGGCTCCTGTAGACACTGTGCTACTACAGCTTGAGATAATTTCACAATACTACTTCGTCTAAAATGATGCCCTCATGAACCAAGAGCAGCGGCAAGAGAGTTGATGGACGAGATCTGCTGGGCTCGGTAGTCGTCGGGGATGGTCGCGAATGTTGCATCAGCAGAAGAATTCGAAGTCAGGTTGGTAGTGTCGAACTGGATCAGGAGCTGAAGGATTCAGAGGCCGCACGCAAACATCCAAGATGTCAGAGACTTATAATCGCGAGAGCCAAAGGAACCTACCTGATTGTCGGGAGTGTACTGCGGCCAGTTAGTTCCTGCCATTTCGAGCTTGCGTTAGAACATTTAGCGAGGATGCTAGGGAGCGTGACGTACTGGCAAGACCCTTCCCGTCGTTGGGCGTCCCGCTCACGGCAAACGACACCCAGTAATCCACCATGGCAAGGGACACCCGACCGCTCTCCTCGTTAGCCTCCACGATAGACGGAGAGCCATACACGTACGGGACCTCGGAGGAATGGTATACTGCGAAGAAGAGACACGATGTCAGGAGCGGCAGCGAATGTGATCCGATGTAAGAAGCAGACGAACCTCCTCCCGCAGGGTCCGCCGCAGCCACATGTTGGTCTGTGAAGATGTACCCGTATCCCGCCACGCCCGCCGCCGTCGCCGTCTGGATCCACCTCCGCCGCATCGCCTGGAATGCCAAGTCGCCGAACATCGCGGACGCCCGCTTGTACTGGCTGCTCAGCCCGAACGTCTCGTTGCCCGTCCCGAACGG